>OY728153.1:481390217-482640217 GCA_963277665.1 Viscum album | reverse complement strand
TTGTGTTATTATAAATCTATATGTCTTATATATATATTTTAATGGTTTTCCTGATTCTATAATAATATAACCTCAATATATTATGGAAAAACTACATTTTAGATGTCCTTGTAACACTATTAATAAAATCATAATTGAAATTACATTAAAAAAAACAATTTAAAGAAATTTCTTTTTATAATAACACACTCTATTTAATATAAATGAATCATTTCAAAACACTCTTTCTAAAATTAATGCACACATTGAATATAATATAAACTACTAAAAATGTAATGCATCTTTTTCATGTTAAATATTTTCTATAAATTCCATAAATGTTTCTATAATTTTTCATAATTAAGTCAACCACATCTCAAACATTTAAAATTAACTAAATTCCTCATAAGGAAATCATCGCACATGGTTTCAAAAATAAATGCATTTATCAAAATCCCCTTTTTAATTTTGATACCAAATGTTTCATTTAAAAATGAAAAGATATGATAAACCATATTTAAAACATTTCACAACCATTACAATATTTTTCATTCCCTCAAATATTTGTTTTTTAAAATGAACTCACTCAAAAAAATATACTTTTCCATTTAGAAATATTCTTATAGAGACACAAAAAAATATTTTAAGTGCTAAAATAATATATTATATAAACTTATACATAAATTGGTATATAATGCACTATTAATGTATAAATGATTGGGGAAAATAATATAAGTGTTAAATTTAAGTTCATGCTAAAGATATGAAATCAAGGAAAATATTTATATGAAGCAACCAAAAGGATATGAGGAATATTAAAATCGCAATGTTATATGAATATATACATAATAAATTTATTGATTAAAGTAGGTTCCTCAATAGAACCAGAATATTGAGGTTGCATGGCCGAATAAGGATTCACTTAAAGCAATGCATACCACTGTTTCTAAAACAAGGTATGGGATGGATAATGTTACATCATACTTTTTTATATGTGGATGACCTGTTAGTTGTTGTATTGAATGATACATCAATGTTAATTTTAGAATATGATCTTATATATGGGTTCCTAGATACAAACATTATTAGATATTGAGATACCTACAAGATCTCAATTGTATTGGTGTTATCCTGGGGAGGGAAAATGGTTATTTGGATGTCTTAATTATAAATTGTAATTAATTTTTCACATATGAAAGCTAAATTTGTGGACTAAATTAATGCGGGGAATGAGTTTTTTTAAGGTCATTATTTAAGGAGATTAACATATTCTAGGAGTAGTTGATGATATATTATGATATTCATAGTGTGGTTCACCGAAAAAAATTTGGATGTTCCATTCAAGGATAAAACATATTGGCCTCATATTCAATTTCATATAATATATATGAGAAGAAAAATTGTTAAAATAGTGAAAGAAGAAACGAAATATAACCTAACTCATATATTCATATTGTTTCATATCCATGATAACTTATGGAAATACTATACCTCAGTGGTCCTAGTGTGAAGACATTAGATAGAGAATTTCACATACTATGTAATAGAGGATCAATGGTTATAAATTCCAATTTTAAAGTGGTTTCCTAGAATTTCCTTCAAATACTAATAAAATGGGAGATTATTAGGAAATGATGCTTGTTACAATTTTTTTCAGTTCATCCAAGTGTATATGTCACTCTATGTAAGGTAAGTGTTGATGGAAAGGATATAAATCAGTACAAAAATGTAACAATGCATGTCATTTTATACAAAAATAATTCTATAAAATCAAAAACCCAAAAACACTTATAACAAGTAACTCCAAAAATATACTTATACAAAAAACTAACTCGTTCCATATTAGTCACTAAAATTCTCCTGATCACTTATAATATATGTATGGGTGATCATAAAATGTATACTTACTAGGATCATACTTAGGACCTCTCATGTAAATGTGAGAAAAATATACTAATGATCTAGTGAAAAAAGTAGAACCAAGATATGCCTATTAGTTTAACTAACTACCACCACCCTCACAAATAATTTCATCCAAGTATAGAAATAATAATATTAAATTAAAAATAATCATAGCCTCCCCACACACAACTTCCCCCCCCCCCAATTTTCTACTCTCAAATCCCAATGCATAACATTCTATGCTCCCTTAAAATCCTTACTAATGTGTGTCGGGTCACAACCCTACCGACCCCAACTATTGAATGGTCCAATATCTCATGTTGCCAGTAGATAAACCTACATATATCATCACCATATTATAAACCAATAGAGTACATCGTGGAATAAAAAAACACATCCATGAGAAATACAATGTCAAGACAAAATGAAAAACCGTAAATGATATAAATTTGTATGCACACATAATATCTAAATGGAGAAATAATTTAGATGGTTTGTAACATAAGGAATGGCGATAGGGATGGAGGGGGAAGTGGAGGTGGAAGTTGGGGAGGGGTAGTGGCAGCGACAGTGGGGGTTGCAGTAGCGGTGACAATAGGGGCGGGGGAAGCATGGATGACAGAGGCAGAGGTGAGGCAGCATAGGTAGGGGTAGTAGAGAAGGGGGCAGGAGAGGCTGAGGTGGGGGCATCAGGGGTGGAGGTGGAGGCAGATGTGGTAGAGGAAGATGCGAAGGAAGATGTGGAGGTGGAGGTGGTAGGGGGTAAATAGAGTTGGTGAATAAGAGGCAGGGGCAATAGAGAAGGGAGAAATTGAGGTGAGGGTAGTGGAGGTTGAGGTGGAGGCGGGACAGAGAAGGGGGTAGAGGCAGTAGAGGCGGAGACACAAGACGATGAGCTCGACTTTTGTGAATGCTTGAGGGTAGAGAGACAAGTGGGTCTATTATGGTTCCACTTATAACAACACAAAATACTTCATCATCACTTTTTTTAAAGTGGTCATAAAGTCTTTTTTTATCAGTGCTAAATTAAAATTTGTTGATAAAACTGACCTTTATCATCGCTTTTTAGCACTGATAGAAGTCGGTTTTATTAGTGCTAAAAATATAGCGCTGATAAATCGTTTTTTTATCAGTGCTAAAAAAGAATTTATAAAAACCTAATACTAATAAATTATTTACAATTATAAAATTATAATGAATACATTTATAATAAATGTATTTTTTATTATTTTATAATTATTTAAATATAAATATATAATTATTTTAATAATTATCACATACTTATGAAATGAATATATATTTATTATAAATATATATTTATTACATATATATTTTAATTATAGAAATAAATATAATTTTAAAGGCGTTGTAGTGGGAACTTTCAAATGATGTTCAGTTTTGGGTTACTTAGGTGCAGTAGAGTGGCTGACCAAGGTCATCTCTCAAATGAGGAATAAAATTATAACAACATCTTAAAGGTATTCTAAAAATAAAATAAAAGCGAATAAAAAAACTAATTGTAAGGATGGGGTTTTTTACTATTTATAAAGCGAGAATAATTTTTCTGGAAGAATAGTGCTTTTTTTTGTTTTTTAAAAGAAGTTCGATTAAAAATACACAACAAGAAGATGTTTTTAGACAATATTTAAAAGTTGTAATTGATATAACTCTACATATTCACTTAATTAATTATCATTATCATTTAAATTAACATTCACTTAATTATGATCCCTTAATTTTATAAATATTAAACCCTATTAGAATTAACTTTACCACAATGATGAGGTGAATTTAACCCTAGGCTAATTTCAGAACAAGCAATCGAAACACCCTACTTTGATTGATGTTCTATAATTAGCTTATGGTCAGTGGTAAGTTAAGTCACATTTTTATTCTGGATAATGATGATTTATTGTATTTAGGGAATATATTTGAACTCTAGAAACTTATCATGTGTGTTTTTGTATTACCGATTAAGTTTGCGCTCTCACAATTTAAACAAAACCTTGCCCTCACGTGTTTTTGTGATAATTGTTCAATTGATTTCTTAGATTATTATAATTTAAGAACAGAATTCATTGATCATAGTATGTGAATTATAGTAGCTCAATTATTCAAAATAATTAAATGATGTGGTTAGAATATAGATCGATCACTAGAAAACTACTCTTCTATGGGCGGTGTGGTCATCGTGGAGACGTTTTTCATGAGAAAAGGATTGAAAGGGTAGAATTTAATCTAGTCTCCACTATTAATTCCAACCCAATTAGGAAGATTAATAGAAGAAGAAATTTGAACATAACATAATAAAATAGAATAAATAAAAGAATAACATAGAAGTTCATTACACAAATGAAAAACATTACAACATGATGAAGAGAAGAAGGATTCGATGAGGGCATCATTGCCTTAAGATATACCCCCGTTACAATGGTTGGAGAATTTGGGTGAAACCAATTCTCCTATTCCTCCAATATCCTAATGCACGTACCAACCCCTAGAAATGAGAAAACACTAATTTATAGAGTGGAGGGAAGGCTAGGTTATGAGTGGTTTCAAGTGTGAATTGGAAAATTTGGCCAAATATTATAATCCAAATTGCACCACCCATTTGACCAAAAAACGCGTGAATCATCTCTCATTCCAGAAGTATGATTTGTGGAAAATTTAATCCTAGAGAGTATCTCAAAATTTGGGCCTAATATAAGCACTGATGAAGAAGTTATGGCCTAAATACAGAACCCACGTCCTTTCTCGAGAGTCCAGACCACCATTGACTTAATGGCCCATTTACTCCATCCAAATGGACTCTTTATATCAAGTTTCCTGAATACAAGTTGTAGAAACTTATGCTAGGAAACCTGTTACAAAATTTTAAGTTCAAATAAGTCATATTAAAATATTTATGTGTGAATTACTAAAGTTCATTTTAAAAGGGTGAAACTGGAATTTTCATCAAATTTTCAAATAAATGATCTAATCCCAAATATATCATAAATTAATATATTTAGCACAATGTGTGGAAATTGTGTCATTTATTATCAATAAAATATACAAGAAAATAGTGTTTTATCATAACTAATATATATATATATATATTTAAATACATATGCAATTAAAATAAATATATTAATTATATATAGTCATAAATATATATATATATATAAAGGCTTATGAATGTATAATAAATATATTAATTATACATATATTTTTTTAATTTCATAATTATATAAATAAATAAATATTTTTATTTAAATAATTAAATAATTTTAATAAATATATTTATAAAAAAATATTTTATATTCAGAATTATAATTAGAAATAGATAAATAAATATATATATAATTAGTATATTTATTTTAATTTCATAACTATTTAAACATATCTATCTAATTATATTTATTACTATATATAATTAATATATTTATATTAATTTCATAATTATTTAAATTTATATATTTATATCTATGAAAATAAATAATTATTTATTTATTTATAATTATAAATATAAATATAATAAATATATTTATTATATATTTATAATTAGTTACATATAAAAATATATATATATATATTATTTAAATATATTTTTCTTGATTTAAAGTATTTATAAGAACATAATAGCTTCATGGGAAGAAGAATGAATCATATACCCCGAGTAAAGAATAGATCATAAAAAATGTCTCATCATATATATGGACAACATGTATAGTTATGAGGGT
Organism: Viscum album; assembly: GCA_963277665.1. Lineage (NCBI taxonomy): Eukaryota > Viridiplantae > Streptophyta > Magnoliopsida > Santalales > Viscaceae > Viscum > Viscum album. The sequence continues at coordinate 482,634,614 of OY728153.1, read as the reverse complement.
GTACTGTATAAATAAACATTCATGATGAATACATATAACATATGAACACCAATTAAATTCACGCATCAACTGACCAAATTCATTTGAAACATATATTTATTTAAATATATGTATATATATATATAATTAATATTATAATTATACATATTGAAAAAGTATTTATATATAATTATAAATGTATAAATATAATAAATATAATAAATATATTTATTATTTAATGATATTTAATATATATATATATATATAAGTTATTAAAAGATATATATTAATTATAAACTTTCATTATTTATTTAATGTTTACAAATATTTTTTTAAATATAAATATAATATTTTTAAAAAAATTATTAATATTTCATATTAGAAACTTGTATCAGCTCTTTTCACTACTGCTGATAAAGGCCCCCTTTTATCAGTACTTTCTGCTTTGCGCTGATAAAACCAGGTGCTTCCCTTGCCCCGATCTGTGGTAGTGTTCAGGAACCAAGGGAAATTTATTGATTGAAATTTGGCCAGGAAACCAAAAAAACACTACATATGCCTTGAATTTTGGTCATCATTTGGTTGTAAATCTAAAACACTGAACAGAATACTCCTTGCACGAAATCCCATTCTTGGTGTGTTACTTCAACTTTGAAAATTTATGTGTGTTTCTATAGCTACATGAAATTTGTCACATGTTTAAATAGCACCAAAGCCAGATGAAATACAAAATTAGTTCCTATAATTTATAGAGAACAATGCTTGGAAGATTGAAACAGAATATCCATGAATTGAAATATATAAATGGACATATTTTGAAAGTACAAAATGAATTATTGTTCGTTGACTAAAAAATAGAAAAATAGAAATAAAAAATAATGAAAACTACATTATAGGATTAATGCGAAATAATTTTAACATAGAAGAGAAAAAATATTGCACTACTCAATTTTGTAAAAGGGTACACCTGGAGTTTTCATATGCATATCAACTACTAAATAGACAATTCGTTCATCACGTTATGGACTTCCTTCCACCGCTCACCCATTAATCATACACCACATATTGGTTAAATAAATAAATACAGATTCTGAAAATTTTAATGAATCTGGGAAAAAATAATTATTGAATTTGACTGTGAGATTATCACATTCCACATTTTATAAAATTAACGATTCCAAGAAGAATCCTATCAACACAGTCAAAATATTGATTCTAAAAATTAAAATATCCATGAAAAAAAATATGGATTCAAAATATTATATTGAATGGTGATATGCAGAACCAATACAGATTCTAAATTAATTCAATTGCCTAAAAATTTTAATCCACCTAAACAACTATTAATACAGAATACTAGTATTATATATAAGTTATAATTTTTTTCATATAATAAACCTATTAATATAGAATAATATATTCTAAAATTTTATCCATAAATAGAAAATTCAAACCCTAGAAGAAAACCTTGTCAACGAAACCAAGATATGTAAAATACAAGCCCATGCAAGAACAGTTCATAAATATTATTCTGACTGGATCTCTACACATGTATTCCAATAATTGGTTGGTAAAATTCTAAAATATATCGGAAAAGGGAATGTTAGAAGAAATCATAGTATATCATGTACCAATGTAATAGGGCATACAATCCTAGATTAAGAAATTGAAGGTTGAGAAAAAAGTTTAAGCTACCAAAAAATACCAAGCATAAAACAATGCGAGAAAAATATTCTAGCACATAACAAAAAAGAGAATAAAACATAATAACACAGTGCATGAATTGTACCAAGAGTAGAGTAAGGGGTATGGATCTAGTGGTGAAAATGACATTTAGTGGATATTGAAAAAAATAAGGAATATATATCATGGTTTATTATGTAGTGTTCTCAAGGGAATAACCTTCCACCCCTAACATACCATGATTTGGTAGAAAAAAATAATAGATGATATTCCCAAGGTTAAATTATATTCTTAATTCACTAAGCATAATAGAAATAAAATAACAAAATGCTATTTTTATAATGCTCATACAAAAAAATATGTCCATAAATAATAATACATAATTCTTCTAAGGGAACAAATATATTGAAAAATGAATAATGAAAAACAATGATTCATTATGCATGCTTCATAATGCGTAATACTTAATTTTCATAATTCCAAAATAGATTGACAATCAAAAGCATGAAAATAGGCTATATCCATGGTTATAAATGACTGTGGCTACAAGGAATTTTTTGAAGACCTATTACCATAATCATTTATTACCATGGATATAATGTCTAAGACTAAGGCTTATAATCACGAACATTTATGAAAATGGCTTTTGGATTCTTCTTGCACCACTTTCACACAACAAATATATTCCCGTGGTGTTTGAAAAAAAATTATGGGCTATAGCCATGGTCCAATTTCACAATGGCTATAACCCTATTGAAATAGCTTGATTTTCTACTTGTGAATATGAAATGAAAGAACAAAATGGATATTAAATAATTTTGAAGCCAAATTATGATCATATTTTATTATAAAAAAACAAAATGCATAAGAAATATTACTTAGAAGGAAAACCTAATGAGTAATTGATATTTATTGATTTTCCATATTTGTTCACATCTATTATAATACAAGTTTATAAATGTCAAAAATGGGTGCTCTAATGTAATTATAAATATAGTTTTTCAATATATATATATAAGCCAAAAAAATGTATAGACTTATAAATTTACCCCCAGATATATATGTATTTATGTATTTATAAATTGAAAATTTGTTCTTGTGAACCATCATACTAAAAATAAGACTGGATTCACATTCCTTATAGGAAAAACTATTGTCTTATGTTCACATGTGTCAACATTAGAGGCATGGAAACTATAAGATAATTGAAATTCTATACTATAATCCTCGAAGAATACATTGAAATTAAATCAAAAAATCAAAACATGATATCTAATATTGTAAGAGTGTAATTGAATAATAGGAAATTACTGAAGAATAAAACATGTTTTTATCCATACCTGGATAGAACAACACTGAGCAAGAAATTTTTAGAAGAAGAAAGTGTTACTACTAATATCCCTATTCCCAACACCCCGCATTTTATTCTAGATAAAGGTATCTGCTACCGCCCATTTAAATTCATCAGTGCCACACCTACTATATGTTTCTCAGTATAGTATACAAACTCCAAGTACATCTTCAGGTGCATGGATTTCAAATATATTGACTATGTAAAATAAAAATATCATAATGATGTAGTTAATTTTTAGGTGATAATCATGTCATTCATAATTGTTTACATATAATTTATTGGGAGAAAAGAAATACATCTATGAAAAAGGATTTAAATTTAAAATATATCACATAATTCGTTTCATTTTTGTAAAAATAATAAGGTATGATATATTTATTTCAAAAATGGAATAAATCTTTTCAACAATAGATTAAAATTGGGAAAAAATGAAAAGTGAGTTAATATGTTAGTAGATGATGAAATCCTATATTAATGAAAAAAAATAAATGGATGCAATGAATTCAATTTACGCTTTCAATCTTCATTTTTCCTGTTGAAATCAGAATACCTTATGGATGGAATTTCAATGACATATAATGTTTATTAAACTAAATCAACCATAGTATTCGAAATATTTGAAGAATATTATCTTGGATTTGGTGCCATAGAACGAACTTTTGTGTACATTATGATATCCTATATTAATATTTTTTACTATTAATAATATTCTTATCACATTATGATTGTTCTTCTGCATAACAGTGTATGTGATAATGTCTCAAGAGTAGTTTTTACACTAAAAGGTCATAGCAGTTCTCCGCTATAATGTAAACCCAAAAGTGCTATGACACAATTCTTAATATATGTTATATAGCCGGGTGATATCATTTGAGGGATACAAATGATACAGGCTATTAGGGGTGGAGACTCATAAGACTTTGAGGCACCTTCTCATGGTGTACTCCCTTGTTAATATCTAGTAAGATATTATGTCGAAGTGACCTGCTAGTAAGAAATCCACATTTTTATGTGTCATTTGATGTTCCTATCTAAAGAAGTGTGTATTGTTCCTTAGAGTTTATGATTATTATTAAAGATTTTTATGAGTCATGTAGTTTTATGTATTGAAAAAAATCGTGATTAAATATCTTCACGACGTGGTAGGATACATTTGGTGAGTCATAAAAAATATCACATTCATGAATAATGTGATAAAATGTTTTCCCTTATGCTATTTAATGGAATCATGTATCTCAGTTCCATTGATGTAAATGTTATGGCCTAAATAAATCCATGGCTATGGTGTTCTTTATGAAAGTTCAATTTTTTGGGAATTCAAAGAAAGAGACATCGAGCACATGGGTTGATGGAACTGGCATGCAACCTACATGACTTGAGATATCATGATAATGGGATTATATTATACAATAAGTGTTTGTATAAGGTAACATGTCATTTTGGAATTTATTTCTTTTTCTATGGGAAATTTTTTGTTTTTCTAGATGATAACCTTTTAATTTAGGCTTCTTTGACTAATTCCATTGAGAAAGAAGCCTAGAGGGTCACACAGTAAGTGTATCCATAATCATAGTTAACCAGAATATTATTATTTTCATTTAACCATTTGAATAAATATTATGCCTACACAAGGATTAATAATTATCCATGTATGCTTGATTGAATATATATAGTCCCCATTTATTCGATAGAATATAATGTGAGTGGAATATTTAATACATATTTATTTTCTATTTAATTGAATATAATACTTGTTTATTTATTGGTGAATAATGTTGGGATGTTTACATAATAAATAAGTAGTCATTATTCATGGTACGATAAATATTATGGAATAATGGAGAACCGTGGTTTTAGGTCTGGTGATAATTAATAAATATTGAATATTACTTGATTAAATAATATTTAATTATAATTTCCAAGTTATGCACATGTCGAGAAATAATGATATTATTATTATTATTTGACTTTAGGTTTTTTAGGATTAAATAAATAATTAAGGGAACATGTGAAATTATTTTATTTTAACCCTAGAAATATATAAACCTAATTATGTTATTATATCAACGAGATAATTCATTTTGTTTTGGGTTGTGCCCAATGTAAAATGGGAAATCCTTCAAACCATATAGATCTCTCTCTTTTCTAAGGATGCTCTCAAGAATAGAGAGAAACCTTCCTCCACATGATCAATGATAATTATTTGGAAGAGGTTCTCAAAGATATTAAAGGATAATGAAGAAAGCATAAGGATCGATCATGATTTCTCCTAGATATTCCTTTAGTGACTTCTAGAGATTCATAGAACACATGTGGATAACCGCTTGATAGAATATGCAATTGATTCATACAAAGATTGATGAAACAATGTAGATCTATTTCCATATTAATCAATGAAGAAATAATTACAATGAAGGTAATTATTAATTAATTAAATTAATTATAAATATTATTTTATTATCTTCCCTTTATTTCCATTGTAATTTCTATTGTCTGATTCATTGATTTAATTATGTTTTTCATGACATTCAATGTTGTGTTAAATCTCATATTAATCTTTGATCCTGGAGAAAAGAAGAGTTGGGCACCACTCATCGTACGCTTCCACTATTCCCATAACCTAAAAATGGTAGCAGATAGGTAACATAATTATTTATAATTATTTATATATCATTGCTGATTTATACATTTTTAATTTAGTTTTTCAATTTTAGTTTAATCATTCTTTTAATCCGAATTGAAAGTTCTGATTCTTCCTCCTTCATTTCTCATAAATCTAATCGAAACTAATAATTTTTTGATTAAAATAAAATCATGAAACACATCCTAAAGTGCCAAGGATTCTGGCTAGATAACATAGGAGTACACGCTTTGTAATTAGAATGACACGTTGTGTACTCATGGTCAATGCAGAAGGAGTTAATTTGTAAATTACACAGATCGTGTTCTTTGAATACACACGGTCTAGTTAATTCTTACATCGTGTGTTGACCGTGATATACTGGTGCATGGTCAAACATAGTATACATCGTGCAGCCCGCGTAGACAGCTTGTAGTCCATTTAAGTCAAATATGGGTTGTGTATTTCAGTACACAGCCTACCTGACTGGTTACCATGTAATTCGGAGATCACACTGTAACAACCCGATATTTTATGATAATTATTCTTTTTAATTTCTTTGATGTCTTTTTTTGTATGCTACACCAAGATTATCTTGTTCTATACACAACACCACATTAGCTTGTAGTATACGCAACACTATTCTTGGATTGTGTTACACACAATTTCAAGTTTGTTTGATAGTAGTTATTCTATGAAACATTGATTTTATATGTATATATATATATTCAATGAAAAACTGGAATATGGTTTGATTTGGTTATACGAAACAACAAATTAGTCTTTCCCTACCCGCAACTCTGACTTGGCTTCCATTACACGCAATTGCGACCTTCCTCGATAGTGTGTGATGTACACAATACCAGGTTTCACTAAACAACGATATATTGTTATAAAATTATTATGGAGTAGACATTATGAATAGTATTAACCAAATTTTGATTTTTATAACATTATTATTCATCTTACACATTTTCTAGAACGTGGCGTGAGAACAAAATAAAATTTTTTGGTAAAAGAAGTATTTTTAAAAAAATGCACTTTTGCCGACTTTTGATGGTGCACCCTCATTAAATCTAGTTTTGACGTGTTTATAAGTTAAATTTGACAAAATAAAATTCTTCATTGGAATCAGGATATATAAATTTACTTTGGATAAAATTTTCATATTATTGTGATAACTTTCATATTTTAATGAATAGTAAAAAGACCTTTTATTTTAATTAAAAACAACTTTTTTCATCACAATAATTTATATGGTTAAATTATAATATTTAATGGTTTTAAATTATAAATAGAATATATTTTTACCATTTGATTTAACATATGTCATTACCATTAATTTTCAATTGAATTTATAGGTAAAAACATTTCAATCTTTGGCAATGTTTTAACTTTTAAAACTCGTTTTCTTCACAACTGGATTAATTTTAAATTAATTACTGAAACTTATGTTTTTTGAATTTTGAAAAATGAATTCAATATTTGGATTCAGTGGGTCCAAAATATGTTAATAGGTTACTTTAATTTTTTTATTAAGAATAGTAAGTACGATAATTTTTATTTAATACAGTTAAAGTTAAATCGGGTAATTAATGGTAAAAATAAGATTGTAAAATTACCCTAACACTTGAAAAAATTATATTGGATGAATAAATGTTGACCCATATCACCTAAGGGTTAGAATAGATTCATTTCATTGACTATTGACCAAGAAAAAGATGTGATTATTATTATAACTAAAGAAAGTGACAACATGTCACTCTCTTAAATCTTATAAGTATAATAATATTAATTTTGTTTAAAACTTCATGAAACTTAGAAAATGAATAATCTCCCAAAATATAATAAAATTTTATACCTCATGTAAATTTATTTATCATTTTTAGGGATTAAATAATAATCATTAAAGGTGACACAATTGCAATGTTGAAATTATTTTATTGATTGAAATATCAAATAAATGGTTTTAAAAATATTAAAATAAATATTATATGAACTATTTAATGTGATAAAATAATTTTCTATACAAATATTAATTTTTATGAATCTATTAAATCCTTTATTTCGAATATATCCTCTATGTAGATTTTATTTAAATTCAAATAAATGAATAGTGTCAAAAGTGACAGTATTGTTATTTTATAAAAATAACATATTATAAAATTGATTAAAAATAACAAAAATATTTAAAAATTATAAATTTAAAGTTATATGGTCTACAATGTCATAAATTATGTAATTATGGATAATTCATAACACATAAGTAATTATTTATATAAATTTAAAATTTATAATATTATTACAACAAATAAAATTTAATACATTAAATAAGGATAAATCAAGTTGATAATGTTTAAAATAAATTCCCAACATGTCTAAATTTTATTGGTTGATGTTATTACAACCGTATATCATCTAATATTCGAATATTAGTCATTTTGGAAGTTTTTATGTGGGGTTTGAATTTATTATAAATTAATATTTTTGAGGTTTCCAAAGGTGCCCCTCTACTCCCTTATAAAAGGGCACCTCCTACCTCTTATCTTTAAACAAACTTGAGACATAAAGATCGGGCAAAACCTGCCCATTTCTCTTATCCAATTCCCTAGAAACATTCTGGAGGTTCTGGTCTACTCAAAAGACCAACTCTAGTGCTTTAAGAGGGAGCTTAAAAGGGGTGCATCGAAGAAGAGGTAATCTCTTCTACCGATTCTTTCAAGTTTCTTTCATATTCAACATATTCTTTTTTATTTTTTTCCTAATAAATTAATAACATCAGTATAACTCATAAACTTATATGTTATTATAAATATTAAACAACCCTATTTCACCTTCTATCCATCCTACTAAAAATGAAATCACCGTGCGTGTGTACGTACAGAATACCGTCTCCACGCCGTGGTGTAATCTTTTTTTCCACCAACACTTTACTTGGATGGGTATAATGGTGTAAATAATAACTATATATAGTTATTATAAGATCATACCTATTCTGATATATTATATCATCCACTCCAATTCAATTCAATAAATATGGGAACGATATCATCGCTCGTGCGAACGTACGGACTACCGTCTCCATGAACATGATGAGATTCATTTTCCATGATTAACCAATAAAGTATGATTATAAAGTATGTATATAATAAATTTTAATGAGATATATTACATAATAATGATTCTATATTTATTTACATATATGTTTCATTTACTTAATTCCATCCAATTCAATAAGGAAACGAAAACAGCGTTCACGCGTACGTACGACCTACCGTCTCCATGAATGGTGTATTTCATTCCATTTATCGATCTATAATATATATTTATATACTGAATATATATTTTATATAAATAATGTTTTACATTATTTAATTAAGTAAATTATTATATGAGTCATAATATCAAGAACAAAAAATCGAAACACGTACGATAAATGAAACGATTTTATCCAAAACACTGCTTTAACTTGGAATTTACCAAACAATGGGTAATATAAAGTCATAAATGAACCATATATGATATCATAACAATGAATATGGTTTTTTTAATAAGTCAATGACATTATTTAAATCATTATATAGGAGTTTCAGATACACCCGAAGCATATCGGACATAAGGTAAGGGATAACTTTTCCAATCTCATTTTTATCTGAGACTGTTTATCCATAATTATTTACTAGGGATATATTTATCATCCATGTCCCTGTTTTCTAAAAATGGTTTCATGTATGTTTAAATTCCTTTTTAAACATTTTTTACTTTTACTACATGGTGTTTAAGGAATGTTTTTTTCACCATACGAGGTACTTTTTGACTTTTCTGGAAAAAGTATGAGAAGAATGTTTTTTTAACATATACGGCATGAACTAATTTTTATGGTTTTATAATACCTTATTTTCATGAAGCTTACTCTACAATAATTCATGACTATTTTCAACAAAATCATTTTATTTTAAAATTACATGACATTTTGTGAAATGAAAATGTTTTTTAAGAAGAAAGGATATTTTCTTCAAGAATTAATTTCATGTGTTTTATCAAATCCATTTTCCATCTAAGATGACATTATTTCATATGTGTATGATTCAATTATAATTTCTCTATGATTTAAATGGTTTCACTTTTCTTATGATTAACTAATATCCATTTGTTTTATATGGATTATGTTATAATGGGATGATGTTTATGAAACCCATTTTACTCTTTGGGTTTTGATTAATGATTTATGTTTATTTTGTGCAACAAGTAAGAATGATCTTATTATGAGATGGGTGGGACCTATATCTCCTTCCAATGAATTGGGTAAAGATTTATATCACAAGAGATAGACATGGCTGGAATGATAAGTTAATCCACTTCAGTGATACATGACTAGAATGAGGAGTGAACTCGATTCAGAAAGGGACTTTTCCCACTAAGATAGTCTCTGCAGCAATGCCTTGGATACTATGGAAATCATATAATGTGCTTAATGGTTTTCCAAAATTAAATGTTTTATTACCATGCTATTTTAACATGATTGATGTTCCATTATGATATATGTCTTACGTACTACCATGTTTTTTTTCATTTGTCAAAATTTTGATGTTTAAACATTGTGTTCATGTTTTTAAGTTAAAATGTATATGGTTTGTTTTATTTTCTCCATTATTACCCTTACTGAGCATTTGAGCTCACCCTTTATATGTTCTCATTTCCCCAGGCTATAAATAAAGGTTTTAGGTAAGAAAACAAAAGGGGAATATCATTATTGGAGATGCTGAATATCATTCACCGTGATTAGAAGATTATTTTTCCATGTTTCCAAAGGCACTAAACTATTACGGTCCTTGTCTGTTTATTTTTGTTATTTATTAAGTATTCTGGAAAAGTAATTTAATGTCCATTTAGGTCAAGATTGGGTCTCTACTCACATGGCATGTAGCCCATTGAGACATGTACTTGTGTGTGGTCATTAATATAGGACATACCATGTTATAAGTTTTAATGTACAAAAATATATAAATGTTTAATTAATATATTCATAATATTCACATCTTCATACCATATATGAGTTATATTACAATTTGGTACTCTATATGAATTAAATAAAAACATGTGACCGAAAAATCATGTTATTCGTGTAATCATCTGGGATGTACATGTCAGGAAATTATGTGATAAATCGTGAATGCTATATGTCACCAAAGTAAAAATTTATATGTCTATAATACATGTTGGGTATATTATAAGGGTGTTCACCATATTTTCTCCAAGGTAAATTTATGTACATAGTTAAATTTAAATAAATTTATTTAATTTATTTAAAATTATAATGGATGTGAATATGAAGGAAATTTATAAAATAATTAAGTTAAAAGAATTAATTAACTAAAGGTGATAATTATTTAATTTTACCACGATTTATCTAAAATAAGAAGGATTAAAAATTGATTTCTAGTTTTATTAAATGTTCAATTTGTTTCATGCTTGTGGATGATCATGAGAAAGACCAGACGTTTATATCAGATTGGTTTCATTGAATTTATTATTAAATTAAAATATTGTTCTATGCACCTTCTCTCCACTTATTATGTTGGGAATGTGTTCCCATGGTTTGTTTTATGTAAAACCCATTTTCCTTCACCATAATATGAGTAAAATCACATGTAATGGGTGGATATACCAATATAGTAGAGGTGGTTCATGTTAGGAGTTGAGGTGAAACCAATCTAAGATAGATACATTGGTTGACATGTGGAAGGTTGTAACATGAAACATAAATGGTTCAAGGTGTGTTTCCCCTAGGTTAATGGTTGTTTTATCAACCAATAGATAAAATAAACATTAGTATAAGCTCATGATCATGTCACTTTATTATTTTATTTCTGTCAAGTTTCATGGTTATTTCATTATTGATGATTCTTCGCGATCACATAATTTAATGAAATTAACGAGCATGAAATATATAACTTAAATAAATTGTATTATGTGTAAATATTATATAAGGCATGGTTAATCACTTATTTAAATCCACTTAATATTAAAAATAAATTAATAAAGATAATAACATAAAATTTATGCATAAAAGGATAAAATCCCTCAATTATAAATATTAATTCGGGAGAACCTTCCACTAATTCAGATAAAATTGAACCATAGTTCAATGTTCTTGACCAACAAATGTTGGGGTGTTTTCATTTAATGGGGAATTATAAAATCATATTTTTAATTGAATTAACTTAGTTTAATTCAAGGGTGGACTACCAAATTAGGATATGGTTTAACTAGGAGGTAGAGGTTTGCGGAAATCCAATTTTAGGATTTACGGATTGGGGATTCCACTCAGCAGATCAAGGAACAATGAGTTGATGATGTTGGAATTTGGAATGCCTACCTAAAACCATTAATGTTTCTTGACCATCCAACATTGGGAAATGATAAAGGGGTTATAGATCCTTTCCACTATGATTTACAAGCAACAAAATATTCTGATTCCAATGGCGAGGGCTATTATGTTTCGAAAAAATAGTGGGAGAATAACAAATATAATATTTATTTTTTTTGTATAAAATTTTATCAGATAATGTACTAAAATTATTCTTGCCTTATTTTATATAAACTATTGAAATTGTGGGTTTCTTAAACCCAACTATTCAGTTTTTTTATTACTATATCATGTATATAGTTTGTCATACATGATGCCAACTTTCTATTATAGTGCTAACTATTTTTCATCCACTATTGAATTAGTAATGTCCAAATATTAATTATTGTGTCAAAAGTTTATAGTATATCTTAGGATATAATGAGAACATCAAGATACTATGACATTATCATTAAATATATGCTTTATAGTCTAGATTCGTCTTACTATTAGAAATAGTAGATGTTTGACTTTCTGGTGCTGGGGGCTCATAAGCATTGAGACTTCTTCTCATGAAGTTCGCACTTTGTGATTTCAAGTTGTGATATCATGAGGAAAGACTCGTCAATAGAAACACCACATGTTTTGCGTGTCATCGGATGTTTGTATCTACAATCATTTATAATGGTCTCCGGACTTTAGATCGTTGCTAGTGTATGTCATTTGATCGCATACTTTGATGAAAGATGAAAACCATGATGATGAAATCATCGGAAGGTAGTTTTTCTTGGGTGAATTATCAGTGGCATGATATTGGTTTAATAGTCAAGAAAGGATTTATGGATTATGGGTTATGGAAGTAATATATCTTAGGTCATGTTGATTAAGATGGTAGTACCTTTATAAGACCATGGCCATGCTAGTCGAGGGTAAATCCATCTAGTTGGATCAACAAACAATAAAAAATAAAAAGGATGATGACACATGGGTGCATCCTGCTTTATGAGATATTTAAGGTCAAAGACATTACATTACATTGTGTGTGTTCGTAGTTTTGTAATCAGTACTATGAAAATACTTATCTTTTTATGGACCATGATGGGTTGCTAGATCCCGCTCTTGGTCTATGAATACAATTCAATACTATCGAGATAAGTGCCTATAGGGTCACACACAATAGCGTATTCAATAATCAGTTCTATTTAGTTGAATTTGTGTTTTGGACATGGTGGTGCCCACTAACGGGGTATGGTATTTTTCCAATGTTAAACGGTCACCAAGGAATAAATAAATTCATATAATACATGTTTATAATAATGAGCATTGAATTTATTTATTAAATGTATTTACCAGTTTTAATTAAATAAATGGGAAAAATATTATTTGAACGAATATTAAAATATTAATGTTTCAATTAATATTTTCCAGAGTATAAGCCAAGTAAATGGATCAGGTATTATAAAATAATATATTTATTATACTATAAAGAAAGTGATAATAATAATAAATGTTATTTATGGATCAATATAGTAGTCTTAATATCATTTATTTTGTGCGTTAACTATTCGGGTACCGGAGAGGCAACACCAGGTATTTTAATTACACACTATTTATATGAGAGGAGAGCCTCCCACCATATACTATTCATGGGATTTCTCTCTCCTCTCATATCTACTGTGATCTAGAGATAGATTCTCTATATCCAAGGATCTCGGATCGAGATCTCTTTTAGGCATCACAAGCGAAGTGATACAGTGATCATCAGACCGTCGAATGCATCATCAGATCTCTGTTCTAGCACCTGGAATTTGATGATCGGCACTCCCGTGGATTTCGTGAATCCTGTGTGGACGATCTAGAGGAATTCAACTTTAGATTATTCAAGTAGTGACCACCAACGACGAGCATATGTCGTGTGTGGCTACAGATCTAAACCAGGTATTTTACGGTTTAATTTTGTGTTTAAAACTTTTCACACATGATCCTTTTCTTAAACCGAGTAGCTATTCATTGGCGTTGACAAGTTCATGTCAAACATCAGTGATTGTTTTTCAAATACAACCTTTTTGGGCATCCACTTTGTGACTAGTTCATTCAAGTGGTATCGGAGGCGATGCATGAAATTATAATCCAATGAAATTATTAAATTTTCATTAAATCTTAAAAAGGATTTTGTTACGGTCCCAACGCCACAGGCCGCGTATCAATCTGACTTAAATTACCATTCTGCGGTCATGCAAAATTTTAGTGTGGATTTGAATCGGTATACATACTAGTTTTTAATTCGATGAACCTCTGTTGATCATCTGAATCCTTGTTAAAATAGGAATAGTGTTTTTCATGTGATGTTAGATAATTCTTATTTTAATAATTATTATTATTTTCCAAAGCCTAAATAATCTTTAGAAAATTTTAAAGGGGTTGGGCGATGTTTTTTGCTTGGTTTGTGGAATGGAATAAAAAAATGGCATAACTGGGGAGAGGGTGGTGACTCTCATGTAAAAGAGAACAAAAAAAGCTCAATTATTTTAGGGTCAACTGGCCCCCTTTATTCTTCACGTTGAGTGGTGATCCCACCAATTTGGTCGCCTTCTCCCTACTCCAGGGATAACAGCAAGAAAACCTTCTCCCCTGAGCTATGCGTGCTGCCTTCTCTTACAGTGGTGTGTTGCCCCGCTGAGACCCGCACACCGTCAGAATGAACGCGGCTCCTCCACAGGATTCACATGGTCGGACTCCTTCTCGGTGGACCGACCCTCCCTTCTCAGCTAGTCTGGTGCACCTCCTCCATGGAGCCATCACCTCAGGCCGAGCCCTGCCTGCACGGCAAATCCTCGACCATCACATTTGGAATTAACAGCCTACCAGCATGCTTCCCCGACAAGCACAGTAGCCAGACCACGATTGGGTACTCCCGTTTCTGCTTTTCACAGACCACACAGTCCATGAAATGGGACTTGGTGCAGACCTGTCTGGTCTTATCACATACAGGAGTACCCAATTGCGGAATTACATTCTAGGAAAAAACCTAACTTGAACCCTCCAATTAGTGGCATAGTCAAAGATTACAGACTATAAGGGGTGGATTGGGGATCCTTTCTACTAGATTACTCAAATGACAGAGCATTCCAATTCTATCACATAGGGTTCCTAGAATTTGATAAAAATAGCGGGATATATTTAATCAAAATGTCTAAACTGGTAATCATGATAAAATTACTAATCTGGTAAAATTTATTTTGTATATAAAGGATCAAAATGGAAAGTTTTTAAACAAGTCAAAAGTGATAAATATTGGACAAAGTCAAAGTCCTCACTAGAATTAGTATCCATGAACAATACGGTCTCTTGCGTACAATACTATTGGAAACTCATGGTGATAGTTTCCCTACGCCTGTTAAATTACGTCAAGTAGCATGGGTGAAATTACTTACATGAGACTAATGTACAAAGAATACGATAGTTATTTTCTTATTCTTTCATTCATGTTTAGTGTAAGTTGTAGTTTCTATATCAGGACATGGATAATATTACATGAAGTCCCACCTCCGAGAGGGTTTCAAGGAGAAAGTGAAGCAATGATATGAAGTGGTATTGATTACACAGGATTTCCTTAAATTGAAAGGCGAGTTATGATATTTCAATACATATAATTTTAACATCATTTTAACACTTTACTCAAGTCATGTTTTATGTTACAAAACATACATGTATTGTGTAAAAGTTTCATTACCTTTCAGGAAAGGTCCACCGAATTAATAAGAATATCATAGAAAATTTCATCTTTAATTATTATCGAGATTAAATTGAAAGACAAGGAAAAAAGGTCAAAGGAATGAAATTCCAATGGAACATTTTCCACATCCTTCAATGTAAGAGGTGTTAATAGAAGTTATTTTCATTTCAAATAATAAAATAAAATGATGCATGTCTGAATTAATAAAACAGAATTAAAGAATCAATTTATTGCTTCTTATTCAGAAATATTCATCATTGTAAATTGTAGTGTTTTAGATTTACTTCATGGGTATTTATTAATATATGCCTATCACATATGTGTATTGATATACAGTAACCAGGTAAGAATATAAATATTACTAGAATTTAGGTGTACATTCCAAGTGGCTGTGAAAGGGTAATACATAGGCCATTAGTGTGAAGTACATGCCTTATTTATTACTAAGTAAGATTCATGTAGAACTATTAATGAGTATAACCACAAACATTAATTTCATGTGTCCCCAGACACAATGAGACATTATTCCATGTCCTGGAATGAATTTTTATTTTGGTATTTAATACTCAATCACAAGTCCAGTGATAAATGAATCATAAGCAATGAGTGATGAAAATAAAAATGTATGACATATATCTAGTTGTGAAAAAATAATTATTTTTTAAGTAATACTTAATGTGGATGTCAGGAATATACCCAGTATGGTATTTAGGCTCGATATAGCTAAGCATTGTTGGAATTATCAACGTATTTAGTTTGGCCAAAGAAACCTTTAGAAATAAAGGTATGTCACAAAGCTTTCAGAATTAGTTCAGAAAAAGACTATGAACTATTTCCAAGAATAATATAGAGGTATATGCTTACTTCATAAGATTACATTATTTAATTAATGATTAGTAATGTGATGTAAGTCCATGGTCAGAGGATATGATTTGCTTCTAGACGGAAGGATTTGACTACACAATCATGGACCATAATAATGTAGCATGGAATAATTCTTAAATTCACATTACCTTATCTATATCACGACATTGATGTGAAATAGGAAGATCAACGATGAAGTATTACATGTCAACATTGATCCACAAAATCTAGCATGGAGTAATTCCTAAACGCACAGTTTATACATCAGTGTTTTGATGTAAGAAAAATCAATGTTCCAACTTGAAGAAACATCCATTATATTTCATGAAGTGCATCAAAAATAAAAGTGATATCCCATTAATATAAGTTAATTAAAATGTAAAATTGTTATTATACGAGCCACAAAATGATGAAAATACATTGTGTCATATTGACATGTGTTTAGATGAAAAGTGTTTGTTAGGACATAAAAAAACTTTATTTAGGAAAAAAGACAGTGTGCATCTATTGTAACCATCCTAACAGTTTCCTAGGATGTTATGACAATACGTAATATAGAAATTATATAATCAAGTTATTGACTGTATTTCTATAAAAGTGTGCATATATCTTTTGAGATAGTACAAGCCAGATTGAAATATAATTATTCAATGCAATAGGTGCACAAGTAGTTGGAATAAGAACATGTTCCACAAGTACATGTAAAACAAGATTGTTCCAGAGACACATATTGCATAAGAATGGAAAACCATGGTGATGGTTGTTGTATTAACTATGATCAATGATCTATTATTCATTGCGAATAATATTTCCTACAAGTTTTCAGTAGGTGGAAATTTTCTAAGAATTATAAGACTAAATAATATTCAATAATGGATTCTATGTATCACATTGAAAAGGGGCCTATATTTTGAATATTGTGGTGGGTATTCAAACAAGATGATACATGGATGGTACACGTGTAATACTAATAATCCTCGATTGGTCACACCAGGTCATTATGTTTAAATAAGTTATAATTTTACATTTCATAGCTAATATCTTTGATCATATTATTTAGTATTGAATTCCATGACCACCAATCATGGAAGGTGTCTACATGACACAACCACAAAGGGATGGTCACATCAAATAATTCTATGAATGGTTAGAAGTTACTAAAATCCTGTATAGGATTGATGTAAGAAAATAGATCATAGATTATACATTTTTAATAAATGTTTTCTATGTGTATACCAATGGTTAGTGTAAGAATTATGGTTTTACAAGTGTAATATGTTTGATAAAATATGGAAAATAAATTTTGATCTTACCACTAGTTAAGACTATGATAAAATTAATTCTTTGGTGATTGTCTGAATGTAGTAACCTAGGTTCTAGAAAACATGATCATATGAGGTAGATATAATGGTTTCTTGTACTTAGTAAATTGTACATACAATGAAATTGTATTGAAAAAAATACAAGTTTAAACAATTCATGTTCAAAATTGTTGCCAATATCACATGGTTTAATATCTATAGGTTGAAATGTTCAGAACATGGGAGAAGATTAAATTTTTGAGTTGAGTTCCATATGATAATGTGATGGATCAATCACATATTCCATGATATGTACAAAAATTCATACTTCCCTTATATACTTTATAGTAATCAGATATCAATTATATCTAGAATCACTGCAAGTGTAGGAGTCAGAACTATCATATTGTACTTCGTCAAGTGAAAATGATTTGTATCTGGTACGAGGAGAAGAAGGATACTAGTTATTATGGGACAAAAATTAGTATTCCATAGATCAATTTGGTCTAGTAATTTAGTTAGGATAAGGTGTTGAGAGAGACAAGATCATATAAACCCGTGGTAGCCATACCTATAGAAACCAAGTACGTTGCAACATTTAAGACAGTTAAGAAGCAGTTATATACAACGATTTGTTCTAGTTCATGGAATTGCACCTAGTAAGAAAATGATTATCATAATGTCAATTATTATATTCATAAAATCTATGTTGTCATGTTGTGATAGTGGAAGAAAGGGATATATTCTGGGATACCATCTCATGAGAATTCTTACTCAAGGAGATGAGGTCGCTATAGCAGAATTGCCACGCGGCGGGACTGTGATAGGCGTAGTAGCTAAAGATGTTACTCAACAAAGAAATGATCTTAATCAGGTGAGTATCTAATAATTTTAGTTAGAAACTTGTCTCTAGTGAAAGTAGGAGAGTTGAAATAGTCGGTTCTCTGGATGCAACTATTCAGTGCTATTGATTACCATATCGTGTATACAGTTAGTTATACATGATATTAACATACCATTATAGTGCTGACTATTCTACATCTAATATTGAAATGGTAAGGTCCAAAGATTAATTTTCATGGAAAAAGGTTATAACAGATCTCATTCTAAAATGAGAACCTCTAGATACTATGAATTTAATCTTAAATATATGTTCTATGGTCTAGTTACATCTTACAGATTGGACATAATAGATTTTTGACTATCTGGTGTTGGAGGATCATAATCATTGAGAATTCTTTTCATGAAGTCCAAACATGGTGATCTATAGTACTAATATCATGAGGATAGAACCAGCAATAGGAACACCACATGTTTCAGGTGTCATTGGATGTTCATATCTATGATCATGGGTAATAGTCTCCTGACATGATATCATTATCAGTGTATTTCATTTGATCGAATACTTTGATGCAAGATAAAATCAATGATGATTAAATCATGGAGAGGTAGTTTTTGTTGGGTGTGTCATTGGTGGAATGACATTAGTTGAAGAGTCAAGAAAGGATTTGTCACTTCTGGTTATGGAGGTAATATATCTCAGGCCATGTTGATTAGAATGGTAGTACGTTCATAAGACCGTGGCCATGGTTGTCGAAGGTAAATCCATCTAGTTATATGAAAAAAATATTAAATCAAGACAAAGCACAATGACACACATGTGCATCCTACATTATGAGATATTTAAATACAAAAAGATTATATTACATAGTGCATGTTCATAGGTTGGTTGTCACTGTTGTGAAAATACTTATCTCTTTAGAGGCCATGATGGGTTTATAGATCCCGCTCATGGTTTGTGAATACTATTCACTTCTATCGAGATAGTGACCTAGATGACCACACACAATAGTATATTCAATAATATTCCCTATTATGTTGAATATGAGTTTTGGACATGGTGGGCCCCAACACTGGGGTCTGGGATTTGTCCAAGTTTAAACGATCACCAAGGAATAAATAAATTCATATTATCCATGTTAAGAATAATGATAATTTATTTTATTTATTAAATGTATTTACAATTTTTAAGTAAATAGATGAGAAAAATATAATTTTAATGAATATTAAAATATTCATGTTTCAATTCATATTTGTAGGAGTACAATCCGATTCAATGGATTAGTTTTTATCACGTAATATATATATCATATTATAAGGAAAGTGATAATAATAATAATTGTTTTTATGGATTAATATTATAGTCGTAATATCATTTATATTGTGTGTTATGTATTCAGGGGATAGAGGGTAAATACCAGGTATTTTAATTACACACTATTTATAAGAGAGGAGAGCCTCCAACCAGGGAATATTCAAGAGATTTATCTCTCCTCCCATATCTCCCATGATTTGGAGAGAGAATTCCTAAATCAAAGGATCTTTGACTGAGCTCTCTCTCAGGCATCACAAGCGAAGCAATGTAGTGATCATCAGAGCGTTTAAGGGGTCATTGGATCTCTGTGCTAGCACCTGAGATTTGATGATCAGTGCTCTTGAGTATTTCTTGAAGCGTGTGTAGAAGATATAGAGGAATTCATCTTCAGAATCATTGAGCAACAATTTCCAATGATGATCAGACATCGTGCCTAGATTCAAATGTAATCTAGTTATTTTAGGGTTTTATTTTGTACTTAAAACTCTTTACGCACGATCCTTGTCTTAAACCGAGTAGCTATTCACCGACTTCGACCAGTTCATGCCGAACGTCGGTGAATTTGTTTCAAATCCCACCTTTTGGAGCTTCAACTGCCTACCTAGTTCCATCAGAAACAACATTAATATAAAATCCCACATATCATTGTGATCCATACCTGATATGGACAACCTTCTAACAAGTACAAATTTTAATGTTTGGCAAAGGCACCTATGTGTTACCCTTCACCATGAAAGGAAACTATATGTGTTGGGAGAACCATTTCCAGTTGTTCCTGGTAATGAGGTAAGTGATGAAGATCTATCTCTCTATTAGAAACATCTGAATGATGCTACCAACGTTCAATGCTTCATGCTATCATCCATGCCCAATGATAATTTGAAGCAACACGAGGATATGGATGACTATAGTCAGATGTCTCATCATTAGGATATCTATCAATATAAGTAAATCCATGCGATGTATGAGATCTCCAATTAATTATTTATAACTAATCTTGGAGATTATGCACTAGATGGGCCTCATGTAGTCAAACATATCGACTAAATTAAGCACTTGAACATCTTAGGAATTAGATTCTCATATGCGTTTTTTACAGATCTGATACATTAATCACTTCCAAAGACCTTCTCTAGTTTAATTATTAATTAAAATATGATCAATAATGAGAGGAGTCTTTTATAACTTCTTACTTTCATTCTCTAGGTGGAAATGGCATGGGGCATGATAAACATATAGTCCTTAAGGTATATATGAAAAGAACGAATAAGGAAAAGGTGAAAAAGACCTATAAATAGTCTAAATCTTCTAAGTACTGCTCTTCCAAGAAAAAGAAGATCCAGAGGTATGATAAAGAAATTGAGCTAGTTTGTTTTTCATGTTTCATGCTAGGGAACTATATGATGAACCACACCCATATGTTAGGGGAAGCTAAATGTGAGTTCATTATCAAGTGTAATCTTTCAATACATACACATTGGGTATTATATACAACTTTTGGTGCTCACATATATATCCAAATGAAAGAAACAATTAGATTCTGAATGATTTATAAAGGATATGTAGATCTGAGAGCTGCTAATGGTGAAAGGATGGATTCTATGACCATTGGTGAATTACACCATTCATTTCCAACGATAATGATTTTGGTTTAAAAATATTGTTATTATGTTCCTATGGTTACTAAATACATAATTTTTGTATCTTTCCTAGATATGGATGGTATGATTTTCATGTTTTTAATGAAAATTTGATTATTTCATAAGGAAAACATATGTTACGGTATGGAACATTTAAATATTAGCCTTTATGTATTAAATTATGAAAAACAAGTTTTGGAAATTGATAACGAATCATGTTCACATGAGTCATATAACACCGAGCTTTGGAATCACCATCTTAGTCATGTAAATGAGAAGCATTTGACAAAAAACTTCCAAGATGGTTATTTAGACTCATTTGAGATAAAACCACATGAAATATGTCATGATTGTTTATAAAAAATGACAAAATCACTATTTGGTGGATAGGTAGAAAGGGCCACATAGATTTTAAGATTGGTACACACTGATGTGTGTGGTCCATTTAAAGTAGAAGATATAGGTTGATATTCATACTTCATATGTTTTTCTGATGAATTGAGTAGATATGGATATGTCTACTAAATGAGGTATAGTTTCATGTTTTTTTAGAAATTCAAGGAATTAATGAATGAAGTAGAGAATCAACATCATAATCAAATAAAAAAGCATTGAGTGGATCATGTTGGATAATATCTTAACCAAGAGTATACCAAATTTCAATGGGTGTTTGAGAATCTAGCCCAACTCACTCCACCTTACACACCACAGTGCAATGGTGTTAGTGAAAGGAGGAATCATACATTGTTGGACATGGTAAGGTCGATAATGAGTCATGAATATCATCCACTATCCTTCTGGGGACATGAATTACAAACTGTAGCATACACATTAATCTGGGTACAATATAAAGAGAAATATGGAATTCCTTTCGAGTTATGGACCAGAATGAAACCCATCTTATTGCATACACATATATGGGGTTGTGAGTAATTTGTTAAGTCCTTATAAAAAAACTAGCACCCTAAGTTTTGATGTGTATATTTATATGGTATCCCACGAAAAAAAGGATACTACATATAAAACCCATTATACAAGAAAGTTATTGTTTCCAGACAAGATATATATCTTGAGAGGGATCACATTGTCCAAAAGGATAGTCAGAGCAATATTGACTTCAATGAAATTTTTGCTCAATATACACAAGAGTTGGTGTAGAAATAGATTACATAGGTCCCTATAGAATAATTAGTTCCTAAAACACAAGTACTATATAGGAGAAAATAAGACGTAAGATAACTAACATGATATGGTTTTCTAGTCACTAAAGATGGTGACACATTATTGGTTCACAATGATAAACCTCTTTCTTACAATGAGGCAGTAGAGAGATCAAAAGCTATAAGATGGAAAGAATCTATGAATTATGAAATGGATTCCATTTATTAGAACCATGTTTGGGTTCTGGTCGATGCACCAATTGATGTAAATCCCATTGGTGAAAAATGGGTATGCGAGAGGAAACTAGACTTGGAAGGTAATGTAAATACTTTTAAAGGATTGATATTGGTTAAATGGTTTAAAACATCAAGTAATTGACTATGATGAAACCTTTTCACTAGTTACTATGTTTAAATCCATCATAATTTTAATCGCTATAGCATATTACCATGATTATTATATTTGATAGATTTATTTTAAAACTACATTACACGATTGTAACCTTTAATAATATATCTATATGACACAACCACAAGTGTTTGTGACTCCAAGTGATGCTTAAAATATTTTCATGTTACATAGATCCATTGATTGATTGAATCAAGATTCCAGGTCAAGGAAAATTTGATTTGATGAATCCATAAAATAATTTGGTTTCATTAAGAATGAGTGTGAGATGTGTGATTACAGGAGGTTTGGTGGAAATGAATTCATTATCCTAGTAGTTTTTATTGATGAAATATTACTTTTTGGAAACAACATTGCAGTCTTACAATCTGTTAAGAATTGGTTAAAAAAGTGTTTCTCCATGAAGGACTTATGTGAAGTGGCCTACATTCTGGTGATTAATATCTTTCGTGATAGATCTAAGAGAGTACTTGGACTAAGTCAAAGTACATATGTTGAGGAAATACTATAGAAATTTATTATGAAAAAATCAATGAGGGGATTTGTTCTATTGTCACATGGCTTAGATCTTTCTAAGAAAATGTGTCCTTAGAAAAAAAATGATAAAGATAGAATGAGTATGATCCCATACACTTCGACAGTAGGATAAATCGAGTATTTCATGTTATGTACTAGACTTGATGTAGATTATGTACTCAGCATTGTAGCAAGAAATCAAGTAGATCAATGAGAACAACATTGTCCTACTATTAAGGCTATCATTAGGTATTTGAGAATAACTAAGGACATATTCCGAGTGTATGAAGGAGAAAAGAATCTGGTCATCAATGGATATAATGTTTATAGTCTTCCAATTGACCATAATGATCTGAATTTTCAACCCAGATAAGTTTATATATCTCAATGGAGTAACTATGATTTGTAAATGTTGAATTAAGATAGTGTTAGGTGATTCAATAATGAATTATTTGTATATCGAAACTCTTGGTGCAGCCAAGGAAGCAGCTTAAATTTGATACTTTTTCTAGGAGCTTGATGTGGTACCTATAATTAAAGACCCTATCACATTTTATTTCTATAATACTACAATTGTGGGTCTTGAAAAAGATCCAATTTCACACCAATGAACAATGAATATACTCTAGAAGTATCACCACTTCAGAGATTTCTATTAGAGGGGTGAAGTTGTAGTGAGAAGAGTACCCATGGAAGAGAACATGGTAGACCCCTTAACTAAAGTTATATCTTAGTAAAATCATGAGTATCATGTAAGAGCTAGCAGACTAAAGGTTGTTAGCAGTTGGATCTAGTGAGAGTGGGGGTCTATTGGAGTTGGTGACTTAAAACCAAATTCATTGTACATTATGTTAACATATATTCATAGTTTTGAATATTAATAAACTTATTATCACATCATTATTGTTCTTATTCATAACACTTTATGTGATAATTTCCAATGAGTATCCATCACAATAAAAGAGCATATCAGTTTTCTACTATGATGAGAATTATAAAGTGATACGATAATATTAATAATATATTTTATATATCCATATGATATCATTTCTGAGACATAATTTATATAGTCTATCTAGGGTGGAGACTCATAGGGCTCTGAGTCACCTTCTCAAGGTGTATTCCATTGGTAATATCTAGTAGTATATTATTACAATGAGGCTTGCTAGTAGGAAATCCACATTTATATGTGTCATTAGATGTTCTTATCTGTGGATGTGGGTATTGGTCCTTATAATTTAACATTACTATGAATGGGTATTATGAGTCACATACGTTGATGTATTGATGAAAACCATGATGACAGATGTTCACGGTGAGGTAGGATACATTGGGTGTGTCACAAATAATATTGAATTAATGATTAATACGAGAAAGTATTTTCCCTTCTATTTATAAATGGAAGTAGATATCTTAGTCCCATTGATTTAAATGATATATCATAAATAAATCCATGGCATGGTGTTATATAGGCAAGTTCCATTTCCGGGATTTCAAAGAAAGGGACATTGAGCACATGGGTTGATGGCATTGGCATGACACCATCTTGATTTGAGATATCATTATAAAGGGATTATACTATACAATAAGCATTCATATAAGGTAACATAACATTAAGGCATTAACATCATTCTCTATGGGTTATTTTGCGTGCTACATGATGCTAACAATGGACTTTAGGTTGCCTCACCTAATGCCATTGAGAAAGAGGCCAAGAGGGTCATACACTAAGTGTATCCAAAATATCAGTTAAATAATGTATTATTATTTATATTTAATAATATGGATAAATATTATCCCCACATGAGGTTTAATAATTATTCATGTATGCTTGATTTTATATACCCATCACTAGTTATTCGAGAGAATATATTGTGAGTGGAATATTTAATAAATATATTTTTTCTATTTATGTGAAGTTAATATTTATTAATTTTATCTTGAATAATGTAGTGATATTTATTTTATAAATAAACAGTCATTTTTTATGTTCTGATAAATATTATAGATTAATTACCTACCGATGTTTTACGTCCGATGAGAAATAAAAAAGAAAAAATATTATTTGATTAAATATTATTTATTTATAATTATCAAGTTAAGCAAATGTTGATAAATAATGATAATGTTATTATTATTTGACATTTGGTTTTTTTGGATTAAATATATAATTAAGAGCACTTGTGAAATTATTTTATTTTATCCCTGGTAATATATAATTCCAATTATGTTATTCTCCCAATGAGAGAATTCATTTTGTTTTGGGTTGTATAAAACATTAAATGAGAATTACCTCAATACCTTGTGATCACACTCTTCTCCTAGTATGTTCTCATGAATCGATAACAAACATCCTCCACTAGAAGAAGGATAATTCTATGGAAGAAGTTCTCGAAGCGATCAATGTCAGACGACACAAGCACAAGGGTATACCATGGTATCATGCATAATTTTCTTCAATGACGTATAGAGATTCATTGAAAATGTGTGGACCACAATTATAGAGAGACTGGACTTGATTCTTATAATGAAATGATGAAACAACACATATCTATTTCTAGATTCATCAATGAAGAAATAATTAAAAGAAAGGTATTTATTAATTAATTAAATTAATTATAAATAATATGTGATGATCCTCTCTATGGTTCTGATGTAATTGATATTGTTTGATTTAATTCCATTTATCATGGAAAAATGAGAGTAGGGAACCACCTATCACAAGCTTCTATTGTGTCTAGAACGTAGGGATTATTCATCAAAATCTTGTAATGAATTACTCACTCGTGCATTCACATGAGATCTGACAAAAAATTATACTAATAAATATTTTATATCACTATTTTCTTCTTGTTGAAAAAATATAGATTAAATAATTAATATATAAATAGTATCAGGTAAATAATATTTATATTCAATTAGTATAATAATTAAAAATAAAATAAAGTATATACATTTTTATCAAAATCATGTATACAATAAATACAAATGCATTACCCACCTCAACATTCCAATAGTTATGATTATTCACTTTATCTGTATTGATGATCTCCTTTGTTGTTAATAGGAAGATATAATCTAATGTGAAAATATAAGGAGAATAAACACATATAGGAAAATGTGTAATTGAATTAATGTCAGCACTAAGGTTAAGGATTTATGTGGAATCTGAATCTATAAGAACAAAAAACAGTTCAATAGAAAAAAATAAATGGAAAAAAATTCATTAATTAAAATCAAATAAATAGAAATTATATGGTTTCATACGTTTAACATTTATTTCAGATCTAGGAAGGTATGACATGACTCCATTATAAGGTGATGGATTTTATTTAAAGATGGGTAATGATATGATTCAATATTAGCTGGTGGTTTTTCTTTTTCACTTCTCCTTCAGTTGATGATCTACTTCAACATCAATAGAAAGATTTAATCTGATGAAGTGATGATAAGGAGCATCCAAATAGGTATAATATCATAGAGGGGCATTGAAATAAGAACATAGGTTAAGGAATTTTATGTAATCCTAATCTGTTTGAATGAAAATTGGTTCAATAGGAAACACATAAATAGAAATTAAAAAATGAATGAATGAAAAACAAACAAACAAAAATTAGTCGATTTGTAGGGAATATGAACATGATTAATGCAAGAGAGTAGCGAGGTAAGGGTTTTGTGGTAGAGTTCTCTAAGAGGGACTCTAGTCGGCCTGCTCAGGGAGGGACCAAATTAATTATAAGTAGAAACTGAAGACAGAAAGATGGATTTTGTGGTATGATTCCTAAGGGTAGTTTTTAGGGCGCACAGAGGAAGGGAGTAAATTAAATAGAATTAGACATTGAATAGAGGACATTTCGGCAATGGAAGAGGTGATATGTAGGTGAATAATGATGTGATGGATACATTTTTTGTTGGATGGAAACTCTATATTATATATAATTGATTTTATGATTAAATTAAATTGGTAACAATAAACCATGAATTATAAATAAACTACAAGGATAGAAATATAAAAAACAACCATGTAAATTCAATAAGTAATATTGAATATAAAAAATCATCTCCCTACATGAAATATAATGTGAATCCACCCTAAAATTTATCACCAGTCAATAAATTAGAAGGATAAAAATAGAATAATAAACATTTCATGGTCAATATGTAATATTGATGATTACAATTCAGGGATCCATAGGTAATTTAATATGTACCCACCCTGATATTTTTAACTAATCAGAAAACATATCAATTCCGTGTCCCATGAGAAAAACATTAATACCATATCATTGTTCCATCATCTATGGGTGAGAAATCTAGTCTGGCAGTTTGATTAAACACAAATCTCAACTGATTCATATTTGGTGAGGGAAAAAATTCTAAAGTCACATTCTATACCTTAATAGGTAGTTTTTCCCTAAAACTCAAAATGGATATTTGAGATGTTTTTATGAATGAGCTTGTTTTTGTAGGAGAAAATTTATAATGATTCATAAAAATAAATAAAAATTTTAATTTATAAAAATGAATAATGTTTCAATATCAACTGTTCTTTCAAATATCATAATCAAAAACTAATCATTTTGTAATAATCTAGTATTTTATGATAATAATTCAAAAAATAGTATTTTTCATTGTAGAAATTAGTTCTACCTAATTAAATTAAAAAAATTGTTAAATTAAGAGTATAAAATAATTGTATACTTAGTGGGGTGAATTGAGTTATCCTAAATTTAAAAAATAGTAACCCGACCACTCAACGTTTACAAAATCAATAAAAAACATCTCATCATACTCATGGATGTTTGTTATTTTATGGGTGTGTGAGTGGATTCTATTTAAATGAGTTGTTTTTATGGGTTTTGTAGTTTTTTTGCACACTGGTTCCATTATCGTCCATAGTCTTGATTTGAAAACATTTCTACAGGATTAGGTTTTTTTCCTCTATCGATTAGTTGTTGAGTTGGGGACCATAGTGATCATAAAAAATGGTTAATAAAACTTTATATTACTCAATCATTATATAATATTGTTCATAATTCCCCCCAAACATTTTACTTCTTAATAAACCATTAGAATTAGATAATCTAGAATATCTTAATAAAAAAAGATTCTATAAGGAAATCTATTAATTTCGTGTTCCAGAACATAAAATAAATAATTTTCAAAAAAATAACCACACTAAGTCAAAAAAAACATCATCCATGTTCAATCTAATAGATAAAAAACATTCATAAAATAAATGTATATTTAAGAAAGAAAGAACAATTTGGTTTTATATTGTTCAGATTAGAATTCAAACATCCACTAGAGAAACATTGGAACATATCATTTCCAAAAAGAAAAGATTTCCACTTATTACTAATGATTTATCCATATTAATAAAACAACAGATCATAATTTATTTAACTAAAATGGAAAAAGGTGGTTCCATACTCTTATTTATATAGAGTTCTGTCCTGTCATCTGGTTTCATTGACATTAGAGAAATGTGAGATTCCATCTATTCTATTTTTTTATTTCTAGTCTCCACTAGAAATCAACATTGTGATCACCACATATACTAAATAAGATTCTTCAAAATAATAAACTGAACATATACCAAGTTCCACAACTGTAAGTTGAACTTCTAGAATAGGAACACCTTATGCTGAGAAACATTAGATGAGGTTCCTTATGAACTAACTTCCTTCCAAAAAAACTCTTTGAAATACAGAAGGATAACCCATAGCTGGCACTGATTCAATAAAGTGAAGATATTCCAAAACCACTCCCGATGGTCAACTAACATTGATCAAATAAAATAGACTTCAAACAGTCTCAGCAATCTCCCACTTGAATACTACTTCCATGAAAACCAAAACATTAACATTATCTTGGAAAAAATCCTTTGAATTCTACTACATACAATGATTATCCACATCCATCCCTTCACCCATGCCCCACTAAGGATTGATATTGCAACAATAATTCTAGAAACAAACTCATAGTAAAAAATGTTTGATAGATTCTATTTTTTAGGTATTATTTGTAATTCCAACTCAACATCTTCTATCATTTTCTTATGTAATGGTACTTTAGAACAATGGGTGTATTTTTTGTATGAATCACTAGATTCTTACAAAAATTAATTGCACTCTGAATATCATAGTAGATAAACCATTTCCCATATAGAATCCTTATTGTTTAACTAATTTTTTTAAACCACGCTATCTTCTTACTTTCTTTTATAACATCCACATACTATGATTCTGTTATATAAATTGATATAACTAGTTTTAACCTAGATGAAAAACTGGAAACGGTTTTGTTGAAAGCATAAACATATTTAGATTTTCATTAATGTGAATCAAAATCACCCCAAAGTATGCATCTACAATCCCATATAACAGATCATCCTCTCTAAAAGAAAGAGATATACCATATTTTCTTTGATATACCAAGTAATCCAATTTACATCTTCTAAATAATCTTTCACTATATTTTCCATTAACAAGATAACCACTCCGACTACATGATAAATATATAGATATGTGAATGCAAGAGAATACATAAAACATTTTATACTAAATAATATATAAATTTCAACATCTACTTATTTTATTCTTTCATTCATGGTTCCTTCTCCTTTAAAATTTAAAATTGATGAGTGAGAGGAGTTTAAACAAGTTTACATCCGCTCATTCATAATCTCTCAACAATATTCTGGATGTAATCCCTCAATGCTAAAATCAAGATTCTAGTTTTCTTATCTTGTTAAACCCCAATGAACAAGGTCTTCGTTTCTTGTCCAAGATCAATCATATATAACATTCTACAAAATTCTTCTTTAAACCACAAAATCTGCTGAATATTTAGACCCACCATCATCATATCATCTGAGTACAGGAGTAAAATTATGAAGTTATTTCCACTAAACTCTTTCTCGAAATATCAATTGTTAGAGTTAATTCATGTAAAAAATTTCTCTTCCATGAATGAATAAAACTTATAGTTCCAATAACATTGTGCTTGTCTCAAACTATAAATAATATTTTCAGTTTACACAAAAAGCCTAGATTCTGATTTCCCATGAAACCAATTATTTTTGTCATATAAATTTCTTTCTCTAAATCCCCATGAATTAAATTCATTTTCACATATATTCATTGACGGTACAAATTACTAAAAGAATCAATTAATAAATTTTTAAATGGTAGAATGCTTAACCACCATATATTTTTTCATAAACTTCAATATCTTCATTCTAATGAACTCCCTTGACAACCAACCTTACTTTATTACACTTTTATCTAATTTATATTTTGACTAGAATACCCACTTATTTTCATGTTATTTTTCCCATAGTGGTAATTCAATTATCTACAAGTTTTTATCCACTCATTGTGAATCAAACTCCTCATGCATTGCTAACTCAAAATTTCCAGAATCACATAGAGTATCCACTTCTTACAGACTTTCTGGTTCTCCCAAATCCATTAAATGAAAGAAACTAAGTTCATATCCATACCTATTTACCTATAATGTTTACCTTGAATATATTCTTAAATTAACATATGATTTATCTTCCTCTAAAATTTTATCTTCTAGACTTCACCTTACAGAACTATTGAATGAGCATCCCCAGTTCTTGAGATCTATGGTACGTCTCCAGCTGGATGAACATCAAAATATTAAAAACAACCCTCTCATCATCCCTTTGGAATATGTGAAATTATGATAGGCCTAATGACATATGAAATTTATTCTATTTGTGTTCTTCTAAAATCCCTACACAGAACAACTTGAATTTACATTGAATATTTATTTTCAATGTCCTTATCATTTAATTTTTGATCTTTCTATAAGATCTACATAGTAAGGAAGACGTTTCAACTTCTATAAATAGTTCACTTTTTTATCTTCACAAATATTAAAAAAAAAATTCTTCATAAACACAGACTAAAAAAAATCAGGAAATATTTCTTCAATATTGTCACTTTATTTATCATCTGCATGCATATAAGATTGAATTTTGAGAAATATGAGATGAGAAACATTCAAAATATTTCTGGATGATAGTTCATTTAGAAATTCCTTTCGTACTGATATAAAAATAATTCTAATTATTAACAATGTTTTTGTTCCCACTTTATTCTCCCAAAAATTATTCAGCATTATATAATTTATTAGAATAATTATTGTATTCTCTATCAACATCTGATACATTCTCTCAATAACAATATTTGGTTAAGATGTTCTTAGAAAAATCTTCTCAAATCGGATTCCTCTATGTATGTAATAATTTATAAGCATCCTTACATTAAACCCTACACAATTTTATATCCTTAGACATTTTACCATGCTTATGGTTTCTCCTTCCACCATAGCCTTCCATTTGTCAGTGATTATCAACACATCACTCTTATATTTCAGTAAATATACCCATCGTTTTCTGATGGAATCATCATGAAAGGTAACAAAGAAACAATATATTATGTGATAATGAATCGGGGTAAGTCCGCAAATATCTATATGAACCAATTACGTATTCCAACATTTTGGTGTTCTTACGAACAAATTGAAATTCAAATCTAATTGTTTCTTGAGTATACAACTTTCATATCTTTTGATTTCTGACTTATCCAACTTCAGTATGCCCCTTTCTAATAGAATCTTCACATCTTTCTCATTGAGGTTCCCAAACTAGTTATTCAAATGTTATTAAATTTGAAAAGATATTGATCTAGAAAGTGTATCTCTCAATGTACTTATATGTAGATATAATGACACATAATTTACAATTATGGATATAACAAGATATCCATGAGTAATATTCCAAACTTTATCTATTGAACATGTTACAAAACCTACTTTATCTAGTTGAACCAATAAAATACGGGGCTACTAAAGACCTAGAACATGTCAAATTTCCTTGAATATAAGGAATATTATATTCATCATCAAGAATTTCACTTATCTCTTTCCTACAGTTTCAAGAGCATCACCGTTAGTAAGACACACTCTACCAAAATTTTTAGATACGTAATTTTACATTCAACATTTTCCTCTCATGTAATGGAAATAATCTTCAGAATCAATGATTCAAGATTCAATTTGGGTTGAAACAATCAAAATATAATTTAAAATTCACTATATTACAAAAAACAATTATTAAGAAATATCTTTTCTATAGGATTCCTTCCTATAATTAAAATCTATCATAAGATAACCTATCTTTCTATAATTCCAACAAACCTAAATGCGTCCAGAAAACTTCCCTATGATCCTTTCCCTTTATTTAATCTCTTATTTTAGTCAATTCCTTTGATGAGATGAGAATCCCCTTCAATCAATATTAAATAATTCACTACAAGAGGGTAAACTATCTTTCTTTTAAATCACATCATTAAGAATAAAGTTCCAAACGTTAGTGAACACAAAATAATTCTATCCTCTTGAAAAAATAACAACTGCATGGTATCTCTCCATAATTTTGGAAGAGATGAAATCAAAAACAAAATCATAAAAACCATATGAAAATGTAATCATCACAAAATCCAACCAGCTCTGTATTAAGTTGAAATCATTCAAAAAATCTTATATCGATCTTCCTTCCAATAACATCTTGTTGAATAACCACTACATCAAGCACAATTAATTCATTCTTGTATGTTTTTTGTATATATCTACAAGGTATTACCTTAAATATGTTGTGGTCTTCTTCTCCTAAATGTTGATAGAAAATTTAAAACTAATGAAATTTTTATCATACCAAGTGAATTTCAATCTAGGTTTCCCCATTCACTATTATCTATTGCTTCTAATTTTACTCCCTTCAATGGAAGATCTAGGCCATTCTGAATGAGAAAGTCATCTATCTAAATTTTCTAGAAACTGAAATCTATTCCATAAATTTTTTCAATATAAACCATTACATACTCTAATTCTATCCTTTTAAATAATAATGAATCCTTATGAAATTCAAAAAATATATCTATGTAAGAGAACATTACCTAAACTATCAAGTGAACTATTGAGCCTACTAAGAACCAATCCATTTGATACAACATATTGGGAATTCCCCATACACACAGTCCATCTAATAAACCTCCAAAATTAGTCAATCCAGAATCTCTTGGTGCAAATAGATTATGGAAGGAACACTCCGAGAACAGTGTTCCAGAAATTGGAAAAAACAATGTTCACCCAAATCACTACACCAAATCAGAACAAAATTCATCTCTACTTAATCCAATATATAAAAATCATTAAAAAAATAAATTTAAATGAAATAAAGAGAGAATACTTCATATTTAAATATTTTGTACTAGAAGTCCTTCACCCATAGAAGAGATACTATAGAATTTCATTAATAGGAAGAAAAGATTAAAACTTGTGACTAATGAGTTACTTGAATTACATAAAACTGTAATCATAATTTATTCAACCATACCCAAAATAGGTGACCCACCATAAAATTTATACAGTGTGTCATTGAGTCATTTTTTTCAATGATATTTACGAGATGAAGGATTCCATCCATTTCACTATTACAACTTCTGATCTCTTATATCAATCCTCAGTGTGAATGCCACCTCTAATAAATCATCACCTTCACTATAAAAAACTAAAAATATTTTATGTTCCAAAAGTATAAGAATAACTTCTATAACATGATCAAATTATACTGAGAAATATCAAATGAAGTTCTTTCCAAGCCAACCTCCTTCAATAACAATCATTCTCAAAATCCTAAAGGTAAACCCGTTGTTTCCACTATTTCAAAGAACTGAAGATCTTTTCTAACCACTCCATCTAGTCAAATTAAATTGATCAATATAAATATACTTCAAAAAATCTCAATATAGTAAAACAAACACCTGATTTTACTCCTTTCATGTTGATTGAATCTCTTTCTGTGATACCTCCTATAAATGTTTTTTTATCATGTACTTTCATTGAATTTTTGTCTTTTGAACATTGATTAGATTTCATTAAAATTTTATGAGGCTTTATTGTTTCATCTAATTACCATGGTTGAGATTTATTCTTATAGAGGACCTCCAGTGCAGATTTTGAAAGAAATGTCATACATAGTGGGCATTAAAAGAGACGGAAATAGTGGTGGAGGTTAATTACTTATCATTTTTCTTCAGGGAGTTAACTTAGGAGACCAAGGAAGAAAATAATATTGATGTAGGTCCTAAACGGTCTTGTGATTCTACTACAAGTAAATATCGTACCGATATTTAGGAATTTTTTATGATTTCATAGACTTACCAACATAAAAAAATTTGATGCTTCTGAACAATATTAGATAGGCGTAGCTAAATTTGGTTGAATTGATAGACTTTTGGTCACTCATGTGGACCCTTTCAATAAGTGAAATCCAAAAAAGAAAGTTTTTGTCATGGAAAAATATTTTTCATGTGATCTCTATGGAATAATTCCACCACCCAAGAAAATTTTGCGATCCACTAATCTCTAAGAAAGATGAATGAAGGGTGAAACCGACCATTATTTCAGCATGAATCAATATTACAAATGCTTTTTATCTATAAATATCTCTATATACAATATAGATTCTCTCTCTCCCTCTCCCTCTCCCTCTCTCCAAAAAAAATTCCTCCTCGGATTTAAAGGATGATACTAGAATATCCTCAAATCCTTGTTTTATAATCATGGTGGGTGGAGTCCCTATTTGACACAAATCCCACAAAAAAACACCCTTTTACCTACCTGAGCATGGATTTGAAAGGAATAGGTGTTTCTCATGTTGAATATGTAGTAGGCATATCGAAAGTATTGTGTTGTTGAGGATGGTTCTCCAAACATAAACTAATTAATCTATAGATTTTTAGGGACATAGTTGAGTCTCACCCTACCCAATATCCTCATCCATGACATCTTATTCTACTAGTGATGAGTCTTCTTATAACTCCTCTTATTCAGTGTCAGGTGTCCATGGTACAAGTTCTAGATCAATAATTTTTTCTATGAAACATTATCTTCAATAAATATTCTGATTTTGAATTTCATCAATCACCTGGATCTCATGTAACACAACATCTATTCTTTTAATAACCTTCTTCTCTATCAGTGCCCAAATCTTGTATCTAAACTCTTAGTATCCATAGTTGATGAATATAAATGGATTAGATATCCCATTTAGCTTCTATATGAGCTCTTTGGATATATTTTGAAATTATAAACATCCAAATACTCATAAATGAGAGTAATGTGGATATTTACCAAACCATCTTATCTATGAAATCTTGAATTTCATGGGGATTAATGGTGATCTTTTGATGGGGTAACATACAATACACAAAATTTCAATTCAAAAAGGCTATTATTGCTTAACCAAACTCAACATGATATTAAAATTCTCCATCATGGTTCTATTTATCCTCTCTCATACTCCTTTTTATTATGCGGGGATAGGAACTATCCTCCCATGTCAAATTCCATAGATTCTATAATAGGAATAAAATACTTGGATGTGTACTATCCTTTATTTTTTGAACAACAAAACATAAGATTCCTTTTAGATTTATAAACCACTATAGTGAAGGTTTTAGACATAGTTGAACTGCCTATTGGGTCATAACAAATTCAATATTTATCATATTTCAATTTATAATCCGTAATGTACATTATGATATGCATGAATACCAAGAAATAAAATCTAATGAAGATTGATAAAAAATGTTATAACCAAGATATAGGATCTTATTGTGTTAAATTTATAATTAATTTATAGATGGCTAAATCATTACCTTATCACATAATTCTTTCATTATGGATGAATCAGTTTACCTATCATGTAAAAACATCAGTACGATGAAGGTTAAAAGGGTAGAATCCCTCTAGTGGTTTTCCAAAAATTCTCTAAATTTTTGAAAAATTGTTGTATAATTGATGGGTTCTGGCATGACCAATCATGTTCAATTTTATCATTCTTCATTGATTAAATCAAGAATATCATAAAGGATGAATGATTCTTTTGGTTCTCATGAATAATTAAGTGGAAAGATAAGGATCATCAGTATTATTCATGAGTGTTTTCTTATGAGATTTATATCTAAGGGTTTTAAATAATTCTCTATTGTGTTTGTTGTGAACAACCAATTTCTAAACCTATAAAGAGATATAACCATGTAGTTATAAAGAAAGGTTAGGGTTAGTATTTTCACATAGGTCCTTATAGAATCCCATGTTCCATAGAAATCCCCTTATCTAACAGTAATATAAATAATATTATTATTTACATTTCATGAGAAAATGCTACGGATAAATTGTTATCATTTGTTAAATAAATAAATAATATTTATCTAAATGATAGTCGATATATCACTTCCAATGAGACCATTAAAATCATTTCAAATTTCCTTTTTGGTATTTACGGAACCTCATGTAATGACTATTTATTTAACAAATAAATATTACTACATTATTCACTTATAAACAAGTCAATATTATATTTATAAAAATAATTAATAACAATTTATTAAATATTCATTCAAACTAATAAATAAAAAATATTCCTTATTAATGAACTAAATATAAATGTTTTATATAATATTAATTGATAGTTACATTATAAAAATAATATTTATTTATTATCCAACTCACATAATATTTTATCAAATAACCAATGACTATATAATTTCAATTAACCAAACATGAATAATTATTCAACCATGCACAAGATTAATATTTATTCAACATGTTAAATTCATATATAATTTAATTAATATCCCTAATAGAATTAGTTTGTGACCCTTGAGGCCCATTTTTGTATGAAATTTGGCATCACCACCTAAATTTTAAGGTTAACATCTTGAAACATTGTAAGCCACCAAGAAAAAAGGAAGCTAAATGACATAATGAAAATAACCATGTTACAAACTAACCCACTGTGGTCTACCCTGCCTGTGGAAGGACAAATAAAAATAACCCCAAGCCCACCTCCATAGGTCAGGGGTAAGTGACAAGCACCGAGAATGGATAACTAAAATTTTATTTCATTTCCTAATGTACTTGTACACATGCACCAAAAAATATCCATAAATAAGTGCATAGTATTAATAATAAATGATAGTAACATCTAGAGTAAAAAATATTCATTTAAAAACCTCCAGGGAATACAAAAGATCATGAAAGTGAACTATGAAATTTAATGGTGAAAAATACCTTCCCAACCTGAAAATATGTCCCAATTGGAAAATAATTGGAATAAAGAAAGATGAGATATCCTGACTCATAATCTATATGCATGACCACCATATGCAGATAATGCACCTAGGTATTACTATGATCCTCCATAATCACCACGGATTTTACCATCATCTTCATAATAAATGGAATGTGAGGGAAAATAACATGCAATGGTGAGAATATAAATACCTAGAGGGATGACCTGATAGATGAAAGGGAGTGATAGAAGGATAAAATAATAGTAATCTCAATCCCATGTAAGAGAGAAAAAAACCTAATAGATACACTTACCTATGCTCATAAATAAACTTAGAAAATAACGAAATGGTATTTCTATCTCACAGTCCAACCAAATTCGATGAGTAAGACCACATCTATAGACTTCTATAACTGATACCTAGAATTAAATGTAACCTCGCCAAAATTTGAGTGGAGGGGACTACACCTTGCAACTATGATTCATAAATGAGGGGTGCACACACGTCATGTAGAGGACCCACACCTCAATGAAGCATGAAGATGAGGGATTACCACTCTATAGGTTGAGAACCCATGCCATGTGTTAAGGTATGTATTGACCGCACATATATAAATGAATGAGGAAACTATGCCATGGTGTGATAGGGGTGTACTAACCCTAATATCTCTTTGATAGCCAAAGGAACTCGTGCCTTGGTATGAAAGATGAGTACCAACCATAGAATTGGATTGGTATCATGGGGAATACATTACATGGTTCATCATGAGAGTTAAAGACCCAAAATCTATTTAATTGAATAGAGATCCTGCACCTTCGTGTAATATGAGAGTACTGATCCAAACATTTATCTGATGATACCACTTGATCACTGCCATTTTCAAGCTTAACTTGAATAAGAATCATGCTCATAACAACACACATCATATATGAAAATCCTTTATGAAGTCCACCATCACATTCTATGTCAAAAAACACTCACGATATGATACTCGCTGACCAAATCTGATTTCGAACAAAAGAGATATGAGAAGTAGAAGATTCACTTAGGAGTATATGATGTGTATAGGGTCCACACAGTGTGCAGCCCCGGTCTATTTTCTGGATCATTTCTCATAGGACACATCTTGAGAATCCATGTGTCTATACATGGGGAATCCTCTTGGTTATATAGTGTGTATAACTGTCTATGATCCTAGCTATGCATCTCACCCCATGTTGTGTATTCTCGCTTGTTCCTATGTAATTAGGTGCATGTTTTGTCCATCCACATGGGGAACTGGGAATGTTAAAATTGGAAAATGAATTAGAAATATGGATAGGGTCATACAGTTTGTATTCACACCTACATGGCAGTTGATATTTAACGTCACCCTAAACCCTTGCTCCGTAGCCAAGGGGTTGCATGTTGTGTGTTCTTCCAGGATACATGGTGTATATTCATGATTTTTTTAGAAACTAAAGAAAGTTTCATGAATCTTCTAGACCAAATTATTTCACCAATAATGCCACCATTTTACGACCATGATTTGAGGGAACACACCACCACTATCGATTACCAGTCTTTGGTGTCCGAAAATCATATTCAGGTGAGATGCTCG
This sequence comes from Viscum album, assembly GCA_963277665.1. Taxonomy (NCBI): domain Eukaryota; kingdom Viridiplantae; phylum Streptophyta; class Magnoliopsida; order Santalales; family Viscaceae; genus Viscum; species Viscum album. The sequence continues at coordinate 482,595,071 of OY728153.1, read as the reverse complement.
AAGACTGTGTCCCCTCCTGTCACCTTTAGCACCTCACTTTTCTTACATTCACCACTCCAAATTTGATATCCAAAAAAATAAACTCGCAATCCAACATAATATATCTAAAAATCACCAATCTAGCCTCCATGAACACATCCATAATGAATTTGAGGGTTCGATCAGGCTCTGACCCACCCGATAATGTCAAATTGTGGTCCTATAGGCGAATAGAAAAGAATGTAATAAAAAGGTATGATAAATACATAAGAATAAAAAATAAAATATGGTTGTAAAATAATTCTTGACCATCGATCATATATTGTGGAAACTAGGGTGAGAACATGGCCTAAATAACGAAATAAACAAATAAACAATTTAATTTTCTTGACGTGCTCATGTGAAGGGTGCATATGCTCATATCTAGAATAATAGGAAAAAATTGATGCTCAATATTTTAATAAAATTGGTGTAAATCCCTAATTGAGGATCCCTACCTTGAAAATAGATTAACCGTTGGTAAAGAAAACATTAAATGATGAAGGATAAGACCCATTGCTTCTACTGCCTCTCGATCTACCTCGATCTGATCTATTATCATCCTCCGTTCTAGATATGCCAATATATAACATCATATTTACTCTGAATTATCCTAGGGTTTAAGAGAATAAACCTATACAATTTTTATAATGAGGAATTTATAGATTATTTTAGTTCATGGGTGTTTAAAATAAATTTAATTATTTATTTGAGTTAATCACACAACCAACAATTTCCTCTTCTCGATGTCTAACATTAACCAACCTTAGTTAATGACTAGGGTAAATCCCATATTCCAATATCAAAAATGGTCACAGATTTCTGACCAAAGACCCCATTTATGATTTATTTCACTAAACCAATATAAATGAAAATGCATGATATTAATAAATTTAATATTTTTTAAATATCAACTTAATACTCAGTAGGTCTGAGAATCTCAGAATGTCTCAAAGCGTAGCTCTAAAAATTTTCTTTAAAATATTTCAAGGTATTATAAGGAAAAAATGGGGTCACTACATTATTCCATCCTTAAAATATTTTCTTCCCCCGAATAGGACAATCTAAACAAAAATCTGGGTATACTGAGCATCCATTTGGCTCTCCCACTCCCAGGATCTCTCATACATGATCCCAAGTTTTCATAACACATGAACCAAGGGAATGGTACATCCTCAAAGGATACTCTCCTACCAATCCTTGACCTCTTATAGGTTCTCCATGAAGGTGGATCCAACTTCAATGTATAGTTCACCCTAGTCAATGATGTTCATAGGACCAGGCATGTATCTCCATAGCTGTGACACATGGAAGATGTCGGGAACCTTCTCTAACTGTGGGGGTAATTATAGGTGGTAAGAAACCTTCCCAAACCTCTACAGGATCTCAAATGACCCAATGAACCGTGAGGATAGATTGAATCGCCAAATTAACCTCTAAAATCCTCCTCATGTAGAGACTCTCAGGAAAACATGGTCTTCTTGCTCGAACTCCAAGGGACTACAACTTAGATCTGTGTAAGATTTCTGTTGGAACTGGGTTATCCTTATATGCTTGCAGATCACCTAAACATTCAATATTGTACCCTACACCATCATTGGTCATACTATACATTTCCCTCCAATCCCAGTCCAACACAATGGTGACCTGTAGGGTCTCCCATACAAGGCCTCTAAAGGTGCCATGCCAATTATAGAGTGAAAAATATTACTATAAGATAAAATCTACCAATAGAATGTGATCCTACCGACACCAGATGAATCCCAAAACACAATATCTCATCATATCATCAAATATGAAGATAGTGTTCTTAGTCTTCCCATCCTTCTAGTGGTGAAACTCCATACTAATAAATAATTTGTTCTCTAAATACTTATTTAGGCCTCTCCACAACCACGATATAAACCATGTGTCTTTGTTTAAGAAAATTGTTGAGGGTTCCCCATTGTTCAAAATGATCTCCCGCACATACAATTGTCCCATACAATACATTGAACACTTCTCCCTGATTGAAAGGAATTGTGATGACATCATAAGTTTCTCAAATATCATCCAAATGGAATCATGACCTCTCGTTATCCTTGTCAGACCAATAAAAAAGTCCATATATATGACATCCCATTTCCACTTTTGGATCTCAAGAGGCTATGTCAAACCTTCCAGAACCTAGTGCTCAACCTTCACCTGCTGACTTGTGAGACACTGTGGGATGAACTCGATAAAACTCCACCTCATGAGAGACAACCAAAAATACTACTAAAGGTCCATCTACATCGTACCTAATCATAGATTTATATCTAAAGTTAAAGTGTTAAAATCCATCATTATATCCTATCACATCACAAACAAAACAAATTTCCATCCCTAGAAAATGAAGAATTATTACCCTCGTTTAGAAAATCTATTTGTTTAATCTTTCTAAAAATATATGGTCAAAGAGAACATCATAGTCGATGTATCCCAAATGACCCTCCCTTACACACTGAAGGCGTGGAGGAGTCAGAAACATCAAATAAAGATAAGACACACCCTTCTTCCCCACTAGGTGTAGCTACATCTAACCCAACTACTCTGAAACCTCCACCGAGAAAAGAGAATAGGAATTATTACTAATGGAATCCACCACTAAATTTCCTTTATTAGGAGTATATACTATCTTATAGTCATAGTCCTTCTAGAAATCCAATAAATTCATTTTTCTCATGTTAATATATCTATACATGAAGATATATATGAGACTCTAATGTTACGAGTAAACAAAAAAGTGTTATTCCAGATGATAGTGGCTCCAAATACTTAGAGATAAGAATAAAATTGACAACTCTAGGATGTAAGTGACATATTTTTTCTCATGAGGTTTCAAATACCTCATCCCATATGAAATCACTACATTCATTTTCATCAATACACAGTCAATCCAATATATAGAGCATCACAATACACTACATTCTCCACACCCTCCTCTAGTAGTCTCAACATAGGGGGATTGTTCATCCATATCCATAACAACTTGAAGGCAATTTGACACTACTCGATCTAGGTAAATGGATCCCCTTTTCCCATCAGAGAGGTCAATGGGGTTTCAATATGGGAGAAGTCTACCTCAAGCATCGCTTAATACCCTACCATGCCAAGAAAACTCTATACCTATTACATGCTATTACGTTTCTCCAATAAAAGTACAACATCAATGTTCACCAGGTACACACCTAATCATTTCATTGAAATGACAGGCCCTAAGAAGTAAACCTCACAGATATATAAGTATAACTTCAAGAACATACCATAAAAATGGTACTCCCAATGTAAATCTAGGCCATTCTTTATGTTATTATGATTCTCCTCCTTTGACATAGACCAGGAGAGTATGTTTTCAATGTAGACAATAAAAAATCAGTCAATGTATGGTTGGAAAATGAAGTTCATAAAATTCATAAACACAATAGGGGAATTCACCATACCTAAATTAATGACATGGAACTCATAGTGTCTATAATGATGTTGGAATTCCATATTCAGAATATCATCCTTGTAAACCCCCAAATGTTGGTAGTCAGACCTGGGATCGATCATTGAGAATAAAATCATTCCTCAAAACTGATTAAATAGGTTTCCAATCCTCAGAATGGATTATTTTTTCTTTATCATTTTCTAGTTTAGAAAATAATAATCAACACAAATCTATGAGATCCCATCTACATTTTTCATGAAATAAATCAGAGCATACCAGGGGACACACTGAGTCTAAAAAATCCTTCTCTAAAAGGTTCTCTAACATCACCCTCAACTCCAAAAGCTTAGTATATGCCATCCAATATGACATAGAAGATATAAGTATGGTCCTAGGGTGAAATTCAATGTATAATTCCACTTCCCTCTTTAATGGTAGTCCCAAATATCCTTGGGAAAGAAATCCATAAAGTCCTCCACTTTCGAAGGAATCCAGATGCCGGAAGAGTCCACTACACCAACTTCTAAACTATATATATGATGGGTGATGGGATGAATCCTCATGCACATAAGGCCCACTCATTCCTCTATGGGATATCTCTCACCCATAAATTATAATCTCAACCCATCGATCTAAATGCATCATAACCATCTGCGATGACATTTATTCTCAGATCGGATCATGGAAAATCATACCATACTCATGATGGAATTATTGGGTTTCATCATGATGGATAGGAGATCTCATGTGAAAATCTCACCCCCAATAATAACACACACTACCAGCAGACATGAGATATCAATGAATCACACCCAGATGGAACCTATAGAAAAATTTTCAAGGATAAATTCTCAACTGGAAGCTCCTGCTCTTACACAAAGAATACTGAGATGAAACAATAACTCATACATCTGTATACTAGTACTGAGGAAAGAGTATAATAAATAATTATCATACCTTGTATCACCTCATTTTTAGCATGGCTATATCCCTCCATGTTTTGTAACTACCAAAAACCCCAACAACCAGCTCTCTGAGTTTGACGTGGGACAACTAGTGGTGATTGTGGTAGGAGATCACAATTTCACCCTCCACAAATTGATCCTCCCACAAATGTTTATCCTACTAATATTATAGCACTATCTCCCCAAATGATGACTTTTCCATGTTTGGGACATCCCTAATTATAGATCTACCTTTATCATGGAGGTCTATCGACTATCTTCATATCCTACTTAGTGTGATGGATTGGAAAATCACAAGCTAAGTAACCTCACACACCACAAGAAAAACAATTTCCCTCTATGGGACGAATAGATCATTTTCACTATCCATAAGACATATAACCACACATATGAGTATGATAATTCCTCCTCTACTATGATATCAATTTCTGTCACCTACAACCTACTGTAGACATCTCATCCCCATGCATACCACCACCAGAACCAACAACCTGATGGTCCTATGTTACTAAGATCTCAATCACTATATCTCACTATATAACTCCATCATAAGTGAAAAACAAATGGTTAGTGAACCTATGTTCATACTCAAATACAATCATAAAACCATACTGTAGATCAATAAGATCATGCATTTTAACCGAGATCAAGCATGATGAGAAATACTTCTCACAAAAAAATTTCTAGAAGTCAATCCTTGAGAGCGTCGTCTTGTCATTAGGAAATGTAATAAAATTATTATATCACCCAATTTACCTATGGAAAATACTATATTTCAGTGAAACCACATGTTTTATCATGTTTTGAATGATCATGAATACTCAGCTCACCAACTCTATCCAATCCTCTACTTCCTAGGGATCTGGTTCACCACAGAACCATAGCATCCTCTGGTGTTGGAACTTATAGAGTGTGTTAATACTACATGCATCCTTAACCTATGTTAATGATACTAACTAATTTTAAATAGGAGGAGGTGAAAATACCTACTCACATAGTGAAAAAATGTCATGGGATTTCCCATAAACTGGGTCATCATCACTCATCAATTCTATTTTAGGGTTCCAAATCTATAACATGGATGGTTATATTTATATAGACAACCTGAGAGTAATCAAGATGTACCATGGTTAGAGGAGAATATATATATGAAAAGCTGACTCAAGTAGGATAGTCAAAGGACTTATTCCTATATTATTTATACACCATTAATCCCTACAACCAATGTATCAGTATTCCAAGTCGATAAACATGTAGTCATAGCCTTAGTGTATGGATATATCAACATCCACACCAACAATAGGTTACCAGACCTGAAAGCTGCAATCAAGACAATTAGACATTGTTTCCCTATGTTCTAACCAATCCTTATTAGGGCAATACTCTAAAAATATTACCAATGAATGAACTACTCTAATACCACTCTATAATGACCAGACCCACTGGGTCCACCTAGCCTGCGGAAGGCTAAGCCTTCACAACCCCAATCCTACCTTTTTAGGCCAGGGGCTACTGTCAAGTGTCGAGAAGGAATAACTAAAATAGGAAGGAATTTCCTGATATAACTATACACACACACGCACACACCCAACAATGTCCATGCAGAAGTGAAGAGTAATAATAATAAAATGTAGTAACATCTAGAGTAAAAACATGAATGTAATAACCTCTAGGGAGTATAAAAGAATACAATAGAAAAATCTAAAATTTAAAGTGGAAAAATATGCACCCTACCAGAAAAATATCCCAAAATGTAAACAATGCTAATAAAGAATTATGATAGTGATCAAATCCTGATCTCCAAGATCAACCACCATACACGATCAGTGGACCAAGGTATCACTATGATCCACCATATCACCACTGATCTAATTTTCATCTTCATAAGACACGACATATGCATGCAATGTCCATGCATGGGTGATTCTATACTAGCCTATAGGAAACCCGAAAAACCAAAAGGGAGTGATAGAGAGAGATAATAACAGTCATCTCAACCCAAAGTAAGAGGAAAAAAACCCAACATATACACATAATGAATTCAAAATGAGGCAGAATGGGGTTCTCCATATCACAGCCCATCCAAAGTCGATGATTAATCTTATAGCTCCAAAATTCTATCATTGATGCCCAATATCAATTTCAACCTCACTAGAATATGAGTGGAGGGTCCTACACCTCACAACTGCTCTTCATAGCCAAGGGATCACACATCTCCTATAGAGTACCCTGACACCGTCCGAGCTCGAAGATAAGGCAGTACCACACTATAGCTAGAGAACCCACACCCTATGGTAAGGGGAGTACATATCCTACCTATACAATGAAATGGAGAACCCATAGCATGGTGTGACAGGGGAGTACTAACCCTGACATCTCTATGATATCCTAAGGAACCTGCACCTTGGTATAACATGGTATTATTGAAATAAACATTTCTATGGTAGCATGAAGAACCAGAACCCTGGTGAAAAAGGGGAGTACTGACCCTAGAATCACTCTAAATGAATGGAAAACCCATGACTTGGTGTAATAGGGGAATAATGAACCCAACAACTATTTGATGACCCCTCCTGATCACTACCATCATCATGCACCACTTGAATAAGAATCACAGTCATAAAATATATCATTTTACCTCAAAATCCACTACAACGGCCACTATCACATTCTATATAGAAAAATACATAGGATAGGATACTCACATGACAAATATGAGTCAGGATGAAGATGATATGAGAGGTATAAGACTCAATTAGGAGTACAAGATGTGTATATGCTCCACATGGAATTTGGACCTACTATGTTTCCAAGATATGTTCTTCCTAAACATTAATCATGAAGCTACGTATCTGTAAATGGAATTACATTTTTCGATACATGACATGTATGAACACATGGGGTCCTGTTCATGTATCTCAACCCATGTCGCTTATTCATGCCAATGCCCGTGTACTCTGGTACTCAGCGTGTTCTTCCACACGATTCCCCAGGCAAGTGCCATTTGGAACACAGCTTAGACACCTAGGAAAGATCACATGGTGTGTAGGAACACCTAAATGGCTTGGGATATTTAACTTCACCTAAAACCCTTGATCTACACCATGTAGATACATGTGGTTTGTTCTTATGGGATACACGACATGTTGTAAGGATTTTCATATAAACTGAAGAAGATTTCATATATCTTCCAAATATCATCCTTCTATCATAGATATATCTATTTGAAAACCTGGAATTGAGGGAACATGACACTCTTCTTCGATTCCCAGCCTTCGATGGTTGAAATCATATTTTGGCATGTTGTTCAAAGACCATGTAATCTCTCGTCACTTATGGAACCTCACATCACCCCGTTCACCACTCTATATTTGAGATCCATGAAGAAGCACCTGAAATCCATCCCAATTTGTCAAAAAATAACCAATCCAGTCATCATTCACACATCCATTGTGAATTTAGGGGTTTTATTGTGCTCTAACCTACATGAAAATGTCGAAACATGGCCCCACTTGCCAATTACAATGAATAGAGAGACCGTGTGGGGGAAAGGCACAAGAACAAAGTTACAAATTTGGTTGTACGAATGTTCTTGGAAATTTATCATAGATATGGGAATACAAAGTGAGAAAATGGAATTAATCAAGAAATAAATGAATAAAAAATTTAATTCATTAGACTTGCTAATGCAAAGGGTTTGTAAATGAATATCAAGAATCAAAAATAAAAATCGAGTCTTAATATTTTAATGAGAAGGGTGGAAATAATAAATTTAAAATACCATCCACAAAAGTGATATATCTTTTGATGAATAACATCTTCAATAGTGGAGGAGAAGACCCGATGCATCCCATGCCCCTCGATCTACCTTGATCCGATCAACCATCATCCCCAATTCTTGATCTTCCAATGAAGAACATCAAAGATCATCTCAATTATACCAGGGTTTAAGTGGTTAAACATAAGGAAATTTGATTATTAGGTATATATATATTATTTTAGTTCTTGGGTGTTAAAAATAAATTTAGTCATTTATTTTAATTAAATGCACTACCAATGATAGCCTCTACAGGACATCCAGTGCCAACCAACATTAGATCACACCTACGAAACCCATGCATTCTGGAATCAATGAAGGTCTTATATTTCTGATTTGAGACTTCATTTAAGATTTATTATATTTAATCTGAAAAACTACATGTTCATGATATTAATATATTAAATATTTTTCCAAAATAAATTCTGATCTCACAAGGCCTCATAATCTAACACTCTCTCAACACCTAGCTCTAGAAAAATTCCTTAAAACTATTTCAAAGTCTTATAGGGTAAAAATCGTGTCTCTAAAAACCACATAAGAATATAAACTGTGTAATATAATCCGTTTTTTAAAATATCTCATAAAAAAGGATGCAGTACCATGGCATCAAATTATATGCTCGATATCTCTTTCTTTGATTCTTTGTAAATAAACATGTTAATACAAACTCCATGTCCGTATACTTGATCTGATAGTTCTACTTCCATCAAATGGATGGGATATACACATACACTAAAAATGATGGGAAAATCATGTATTGAATTATTAATCAATCCTTGTAATTCGTGACACACTCAAAGCATCCAAATTCCCAGTGATCATAACGTACCATACCATGAAATTGGGTTTATCTAGCACTAGTGATTTAACAGTGCTAGCTTAAAGTACTTAAAAAACCCCCCCTTTCTCAGTGCTAGAAAATGATCTATTATAGGGTGTCTTTAATAATTTGTTTTAACACTATTAAAAGGGAATATTTAACAATTCTTAAAAATAGTGACGTTAATGGGGTCCCATTATGAGTGCTTGTAATAAAGGATAAATAAAGGCCCCCATTTATCGGCTCTTTTTACTAGCACTGATAATGTGTAATTTTAAAAAAAAATCATTAAAACTAATATGTTAATATATATATATATATATATTTATATTGATATAAATATAAAATATATCTTTTAAATATGTTTTAGATAATTATAAATAGAAATTTACACATAATATATAATATAATTAGTGAAAATGGAATATAAAATAAATAAAAAATACTTTTAAAAGATAATTTTCAAATTATTATCGAGTAATAGTAATTTAAGAACAATTTGAAGAAAAATAATAATAAAATATCTAAAACAATTTGAAAATGTAACTCCAACTTCAAAGGACCATAAGCTCTGATTAGTGTGCTTGTTTTAGCTCTACCACATATCAAATGAAATACTGCAATTAGATCTACACCATGTTGACCAGTGAGGACCCATCCCTTTTTTTGAGGAAAAAAGGCTGAGAAGGCCTCCAAAAATTGATTTTTTTATTCGGGGTACCCCAATTTTTTTAACATTTGTTGGATTTTTCAGCCTCGTTTAAGGGGGTAATTTTTCACTTTTTATGTAGAGACTGAATTTATTCCCAATTATTACATTCATATTGATATTATGGTATTTCCATTTTATCATTTTTCATAATTTACTATTATTTATAATCAAATATATAACAATATACACATACTTTTTTTATATTTCTACATAAAAATTTAATTTTATAAATAAATCATTAAACATATTTACATATAAAATATATTTAACAATATATAAACCCTATCTAAATGAAAACCAATTTCCATTTTATTTTAAATAAAAAATTATAAATATTTACATACTAATAAAATTAATGTTTATGTAATGTTTATATATATATATATATATATTTGTGTTTCTATTGAAAAATAAACATATATTTATCTCGATATTTGAATTTATAAATGTAAATATAAATATATAATATATTTAAATATATATAAATATGAATAATTAGATTTATTTATTCACACACAGACACAAATATATTTATATATGTGCATTTATTTATAAACACACACAGATAGAAAACTATTTTATATATGTATTTAAATATATATATATAACCATATATATAAACATATATATAAAAATATATAGATAAATGATATAATGAAAAAATATAAATATAAAGATATATCATAAAATAAAATATAAAACAATATAGATGAGTGGAGAAGGCGGTGGCATATGGGTTGGTGGTCTCAGGTTCGGAACACGCAAGAGGCATGGGAGAACATGGGAGGGTGGACATATCTAATGTGCTGATATAGAGGGGTAGCACAGAAAAGGTGAGAGCATTGATAAAAGGTCTGTAGGAATATTATATTATCCTCTTTATCAGTGAGGCCTTAAATAGTGCTAAAAATGTACTGTTAAAAGGGGTCTTTATCAAAGCTTTTTATGAGTACTGTTAAATCCAACCCTTTAAGACTGTTCACATTATATGTGCTTTTATGGTGTTAAAAACCATTTTAATAACACTATTAGAGGTCCAATTTGTAGTAGTGGTATCATAGTTTTGTTCTATACATAAAATATTGTGAGTGATTGTATATATTGATAATAATGTATAGTAAAAAATTCCTTACCTGTATATGTAAATAAGAATATCCAATGTCAGATAAACATATAAAATTTCTACAGGAATGTATTTTCTCATTAAATCTTTCTTGATATTTACAAGGGTGTACACCATGTGAAAGTGTCTCAAAGTCCTTTTAGTCTCCTCGCATAATAGGTCATATCAATTCTCTTTCATCAAATGATATCATTCATCTATAAGAAAATTATTTTAAGAATGATTTCATAGCACTTATAGGTTACCATCATAGTTGGAAATTTCTTTTACCTTTTTTTGAAACAACTAATCCAAGTAAATTATCTCATAGATTTCATGAAAAAAATGATCATCGTATGATATGTAATTTATTAATATTTAAAATTAAGAAAATTCTAGTAATTTGATGTTCAAATTAGTTAGTTCTTGGGAAACAACTACAATAGACTCACACTTATAATTGAGATAACTTCTAACACTCAATTTGTTAGTCTCTCATGTTAAACAAGCCTCTACTTGTGTATGACTAAAGATGTTTATCCCACTATGGTACCCATAGTTGTTATACTTAGTGTGACCTCGTTACATTGAAAAAATAACTAAAGAAACAATATCACCATATATTTTTTATCTCTCATCCCTAAATATCGGAAAATACCATAGTAAAAAACTCAGCATTATTGGATTAAATTTTACTATCATGGTAAAAATTCTAAAATCTAGGACAAATTGTTGTTAAAATTGTTTCTTAAGATGCATCAAAAACAAAAAAGTACTCTGTAAAATATAAATATGACAAATACAAGCTATAATAGGCTTTAACAGTTCATATTACACAACCCTTACAATTATTCTAGATAAAATTGATCTAAATAAGAATAGTTTTATATCCATTGAAAATATAATTATCATTTCTCCAATTTCCAAGAACTCATATATTTTTAATCTCTTAAGCACTATTGGATAGTTCTGACTACCAAACTATGTTGTAATCACGATATTATTTGATATTTTTATTCTAGGATTTATAAATAAGCATGATAAAATGTTCATACATATCGTAGAATGTGATATATATTTCTAAAGTACTCTTTGGTGTATGTTGTTTATACATCATAAAAACACCATGTGAAGCTAGAAAAAATTGGGTGTATTGTTCCATGTAGTATTTTTAATACAATGTCAGCTATGTATATTGACTTGGAGTAAGTAACCCATTGATCTATACCAATATATTGTGTTCCCTACAACATGGGTTACTACATAAGTAATCTTGGTGGTGTTAAAAATTTAGTTTTAATTTACAATAAAAAAAATAACATTTTTTATGTGTGTTAAATCATAAATATCATAAAAAATAGCGCTCCTACTAACCTCTTACAGAAACCTGAAATCAATTAGTTTAAAATTAATGTAGTAATATAATTATATATGTTACAATACATAAATATATCCTTGAAACTTATAATCCATATTGGATTTATTTGATGTTTCCCACCTTTATGGTAATGTAATATGGACATGTTCCATATGGTTTCATCCAAGGAATATAGGCTTGAAATCCAAATGAAAAAAATTATCATAAAATGATGTTATTAAAATTTGAATTCAGATAGTTTTTAGAATGATGAATGGAATAAATTTTTTTCCATAAATTAAATATTAGACATGATTTATACCTTTCAGTGAGCAATCATGTCTTATTGGTTCCAACTTCTACCATCCATTTATTATTTCTCATAAATACTCAATATTAGTATCGTGTCTATAAATCATCCAAAATATTTATTTAATAAATTTTTGTATGTTGGATCCATTATTGAATTCATACATAATCATAAATCATTACTTATTTCAATTTACTACTCCCTATTGGATTTATTTTTATTATTAAGTAATATATATACCACCCACCCTAGTGATTATCCAAAACCATGATATACCAACCATTTTAGTGAATATATACAATCGACTTTTGGATTTAATCTTCACACATAGTATGTATATCTAGAATAAATCCAAATAAAACATATGGTTTTTAGTGTTCCAATGCCAAATAATATGAATCCAGATCCTAGAATTCACTTAATGTTAGAATTTTCCAACTATCTCAAAAGAGATATAATATCTACATATATGTATAGACTATTATCACTAATACTTTATATTTATATGATGTTATAATACTTAGTTACTACAAGATAATTAATTGGGATGCACTTTGTGTTTCTTTTTATGTTCATTTGAAGTTGAATCAAGCATAAAAATTGATTCAAATATGAACACCTTATGTTCTGATATAATGGATTGTAAACATATCCAAACATAATTTATATATGTTAGTCAATTTAGTTGGAGTATGGTTGTTGTGCTACTATTTAGAAAACATACATGGAAATGAATCACGAAAGACTAAAATATTACAATAATACTTCTTATTGACCTTCTTTACTTATAGGATGTTAATATGGGTATGTGTGTTTTGAAAAAACATCTCTATATATTAATAATATATGAAAACTTGGTTAAGATTTACTCTGACATTCCATCCTAGAGGATCATACATATTTTACCAGTTACACTCACTACTTCATTAAGAATTACTAAAATTTATTAAAAGAATCTCATAGAGTACAACTTATCTCTATATTTACCTGGGAATAGTTCATACTTTCAATCTTGTACCAAACCTAGAACCAATTTTTCATACATTTATATCTAATGGGTTCTTAGTCCAAAATATATGTCATATACATAATATTTTTAGCCCAATAGAGTCTAAACATTATATTGTATATATTCCTAATAATTTATTGTTTTACATGACTAATAATTATCATTTCATAAATGGGTCTGAGTATTATAAATAAATTCATCATTTATTAATAATGACAGATATATATGATTCATGTTTTATTAAACTATTTAGTGTAACATACCAAAAACACATTCATTCCAAAATAAATAATATCTCTTTGTGTGCTAATAGAACATTGAGACAAATGTATAGTAAAACAAAACAAAAATAATAGTTCAATTAGAATCAAACTAATGGGAAATTAGAATTAATGTGTTTCCCAATTTTGAAATATTATTCACCATTTATAATCCAATGGAAGAAAACACATTACTTATAAAGTCACGTTTTTCTCTCTAGTGATATAGAAGTCACCCATTCTCATCACCTAGGAGAATATAACACGTTTCTAGTAATTTTTCATTAATTTTTTTAGTATTTCAATAAAATATAGTAATTATTTAAAATAGAAACATTAAAATATAGGATGAATATATATAAATTAGATGGAACTACTTATAATTTCCTTCTAATTTATTATAATTATATTTAAAATTAATCTTTTTGTTCACATGAGAAGAAAACAACCTCTTTTTCTCTAAAATACATCTAAATATTTTATCTCATTGAAAGGTATTACAAAGGAAACATTCACTATAAAATTTTCAATAGATTTTTGACCATGCCATCATATTGTTCACCATAAGGGTTGTGGAACTAAGTTCTCTACAAAATTTATTTACCTAGTGATGTTGAGTCAAAATATTTTTGAGCTACTACAAATCCTAAAGGACTATTAATTTTTTTTGATAATACCCAAGATAAATTGGTTGAGGGGGAACCCTTACATGACCTATAGGACTAGTAGCATAAGGACCAATACATGATCAGAAGGCCCAAAGACTTTACTGCACTACAACTACCCAACCCCAATATCTTCTTTATTGAGGATTCCTAGCTCCCCACATTACATGACTGGTTATCTAGAATTTACAAATGAAAATATGTAGGGTGGATTGTAACATTTTATGATTCTATACCTTCTCATTCCCCTAATACAGTTATCTCTACTAGTGTTTGATACTTGATCTAATTCATCTTATATGGACTACTCCCATGTGGTCTGACATGAATAATTTAGGGCCCAAAGGCCTTATGGCTTGAAATCCCACTCTTCATAGCCAGGTGGTCCTATAGCCCAAAGGCCTTGGATGCCTCGAAGGCCCTATAGACTTTAGATCCATTTTTTGGCCCCAAATCCCATTTGATAAGAATAGTATTGTTTCTATAGTACCCCTATTTAGTACCTTCTATAGTACCCACACTGCTATAGTACTATAGTACTTGCGGAAATTCACTCCCTCATGGGTTTTAACCCGGGTCTCATGCACGTTTACGAGGAGTCTTTACAACTCGAGTAAGAACCCAAATGATTTTTGAGATACTCATCCCATTATTCAAGATGAGTAAGAAGAATATAAATGGTAAGCATGATATTATGAGATTATTGAATAATTTATTATCTTTATATAATCCTAAGATTTTATAACTAATTAATATACTTTAGCATAGTAAATAATAGATCAAAAGGTAAGTTCACTTTTTATATTTACTATAGTATAGTGTAGTGTCAATATCATTTAATTAAATCATATATTTTTATTTCTCAAGTGATAGGAGATGATATGTCATTGTATGAACATCAACACCCTTGTTTTCCATCATCATTTTTCAGAAGATAAATCATTTCATAATGAAATAGAAAACCATAACATCACATTATACCTTTTGTAGTCGTCCTTTTTTACCTTAAATTGCTATGTTAGGTTGATGAACATGTAATATATAACTAGAACATTGTATAAATTTTCCTAGGATGGGACCGTAAGGGGAATTGACGAACGAGGGCTTCCCTCAGAAGGATAGGGTTTCCAACTGTCGATCTTCTCCTTCTTCCATTTTCCTCATATCCTTCCTTCTGGGCTCGGCGCGGTCAGGGGTTGAATTTTTCAAGTAATGGTGATTCAACACTCTTCGGTTTCAAGGACCTCAAGCTCTGTCGATGAAGATCGTCATTCATCCTCCTCCGATGATTCAGATTTGTAGGTCTCTGCTTCCACACCCGCAACGATCTCACACGCTTCTTCGATGGCACCCCCTTTTTCTTCTGGTTTGGGTTAGGTATGGTTGTCGTCTACTCCCGAGTCGTTGCAATTTCGCAGGTGGCATCCTCAGAAAATATTGGTGCTAAAAACTTTTCTTTCTCTTTTGGGTTCATGGTGCAGACAAAGACTCCCTGTTAGTTATGGATCTGGTGATGTTTGTTTTTTTCTGTGTTTTCTATGCTTCTTTTTGTGTGAATCTTGTTGTTCTGGTTCATTTGTATCTGTCATGCTGGTTTTCGATTTTCGATGACTTCAGCTCTGATGAGGTGGTGACTGGATGCATGGTCCCATGGCATGGTGAGGATGTTGTATGATTGTGCATGGTAGCAACGGTATAGGTTTAGCCCGATGTCCCTTAGCCCGCAGCCGATCTGGTAGATCGTTCTGCAGCTTGTTTTTGGGTGTTTTCATTTTTTTCTGACTGGTTCTTGGAATGGTTGAACCCATTGGATTCGCAGTCCTACTTCTCTCTGTGGTTTGGTTCTCTCACTGGTGTCTTCATTGGTGGATACCCTTGGGCACACAGTTTTGATTGTTGTTCTTCCTGTTAGGTTCTCACTTAGCCGCAAAGTGATTTTATTTGAAAATTACTAAATAACATTTTGTGGTGTATAAATTTTAATATATTATTTTAGTCTATAAAACTAGTTTACGACTATTTCAAATATATGAATGTTAGGACATGGTTTGTGTCCTAAAAAATCACAGTGTTATGATGATTTTTTTTACACTCTACATTAATTAAAATCATATTTTATATTTTTTTCAATTTACCGAAACATTATATGTAATAAGTTTTATTTACTATTCTCCCACTATTTTATCAAAAACTAATATCATCCACAATCGGTTTTAAAATATCCCATATTATAGATATTCTTGTAGAAAGGACCCATATTTCCGTTCTTGTAACCCAAGTGATGGCCTGGTCAATTAATAAAAGGTGTTTAGGTAGGTGGGTCTTCAACAACTATATTTACATATTAATCCTTGATCCTTTGAGAAGACTCACCAATCCTGAAATCCTATTTCCATATTCCCTCAACACATACATCCAAATTTACACCAATTCATGTAATGTATAATCCTCTTGATGTAAAAATAGTTAAGATAACCGAATACATTTTATAGAATGCATGTTTAAATGGTATGTCCCATTGAGGGATATATCAAACACTGTGATCTATTTATTCAATTTTCAATTAGGTAATTGAAGTCTATATCGCTTTAATATTTTATTTTAGGGATTATATATTTATGTGTAAATTGAATATTTTATCTTATTAAACAGTTGTTAATATTACGTGGATTTTACTAATGTAATTAAATACGTCTAGATAAAATTTTGACATAATTTCATTATTTTAATTCTATGATTCATTATTGTAAATTAATTTATTTAGTGTTCATAAAAAATTATTCATAAATAAATTAACCATTAAACTTCAGAGAAATAAAATAATGTAAGTGGTATGATCATAATATTCTACAATGGTTAGTTTATCTAGCTAATGATAACCCAACCTATAACTATAGGGGAATAACACCTTGAACACTAAAATGGTTTGTTCTACAACATCCCACCTTTACTCCTATGTATCTTATAGATTGGTATCACCTCAGATCCTAACATGAACCACCTCCACTAACTTGGGATCTCAATCAATTAAATAATATTTACTCACATGATGATGAGGGGAACCAAAGGAATTGTTAAGGGGTTTATGTTGTTTTACTGTGTGACATATACACAACATGATCAGTAATTTTTGATTACCATATAATGGATACATTGATTTATACATGATGTAAACTTACTATAATGGTGTTGATATTTTTTTCATACACTATTGAAAATATTAATTTCTATATATTAATTTCCATATTAAACGGTTATATTAGTTCCTAGGCTATAATAAGAAACATGAGATAGTATGAAAATAATCATAAATATATGTCTCATAATCTAAATACATCATATTGACTTGACATAGTTCATGTCAGAATATTTGGTGTCTGGGGATCATAAGAATTGAGACTTCTTCTCATGAAATTTATACTTGGTGATCTATAGTAGTTGAGATCATATAGACAGTCCCACTAATAGAAACACCACATGTTTTAGGTTTCATTGGTTGTCCCTATCAACAAACATGTGTATTGGTCTCTTGACTTGAGATTATTACCAATGTGTTCCATTTGATAACATACATTGATACAAGGTAAAAACCATGACAATGATATTGTGATGATGTATCTAGTGTTGGGTGCATAATTTGTGGTATGAAATTGGTTGAATGATAAAAATATAATTTTTCACTTTCTTGTTGAGGAAGTAATATATCAGGCCTAGTGGATCATGATGATAATACCTTAATTAAATACATGGACATTGTAGTCAAAGGTAAATTTGTCCAGTTAAATCAACAAACAATAAAGCACGAATGGATAATGAAACTAGTTGTGCATCCTGCATTATGAAATATCACACGACAAATATATTATATTACACAAGTGTATTCATAGGATGGTTATTGTTGCTATAACTATTCCTTGTCTCTTTAGGGGTCTTTATGGGTTACTAGAATTCACTTCTGGTCTATGAATGTTATTCAATACTATCAAAATAGGGGTCTAGAAGGTCACACACAATAGCACATTAAATATTTCTCCCTATTGTGGGGGAATAAGTGTTTAGGACATGGTGGGACCTACTATGGGGTCTGAGTGCTTTCCATGATTTTCATATCAACGATAAATAAATAATTTCATTATTATTCAATTATATATTAATTGAGTTGAATTTATGTATTAGAAGTATTTATGAGTGTTTAATTAAATACTAGGAATAATATTTGATGAAAACTATTATTTTATGTTTTAAGGATCATTTATTATTAGCGGGAATTATGAGTTGGGTTAATGACTCGATTTTATCATGAAATATATTTAATATATATTATATATATGCGATAAAATAAAAGTAATATTTATGAATTATTTAGTTCATTATAATTATTTATTTATTATTTATTTAGTGGATGTTAAATATATGGGGATCGAGGTACCCTGACTGGGTATATTAGACATACCCAACATAAGAACATGAGGAGCTCATTTCCATAGTATTTTTAATTCCAATGGATTGAGATCTACTCTCTCTCCTACACCCTAGAGAGATAAAGGCCCTATATAAGTGAGTAATCTTGGAGTGGATTCACAGATCAAAGGCACATGATCAAGGTGATCATCATGACATTGAAGAGATTGTCAGATCTCCAAGAAAACACCAAAAATATGAAAAAGAACACATGTAAAGATTCATGAAGCATGTGTGGATGATTTGGAGTTGTTCAAATTTAGATCCTTAAACCTACGTTCACCGATGATGGTCTTCAGTCGAACGCATTCCGAATCAAATGAGGTAACCATATTTTTAGTTTTGTGCTTGGAAATATTCACACAATATCCTCAGAATTCTACTGTGGCTAGGATCGCTAGAGACTAAAATGTTATGTCACACTGGTGATGAAAATATTTTAATCTCCAGCCCACTGGTTTAACAACCAATGATTCCATGGTACACTTCTCATTGAGTAATACAATAGCTTGTGTTAGACGCAGCTCCGAGTTCTAGTACATCCTGAACAATCAAACTAGCTGTTTAAAAAGTAGATATGAATAGTAATACCCACTTTTTGAATTTATATAAATTATATTTTTAAAAAAGGGATTCATATTTCGATTAATAATATCAAGATTATCTTCTGGTGAATTTGTCTTATTTTTCTGAAAACATTCAATTTTTTATGAATAGTGAAAAACATTGTGTTATTTTTTAAAGTTGAATTTTTATTTAAATATTTATTTTTTAATTTAAATATATTTTAAAGTCAAAATAGAAACATAATACCTATATTAGTAAAATTTAATTAATTGTATTCATTTAATAATAATATTAGAAATATAAAATATTATTGATCATTTTTAATGTTTTTTACCCACCTTCTAGGCACATTTGCAAATTTGCATAAAATGTAATTTTCCCGCTTTTGTGATTTGAATTTCAAAAATCTTACTAACCCAATTTTCATCAGTAAGAAAATTTTGGTCAATTGGAAGAAAATAGTTTTTTGGTGAATAGTAACTATTGAATTTTATTTACCACGGTTAAAAGTAAATATGGTAAATAAAGGTAAAAAAATAATTATATAATATTATAAAATTATTCCAACGCATATCCTAATTCTATTGTATAATTGTTTTTACACCAAAATAAACCTTATTAAGAAAATAATATCCTTTTTGATCCACTTGGATTTGATTAGGATATTTTTTATATTTTATTTAAAGAAGTGTTAAAGGTGTAAAATTAAAATTTTATTAAGTAAAGAATTTTTAATATAGGGTTATACATAAGAAAAATTAGACTATAAATATTCTTTATAAATATAAAAAGTTTTCATAGATAATGTAATTTTATTTATAATTTTTAAAAATTAAATAATTAAATTTATTTGTGACACAATGATGATGCAGTAATTATCTTATTAATGAAAGATTAAAATAACTGATATTATAAATCATAAAATAAATGTAAATTGATACTTTTGATTCCATCCAATAATTTTCTAGGATAATATGTCATGTTAGGTATGATTCATTTTATTTTTTTCAAATTAATCATGTTTTTATAAAATTCAGAAAAACCAATTACTAAATAGTGTCAACATTGACAAAAATGAGTTTTTAAAAGAAATGCTATTTTATTAAATGATATAATGTTCATAAAAATATAATATTAGCCAAAATGACTTAGATATTATTTTATATGTCATTAATGAACCAGTTGAGTTTCTCTTGGGATTTTATAGTAACTATATTAACCATGATCTATAAAAATACAAGAAGGCATGGTAAAAGTTAAACTATTTAACTAAGTGTTAGATCTAAAAGATAAGGTCAATATGTTGACTAAAATAGTCTAAACCCAATTTTTTAGAGGATCTAGACTCATTCCCAAATTATTCGTGAAATAAATCAATTTGGAGCCATTATAAATCGATAATAATTTTATAATAAATTAATATTTCAATTTTCTTCTAAAGTGCCCCTCACATCTCTTTTAAAAGGGTACTTCACCTTATCTTAAATTCATACATCCAATGCAATTTGACTCAGACAAAACCTATTAAAATCTCCTCCCAACTACACTCAATTAAACATAGAGTCCTCAATTTGATTAGAAATCCAACCTATGGAGTCCTTTTGTTCAAATCAATAGAAAACACCTGAAGAAGAGGTAAATATTGTATCACCTTCTTCAAAGTTATTTTCCTATTCCACTTCCTATTTCTATGTTGTTTCTATTATAAAATAATAAAACCATTACCTTCTATGTACAGAGATGTTATTATAAATATAGTACAACCAAATTCATTATTCTATCCATCCTGTGAATAAAAAAGTAACCATATGTGTGTACGTACGACTTACCGTCTCCACATCGTGGTGTAGTTTGTTATTCAACACTTAATTATTTAAATGGGTATAAAAAAGAGTATAATTGATTTAAATATTAAATATAAAATTTTAGTGATTCTGTATATATAATATACCATACAATTATATATTATTTCACAATCAATAGAATTATATTGTCGCTCGTGCGTACGTACGACTTACCGTCTCCACGACGTGATGAGATTTCATTCCCCAAATAACCATTCAAGAATAATTTTCATTTGATGATTAAGAAAATAATGTTTATGAACTTAATATAATTTTGGATATTAATCAAATACATCCTATCCATAACAATCATGACTTACGTAACAAACTATATAATGTAAAATGAATCAGTAACACCCAAAACAAGGGTACTAATAAAATATTATTAACAATGAAATATTAGAAAATCATATATGATATCATATTTATTTATATGGTTATAAAATAATTTAATAACAATTATTTCATAGTTAAAAATGAGGTTAACATACCCTCAACTATGTAAATGTAAAAGGTAAGGGTTAATTTTAAAATCTCTTTATTATCTGAGGATGTTTATACATAAGTATCTACAAGGACATTTTTATCATCCACATCCGTGTTTCTTAAAAATGTATTTCAAAACATTTTTACTATTTTCTACACTATGGGTTAAAGTCCTTTAAAACGTTTTTTTACTTTTTATAAATTATTTTGAAAGGAATATTTCGGTCATTTTCAAAATAATATACTTTATGAGCTTTTCGATAGATTAAGGAATGAATGTTTTTTAACATATATGGTGGGTGTGGCTCTTTTTCACCATTATAACACCTTCCAAGATTCCCATAAAATTTTTATATGAATATTATCAAAATAAATGTTTACTTTTATAAATATGTGACATTTAAATTATTACAAAGTAGAAAGTGGTATTTCTCTCAAATAGTTTTTGTATTAATTTCATATATATCAATATCTATTGTTGGATTCTATGTTTAATTAAAATAATTTTATTATGATATAATATTCCATATTTTATTGATAATTTTATGATATGTTTGAATGCAGATGTGCAATTTTTATATCATTCACAGTTTTTGGTTAAAGTATTAAAATTTCATATGTTAGTTTAATACGAATGTTTATGTTATTTTTCAACCTTTTCATAAGAGGAATTCATTGGATGTATTATGTGTTGAGAGGTCCCCACTATACCCCTTTGATGCATTGGTAGGTATCATGAGATGAACTAGTGTCTTAAAACAAGTCCTTGAAAGCATTTTTATTTGTAGTATTGGAATGAGGCCTTGACTATGTGGTTATGATGTATGGCATTATCCATTCCATCATTATGAGATAATCTATTGATATCACATGTGATTATTTTTCTAGTAGAATATCAATGTGAATAATTAAATGTCATTATTTCTGTTTAAAAGACTTGTGTTTCGGTCTTATACATTGCCTTAAATGTTTTTGTTTATTTATGATAGTTTACACTATGTTGTTATCCTTACTGAGCATCCGAGCTCACCCCTTTCTTATTTTTTTCAGTATGTGAAGAAGTATATTATGACTGACCTACAGGGATAGGCTATGGAATATGAGTGTTTAAAGGATACACAATGTTGTTTTTTTATAATATAATGTAAAACATATGTATGTATATAGTACTTCCAAGGCTACTAAACTGATCGGTCTTTCGGGGCTTGATCTATTGTGTCCTACTAGTGTTATGTAATAATTCACCAACTGTGGGTAACTGGGGTTGGGGAATTACAGTTCGTATAAAAAGAAGTTGAGTACAACCATTGGAAACTATATTTAGAAAAACACTGATTAGAGTACATTACCCTAATAATGAATTTGAGGATTAGTATATACGAATATACAAAATTTATGTTAATATAGATATTATGTGGGTTTTCCAAGCAATAAATCCCTTTCTAGATACTAAATGTGGACGTGGTTATGGCATAGATTACCTCGGAGTAAAAACTCCAACCAAGAGTTTTTAGCTTGAGCTGAGGTGTCCTGGTACACGACAACGAGCCTTACTGCGCACCTAGTTTGATACTCTTGGGGGATATTTTTAGGATAATTCACATTTTATTTGGAAACTATTATGAAGGATTTATGAATAAATACTTCCCAAAAGAGTCTTTTTATGATTATGTATTATATGCATAAAATTTTCAATTTATGTTATGTATTTTACAAGTTTGGAATTCTGCATTGCGATTCATGAACATATATAGTGTATTCCATTATTTCAAAAAGACACCAAGTGGAAGGAATGAAAACTCTATCAATGTACATAATCTATATAGATATATACATCCTATTCAAGATAATGATAGTGGAGACGGTGATACAACCGGTACTGAATAGCTTATAACCATACTGGGACAACTCACTCCGGTTATGAATAATAACTTTACCCATATGGATAACCCTGTTCCAAAATGTAGAGGATCAATGTTATACCTCTTTATGAGGAAACAACCACCAAAATTCAAGGGGACTACAATCCATTTGTAGCTGAGTAATGGATAAGTTCCTTAGAGAAAATATTTCATGATTTGGGGAGTATCGAAAGAGAAAAAGTTGTCATGGGGGTTTGTCACCTCTCAGGAGATGCAGATCAATGATGGTCATTAATTAAAAACACAATGTAGGATAAAGAAGTATCAAATATGGAATTGAGGGGGTTTAAAGAGATTTTCTCTGAAAAATAATTTCTTCATGAACATTGAGCGGATATGGAAAGTCAATTCATATGTCTGAGGGAAAAGGAAGATGAGAATGTCACAAAGTATGAGGCTAACGTTACAAGTTTATCAAGGAATACTACAAATATGGGTTAAAACCATTTCACTAATGAGAATTAGTCTCACAATCCTTCTCATCATATGATGATATAGACTCATGTGATATCAAGACCAAACAGAAAATATCTAAGTCTTATGTCTTTAAAGTTATGTAAGATAAGGAGAGATCTTTTGAACACTATGGACAAGAGAATTAGGGGAAGAAGGGAAACATTGAATTTCCATACTATAGTAATTGTGGGAAGAAATACAATAGTACATGCCTAAATGGGATGGTAGTTTATTACCTATGTTGAGAAAAAGTCCACCAAGCTCGTGATTAATTTGGGAAGAAAGAGGGTAACAATGTTCAATGCAACAATTTTCAAGAAATAGGGAATTATGAAAATTAATATACAAAGCATCAAATAAAAATACCTCAGAAAAGGCAGTGGATCAAGGCTAAGATTATGTGATCACAACTGCTGAAGATGAGGTTTTGAATGATATGGTGGTAGGTAGTTTAATAGTCTCCTCAAAATTAGCCAATGCTTTATGGGATTCTGGATCATCACATACTTTCATATCATCCCAGTCTTCCAAAAAAATTATATATTTAAAATTTGAATTATTAATGGAGTTTACAGTAAAAACTTCTAAGGGTAGTATCATTGCAACAAATGTTTGTCAATCAGTTACTATTTTGGAATATAAAGGCGATTTATCTACTGATCTTATTGTCATACCCATGATTGAATTTGATATAATCCTCAGTATGGATTGGATTTCAGACCATGATGCAAAACTTTATTACAAGAAGAAGGAGGTAAGAATTTTTTATGATGATAATGAATCCCTGATCTTTAGAGCAGAAACTACACCATTTGATTATCATCTAGATCCACACCCAATATCTATACTAAATTCAATTATTGAGGAGGAATGGAGTGAAATAACTACAGGTGAATAAAGGAATGTTCAAATAGGGGAATTACATATTATTCAAGAATACGTTGATGTGTTTTTAGAGGATTTACCTGGAAATACTATAGAATGGGAAATTGAGTTTTCAATTGGCTTAATTCTTGGTTCAAGGCCCATATAAATGAACCCTTATATAATGGCCATTGTGGATTTAGTGGAACTAAAAAACAACTAGAGTAATTGAGTAAGAAATGATTTATTCACCCTTGTGTATATCCATGGGGAGAACCTATTCTTTTTGTTAAGAAGAAATATGGATCTATGAGTTTGTGCATTGACTATATAGAGATCAATGATATAATAATAAAGAACAAGTATCCACTACCCTGCATTAATGATTTATTTTATAAACTTCATGGAGATCAAAAGTTTTCAAAGATTGACCTTCGATCTAGATATCATCAGTTGTGCATGAAGAATGAAGACATGCCAAAGAAAACATTTTGAACAAGGTATGGGAATTATGAGTTTATAGTAGTGACTTTTGGACTTACAAATGTATCATCTATTTTCATGGATCTAATTAATAGAATTTTCAAGGAATATCTTGATGACTTTGTAGTTGTATTTATTGATGATATCATGGTATATTCCAAAATATATGAAGATCATGAAAATCCTTTTTTCACTATTCTGAAAACACGTAGAAGAAAGTAATTATATGGGATGTTTAGAAAGTGTGAATTTTGGCTTTAGAAAATTTCTTTTCTTGGACATATTGTCTCTAAGGATGGAATCTCTGTTGATCCTTAAATGGAAAGGGCAATCCAATAATGGCCCGCACCGACTAGTATTATTATGGTATGTAGTTTTATTGGTTTATAAGGTTACTATCGACATTTCCTCCAGAATTTTTCTCGATTGGCTAACCCATTAACCAAGATCACACGTAAAGGGGTTACTTTTGTTTGAAAAAAGAGTGTGAATAATGTTTTGAATATTTGAAGAGAATATTATCCAATGATCCCGTCCTGACTCTACCATTGGGTATTGATGCGTTTGTTATTTATAGTGATGAAAAAAATAAAGGTCTTGGTTGTGTCCTTATGCAGAATGATAGAGTTATTGACTATGCATCACAACATCTAAAAATTCTTGAACCAAAAAATTCCACTCATTATCATGAGTTAGTAGCTATAATATTTTCTCTGAAAATATGGAGACACAATCTCTATGGTGAAAAATGTGAGATATATACAAATAAAAATAGTTTGAAGTATATTTTATCACAGAAAGAACTCAACATGAGGCAAAGGAGATGTCTTGAACTACTCAAAGATTACGATTTCACAATACACTACCAAATAGGGATGGCATATAAGGTGGAAGATGCTTTGACCAGATAAGATCATGGTGTTCTGAACAGTATAAGAGTTAAAAGTGACAATATGTTCATGGATCTAGTAAATATAGATATGGGAATAATCATGGAAGTTGAAAGATCAATACTTTTTCAAATGGTTTCCAAACCATATTTACTAGAAATAATAAAAAATTCTCAGAATAGTGATGGGAATTTCAAATGAAAATTAAATATGTTAATGATGGGAGATTGATTGAATTCATATATGAAGATGGAATCTTGAAATTTGGGAGGAAAATTCGTCTTCTTGATATACCTGATATAAAAATGGAATTATTGGATGATGCCCATTGCTCAAATTTCTCTATACACACTAGTAGCACTAAGATGTATAGATATTTGAAGGAACATTTTTGGTGGGACAACATGAAGAGGGATATTGATGATTATGTATCAAAATTTATGGTTTTTCAATAGGTGAAGACTGGAAGACAACATCATAGAGGAGTCATATAACCTCTTCCCATACCTGAGTGGAAATTGGATGATATTATGATAGACATTGTCATGGGGCTACCAACGAATCCTAGAAGGAATGATTCAATATGGTTCATTGTTGATCGTCTTAAAAAGTCATCACATTTTCTTCCTATAAGATAATATTTACCACTTGAATGTTTAACAAGACTATATATAAATGAATTTTTAAGACTTCATGGTGTACCTCTATCGATTGTTTCTGATCGTGATCCCTGTTTTACATAAATATTCTAGAAAAGTCTTCAGAAATCCCTAGATACTGAAATTCATTTGAGCAAAACCTACCACCCTCAAACTAATGGATAATTAGAACGAACTATTCAAACTATAAAAGACATGTTGCGATCTTGTTCACTTGAAATTCATGGTATATGGGATCAATATTTACCTCTGTTATAATTTTCTTATAATAGTATATTCTATTCAAGTATTCAGATGGCACCATATGAAGCATTATATGGAAAGAGATGTCACACGCCAACTTGTTGGGATGATGTTGGTGAAAGAAAACTCATAGTCCTAGAAAATGTTGAAGAGACAATGGAAAAGGTGAATATTTTCCAAACCCACATCAAATTAGATCAAAGTAGGCAAAAGATCTATGCCAATAGCTAATGGAAGGATTTGGAATTTCAAGTAGATTATCATGTTTTCATAAAGGTATCTCCATAGAAGTGTGTTATATGATTTGGTAAGAAGGGTAAATTGAGTCCCAGAAATATCGGTCCTTTCGAAATTATTAGTCAAATTGGAGTTGTAGATTACCGTTATTGAATTCTACCAAGTCTCTCCCAAGTTCTTGACATGTTCCACGTATCACTATTGAGAAAATACATTCGAGACCCAATGTATGTACTCATCTTTGAACAAATAGAATGCGATCCTGATCTATCTTATTATGAAGAGACTATCAAGATTCTTGATACCAAAGAACAAGTGTTGAGAAACTGGATGACTCGTTTAGTAAAAGTTCTTTGGAGAAACCATAAAATAGAAGAGGCAACATGGGAACCAAAGAAACTTATGATGAAGAACCACCCAAACCTTTTTATGCAGTAATATTCTAGAAATTTATAGGATGAATGTACTTGAAAGAGGGATGAATTTAACACCCCAAGATTCCATGGTATGCTTTAATTTGAATAATACAATAGCTTTCATTGTATGCAGATTTGAGTTCTAGCACATCCCGACCAATCAAACTAGCTGTTTAAAAAGTCGTTATGAATAGTAATAGCAACTTTTTCAAATTTTAGAAATATTATTATTCAAAATGGAATTCATTTTTGGATTCGGAATATCAAAATTAGCTTGGGGTGTTGTTTTGATATTTTTCTGAAAACAATCAATTTTTTATGAGTAGTGAAAACACTACATTATTGTTTAAAACCATCTTTTTATTTAAATATATATTTTTTAATTAAAACTTATTTTAAAGTCTAAATGTATACAAAATATCTATATTAGTCCAATGTAATTTATTGAATTCATTTTATAATAATATTATACATATAAAATTTTATTGAACCCTTTTAACATCTTTTACCCACCTTTTAGCACATTTGCAAATTTGT
Source organism: Viscum album (assembly GCA_963277665.1). NCBI lineage: Eukaryota > Viridiplantae > Streptophyta > Magnoliopsida > Santalales > Viscaceae > Viscum > Viscum album. Next base: position 482,566,517 of record OY728153.1, on the reverse strand, counting down.
AGAAAACATAATTTTACCACCTCTATGAATTGAATTTCAAAAATTAGATAGAAATGTTTGTCATTATTATGTAAAATGTGGTTAAATAGGATTCAAATAATTTTTTTGCTGAATGGTAACTTTTGAATTTTATTTACCACGGTTAAATGTAAATATCGTAAATGAAGGTAAAAAAATAATATTATAATAATATAAAATTACTCTAACACATGTCATAATTCTATTGGATAAGTGTTTTTAGATTAAAGTATATCTTAGGAAAAAAAATAATATCCTTTTTTATCCACTTGTATTAGATTAGGACATTTATTATATTTTATTTAAAGAAGTGTTAAAAGAGTTAAATTAAAATTTTATTAACTAATCCATTTTTAATATATGGTTATAAAAAATATAAATTATACTATAAATATTCACTATAAAGATAAATATATTTCCTACATAATTGAATTTTATTTATAATTTTCAAACATTAAATATTTGTATTTATTTGTGACTCAATGACGATGTAGTAATTACCTTATTAATGAAGGATTAAAATAATTGATTTTATAAATATTAAAATAAATGTAAATTGATATTTTTTATGCCATAGAAAAATATTATTGGAGAATATGACATGTTAGTGATGATGAAATCTATTTTTTTAGAATTAATAAAGTTTTTATTACTTTCACAAAAACCAAATACTAAATAGTGTAAAAATTGACATAAATGAGTTCTTATAACAAATACTATTTTATTAAATAATATAGTATTAATAAAAATATTAGATTAGAAAAAATGACTTAAATAATTATATATATTTCATTAATGAACTAATTGAGTTTTTCTTGTTATTTTATAGTAACTATATTAACCATGTAGAATAGAAATACAAGAAGACATGGTAAAAGTTAACCAATTTAAATAAAAGTTAAATATAAATATAAGGTTAATATAGTAAATTAAACCTATCTAAAACCTATTATTTGAGATTAATTCTACCCATAGCCTCTTTGTCCTAGAAATAAATCCATTTTAAGTTATTATGAATTGAATATAATTTTATAATAAATTAATATTTCATGATTTTCCTAAAGTGCCCCTTACCTCTCTTATAAAAGGGTACTTCCCCTTCTCTTAAATTGACACCTCCAAATCCATTTGGATCGGCCAAGCCCTGATCATATATCCTACAAAATAACCTCACTTCAAACTAGAGGACTTAATTTTATCATAAATCCAACCTATGGAGCCATTTTATTAAATCAAAAGGAAGCACCATAAGAAGAGGTAATTATTTTATCACCATCTTCAAAGTTCTTTTCTTCTTCCATTTCCTATTTCTTTGTTGTTTCCATATGAAAATAAAAAATCCAATACCTTATAAATATATTTAAGTTATTATAAATATGTTACAACCATATTCATTAATCTATCCATACTATGAATTACAAAGTCACCATACGAGCGTACGTACGGCTTACCGTCTCCACGTCGTGGTGTAGTTTGTTATTGAACTCTTCATTTTTTGGATTGGTATAATAATTATTATAATTGTTTTAATTAGATGAATATAAAATATTAATTATTATGAATATAAAATATAAAATCTAATTATATATGATTTCACCATCAATATAATTATATCTTCAATCGTGCGTATGTAGGATTTACTGTCTCCACAACGCGATGAGATTTCATTCCCCATCGTAACCATTAAAGAATAATTTTTATTTGATGATTAAAAAAATAATATTTAATAAATTAATATCATTTTGGATATGAATCAAATATATCCTATCCATAAAACACATAACTTACATAACAAAACATATAAAGGAAAACGAATCAGTAACACTCGAAACAATGACACTACAGAAATATTATAAACAAATCAACATGAGAGGATCATATATGATATCATAATTATTCATGTCTTTATTGAATAATTTTACAAAAATTACATTACCATTATACAAGAGGTTAACATACTCTCAACTAAGGAAAATTACAAGGTAAGGGTTAATTTTACAATCTCTTTATTTTGTGAGGTTGTTTATACATAATGATCTACTGGAAAATTTTTATCATCCACATACATGTTTCTTTAAAATGTATTTCAAGACATTTTTACTATTTACTAGACTATTGGTTAAAGTCATTTATACACTTTTTTAAAATTTTATATGTTTTTTGAAAGGAATATTTCATTCATTTTCCAAACAAGGAACTTTATGACCTTTTTGACATATTAAGGAAAAAATAATTTTTTAACATATAAGGTGGGTGCGGATATTTTCTGCTGTTATAAAACCTTTAAATCTTCCCATACAAGCTTATATGAATATTTTAAAAATAAGTCTTTAATTTTATAATTATACGGATTTTAAATTATTACGAAGTGTAAAGACATATTTCACTCAAATAGTTTTTGTATTAATTTCTTATATGTCAACATGTATTGTTGGATTCTAGGTTTAATTGATGCAGATTTATTATGATACAATATTTCATATTGTATTGATATTTTTATGATATGTTTGACAATGGATGTGTTATTTTTATGTCATTCATGGTTTATGGTTAAAGTATTAACATTTCATATGTTAGTTTAATACGAAGGTTTATGTTATATTTCACCCTTTTCATAAGAGGAATGCATTGGATGTAGTAAATGATGGGTAGGACCTACTCTAGCCCCTCAATGCATTGGTAGGTCTCATGAGACAAACTAGTGACTTTTAAAAAGTCCTTGGCTACATTTTCATTTGTAGCCTTGGAATGAGGTCGTGACTATGTGGTTATAATGTTAGCATTATGTATTCCATCATTATGAGATTAGCTATTGATATCACATGTGATTATTCGAATAATATAATATCCATATGAATAAGTAAATGTCATTATTTGGATTATCTTTGACATATTATGCTTAATTTTAAGTTTAAAAGGATTGTGTTCTAGTATTATACATTTCCTTAAATGTATATTCTTATTTATGATAGATTTCGCTATATTTTTATCCTTACCGACCTTCTGAGATCACCCATTCCTTGTGGTCTTTTTTTTGCAGGATGCGAAGAAGTTTATTATGACTGACCTATAGGGATAGGCTAAGGGATATGAGTGTGTTAAAAATGAGTCACAATGATGTTTTATTATAATGTAATGTAAAACTTATGTATGTATCTACTACTTCTAAAGTTACTAAACTGATCAGTCTTTCTGGTCATAATCTATTGTGATCATGCCAATGTTATGTAATAATGCACTGACTCTGGGTAACTGGGGCCAAGTCATTACAACGTTCTTTTGTTGTGTGCCCCAGTACCTTAAATTATTATAAGAGGGATCATGTGAATTTTTTAAGCCAAGATTTTTTTTAATTTGAATTAAATTAATTATAGAGATATAAATATATTCTAATTAAATAGAATGATTGTCAATCCAATTATGGATGACCTAGTTATAACCATTCAAAATTTTTGGTATGGTTAAAAAATGAAACTGTTGTAGTTTAGAATTGATAATAAATAAATATATATATATATATATTGCATTTTTTGTTGTTATTTCTAGAAAACTCGTTATTTATAGTCTAATACCATCCCAAATATTATGGAAATAATTCTACCAGCTAGAAAAATTATTCCCCAAGATGATCCAGGGTTTTAATTTTATGATTAAAAAATCATTGATGTGGGATTCACTAGAATACATGGACTTACTCACCGAGCCTCCACCTTCGAGCTAGGGACTGACCCTATCTCTCATATTTTCACCACCCTAGCCTAGGGCCTTCCTCCTCCTCCACTATTGTGAGATCCAATGACACCTCTACTTAGTGAACACCTCCTCACATTTGTATGAATCCACCATAGTCGACCTCTATATCTAGCCCCATTAAATGGCTATGCCCGCCACACTCATCCATTATTTGCAGGACCACCAGTGATGCCACCTCAAGCCTTGCCTCATCTGGATCAACCACCCACGCCACAACACTGATCATTGGATTCAGTCATCATTGCCTTCGAGGACCCCGATCCAACCACCATCACGTTAGCCACTATCGACCTCAACCGAGCTGACATCGACACATCCTCAACCCATTCTCGGCCACCTTGCTTCCTAATATTTGTTCAAACCACCATTGAGCCTTGTGAGGTAGTCTTTTTTGATTACCAAGATCCATGTTGTTATCCCTAATCTACCAGTTGCAGGTAAAATTATTTTGGATAAAAAAATCGTTCAAAATGGTTATGCCTTAATAGAAACTATCTTACGTGGGTTATACTCAGCCCACAGTGGACTTAGGTGGGTTCTTCCCTAGATCAGGCCTGTAGGGGTTGGCCCGACCTATAATGGTCCTATGCATGATTTTTGGGGCCCGAGATAATTTTAAATAGAACCAAAATTAATTTATTGGATTAAAATAACAATTATTTTATTATTTTAAATAATTAATTTAGTTTTGGTATTAAATTAAATTAATTGATTAATATATTTTTTGGAATAAAAAATAAATTAATTTTATAATTAAACCAAATAAATTACTTGAATTGAATAATTCATTTAATCTATATTTAATATATCTCATACATTAAATTTATTACATCTTAATTTTATCATGAATTTATTTAATATACCAACTAGTATTGAGAAACTTACTAAACCATTGTATGTTTTAATTTATTTAAATATTTATTAAAACGTTGTTTGATGTTTGTAATAGGTAATTAATTTTATGATGGTCATCAAATCATCATTTTTTTATTCAATATGTATAAGGTAATAGAAATCCTATCCCTTTTCAAATATTATTACATGATTTTAAGCAGAATTTTCTATTAAATACAGTCTAAGGATCGAAAAGTCTAGTGTCTTTTAAAGATTTTGTACATAATTAGTAAACATGAGACTATAATAAAATATTTTTTATTAATCTTGAATAATGAGATCTTGACTTACTTTTAGCTCCTACAACTACATAGGATAATTATACACCCCGACTACAGATGTCTATTGTTTTATTATTTTGCTGGTCCCGTGCCTTTGGGCAGAGTTGGGTTTGGGTCCGGGTTTGATGTTTTTGAAGCTTTGATGTTTTTGGTGGGTCTCGAGCCAGTGCGCAGTCACCGCACTGCTAGCGGTAACCACGCATTCGGTCCGGGTGGGTGCGCGGTCACTGCACCGCTAGTAGCGATCGTGTGTTTGGACCTGGTGATTACGTGGTCGCCCAACCATTTAGATAAATAATAAAATTATAAGAATGAATTAAATTGGAAAATAATAATAATAAATAAATAAAGTAAAGTAGGTTAAATTAAATTTATTTTTTTTATAAAAAGTTTATTAATAATAATAACAATAATTTATAATAATAATAATATTATTATTATTGTATTTATTATTATTATTATTAAAGTTTAATAGAAAAAAAGAAGTAAACCCTAGTCTACCCCATCGCCCCCTGTTTACCGTCGCATTGCCTGGGTCTCCTCCGGGACCTCCATCCCTGCCTACATGAGTCGCCCTCCCTACCGACGACCTCCTCTTCCCAGCGCCCTGTGCATAGCTGCCCAACCCCATTCCTTTTATCTACCATGTTACAATGCCCCCACCACCCTCTTGATGTGCCGACGGATGCAGATTGCTTCCCTGGTTCGAGCGGTGCCCGACCATGCGCCCTTTGGTCAGACGGTCCAAGCGTGCAACTAGCAATCCCTACAATAGCCCCTACTCCTTTTACCTGCAGCAAACCGGTGACCTAACACCACCCTAACCTTTTAGGTTTCTTCCCCACCTGACTCCTCCTTGTGCTGCCCCACCACGCTAGGCCTTTTCCTTCCCCTTTCCATCCCGTGCTCCGGTTAGGCTGCCTTCGGCCAGGCCGTACTTCGGCTAGTCTTCACCCCCCGGTGTTCTGTCCTTGCCGCCTCTGGCCAGCCGTGCTCCGGCCCTAATTCACCCCTCCTTCCACTCGACCTGTAGCGTGTTGTATCCCCACCCCAACCTCCTTCCGTTCGTCCATCTCCAGCTCTGGCGACCGGCTTCTCCGACGTGAACCCCTCACTGGTTTTCAGACCGTCGCTTCTATTTGAGGTGATATTTTGATTAGCGCTGGAGGGTTTCACACTTTCAGTTTAGTGTCATATCTTTGTTTGAAGTCCTGGTATTGTATTTTTAGTGAAGATGATTACTTTGATGCAATATCGGCTTGTCGTGTGTTTTCAGGGATTCCACCACCATTCGAGGTGATGTTCTTCATCCATCGTCTTGTTGCACACTTTTTTTTTCGCTTGTGTTTATGTTTTTGAGTCCCTGATGTTTAATTGTTTGCATGCTGGTCCTCACCACACTGACTTTGGTTGCCGAATGTTGTTAAGGTGTGGCGATAATCTTCAGGTGTGCATATGCATTGTTTTCCCAGATATAGATATGTGTATAAATATAAGTATCTTCTATGTCAGTGTTCCATCTTGGCGTAGGGAACACATGCATCAATTCAAGGATATATATGTATGTATATATATATATGGAAGTGCGTGTGTACGAGCGAGCTACTGTTTGAGTTTGAAAGCATGGTGTGACCATGGTTTGAGGTAGGTGTTTCCATCCTTTCTCTCTTTCCAAAGTTTTCTATAGCCACTTTCATGATTTCATTTAATTTATAAATGTTATGCACACCCTTATATCCTGATAGATTATTAATTTCAATGTTTCTTTGTTGGTTAAAAGTGTTAAAAAAACGTTAAAATAGTTCCTTAGTTATGTGAAGGTGTTTCTGTGCCCTTGCTTCCAGTTTTAATCAATTTAATGTTTGTTTCTTCTTAATCAAATCTTTGATTATGTTTCACACCTCTATTTTTTTGTAGTTAACTTATGATAGTGCTTTCTTGTTGAACAATTTGACCAAAAATGGATTTTTGGATGCTCTTCTAATTATGCACATGTTTATACCTTGCCAACTTGGTTGGAACTAACTGCTCTTACCTGAAAAAGGTACTATTGGATGTTTTGAGTGGTGTTTTCTAGTAGAAACATTTTATAGAACTTAGTGTTTTTGTAGAAATGATTTTGCATCTCGTTGAATTGGTATTTTTCTCAAATTCTTAGTTTTGTAAGTGGTTCATGTTTTCAAAATGATGTGGGTCTCTTCGTGTGGTTCGTTAAATTGGTTTGAAATGAAATCCATGAGAATATTCCCATTTGGCTTTTGGTGTATATATTTATTGAGTTTATGGTGTAAGTCAATGATTGGTTTGTTTTTACAAAATTTAACGTAGTATCAATAAAAACCTTTATTACAATGCTTTGAAACATTGAACCTAAGGGCTCGTTTGGCTTTTTAAATACAAAAGTGGTGTTTAGAGCTGTTTTAGAAGAGCTCGTGCAATGTTTTCATGAAGGCATTTGATTATGCAAAACTAGAGGCCTGATTTACAACTCCAAGTGTTTAATAAAGTAGTTCTGATAACCTAATTATGTGATGGACTGTTCGGAACATCGTATGATTGACATGTATGCATATATATAAGTATAAGTGGTGCTCCTATCTAGGGTAACCCTTTATGGGTCAACGCATAGGAAGCATTCGTGTTTGGGGTAGGCAAGTTCGGTGATATGAGTCACGCATACGAGAGCCTTCCTTCTTACACAATATTATTATAACCACCATGGGTTCTTGGGAATATTTTATATGATTAAGTGATGATTTATAACCATCCAGGATTAGATGGGATGGTACCCCCTGGATTTTTTGTTAGTCTAGGCAGTCTTTGCCACTAGATTGGTCAGTTAGGGCGGCCAGTAGGTTATAGACTTAGTTGATTCACCATACGCCGGAAGGTGGTTCTAAAACCGAGTACGTCCAGGGGTCATATAGGGATGTTTAGGATCACCCATGATTACTATATTATTTAAATTGTTTGTTTACTTTTCATTGCACTAGTTTATTATCTGTTTTCAGTTTTTACTTTTTTTACTTTAGCACATATTTGGTATTTTTCTGTTTTGGATTTCATTAATAGAGTGAAAAATGATTTTGGGAAATAGTGTGTAGCATGTGTTGGGTTTTTAAATGAGGACAACATGTTACGTATTTTAAAATGTGAAAACCCTATTTTTATATCTGTATTTCAAACTTGGGTCAGTTGACTGTTTTGGAAAAGAGAATTGTTGGATTCAGTAGTTTATTCTTGGCATCCCTACTGAGCATCTCTATACTCACACCTATTATATCTTTCCAATTACAGGTTCAGTTTCACTTTTAAGTTCTTGGTTCAGCTGCCCAATGTTGGAGCAGCATGGTCTTGAGTTGGGTGGTGACCTAGGAGGTCCCAAGGAGGTATGTTTGGTTTTATTCGCTTTCTGCTGCCATTTTTTTCCTTATCATTATTTTTTTAATCTGTTTATTATTTTATCATTGGAAAAATCATTCCCAACAGTTGAATTTTGATTCCCAACACTGGTTTGTATCCCGTTGGGATCGTGAATGCCCTTCGGGTCATGTCGCGGACCGGCTCGGGTGACCTGTTCAAGGTGACCGGCTCAGGGTCGACCCAGGCTGGTGATTACGCGGTCACCCACTGTTTCACGTCACACCGCCTTGGACTCCCCCGAGTCCTCCATATCTTTCAGTGCGAGCCGCCCTCCCTGCTCCCGATCTCCTCTTCCCAGTGCCCTACGCATAGCTTCCCCACCACCTTTCCTTTCTCCACCATGTAACAACACCCCCGCCACCCTCTTGATGCGCCGATTGACCAGCGGTGCTGCCCTGGTTCGAGCGGCGCCCGACCATATGCCCTCCAGTCGGACAGTCCAAGCAGGCAACCAACAATCCCGGTAGCAGTCCCTTCTCCCTTGACCTAAAACAAGCTTGCGACCTGAAACCACCCCCACCCACTCTGTTTCATCCCCGCCGGACTCCTCCTTGTGCCACCCCACTACGCCAGACCTTTTCCTTCCCCTTTCCATCCCATGCTCCAGTTAGGCTACCTCCGACCAGGCCCTTCTCAAACTAGTCCCCCCCCCCCACGTGCTCTGGCCTTGCGGCCTCCGGCCAGCCGTTATCCAGCCCCACTTCACCCCTCTTTCCTCTCGACCACTAGCATGTTGTAGCCCCACCCCGACCTCCTTCCATTCATCTGTCTCCTGCTCTGACGACCCGCTGCTCCGATGCGATACCCTCAACAGTTTTCAAATCATCACCACCATTTGAGGGGCTAGTTTGATTAGCACTGTAGGGTTTCACACTTTCAGTTTAGTGTCGTATTTTTGTTTGAAGTCCTGGTATTATATTTTTAGGGCGGATGATTACTTGGATGCAATCTCGGCTTTCCATGTGTTTTCAAGGTTTCCACCACTATTCATGGTGATGTTCTTAATTCATCATCTTGTTGCACACTTTTTAGGTCGTGTTTATGTTTTTGTGTCCCTAATATTTAATTGGTTGTATGTTGGTCCTCACCACACTGACTTTGTTTGCCGAATGTTGTAAGGTTGTGGTGATAATCTTCAGGTGCGCGCATGCATTTTTTTCCCAGGTATGGATATGTGTATAAATATATGTATCTTTTGTGTGCGTGTTCAATCATGGCGCAAGGAACATGTGCATTAGTTCAAGTATATATATTTATATATATATGGAAGTGCATGCGTGTGAGAGAACTGCTATTTGAGTTAGAAATCATGGCATTACCATTGTTTGAGGTAGGCATTTCCATCCTTTCTATCTTTCCAAAGTTTTCCATAGCCACTCACATGATTTCATTTAATTTATAAATGTTATGCACACACATATAATCCTGATAGTTTATTCATTTCAATGTTTCTTTGTTGGTTAAAAGTGTTAAAAACAACTTTAAAATAGTTCCTTGGTTATGTGTAGGTGTTTCCTTGCCCTTGCATTGAGTTTTAATCCATTTAATGTTTTTTTCTTCTTAATCAAATTGTAGATTATGTTTCGCACCTCTATTTTGTTTTTAGATAACTTATGATTGTGATTTACTATTGAAATATTTGATCAAAAATGGATTTTTGGATGCAATTCTAATTATGCAGATGTTTATACCTTTCCAACTTGGTTGAAACTAACTGCCTTTATCTGCAAATGGTACTGTTGGACGTTTTGAGTGGTGTATGCTGGTAGAAAATTTTTATGAAAATTAGAGTTTTTTAGAAATGATTTGTTGTCTCTTTGAATTGGTATTATTCTCATATACTTGGTTTTATAAGTGGTTCTAGTTTTCTAAATGATGTGGGTCTCTTCATGCAGTTCTTTAAATTTGTTTGAATAGAAATCCATGAGTATATGATCATTTGACTTTTGGTGTATATATTTATCGAGTTTGTGGTGTAAGTCAATGTTTGGTTTGTTTTTACACAATTTAACATAGTATCACTAAAGAATTTTATTGCGATGCTTTGAAACATGTAATATAAGGGCCCTTGTTGTTTTTTAAGTACAAAAGTGGTGTTTAGAGCTGTTTTAGAAGATCTTGTGCAATGTTTTCATAAAGGCATTTTATTATGTAATAATAGAGGCCCTATTTACAACTCCAAGTGTTTAATAAAGTAGTTTTGATAATCTAATGATCTGAAATCTCGGTTGGAACTTTTTATGATTGACAGGTATGAACATATATAAGTATAAGGGGAACTTCTATCTAGGGTAACTCATTATGGGTGAACACATAAGAAGTGGCCATGTTTGGGGTAGGCAATTGCAGTGAGATGAGTCACACGTCTAAGGGCCTTCCTACTTACATAGTATTATTATAACCAGCATAGGTTCCTGGTCATCTTTTAGATGATTAAGTGAAGATTACTGAAAAACCACAATTAGAGGGGTTGGTACCCCATGGATTTGTTGTTAGGCCAGGCATGCTCTACCACTGGATTGGTCAGTTAGAGCGGCCAGATTGTTATAGACATAGGAGCTTCACCATACGCTGGAAGGTGGTTCCAAAATGGAGTATGTTCCGGGGTCATCTAGGGATGTTTAGGATCACCCAAGGTTACTAGATTATTTACATTGCTTGTTTACTTTTTATTGTAGTATTTTATTTTAATTTTTCAATTTTTACTTGTTTTACTCTAGCCCAACATTGGTAATTATCTGTTTTGGATTTAATTAATAAAGTGACAAATGATTTTAGGAAATAGTGTGTATCATGTGATGGGTTTTTAAATGATAACAACATGTTTTATATTTTAAAATGTGAAAACCCTACTTTTATATCTGTATTTCAAATTTGTGTCAGTAGAATGTTTTGGAAAAGAGAATTGTTGGATTTAGTGGTTTATTCTTGGCATCCCTACTGAGCATCCCGAGTCTCACGACTATTGTATCTTTCCAGTTTCAGGTTCAGTTTCTCATGGAGGTTCCTAGTTCAGATGCTCAATGTTAGAGTAGCGTGGACCTCAGTTAGGTGGTGACCTAGGAGGTCACAAGGAGGTATGTTCGATTTTATTCTCTTTCCACTACCATTTTTTATTTTTATTGTCAGTTTTGTTTATCTGTTAATCGTTTTCTCTTGGGCCAAATCCTTCCCAATAGTTGAATTTTGATGCTTGACACTGGTTTCCAGCCTGTGGGGATCGGGAACGCCCTTTGGGTCAGGTCACGGACTAGCTCGGGTGACAGGCTCAGGGTAGACCCAGGTTGGTTCGTGATAGATAACATGGAGAATACATAGACAAAAGATATGGGCTAAAAATCCTAGTAATAGAATAATCATGGAAAAGAATAATAACACATGAGTCAAAGACATAACATTATAGCATAATAGGAATGGAACATGAATAACCATGTAGAATACTATCATACCAAACATTGAATCATATTATCTTGGAAATATAGAAATGTGGAAGCAACACATAACATGACTGAACATGATTCAAGGGGAACTGCCAAGGCAAAATCACATAGTGGAAAATGCCCCATAATGGATTAGGTTTATTATATAATCCCATAAAAAATTCCTCCTAAGACTAAAATATTACCCAATTAATTAAAGTGATATCTGAGAACACCCATAAAAACATGTTCATGAATATGTGTTCCACAAGACTAATCAAACACAAAGGATAAATATATTGGTTTCCCATGGAAATAAATGGGTATCATAATCATGTCACAAGGCATAAACAAATGGCATATCATAGTGGTATCCATGAGATAAAGAATCTAAATTACTCACTGACATTAATAAATGAAATATAAAAATAGATCATGAATAATTTCATCCAATTGAAGAAAAATAAATAAAAATAGTGTTTAGTTAACTTGAGAAATGTGCCACTTTAGTAAGGTTTTAAGGAAAAAATTAATGAGTTTATAAAGAGGAAAAATGAATAATATTTTAAATAAAATAAAAAATAAAAAAAATAGTTTATCATGATAATATTAATGGTTTTATAAAAATATGGCTGGCTTAATTATTTCTATGGATTATACTTGAAAATGGGAAAGAAATTGTGATGTTCCCTTTAATCAGGTTTTCTCATCGAGAGGAATTGAGATGGAATCATTCTAAAACATGAATTACCCCATAAAATAAAGATGAATTGAGCTATATAAATATTTGTGGAAAATATAAACAGAATATATGTTAAGTATACAATAATAATGAAGAAATACATTGTGGAAAAGCGAGAGAAAATGTAACCCAAAAGAAAATGGAGGTTCAGAGAGATCCCTTTCCTTATGCCAGAATGCATTCTTCACCCAGCCTTAATGTATTGGATAAAAAAATTATATTAATTAATTAATTAACAAATAACCTATTCTAAATATATTTTATTTATTATAATTCTATTAATTTCATTTATGGCCTTTTCTATGAGTTATAATGTTTAACTTCATCATCCTAGTAGCGTTCCCTTCATTGTTTCATTGTCAGTTACGGTGGGTATAATTATAGAAGTTATTTTTGAATTAGAATTATTATGTAGAAGTGAAATTAAATGGTATTAATTCAATTATATAATTTTAAATGGTCCCACATACCATTTTTTTGGAAATCAGCATGATTCATTTGATAAAACATTAATGACAAATGTTTAGTTTATTTTGGATTTTTTTACATCCATCAGAAACTAGTATCGTTTTATTTAATATCGTGATTATATAATGGTTTTATAATATGAAATAATTTATAATATAGATTTTAAATTCTAATTTAACCATAATAATGGTTTTATGACTTGTCTTGAAGGTGGTGATGGAAAACGAAAGCTCATCATCCATGAAGGCGGTGAACTGATTTATTATAAACAATGTTTTATTTTTTACAATAAAATGTGAAAAGGAGGGTTTTATGATGGATATTAAATTAAGAAATATAACATTATAGTATATGTATGATATTGGAGTTATCATGTCACTTTGGATAGGTTGGTAGAATGAAGTTTAATAAATAAAAAATTTAAAAATAAAGGTGCAGGATTTTACCTCTTGGATGTCGTCACCTTAATAACCTCCTTTAAAAACATGGAATTGGTATTTTGGTGATACTAGAAATACTAGGATGTGGGGAATAGTCTAGGGATTGTAATTTAGTAGAATATTTTCATGCGTCATTATATAGATCGCGTTAGGAGAAGGGGTGGTATTTATTACTGGAGGAGAGGGTTGTTTTTTATTATTATATTCATTACATCATTATTTTAGCTCAAGAATATCAATAATGTTGAATATTAAGATTATATAAATAAAATAGTGTATATGAGTTTGAAATTACGTGTTCTTACATCATCTAGGACTGAAAAATTCATGTATTTGGCTTATCATGTTAAATACTTTAAATTAATGTATTTCACTATTCTCTAAAAATTAAACTATTTTAAAAAAATCCCAAAAAATTAACCTAGAAATTTATATATGTTTATATTTTAAAAATGGAATCCATTTTATGAAAATAATTTTCTAAATATGGTTAATTTATTTTTTAAATAAAATCATCACTTATTTAGAAAATACTGATTTTAATATTATAATTGATTTTATGACCCTTTGAAAAATTATTTATGGTCACTTAAAATTATATTAAAATTATAATAAAAAGTAATACTAATTTATGAATCCATGTTATGAAAATAAATTTTTAAATAATTATATTCATCAATAAATTTCAAAGAGAACATTTTCTCTATACTAAAATACAAACACATAATTTATTATTTTTAAAACATTTACTGACTTATACCATGATATAAATATACCATATTTTAATTTATAAGATAGATAAATATTATTTTACACTTTTATAAGTGAGGATACTATTCTAATATCCAGATTACTATTCCAAAAGGTTTGCATACTATTCCAACAACAAGGATACTATTTCGACAGTCAGGTTACTATTCGAACTATTAGACTTATAATGATCATATAGGTTCACTAATTCTTATAAATACAACTTATTACATTAATTTTTTATTTTCTTCTATATTATCTCAATGTTATTTTTTACTTTCATCTTCAAAATCAATATTTTATTAGCAACATTATGTTTTATTTTTACAGCATTATTCGTGAGTGCAGTCATTCTGGTGGATTGAGCAGATAAAAATTTTTGTATTCTTATTATCTTATTTTCTATTTATTATCCCACTGTATTATTTGGAATTATTAATGGTTTGTTTTCTGACTAATGTATGATTTTTAGTTTATGAGAATAATGTTTTTTTGTTCTCTATTTGATTTTTGTGCTTTATACTACATGAAATAATTATAAGAACCGAAATTACGTTGATACAAATTATTGGTACTTACAAAGGGTATGTGATTCCATATTAAAGGGATTTATCTATATTTTTAAGTACCAAGATCCCCTAACCTATTTACACATATTTGTTTTACTATGATATAGATGTTGCATGTCACAGACTATGTAATGTTGAGGTGAAATACAGACGAGAAGTGGACACATTGTATGGGGGATGAGATGCATCCTGAGTCAAGCTACAACTCAAGTATGATTACCCTAGGTCATAGTTGATCCATTAATTTATAAATGAATCAACCAATATAAGATGTTCAATAGATGTAGGGTAATTTTATTTCATCTAGGCATTATTTATTATTTCATGCATGTGCATGTTTACATTTGGAAACCGATAAAATAGTAAACAATAAAATGCATAAAGACGTGATGAATGTTTTGTATATTAATGTTCATTTGTGAGAAAGAAAAAATAGTATGAAAATATTCATAGAAATGGGTTACATTTATGGAAAAATATTAAAAACCTCATAGAAATATTAAGTCACAAAATCCTTCCCCCATTTTAAATTGTTCAAAACCCAGTGTACAGGATGCTCGTTAGCCAATGTTGAGGGTGACTTATACTATTAGGGAGTTCTTATGATAGTTTTGATTTGAATTAACTGAATTTGGAAGAAATGATGTTTTTAACGATATCTTGTTGTATCTTTAGTGGGAAAAAATTGAGTAAATAATTTTTATGATTTTAGAACATGAGACTTCACTTAACAAATTGAGAAGTCACATGTTAATATTATTGTCTAGTAAAACTCCTACCTTAAACACTATGAGTAGTGGTTGTTGTGGAATTTTTGGGAGTCGCAATGACAGAAATGAGAAATGAATGAAATTGTAGAAGAAAAGAAAGCACACAGAACACACAAATTTATGCGGTTTGGGAATAATCCTTATCCATAGAGAGGCAGAATTCCCACTAAAGATTGGGAGTATAAAGTATAGAGTTTTTCAGATTAGAAACCCTATCCAAAAATGCGCTACATGTGGAGAAGATGATCCACTATTCCGAACAGGAAGTTTGCATCGCTATAGTGAACGAAAACCACCTTTGTCAAATGTGCAATAGTGGCTGCTTGCTAGAAGTCAAAAGTGAAACTGTATAGTTGACTCTGATCGGGATAAAACAATCCAACAATCTCCCACATGGATCCGGATCCACTACACTGCTATGCTTTGATGAAACTGACAAAGATAACTTATTTAATCTGATTTTTTCCTCTTCTTCACTCACCATTGTGCATGCTTTTCATTCACAACATCAATTACAACCTGAAGATTCAAGAAATACCAAGTGTTTTTATCTTGTGCTCCCATCGTGAGCTCCCTTATTCTATCTCTCATCCTCCGTTCATCAGTAGAGACCAACAGAGGCACAATAGTACCTCAACTTCTGTATCACCATGGGCTTAGTCAACATGTCTGCTGGATTGGTTGTTCCACAAATCTTTTGCAGCGTCAGCAACCCATCTTATATCAATCCTATGATGAAATGGTACTTCAACTGAATGTTCTTCATCCAGGCATGAAATACCATGTTCTCTGCAAGATGTATAACACTCTAACTATCACAGTGCAATACATTCTCCTCTCACTTTCTTCCTAATACATCCATGACGTTCTTCAGCAAAACCATCTCTTTCCCACCTTCTGTTACAACAATGTATTCTGACTCTATGGTGGACAAAGCCACCACCTTCTACAATTGTGATATCCAACTTATCTTAGTTCCTCCATAGGTAAAGACATAACCCATGGTACTCCTCCTTCTGTCGGAATCACCTCCAGGGTCAGCATCCACATACCCCTTTAATGAATTTCTTTTCCCAAAGCACAGAGATACCTCCTTACTACCCTTCAAATACCTCAGTGTCCACTTCAAAGCTTCCCAATGTTGTTTTCCTGGGTTATCCATATACCATATCACAAATCCCACTGCATGAGGGATGTCAGGTCGTGTACAGACCATGGAATATATCAGGCTTCCAACATCTGATGCATATGGAACATTTTCCATGTATCCAAAATCTGCTACCGTCTTCGGGGATTTCTCCTTTGATTGTTTGAAATGGATCACCATGGTAACAGAGAACACCTTTTCTTATGTCATACTAAATATTTTCAGAACCTTCCCAATGTAATCAGCTTGTGACAATATCAACGTTCCAGTTGTGCGGTCTCTCTTGATCTTCATCCCCAGAATCTTGCCAGCTTCTCCAAGATCTTTCATTTCAAAATCCTCATCCAACTTCCCTTTCAGCCCATTAATACTCTGCATACATGATTTAGTAATTATCATGTCATCCACATACAAGAAGTAATATATTGTATTCGTCACAAAAGGTCTTGATGTAGCATCATTGATCCATTCCACATTGTTTATATTCATTTCTATACATAAATGAATCAAACTTCTTATTTCATTGCATGGGTTCTTGATTCAATCCATATAATATCCTCTGTAGTTTGCACACTAGGTCTTTTTTACCAAACTCTACATATCCCTCTGGATGCTGCATGTAGATATTGAAGAGACCCGAAGCTTGACGTACATGGACATTACATTACTTTTGCGGAATACTTAGTACATAACAAAAACACACACACAAGGATCGTAATAGTTTAGTGTCTTTGGAAACTCGGAACGTAATCTTCTAGACGTGGTGAAAGATCTTCAACATCTCCCATAAAGATCTTTTTTTTTTACCTAAAACCTTTCTTTATATCCTGGGGAAAAGAAAACATAAAAGGGTGAGCTCAAATGCTCAGTAAGGGTAAACAAAAGAACTATCAATCACATAATTTTCATAACATTTTTGGAAATCTTAACCTGCAAAAGAGAGCATAATTTCATAACATGGGATAAATCATAGTAGTGAAAATGAAACCCTTACTTAAAACATTACTCATTGTGGCATACACACATAATCATGGAGAATCATTTCTTGTTAGTCAAGACTCATTGCCAAGACTATCTTAGTGGACAAAGTCCCTTTCTGAATCGAGTAATCCTCGTTTCAGTCCTGTTTCACTGAACCGGTATAACCTACCATTCCAGCCATGTCTATCTCATGAGATATGAAATCTTTACCCAATGCATTGGAGGGAGATATAGGTCCCACCCATCTCATAATGATACCATTCTTATGTGTGCCACAAAATCATAAATCATACATCATTGCATAACCCATGTAATAAAAATGGGATTCTTAAACAACATGACATCATAAAACCATTCATATAAGATAAAGGAATTCATAAACATAATTTCATCACAACATAGTCAAATCAATGTAAAAATATGGATAGAAACAGAAACCTTTATTATCTTATATGGAAAATAATTTTGATAAAACACTTGAATTGAATTCTTGAGGAAAATATCCTTTCTTCTTCAAAATCAATTTCTTTTCACAAAACATCATGCAATTTTAAAAGAAAGAGATTTTATTGAAAATAGTCATGAAATCTTTTAGAGGAAGCTTCATGAAAATAACGCTTTATAAAACAGTATAAATCCGTTCGTGCCGTATAAGTTAAAAAAAACATTCTTCGTACTTTTGTCGGAAAAGTCAAAAAGTACCTCGTACGAAAAACGACAAATGATTCCTTTCATACGTATTACTAAAAACTCACCGAAGGGTAAAAATGGATTTAAACAATTTTAGGTGGATGGAAATAATATTTCATATTGATAAAACATGGATGTGGATGATAAAATACACCCCAGTAAATACTTACGAATAAACAATCTCGGATAAAAATTAGATTGTGATATTTCCCTTACCTTAGGTCCAATTTGCTTCGTATGTGTCCGAACCTCCTGTATAATGATTTAAATAATGTCACTGACTTATTACAGAATCATATTCATTGTTATGATAACATATATGGTTCACTTATGACATTATATTACCCGTTCTTTTGTAAATTCCATGTTAAAGAAGCGTTTTGGGTAAAATCGTTTCATTTATCGTAGGTGTTTTGACTTGTTGTTCTTGACATCATTATTACTTATATCATGATTTACTTACTTCCAGAATATAAAATATGATTTATATATCATATATATTCAGTATATATATATATATAATAGATAGATAAATAAAATGAAAAACACCGTTCATGGAGACGGTAGTCCGTACGTACGCATGAACGTTGTTTTTCTTTCCTTATTGTCTTGAAATGGAAGTAAGTAGATGACATACATATGTATATATATACATAAATCCAGTAGCTTTATAATGTCATATATTTCATTATTATTTCTTATATATATACATTATAATCATTCTTAAATGGTTAACATGGAGAATGAATCTCATCGCGTCGTGGAGACGGTAGTCCGTACGTACGCACGAGCGATGATATCATTTCTATAAATAATGAATTGAATTGGAGTGGATTATACAATATATCAGAATCAATATGATGTTGTAATAACTATGTATAGTTATTCTTTACACCATTATACCCATCCATGTAAGGTGGTGGTGGAAAATAGATTACACCACGGCGTGGAGACGGTATTCCGTACGTACGCACGCGCGGTGATTTCTTTTTCCGTAGGATGGATAGATGGTGAAATAGGGTTGTTTCATACTTATAATAACATATCAGTATATGAGTGATACTGATGTTATTACTTCATAATGAAACAACCTAAGAAGAAGAAGTGGAAGAAGAAATAAAGATGAAAGAATTGGTAACGGTAATTACCTCTTCTTTGAAGTGCCTCTTTGAGACCTCCTCTTAGGGCACTAAAATTGGTCTTTGAGGAAGACCAGAACCTCTAGGATGTTTCTAGGGAAGTGGAGAGGAGAAATTGGCAGGGGTTGGCCGAGCTTGAGTGCTCAAATTGGTGTGAGGAGGAGGGGGAGGAGGTGTCCTTTTATAGGGGAGGAGAGGGGCACCTTAGGAATATCTCAAAATATTATTTTATATTAAAGTCAAAATCGGTTTATAATGGTTCCAAAGGGCCTTATTTCGAAGCTAAAGTGGGGATGGGTCGAAATCCTATCAACCAATAGAATTTAGACAAGTTTAGGATATTATATTAACCTTATCAATTAGATTTAACTCTAAGTTAAATAATTTAACATTTACCGTGTCTTTTTGTTTTCTTTCACTATATGGTTAATACACTTACTATAACATGCCAAACGAACCCCAAATTGTTTATTATTAATATATATATCCTTATCTAAGTCATTTGGCCGAACCTTAGATTTTTAGGAATAAAATAACAATTAATAATATAATATTTGATTTAAAAACTATTTTGTGTCAATTTTGACACTATTTGATATATGATTTTTGTGAAAGTCATAACAAAATTAAATGTTCGAACCAAGTTGATTAAATAAACATTAATATATCATAGTAACCTAGAAAATTAGTGTAATTCATAAAAATTTTCAAATTACATTTATTTTGGTGTTTATAATATCAATTATGTCAATATTTCATTAATAAGATAATTACTGCATCATCGTTGTGTCATAAATAAATTAAATTATTTGATATATAAAAATTACAAATAAAATACCATCATGTAGGAAATCTTTTTAGCTTTCTAATGAATATTTACAATCGAATTTATCTTATGTATAACCCCATATTAAAAATGATTTACTTATTAAACTTTGATTTTAGCTATTTTAACCCTTCTTTAAATAAATTAATAATAAATGTCCTAATCTAATCCAAGTGGGCCTAAATGGTCATATTGTATTCCTAAGTTTGTTTTTGGTCGAATTACACTTGTCCAATAGAATTAGGACATGTGTTAGGGTAATATTAATATCATATTTACCCTTAGTTACCTTATTTACTATTAACCGTGGTAAAAAAAGTAAAAAGTTACTATTCACCAAAAAATTATTTTCATTTCATTGAACCACATTTTAGTCCTTGATATTAACCGTGTCTCTCGGATTTTCGAAATTCCATTCACAGAAGCGGTAAAATTAAGTTTTATGAAAAATTCAGTTTTTAACCTACCACTTAGTAGTTTCACTATTCATCAAAAATTGATGTTTTTCAGAACAATGCCAAAATTTCATCCCAAGCTATATTTCATATTCCGAATTCAAAAATGAAGTCTATTTTACCAAATTCATAACATAAAAGTTGCATTAATTAATTTTATAATTAAATCCCGCTGTTAAAACAAATAGCGTGTTTTTTTAAGAAACAATATCTATCAAAAGATTGACACTTGTTAATGTCTAGTTTAAATGTGAAATTACATTCAATGACCAACATTGTATTAAATTGTAAAAATATATTCTAAATATACTTTAAAACCACTCAAATTAATGATTTATCACTATTAATTATTTCGATTAAAAAAGTTGTTTTTAATTATAATTTAGTAATTTTCACTATTCATCCAAATATGAAAGTTATCCGAAAATCACCAAAATTTCAACCTAAGATAATTTCGATATTCCGAATCCAAAAATGTAGTTCATTTTGAAAAATAATATTTATATAATTTTAAAAAGTGGTTATTACTATTCATAACGGCTAGTTTTAATAATATTTTAATAGCATATCGTTGTTTAATGAAACTCAGTATTGCGTATTACACACGCTATCGAGGAAGGTCGCGATTGCGTGTAATGCAAGGCAAGTCAAGGATGTGTGTTGTGCAAGCTCCTTTTGGTGTAGCGTACAACACAAGACATTAATAAAATTAAAAAGAATATTTTTTTATAAAATCTTGGGCTGTTACATTCTACCCCCCTTAAAATGAATTTCGCCCTCGAAATTCGTCGGGGTTATAAATGATTTACTATTTGAAAGTTTCTTTAATAGAAACCCACATTGTAAAAGGGAAAACCAAAACTTGGCTTTAAAAACTAATGTATGAAATGTAACGATTACCCAAATAAACTAATCACTGGGTTTCCGCATAGGTGAAAATATGGATATGGAAGAGAAATATAACCATCATGTTCTGATGGAGAGTGGTAGAGAACATGGCTATGGAAAATCTAGCAATCACAAAGCCATAAATTTGTGATGATCTAGGGTACCATCTGATTCATCGGATATAAGGGCACTAGGACAACATTTTTGGTTTTCAAGATCATTTCCCTAAAGTTGAAAATTTGAATTAGAATAAATACTTACTTTATTTTGGTACAATCTCACTGTTGTTCGTGCCTTGAACAATTTCCAATTCATCTCTTAAATAAATGAAGTTGAATTTGTTATTTGTGAAGTGTTAGCAGATCATGTGATAGAATGACGGGTCATTCCATCTGTCTCAAACAAAAGGTTAGCAAAAATTATATACATAAGTCGATCTATAGTGAGATTAATCACATATGGTTCCTAAAATGGACTTATACTTCATATATCATACTGCTTAATATAATAAAACTAGTTTCTACTAAACAGGGACTTCCTGTAGGCCAGTGGTAGGCGATAAAGGCCAGTCGCACTTCGGTTGTGGGTTCGATTCCTACAGCCTTGTCCGAAGCGATGGGCTGTCGCCCGTCCTGCAGGTTGTCCCTTTTTCTAAAACTACGTTACTATAACATCCCATCAATAATATCGAAAATCTTCTATCCTTAAACAATACTAACTTATGTCCAACATAATCCAGTCTAATCTTTAGGCTTATAATACTGCAGTCCACTCTCATAATATAGTGACAACGATTACCAGAGATTTAATACTGTCGTTGATCCCCACATATCATAAGATATGTCTTGTTGGTCACATTCCAAACATTCAAAGTCCTTAATCGTGTATTCTCTTGAATACCTTAGTGAAAACATGAGTGCAGTTAAAAGTTAACACTTTCCACATACCAAAATCCTCAAAATTCTATATACTCAAACCATGATATCACTTAGTCCTTATATCAATCATGAGCTCATGAATACTATTAAACATTTCATTATCGTATTATCCCTTCATTATGCGCATATCATCTACTTTCCAAAAATACTGGTACCATTCATCACATACTTTCAAAACTTAAGGAAAGACAACAATGTAACAATCCTTAGATGTCTCTTTATCCCATAGTACCATGAGATTACTTATACAACATTACACATGATAAACATGTAATCATTCCACTACATTCTTAAACCATTGTCCAAGATTCAACAATTCTTTCATCTCACATATCATTTGTAGTCTCTTCATCATCATCAACATAAATACTTCCCATACGACCATACTGATTCTCTTCATGAGACTTTCCCTTAGGGCATTGGTTTGCATAATGCCCGTACATTCCACATTTAAAACATTTAACCAGTGTTGATGTCATAGCAATACCATTATCCTCATCCCTGGTGTTAACTGAACCTTTTCCTTTGCACTTACTGGCTTTGTGTCCTTCTTTTCCACACCCAAAGCATCTTCCAGTTCCTTTGAAACATTCTCCTTGATGCCTCTTCCCACATGAATTACATAGGGGAAATTGAACTTTCTTTCCTCTATGATCATCATGAAACTCCATCTTTCTCTTATTAGCCGAGTCAGGAAACTTACCAAATTTTACTTTATTGATCATATTATGAGATTGCTGATTCGGCATAATAATTATGTTTGGACTTCCAAATCCCATTTCATTATGAAGAATATCATTCCATTGTCCATCATATCCTCCATTATCGTGAATCATCTTGTTTCCAGCCATTCTCTAAAACCCAAAAAGAATAGTGTGAGAGGCAAAAATCATGCTAGGGAAAACAACATAATAAAGGGGGAGTACCTTCAATATCTAACATCTTAGGTTTAATTATATGATCGTTAGCGTAATTCTAGTACTATAACCTATACGTATACTTATCCTTAGGGACATCCCTAGACATACCTTAGAAATATCTCTAGGGATCTCACTAACGTTTTCGCATCCTAGTTTCCAAAGGTTGACTAAACCTTTCCTCTGATACCAACTGTAGAGACCCGAAGCTTGACGTACATGGACATTACATTACTTTTGCGGAATACTTAGTACATAACAAAAACACACACACAAGGATCGTAATAGTTTAGTGTCTTTGGAAACTCGGAACGTAATCTTCTAAACGTGGTGAAAGATCTTCAACATCTCCCATAAAGATCTTTTTTTTTACCTAAAACCTTTCTTTATATCCTGGGGAAAAGAAAACATAAAAGGGTGAGCTCAAATGCTCAGTAAGGGTAAACAAAAGAAATATCAATCACATAATTTTCATAACATTTTTGGAAATCTTAACCTGCAAAATAGAGCATAATTTCATAACATGGGATAAATCATAGTAGTGAAAATGAAACCCTTACTTAAAACATTACTCATTGTGGCATACACACATAATCATAGAGAATCATTTCTTGTTAGTCAAGACTCATTGCCAAGACTATATTAGTGGACAAAGTCCCTTTCTGAATCGAGTAATCCTCGTTTCAGTCCTGTTTCACTGAACCGGTATAACCTACCATTCCAGCCATGTCTATCTCATGAGATATGAAATCTTTACCCAATGCATTGGAGGGAGATATAGGTCCCACCCATCTCATAATGATACCATTCTTATGTGTGCCACAAAATCATAAATCATACATCATTGCATAACCCATGTAATAAAAATGGGATTCTTAAACAACATGACATCATAAAACCATTCATATAAGATAAACGAATTCATAAACATAATTTCATCACAACATAGTCAAATCAATGTAAAAATATGGATAGAAACAGAAACCTTTATTATCTTATATGGAAAATAATTTTGATAAAACACTTGAATTGAATTCTTGAGGAAAATATCCTTTCTTCTTCAAAATCAATTTCTTTTCACAAAACATCATGCAATTTTAAAAGAAAGAGATTTTATTGAAAATAGTCATGAAATATTTTAGAGGAAGCTTCATGAAAATAAGGCTTTATAAAACAGTATAAATCCGTTCGTGCCGTATAAGTTAAAAAAAACATTCTTCGTACTTTTGTCGGAAAAGTCAAAAAGTACCTCGTACGAAAAACGACAAAAGATTCCTTTCATACGTATTACTAAAAACTCACCGAAGGGTAAAAATGGATTTAAACAATTTTAGGTGGATGGAAATAATATTTCATATTGATAAAACATGGATGTGGATGATAAAATACACCCCAGTAAATACTTACGAATAAACAATCTCGGATAAAAATGAGATTGTGATATTTCCCTTACCTTAGGTCCAATTTGCTTCGTATGTGTCCGAACCTCCTGTATAATGATTTAAATAATGTCACTGACTTATTACAGAATCATATTCATTGTTATGATAACATATATGGTTCACTTATGACATTATATTACCCGTTCTTTTGTAAATTCCATGTTAAAGAAGCGTTTTGGGTAAAATCGTTTCATTTATCGTAGGTGTTTTGACTTGTTGTTCATGACATCATTATTACTTATATCATGATTTACTTACTTCCAGAATATAAAATATGATTTATATATCACATATATTCAGTATATATATATATATAATAGATAGATAAATAAAATGAAAAACACCGTTCATGGAGACGGTAGTCCGTACGTACGCATGAACGCTGTTTTTCTTTCCTTATTGTCTTGAAATGGAAGTAAGTAGATGACATACATATGTATATATATACATAAATCCAGTAGCTTTATAATGTCATATATTTCATTATTATTTCTTATATATATACATTATAATCATTCTTAAATGGTTAACATGGAGAATGAATCTCATCGCGTCGTGGAGACGGTAGTCCGTACGTACGCACGAGCGATGATATCATTTCTATAAATAATGAATTGAATTGGAGTGGATTATACAATATATCAGAATCAATATGATGTTGTAATAACTATTTATAGTTATTCTTTACACCATTATACCCATCCATGTAAGGTGGTGGTGGAAAATAGATTACACCACGGCGTGGAGACGGTATTCCTTACGTACGCACGCGCGGTGATTTCTTTTTCCGTAGGATGGATAGATGGTGAAATAGGGTTGTTTCATACTTATAATAACATATCAGTATATGAGTGATACTGATGTTATTACTTCATAATGAAACAACCTAAGAAGAAGAAGTGGAAGAAGAAATAAAGATGAAAGAATTGGTAACGGTAATTACCTCTTCTTTGAAGTGCCTCTTTGAGACCTCCTCTTAGGGCACTAAAGTTGGTCTTTGAGGAAGACCAGAACCTCTAGGATGTTTCTAGGGAAGTGGAGAGGAGAAATTGGCAGGGGTTGGCCGAGCTTGAGTGCTCAAATTGGTGTGAGGAGGAGGGGGAGGAGGTGTCCTTTTATAGGGGAGGAGAGGGGCACCTTAGGAATATCTCAAAATATTATTTTATATTAAAGTCAAAATCGGTTTATAATGGTTCCAAAGGGCCTTATTTCGAAGCTAAAGTGGGGATGGGTCGAAATCCTATCAACCAATAGAATTTAGACAAGTTTAGGATATTATTTTAACCTTATCAATTAGATTTAACTCTAAGTTAAATAATTTAACATTTACCGTGTCTTTTTGTTTTCTTTCACTATATGGTTAATACACTTACTATAACATGCCAAACGAACCCCAAATTGTTTATTATTAATATATATATCCTTAGCTAAGTCATTTGGCCGAACCTTATATATTTAGGAATAAAATAACAATTAATAATATAATATTTGATTTAAAAACTATTTTGTGTCAATTTTGACACTATTTGATATATGATTTTTGTGAAAGTCGTAACAAAATTAAATGTTCGAACCAAGTTGATTAAATAAACATTAATATATCATAGTAACCTAGAAAATTAGTGTAATTCATAAAAATTTTCAAATTACATTTATTTTGGTGTTTATAACATCAATTATGTAAATATTTCATTAATAAGATAATTACTGCATCATCGTTGTGTCATAAATAAATTAAATTATTTGATATATAAAAATTAAAAATAAAATACCATCATGTAGGAAATCTTTTTAGCTTTCTAATGAATATTTACAATCGAATTTATCTTATGTATAACCCCATATTAAAAATGATTTACTTATTAAACTTTGATTTTAGCTATTTTAACCCTTCTTTAAATAAATTAATAATAAATGTCCTAATCTAATCCAAGTGGGCCTAAATGGTCATATTTTATTCCTAAGTTTGTTTTTGGTCGAATTAAACTTGTCCAATAGAATTAGGACATGTGTTAGGGTAATATTAATATCATATTTACCCTTAGTTACCTTATTTACTATTAACCGTGGTAAAAAAAGTAAAAAGTTACTATTCACCAAAAAATTATTTTCATCTCATTGAACCACATTTTAGTCCTTGATATTAACCGTGTCTCTCGGATTTTCGAAATTCCATTCACAGAAGCGGTAAAATTAAGTTTTATGCAAAATTCAGTTTTTAACCTACCACTTAGTAGTTTCACTATTCATCAAAAATTGATGTTTTTCAGAACAATGCCAAAATTTCATCCCAAGCTATATTTCATATTCCGAATTCAAAAATGAAGTCTATTTTACCAAATTCATTACATAAAAGTTGCATTAATTAATTTTATAATTAAATCCCGCTGTTAAAACAAATAGCGTGTTTTTTTAAGAAACAATATCTATCAAAAGATTGACACTTGTTAATGTCTAGTTTAAATGTGAAATTACATTCAATGACCAACATTGTATTAAATTGTAAAAATATATTCTAAATATACTTTAAAACCACTCAAATTAATGATTTATCACTATTAATTATTTCGATTAAAAAAGATGTTTTTAATTATAATTTAGTAATTTTCACTATTCATCCAAATATGAAAGTTATCCGAAAATCACCAAAATTTCAACCTAAGATAATTTCGATATTCCGAATCCAAAAATGTAGTTCATTTTGA
Source organism: Viscum album (assembly GCA_963277665.1). Taxonomy (NCBI): domain Eukaryota; kingdom Viridiplantae; phylum Streptophyta; class Magnoliopsida; order Santalales; family Viscaceae; genus Viscum; species Viscum album. Next base: position 482,538,862 of record OY728153.1, on the reverse strand, counting down.
AAAATAATATTTATATAATTTTAAAAAGTGGTTATTACTATTCATAACGGCTAGTTTTAATAATATTTTAATAGCATATCGTTGTTTAATGAAACTCAGTATTGCGTATTACACACGCTATCGAGGAAGGTCGTGATTGCGTGTAATGCAAGGCAAGTCAAGGATGTGTGTTGTGCAAGCTCCTTTTGGTGTAGCGTACAACACAAGACATTAATAAAATTAAAAAGAATATTTTTTTATAAAATCTTGGGCTGTTACAGATATCCTCCTCCAAATATCTATGACTGAAAGTAGTCATGAAATCATGCTGCTCAAGGTACAAGTCCTCTGACGCCACAATGCTGAGTACCACACGGATGGTGGTAAGATTCACTACTGGTGAGAATATTTCAGTGAAATCCACTCCCTCCTTCTGTTGAAATCCATTCACCACTAAACAGGACTTGAACCTCTACTTTCCATCCTGTTCTTCCTTGAACTGGTAGACCCACTTGTTCTGCAATTCCTTTTTCCTATTGGTAGGGGTGTCAGCTCCCAAGTATTGTTATCATGCAATGAGTAAATCTACTCCTTCATAGCCAGCTCCCTCATGCCTGACTCCTTCGGCTGCGTTGCCTCTTCAAAGTATTATGGTTCTCCACCGTCAGTCAATAATAGAAAATGCAGGGATGGTGAATACCTATGCACATGCCTTCTCACCTTTGTTGATCTCCTCAACTCCATTATATTAGTAGGTTCCACTGATTCAGATCTATCATGCTCAGATACACTTTCATGCTCCAGTTTCTCTTTGAACTCTGATTTAATGTTTCCATTTTGAACTTCAGCTACACGGTTATCTTTGTACATGATACCCTAATTGAATACCACTTTCTGGACCCAGATGACGATCTTCTTGGGATCATCCCAAAAGATGTAACCAAACTCGTCAGCACCATAACCAATAAAAAAACATTGATTGGACTTGGCATCAAGCTTGTACAATGCATTATCATAAATATGAACATATGCCAAACTGCTAAAGACTCATAAATTTGAGAGTGTTAACACCTTCCCAGACCAGAGCTCCTCAGTTAGATGTTCTTCCATTGGCACAGATGGACTCCTGTTGACCTTATATGCTTCCATGTTTACTGCATCAGCCCATAAGGTTTCAAGAAACCCCTAGTGTAACCTAATTATTCTGGAACGTTCATTCAACGTCCTACTCATTCTCTCTGGCACACAATTCTGTTGTGTTGTACCTGGAATTGTCTTCTCCCCCTAAATTCTATTATCAGAACAGAATTCTCTGAACTCATGACTACCATAGTCTCCAGCATTTTCAGACCTCAATAATTTCATCTTAGCTCCTGACTCATTCTCTACCATGTCCTTCCACTTCTAAAACATGTTAAACATATCAGATTTAAATTTCAGAAAGTAAACCCATACCTTCCTTGTTGTGTCATCGATTAATGTCACATAGTATTGTGACCCTCTAAGGAAAAATACTAGTGTAGGCCACCAAAAATCTATGTGCACTAGTTCTAGCATTCTATCCTTTGGTGTTCTGCCTCCTTTTGGAAAATACACATTCTTCTGCTTTCCAAAGATACAATCTTCACATAGGCCAACCTCCACTGACTTCAGCTCCGGTAGTATCCCTTTTGTTTCCAGCACCTTCATCCACTTCCCACTCATGTGGCCTAGCCTATTGTGTCATAGTTGTGAATCTCCTATAGCTTCGAGTGATTCAGACATGTTCATGTAGGTTTCTTTCATGTTGTATAGGGTACAATTTTTTTCTCCCTGAGCTATGACCATAGATCCTTTGTTGATTTTCCATGAACCACCAGTGAACGTGGTACTCAACCCTACATAATCAAGTTTTCCAATATAAATAAGTTTTCTTCTCAAGCTAAGGATAAACCATACATTTACCAGAACTAGTAGACTCCCACTATTGGTCTTGATCCGTGCATCTCCTTTCCGCACAATCTGAAATTGCTCATCATCAGCAAGATGTACCATAAAAACATTTTCAGAAACATTATTTTTCAAAAATCCCATCTCCTATTTAGAATGGGAAGACGCCCCAGATTCAAAAATTCATGAATCCATTGGGCTATCCATGCTCAACAACAACACATCATCAGTTCCTTCAACCGCTGTGTTTTCTCCATTGGTTTAAGGTCCCTTCTATTTTTCTCCGCACTTCTTCTTGACATGCCCTTTCATTTCACATGTCGAACAGGTAGGAACATCCCCCTTTTCCTTGTCTCATCTTGTCCCTATAGACCTTGATCACTCTCTATGATTTTCTTGTTGTGGGTATCTTCCTCTTCCTTCAATGTTCAGAGAATAACCATAGAATCTACTTGATTCTCTTCTTCGCACACCCTCACTCAACATTAGGTCCCGTATATCTTCCAGAACCAGTTAGGTATTTCCCAGGGTACTGATCACAGCTGTTACAGTTACTTACCAACTGTTAGGTAAAGAAGACAATATGAACAGTGCACATACCTCATCACCAAGATCAATCTTCACCGACGTCAGCTGACTTATGATGGCATCGAATTCATTGATGTGGTCAGTAACAATTCTCCCTTCATCCATTTTCATTTTGAACAATCGTCACATTAAGTAAACCTTGTTTTCCGTATAAGTCTTCTCATACATATTCATGAGAGCTTTCATTAGGTCCAAAATATTCTTATCCTCTCTAAGGTTGAACACCACATTTTTTTCCAACATAAGGTATACAACACCCAGAACCTACCGATCCAGCAGCTCCCACTCCGACTGCTCCATGCCCGTTGGCTAAAGACCCAGAAGTGGAAAGTGCATATTTTTTTGATAAAGATAATCCTCGATTTTCATCCTATAGAAACTAAATTCAGTTCCATAAAAGTGATAGATCTTCGCTTTTCCTTCATTTAGAGGCATCGTTGGAGAATTATGAACTCACCCATTGATACCCGTTGTTGCGGAATCGTTGGGAGTCACAATGACTGAAACGAGAAATGAATGAAATTTTAGAAGAAAAGAAAGCACACAGAACACAAAAATAAATGTGGTTCGAGAATAGTCCCTAATTCCATGGAAAGGCATAATTCTCACTAGAAATTAGAAGAACAAATTACATAGTTTTTCAGATTATAAATCCTAGCCCGAAATAGGCGACATATGGAAAAGACAATCCACTGTTCCGAATAGGAAGTATGCATCGCTATAGTTAATGATGACCACCATTTTTAAAAGTGATATATTGGATGCTAGCTAGAATTCAAAAGTGAAACAGTATAGTTGACTCTGATCGGGCTACACCAATCCAACAGTGGTGTAGCCAAAGTTTTTAGACAATAAAAATAGGTTTCAAGGTTCCTTTCTACTAGAATAATCATACGACAGAGTATTATGATTCTAGTATAGAGGTTTGATAGAGTTTGATAAAATAGAAGGAGACATTTAATGATTTATATAATCAATAAATTATATTCAGTAATCAACATAAAAGTAAAAATATGCTAGATTTTTTTGTATAAAATGGAAAGGAATATCAGAAGTACAAGTAAAATAATATTGGAAAACTAAAAGATCCAAACTGACATGAAATTACAGGACTATTATAATCATTTAGGAAAAGTACTATGATATTAAAAATTCATGGTGTTGGTGTCCCCAATACATGTCAAGCCATATCATGAATCATGGGTAAAAATGCTTACTGAAGGCTCGTCTTTGAAACAAATGATGGTTATTTCAAAATGATATCATCAAAACATGATTTTGGTTGTTGATATAATATTAGGACATAGATATTTAATATGTTGTCTCATATCTGAGAATCTTGTGAGGAGAAAGTGAAGCGAGATATGAGTTGGTGATAACTACACTGGTTATATGTCAATATTGAAATATAGACCATGATATTTCAATACAACCCATTGTTATATAATTTTCACTCATATAATCTAGTTTATTTTAGTTTTACAAAAACAAACACAATGGAGTAATCACTTCACTACCTTTTTGGTAAGGTTCACCAAATAAATAAGAACTTATAAAAAGTATCAATTCTTACAGACAACAAGTTAAAAGATAAGCTGAAAATTCCAATGACAAGAGTGACACCAAAGGATTATTTTTTAATTTCCTTAAAAGAAAATATGTATTACACAGGATTTTATTTTCTTCACATTTCATTCAATAAAATACATTGAAACATAAATTCTATAAGCTGAATTAAAGAAGAAATTAATCTTTTTTGTTTCAATATATTCATCAATTGTAAGTAATGTTTCTATCATAATTATTGGGAATTAAAAATAAAATTATAATGAAATATGTGTATCAAAATATAGTTATCCAATATGTAATAAAAAAATTTCAGGAAGTAATGTGTGTTCTCTAAGAAAATGAAAAGGGTCATTCCTATGTCAGTAGTGAAAAGTAAAAAACTTCTGTATTCATAAGATTTAATGTTCTATTTGGACTTTTGTTAAATATTACCTAAATTTTATCTTACATATCCTTTTTTACATAAGGATACCTTGTTCTAGTTTAGTAATGAATTTTTGTGGTGTTTTATACTCCACCAATGTTTTATGTAATTCTTGAATCATTTGAGATAACTGATTAATATAAAATGTGTGGTTTATATACCAAGTTGTGGAAAGATAATAATTTTTGAAGAAAAACTAATTAGTTTTTCTGGAAATACCCATTATGGTTTTATGCCCTTTGGTGTTAAAGACCTTAGGTATTATTGACATACATATATACTTAGTTTTGGACAATAAAACCATTAGAAATAAAGGTAATCCACAAATCAATTGAATTTTTTCAACTAAGGAGCATAAAATATTACAAGAATAAGCTCACAGTAGATATACATCATACGATTCCATTACGTGTTTTATGGAATGAAAATGTAATGTAATATGCATGGTCAAATATTATGAGTAGATCTGAGCCCGACCGATGAAAAATATATTGAACAAGAATACATCAATCAATATAATGTAGTGTAAAGTAATTCATAAACACACATATCCTTATCCACATCAAAGCCACGATGATACTAAGGAGGATTTATGTTGAGTCCTTCTTGCTGTAATTGATAAAAAATGTAGTGTGGGGTAATTCCTAAATATAAATTTCTTTATACAAATAAAATTCATGATGTAAGTAAAAATAGTATCAATGTTAGAACTTATATGCATTATAAATGCTTCCAAAATCATTCAAGACATGTATAACAAATATAAATGTTATCCCATAAATATATTCTAACTATAATGAAAAAGGATATATTATGAGTTATGGTATGATATAAATCCATTATTTTACAATGTTCATATCATTTAATATCTTAAAGTTCATATTGGATATTATTTAAATCCTTATCATAGAATAGTAAAGTACCAGACTATACTTCTATAAAAGGGTGAACATATCTATTTGAGATAGTGGTAGAAAGATTGACTTGGATTTTTTCAATGCTAGAGATGTATAAATAGTTGACATAGGAACAAGTTCCACAAGAACATGTAGAAAAAAATGATATTATGAACAGAAATTTTATGGTAGGATAATATCCATTTTATCCGGGAGAACTACATGGGATGTAGTCATAACAATCCAATTGTACAAGAGAAAGTAAAAAAATTATATTTGTAGAGACCCGAAGCCTGACATACATGGACATTACATTACTTTTGCAGAATAAATAGTACATAACAAAAACTCACACACAAGGACCGTAATAGTTTAGTGTCTTTGGAAACCCGGAATATAATCTTCTAATCGTGGTGAAAGATCTTTAAAATCTCCCATAAAGATCTTATTTTTTAAACCTAAATCCATTAATTATGTCCTGGGGAAAAGAAAACATAAAAGGGTGAGCTCAAATGCTCAGTAAGGGTAAACAACAGAAATATCAATCACGCCATATTCATAAGAACATATCTTTTGGAAATCTTAACCTGCAAAAGAGATCATAATTTCCTAACATGGGATAAATCATAGTAGTGAAATGTAATCCCAAAAATCATAACTTAAAACATGAATCTTCGTGTCATACAAACATAATCATAGAGAATCTTTTCTTGTTAGTCAAGACTCATTGCCAAGACTATATTAGTGGACAAAGTCCCTTTCTGAACCGAGTTCATTCCTTGTTTCAGTCCTGTTTCACTGAACCGGTATAACCTACCGTTCCAGCCATGTCTATCTAATGAGATATAAAATCATTACCCAATGAATTGGAGGGAGATATAGGTCCCACCCATCTCATAATGATACCATTCTTATGTGCGCCACAAAATCATAAACCATACATCATAGCATAACTTATGTAATAAAAATCGGATTCTTAAACAACATGACATCATAAAAAAATTCATATGAGATAATGGAATTAATAAAAATATTTCCATCACAACATAATCAAATCCATTTAATAATAGGAATAGAAACAGAACTCTATATTATCTTATATGGAAAATAATTTTGATAAAACACTTGAACTCCATTCTTGAGGAAAATATCCATTCTACTTCAAAAACATTTTTTCCTTTCTTAACATGTCATACAATTTTAAACTAAAAGAAGTTGATTAAAAATAAACATAAAAACTTGTAATGGAAGATTCTTGGAAATAATGTTTTAAAAATCCATTCATGTCGTATAAGTTAAAAAAACATTCTTCTCGTACTTTTGTCAGAAAAGTAAAAAAAGTACCTTGTACGAAAAACGACAAAAGATTCCTTTCATATCTATTACTAAAAACTCACCGAAGGGTAAAATAGGATTTAAAAAATTGTAGGTGAATGGAAATAATATTACATATTGATGAAACATGGATGTGGATGATAAAATACACCCCAGTATATGCCAAAGTATAAACAATCTCAGATAAAAAATGAGACTGTGATTTTTCCCTTACCTTAAGTCCGATTTTCTTCATAACTGTCCGAACCTCCTATATAATGATTTAAATAATGACATTAACTTATTAAAGAATAATATTAATTGTTATGATATCATATATGGTTCACTTATGACTTTATATTACCCGTTCTTTTGTAAATTCCATGTTAAAGAAGCGTTTTGGGTAAAATCGTTTCATTTATCGTAGGTGTTTGGACTTGTTGTTCTTCACATTATTATTACTTATATCATGATTTACTTACTTCCATAATATAAAACATGATTCATATAACATATATAGTAAGTATATATATATATATAATTGATAGATAAATGAAATGAAACACACCGTTCATGGAGACGGTAGTCTGTACGTACGCATGAACGATGTTTTCCTTTCCTTATTGTCTTGAATGGAAGTAAGTAGATGGAATATATATATACATAAATCCAGTAGCTGTATAATGTCATATATTTAATTATTATTGCTTATATATACTTTATAATCATTCTTAAATGGGTAACATGGAGAATCAATCTCATCGCGTCGTGGAGACGGTATTCCGTACGTACGCATGCGCGGTGTTTCCTTTTTCCGTAGGATGGATAGAAGGTTAATTAGAGTTGTTTCATATTTATAATAACATATCAGTATATAATAAATACTTATGTTATTACTTTATCATGAAACAACTAAAGAAGAAGAAGTTGAAGAAAAAAGAAATTGAAAAAGATCGGTAATGGATATTACCTCTTTTTGATACGCCTTTTCTTAACCTCCACTTAATGAACTAAGGATGGTCTTTGAAGAAGAAAAGGACCTCTAGGATGATACTAGAGAAGTGGAGAAGAGATTTTGGCAGGGGTTGGCCAAGCTTGAAGGCTCAATGTGGTGTGTGGAAGAGGGGGAGGAGGTGCCCTTTTATAAGGGAGGAGAGGGGGCACTTTTGGGAAAACTAAAAATATTATTTTATTATAAAGTAAACTTCGGTTTTTAATAGCTCCAAATTGTTATATTTAGAATTTAAGGTGGTTATGGGTCGAAATACTCTCATCCAATAGGATTTAGACAAGTTTAGGTTATTATTTTAACCTTATCAATTAGATTTAACTCTAAGTTAAATAATTTAACTTTTACTGTGTCTTTTTGTTTTCTTACACTATATGGTTAATAAACTTACTATATCAAGCCAAACTAAGCACAAGTTTTTTATTATTAATATATATAACCTTATATAAGTCATTTGGCCGAACCATAGATTTTTAGGAATAAAATAACAATTAATAATATAATATTTGTTTTAAAAACTAATTTATGTTAATTTTGACACTATTTGGTACATGAATTTTATGAAATTTATAACAGAATGATAAGTTCTTACCATGTTACTTAAATCAACAATAAAATGTCATATTAACCTAGAAAATTAGTGTAAGTCATAAAAAGTCTCGAATTACATTTATTTGGGTATTTATAACATCAATTATGCCAATATTTCATTAATAATATAATTACTGCATCATCGTTGTGTCATAAATACTTTATATTATTTAATGTCTAAAAATTAAAAATAAAATTCCATTATCTAGGAAATTGTTTTAGATTTCTGATGAGTATTTATAGTCGAATTTATCTTATGTATAACACCATATTAAAAATGATTTACTTATTAAACTTTGATTTTTAACTATTAAATCCTTCTTTAAATAAATTAATAATAAATGTCATAATCTAATCCATGAGGGCCTAAATGGACATATTTTATTCCTAAGGTTGTTTTTGGTCGAATTAAACTTGTCCAATAGAATTAGGGCATGTGTTAGGGTTATAATAATATCATTTTACCCGTAATTACCCTATTTACTTTTAACCGTGGTAAATAAAAGAAAAAAATATACTATTCACCAAAAATTATTTTCATCTCACTGAACCACATTTTAGTCCTTGATATTAACCGTGTTTCTCGGATTTTTGAAATTCCACTCACAGAAGCGGTAAAATTATGTTTTATGAAAAATTCAGTTTTTTAACTACCACTTAGTGGTTTCGCTATCATCAAAAATTGAAAGTTTTAAGAAAAATACCAAAAATTAGTCCTAAGCTATATTTGAAATTACGATTTAAAAAATGATGTTTATAATACCAAATTCCAAACATATCAGTTACATTAACTAATTAAAAAATTAATTCCCGCCGTCAAAACAAATAGCGTGTTTTTAAGAGATAATAACTATCAAAAGATTAACACTTGTTTATGTGTGGTTTAAATGTGAAATTACATCCAATGACCAACATTGTATTAAATTGTAAAAATATATTATAAATATAATTTAAACCCACTCAAATTAATAATTTATCACTATTAATTATTTCTATTAAAAAAGTTGTTTTTAATTAAAATTTAGTAATTTTCACTATTCATCAGAATATGAAAGTTATCTGAAAAATACCAAAATTTTACCCTAAGCTAATTTCGATATTCCGAATCCAAAAATGAAGTCCATTTTGAAAAATAAAATTTACACAATTTTAAAAAGTGGTTATTACTACTAATAACGGCTAGTTTTAATAATTTTTAATAGCATATCGTTGTTTAGTAAAACTCGGTATTGCGTACTACACACGATATCGAAGAGGGTCGTGATTGTGTGTAATGCAAGGCAATTCAAGGATGAGTGTTGTGAAAGCTTCTTTTGGTGTAGCTTACAACAAAAGACATTATTGAAATTAAGAATATTTTTCATAAAATCTCAGGGTGTTACATTCTACCCCCTTAAAATGAATTTCACCTTCGAAATTCGTCGGGGTTATAAATGGTTTACTACTCGAAAGTTTCATTAATAGAAACACACATCGTAAAAAGGAATACCAAAACCAATCTTTAAAAACAAACGTATGAAACGTAATGGTTACCCAAATAAACAAATCAATGGGTTTCCACATAGGTGAAAATATGGATATGGAAGAGAAATCTAACCATCATGTTCTGATGGAGAGTGGTAGAGAACATGGCTATAGAAAATCCAGCAATCAGAAAGCCATAAATTTGTGACGATCTAATGTACCATCTGATTCATCAGATATAAGAGCACTAGGACAACTTTTTTGTTTTCAAGATCATTTCTCTAAAGTTGATGAAATTGGAATTAGATGAAATACTTTTGTGATTTTGGTATAGTCTCACCGTTGGTCGTTCTTTGGACAATTTCCAGTTCATATATTAAATAAATGAAGTTGAATTTGTCATTCGTGATTTGTTAACAGATCATGTGATAGAATGATGGGTCATTCCATCTTTCTCAAACAAAAGGATAGAAAAGTTATCAAAAAATACATAAGACCATCTATAGTGAGATTAATCGTATATGGTTTCTAAAATGGAATTATACTTCTTATATCGTACTGCTTAATATAATAAAACTAGTTTCTACTAAACAGGGACTTCCTGTAGTCCAGTGGTAGGTGATAAAGGCCAGACGCACTTCGGTTGGGGGTTCGATTCCCACGGCCTTGTCCGACGCGATGGGCCGGCGCCCGTCCTGTAGGTTGTCCTTTTTCTAAAACTACATTACTATAACATCACATAAATAATATCGAAAAAACTTATATCCTTAATCAATACTAACTTATGTCCAACATAATCCATTCCAATCTTTAGGCTTATCCATAATACTGCAGTCCAATCTCATAATATAGTGAAAATGATTACCAGAGATTTAATACCATCGTTGATCCCCGTATATCATAGGATATGTCTTGTTGGTCACATTCCAAAAATTCAAAGGCCTTAATCACATATTCTCTTGAATAACCATTGAACCTTAGTGAAAACATGAATGCAGTTAAAGGATAACACTTTCCACATACCAAAATCCTCAAAATTCTATATACTCAAACCATGATATCACTTAGTCCTTATATCAATCATGAGATCATGAAAACTGTCAAACATTTCATTTTTTCCTTATCCCTTCATTATGCGCATATTACCTTTTTTTATAAAAACATCTCAATCACTTTCCATGGTTACCGGTACCATAAAATTATTGAAGACCACAATAGACCAATACATAAATATTCCAATACTCAACATTATTTTGGAATCCCATTACATAAACACTTAATCATTCCACCACATCGTTGTCATATTCAACATCACCAATACTGATCGTATGTGACATCCATTTGTCATTTTCCTTAAGAGGATGCTCATGTCGATCAAAACTAACCCTTGGATTAGGGCATTTATTAGCATAATGCCCCATTTCCTTGCACTTGAAGCATTGAAGTGTTGGTGGTGTGTTCTCTGTAGTGTTTGCATTATTCACATCATTAAAAACCCTTTTTTCCATTACATTGACACTCAGCTGCTCGATGACCTTCTTTTCCACACTTAAAACATTTTCTAGTCCCTTTAAGACAATCTCCACCATGCTTCTTTCCACACATTGTGCATAAGGAAACATTCATCTTCTTTTCACCATTATTCTGAGATTTCTCCTTGAACTCCATCTTTAGTTTCTTTTCAAAACCATGAGATGGATATGTAACACCAACTTCCATTTATACCTTGATAGCACAATGCACAATTTCACCATAGCTACTGAAGTATCTTATAGCTAATTCCCTTCGAAGACTTGGTTTTAAGCCACTGAAAAATCGATCAACTTTAATTTCAAGTTGGATGATAATGCCAGATGCATACCTTGCAAGTCTTGTAAAATTCGCTTCGTATATACCAACAGATTCATCATCCTTCTGCTTCAGCTCAAGAAATTCCTTTTCCAACTTTGTTCGAAGAATACGAGGGAAGTACTTACTGAAAAACAAGTTCTTGAACTCGTCCCATTCCATGGACTCAACTTCATCTCTTGGCCTCGTATTCTTGATAAGATTCCACCACTGATAAGCTTCACCTTCCAAAAGATATACTGCTAAGATGACTTTATCATGTTCCGAACATTAAAGAACTGAAAATATCTTTTCAGTGGTACTAATCCATTGTTCAGAAACAAGTGGATCGGAAGACCAACTGGAAGAAGGTGGACGTTGCCTCATGAAGGACTCAATAGAATATTGTTCCCATTCTTTGCTCATTTGGAAGTCCAGAATGATTCATAGCTTGTGTAAGTATAGCAAAAAGATTTTGCACTCCATATCCCATAACATTTGTTTGTTCAGGAGGACAATCATTGCATTGTCCATTACATTTATCAACACGGTTCCATCGGGTTCCATCCATCGTCTAAAACTAAAAATAATAGTGTGAGAGGAAAACATCATGCTAGGGAAAACAACATAATAAAGGGGGAGTACCCATAATATCTAACATCTTTGGTTAAATTCTAAGATTGTTACCATAGTTCTAGGACTATATCCTATACGTATACTTAACCTTAGAGACATCCCTAGACATGCCTTAGAAATATCTCTAGGGATCTCACTAACGTTCTCACATCCTAGTTTCCAATGGTTTACTAAACCTTTCCTCTGATACCAACTGTAGAGACCCGAAGCCTGACGTACATGGACATTACATTAATTTTGCGGAATAATTAGTGTATAACAAAAACACACACACAAGGACCATAATAGTTTAGTGTCTTTGGAAACCCGGAATATAATTTTCTAATCGTGGTGAAAGATCTTCAACATCTCCCATAAAGATCTTCTTTTTTTAAACCTAAATCCTTTCTTTATGTCCTGGGGAAAAGAAAACATAAAAGGGTGAGCTCAAATTCTCAGTAAGGGTAAAAAAATTAAATATCAATCAAGTCATATTCATAAGAACATATCTTTTGGAAATCATAACCTGCAAAAGAGATCATAATTTCATAACATGGGATAAATCATAGTAGTGAAATGTAATCCCAATAATCATAACATAAAACATGAAATTTTGTGGCATACACAAATAATCATAGAAAATCATTTCTTCTTAGTCAAGACTTGTAACACCCGAGATTTTTATGTTATCATCAAAGGAATCTTTTTCTACACAACACTTGCTTGGCTTGCTTTACACGCAATCGCGACCTTCCTCGATAGCTTGCGTCGTACGCAATACCGAGTTTCACTAAACAACAATATGCTATTAAAACTAGCCGTTATGAATAGTAATAACCACTTTTTGAAATTTTATAAATTTTATTTTTCAAAATGGACTTCATTTTTGGACTCAGAATATCGAAATTAGCCTAGGGTGAAATTTTGGTATTTTTCTGAAAACTTTCAATTTTTGATGAATAGTGAAACCACTAAGTGGTAGGTTAAAAACTGAATTTTGCATAAAACTTAATTTTACCGCTTCTGTGAATGGAATTTCAAAAATCCGAGAGACACGGTTAATATCAAGGACTAAAATGTGGTTCAATGAGATGAAAATAATTTTTTGGTGAATAGTAACTTTTTACTATTTTACCGCGGTTAATAGTAAATAGGGTAACTAAGGGTAAATATGATATTAATATTACCCTAACACATGTCCTAATTCTATTGGACAAGTGTAATTCGACCAAAAACAAACTTAGGAATAAAATATGACCATTTAGGCCCACTTGGATTAATTTAGGACATTTATTATTAATTTATTTAAAGAAGGGTTAAAATAGTTAAAATCAAAGTTTAATAAGTAAATCATTTTTAATATGGGGTTATACATAAGATAAATTCAATTGTAAATATTCATTAGAAAGCTAAAAAGATTTCCTACATGATGATATTTTATTTGTAATTTTTAGACATTAAATAATTTAATTTATTTATGACATAATGATGATGCAGTAATTATCTTATTAATGAAATATTGACATAATTGATGTTATAAACACCAAAATAAATATAATTTGAGACTTTTTATGAATTCCACTAATTTTCTAGGTTACTATGATATATTAGTAATGATTTAATTAACTTGGTTCGAACATATAATTCTGTTAATACTTTCACAAAAATCATATATAAAATAGTGTCAAAATTGACACAAAATAGTTTTTAAATCAAATATTATATTATTAATTGTTATTTTATTCCTAAAAATCTATGGTTCGGCCAAATTACTTAGATAAGGATATAGATATTAATAATAAACAATTTGGGGTTCGTTTGGCATGTTATAGTAAGTGTATTAACCATATAGTGAAAGAAAACAAAAAGACATGGTAAAAGTTAAATTATTTAACTTAGAGTTAAATTTAATTGATAAGGTTAAAATAATATCCTAAACTTGTATAAATTCTATTGGTTGATAGGATTTCGATCCATCCCCACTTTAGCTTCGAAATAAGACCCTTTGGAACCATTATAAACCGATTTTGACTTTAATATAAAATAATATTTTGAGATATTCCTAAGGTGCCCCTCTCCTCCCTTATAAAAGGGCACCTCCTCCCCCTCCTCCTCACACCAATTTGAGCACTCAAGCTCGGCCAACCCCTGCCATTTTCCCTTCTCCACTTCCCTAGAATAATCCTAGAGGTCCTGGTCTTCTCCAAAGACCAATCTTAGTTCCTTAAGTGGAGGATTCAAAAAGGCGTTCCAAAGAAGAGGTAATATCCATTACCGATCTTTTCAATTTCTTTCTTCTTCAACTTCTTCTTCTTTAGTTGTTTCATGATAAAGTAATAACATCAGTATTACTTACATACTGATATGTTATTATAAATATGAAACAACCCTAATTCACCTTCTATCCATCCTATGGAAAAAATGAAATCACCGCGCGTGCGTACGTACGGAATACCGTCTCCACGCCGTGGTGTAATCTATTTTCCACCATCACCTTACAAGGATGGGTATAATGGTGTAATGAGTAACTATATATGATTATTATTAAGTAATATTGATACTGAAATAATATATATATAAACTCCAATACAATTCCATGATCATAGGAACGATATCATCACTCGTGCGTACGTACGGAATACCGTCTCCACGATGTGATGCGACTCGTTCTACATGATCTTCATTTCATAATGATTGTATAAATGAATTGAATGAATGAATATGGTATATACTACACTAATACCATTCTGGAAATGAATTATCTATAACCTAAATATAAGAATAAGAATTTATTCGACAAAACACGCATAAGAACAAAAAGTTATAAAGACCCGAGTAACAAGTAACAATGAAATATTACTAACAAGAAGCTAATAATATGACCATATATGATATCATATAAATATGTATGATTCTGGAATAAGTCAATAACATTATTTAAACCATTATACAGGAGCTTCGGACACGTACAAAGCAAATTGGACCTAAGGTAAGGGAAATATCACAATCTCATTTTTATCCGAGATTGTTTATTCGTAAGTATTTACTGGGGTGTATTTTATCATCCACATCCATGTTCCCTCAATATGAAATATTGTTTCCATCCACTTGCAATAGTTTAAATCCAATTTTACCCTTAGGTGAGTTTTTAGTAAAGAATATGAAAGGAATCTTTTGTCGTTTTTCCGTACGAGGTACTTTTTGACTTTTCCGACAAAAGTACGAAGAATGTTTTTTTAACTTATACGGCATGAATGGATTTTTAAAACATTACTTCAAAGAAGCTTCCTTTACAAGTTTTCAAGTTTATTTTTAATCAACTTCTTTTATTTTAAAGTTGTATGACATGTTATGAAAGGAAAAAATTTTTTGAAGAAGAAAGGATATTTTCCTCAAGAATTCAATTCAAGTGTTTTATCAAAATTATTTTCCATCTAAGATAATAAAGGGTTCTGTTTCTATCCATATTTTTACATTGGTTTGACTATGTTGTGATGGAATTATGTTTATGAATTCCTTTATCATATATGAATTGATTTATGATGTCATGATGTTTCAAGAATCCCATTTTTGTTACATGTGTTATGCGATGATGTATGATTATGTGGCACACATAAGAAATGATTCATTATAAGATGGGTGGGACCTATATCTCCCTCCAATGCATTGGGTAAAGATTTTATATCTCATGAGATAGACATGGCTGGAACGGAAGGTTATTTCGGTTCAGTGATACAGGACTGAAACGAGGAGTGAACTCGGTTCAGAAAGGGACTTTGTCCACTAAGATAGTCTTGGCAATGGGTCATGACTAACAAGAAATGATCTCCATGATTATGTGTGCATGCCACAAAGTTTCAAGTTTTATGTTATGATTATGGGGATCTCATTTTCACTTCTATGATTTATTCCATGTTAAGATATTATGATCTCTTTTGCAGGTTTTGATTTTCATAAAGATATGATATGATTTTTATTTGCCCTTGCTGAGCATTTGAGCTCACCCTTTTATGTTTTCTTTTCCCCAGGTCAGGAAGATGGATATTAAGTAGAATATGCTAAAAGGGACCCTAGATATGATGAAATAAATGGGAGACACTGTAGAAGATTTATGAACCAGTTGTTTATGTTTCCCAGTTTCTAAAGACACTATACCTATACGGTCCTTTGTGGTTTTGTCATATGTTGTAATAAGTGTGCTTCAATTTTGAAGTATTAACAATGTATGTAAAGTGTGGGTCGTTATAGTTGGTATCAGAGGAAAGGTATAGTCAACCTTTGGAAACTAGGATGTGAAAGCCTTAGTAAGAACCCAAAGGATAAGTCTAAGCATAGAACACAATCTTAGAAATGGCCATGAATAACCTAGGATAAGACCATAAGCATGAAAATTTTATTCTTGAATTATGTGGTTTCCTATTATAATTAGTGTTGCTCACACTATTCTTCTTGGTTTTAGTCAATGGCTGGAACCCGAAGGAACCGTGTTAATGCGGAATGCGATGGGCAATGCAATGATTGTCCCCCTGAGCAACCAAACGATATGGGAGCTGGAATGCAAAATCTTGTAGCCATGCTCACGCAACTTTCTCAAGCTATGAATCATGCAGGATTTCCAAACGAACAAAGGAGGGAGCAACATTCTGTTGAATCCTTCATGAGGCAGCGTCCACCATCTTTCAGCGGGTCTACTGATCCATTAGTTGCTGAAAAATGGATTAGTACTACTGAAAAGATATTTTCAGTTCTTCAATGTTCTGAGCATGATAAAGTCATCCTAGCAGTGTATCGTTTGGAAGGAGATGCGGATCAATGGTGGAATCTTGTTAAGAATACGAGGCAAAGGGATGAAATTGAGTCTATGGAATGGGACGAGTTCAAGAACTTATTTTTCAATAAGTACTTCCCTCGTATTCTCCGAACAAAGATGGAGAAAGAGTTCCTTGAACTGAAGCAAAGGGATGATGAATCTGTTAGTACCTATGAAGCAAATTTTACAAGACTTGCAAGGTACGCTTCTGGTATTATTATCCAACCTGAGAGTAAGATCGATCGATTCTTTAGTGGCTTAAAACCAAGTCTTCGAAGGGCGTTAGCCATAAGGGACTTCAATAGCTACGAGGAAATCGTTCGATGTGCTCTCAAAGTCGAGATGGAGATTGGAGTAACCCATCAGTCACATGGGTTTGATAAGAAGAGGAAGATGGAATTCAAAGAAAAATCTAAAGAGCACACGGAAAAGAAGATGAACTTTCCCTTATGCTCAATGTGTGGAAAGAAACATGGTGGGAGTTGTCTTAAAGGGACAAGTAAATGTTTTAAATGTGGAAAGGAAGGTCATCGGGCATTTGAATGCCGTGATAATGGGAATAAGATGTCTAATGATGCAAACAAAGGAAGGGATACACAGAATGAACCTACTACACTTCAATGTTTCAAGTGCAAGGAGATGGGGCATTATGCCAATCAATGCCCAAATCCAAGGGTTGATGATGATGGTCGACGTCAACAAAATCTTAAGGCTAAAGACAAAGGAAAGTCACATGCAATTTCTATCAGCGATGTGGAGTACGATAACGATGTGGTGAAAGGTACACTTACCATCCATTCTAAAGTAGCAAATGTTTTATTTGATTCTGGATCCACCCACTCTTTTATTTCTGAAGACTTTTCTAAGGGTATCACCGTATTACCTCAACAATTAGATGTTGAGTTAGCCGTGACAACACCTAATGGCACATCAATCGCATCAGAAGTTTATAATTCTTCTCCGATCGAAGTTTGTGGGAAAGTGCTTCCTGCAAATCTTGTGATCCTTCCTTTAGTGGAATTTGATGTGATTCTTGGCATGGATTGGCTTTCTCTACATGGAGCTCATATCAATTGCCAAATAAGGGAAGTCACATTTCATATTCCAGATAAACCTACGATCGTCTATCAATGCAAGGATGAACATAACCTTCCAGTGGAAATTCCTTCCATCTTATGGGTCATGATTCCACTAAATGAAGGTTATTTATCTCAAATGGTTGGTGAGAAACTCACGATTAAGAATATGCCCATTGTACGGGAGTTTGATGATGTCTTTCCGGAGGAATTACCGGGTCTTCCACCAAATCGTGAAGTTGAGTTTTCAATAGAACTCGTACCGGGTGCTTTGCCTATTTCAAAGACACCTTATAGAATGGCCCCAATTGAGTTGCAGGAATTGAAGAAGCAACTCCAAGAGAATCTTGATAAGGGATTCATACGCCCTAGTGCGTCACCTTGGGGAGCACCTGTTCTATTTGTTAAGAAGAAAGATGGATCAATGAGACTCTGCATTGATTATCGAGAACTTAACAAGATCACTATCAAGAACAAATATCCTCTCCCACGCATTGATGACTTATTTGACCAACTACGCGGAGCTCAATACTTTTCCAAGATTGATCTTCGTTCAGGGTATCATCAATTAAGGGTCAAAAGGGAGGATATACCAAAGACGGCTTTCCGTACAAGGTATGGACACTATGAATTTATAGTGATGCCATTTGGTCTTACTAATGCCCCTGCTATCTTCATGGATCTAATGAATAGAGTCTTTAGAGACTATCTTGATCAATTTGTGGTAGTCTTTATAGACGATATTCTTGTCTATTCAAAGAGCAAGGAAGAGCATGAAGATCACTTGAGAATTATATTGAAGACCCTGAGAAAAGAGAAGCTTTATGCCAAATTTACCAAGTGTGAATTTTGGCTTCAAAAAGTTGCATTTTTGGGTCATATAATCTCAAAAGAGGGGATATCTGTGGATCCAGCAAAAACAGAGGTTATCGAAAGATGGTCGAGACCAACCACAGTAACTGAGATCCGAAGTTTTCTTGGTTTGGCTGGATATTATCGACGTTTTGTAAAAGATTTTTCACGATTATCTAATCCACTCACCAAGTTGACTCGGAAAGGAGTTAAGTTTGTCTGGACAGAGGAATGTGAAGAGAATTTCAAGGAGTTGAAAAGAAGGTTATCCAGTGCACCTGTGCTCACACTGCCTTGTAGTGGAGAAAGGTTTGTGATCTACAGTGATGCATCCAAGAAGGGATTGGGGTGTGTTCTTATGCAAAATGATATGGTGATAGCTTATGCCTCACGACAGTTGAAAATCCATGAGCAAAATTACCCAACACATGATTTGGAGTTGGCTGCGGTAATCTTTGCATTAAAGATTTGGAGGCATTACCTTTATGGTGAAAGGTGTGATATTTATACTGATCATAAAAGTTTAAAGTATATTTTCACACAAAAGGAGTTGAATATGCGTCAAAGAAGATGGTTGGAGCTGATTAAGGATTATGACTGCTCAATCCATTACCACCCTGGGAAAGCAAACAAGGTGGCAGATGCATTATGTCGACAAGACCATGCTAGTTTATCCATGATGAGGATCAAAAAAGATCCAATATTTATGGATTTACAAAGGATGGATCTTGGAATTATAATAGAAGGGGAAAAATCTTATCTTTCTCAAATGAATGTTCAACCATCTATACATGTGAAGATTAAAGAGGCACAGAAAGAAGATGTCGAGTTACAAAAGAAGGTGAGAAATGTTCCTGAATTCAACCTTGATTGTGATGGGATAATAAAGTTCAGGAATCGGGTTTGTGTTCCTCCCATCCCCGAATTAAAGAAAGAGCTGCTGGATGAGGCTCATAGTTCTTCATTCTCTATTCATCCTGGAAGCACGAAGATGTATAGGGACCTGAAAGAGTACTTCTGGTGGGATGGCATGAAAAGAGATGTTGCTGAATATGTCTCTCGATGCTTGGTTTGTCAACAAGTTAAAGCTGAGAGACAGAACTCTAAGGGGATGTTACAACCATTACCCATACCCGAATGGAAATGGGAAAACATCACTATGGACTTTGTCACAGGACTTCCTAAAACATCCAAAGGCAATAATGCTATCTGGGTCATAGTTGATCGTCTTACAAAGTCTGCACACTTCATTGCTATTAGAGAGGATTTCTCTCTAGATCAGCTTGCCAGGATATATGTAAAGGAAGTGGTAAGATTGCATGGAGTATCACTTTCTATTATATCTGATCGGGATCCGAGATTTACCTCGAAGTTCTGGCGAAGTCTTCAGCATACTCTGGATACAGAGTTGAGTTTCAGCACTGCTTATCATCCCCAGACAGACGGTCAGTCTGAGAGAACAATTCAAACCCTAGAAGATATGTTGAGAGCTTGCTCTATGGATTTCAAAGGAGGTTGGGATCAACACCTACCTTTGGTGGAATTTTCTTATAATAATAGCTTTCACTCCAGTATTCAAATGGCTCCTTATGAAGCTCTCTATGGAAAGAAATGCAGGACTCCAACTTGCTGGGATGAAGTTGGGGAAAGAAACCTATTAGGACCTGATCTCGTTGATGAAATGGCAGAAAAGGTTAGATCTATTCAACAACACATAAGATCAGCTCAGAGTCGACAGAAAAGTTATGCCGACAACCGAAGAAAAGACCTAGAGTTTGAAGTGGGCGATAAAGTGTTCTTACGAATATCTCCCTGGAAGAGGGTTATGAGATTTGGAAAGAAGGGGAAGTTGAGCCCTAGATATATCGGTCCTTTTGAAATACTGGATCGTGTTGGGAAGGTAGCTTACCGATTGGCGCTTCCACCGAATCTCTCTCAATTTCACGATGTGTTCCACGTATCTCTCCTGAGAAAGTACATACCAGATCCTTCACATGTACTCAGCTCAGAAGTTGTACCGCTGGAGCAAGATCTTTCTTATGAAGAACAGCCGATAGAGATTCTAGATCGTAGCGAAAAAGTCCTACGAAACAAGACCACTCGCTTGGTGAAAGTTTTATGGAGAAACCACCAACTTGAAGAAGCTACATGGGAGCTTGAGGATATGATGAGGGAGAAGTATCCTCATTTGTTTGTTGCAAAGTGACGAATTTCGAGGGCGAAATTCTTTTTAAGGGGGGTAGAATGTAACACCCGAGACTTTTATGTTATCATCAAAGGAATATTTTTCTACACAACACTTGCTTGGCTTGCTTTACACGCAATCGCGACCTTCCTCGATAGCTTGCGTCGTACGCAATACCGAGTTTCACTAAACAACAATATGCTATTAAAACTAGCCGTTATGAATAGTAATAACCACTTTTTGAAATTTTATAAATTTTATTTTTCAAAATGGACTTCATTTTTGGACTCAGAATATCGAAATTAGCCTAGGGTGAAATTTTGGTATTTTTCTGAAAACTTTCAATTTTTGATGAATAGTGAAACCACTAAGTGGTAGGTTAAAAACTGAATTTTGCATAAAACTTAATTTTACCGCTTCTGTGAATGGAATTTCAAAAATCCGAGAGACACGGTTAATATCAAGGACTAAAATGTGGTTCAATGAGATGAAAATAATTTTTTGGTGAATAGTAACTTTTTACTATTTTACCGCGGTTAATAGTAAATAGGGTAACTAAGGGTAAATATGATATTAATATTACCCTAACACATGTCCTAATTCTATTGGACAAGTGTAATTCGACCAAAAACAAACTTAGGAATAAAATATGACCATTTAGGCCCACTTGGACTAGATTAGGACATTTATTATTAATTTATTTAAAGAAGGGTTAAAATAGTTAAAATCAAAGTTTAATAAGTAAATCATTTTTAATATGGGGTTATACATAAGATAAATTCAATTGTAAATATTCATTAGAAAGCTAAAAAGATTTCCTACATGATGATATTTTATTTGTAATTTTTAGACATTAAATAATTTAATTTATTTATGACATAATGATGATGCAGTAATTATCTTATTAATGAAATATTGACATAATTGATGTTATAAACACCAAAATAAATATAATTTGAGACTTTTTATGAATTCCACTAATTTTCTAGGTTACTATGATATATTAGTAATGATTTAATTAACTTGGTTCGAACATATAATTCTGTTATGACTTTCACAAAAATCATATATCAAATAGTGTCAAAATTGACACAAAATAGTTTTTAAATCAAATATTATATTATTAATTGTTATTTTATTCCTAAAAATCTATGGTTCGGCCAAATGACTTAGATAAGGATATATATATTAATAATAAACAATTTGGGGTTCGTTTGGCATGTTATAGTAAGTGTATTAACCATATAGTGAAAGAAAACAAAAAGACATGGTAAAAGTTAAATTATTTAACTTAGAGTTAAATTTAATTGATAAGGTTAAAATAATATCCTAAACTTGTCTAAATTCTATTGGTTGATAGGATTTCGACCCATCCCCACTTTAGCTTCGAAATAAGACCCTTTGGAACCATTATAAACCGATTTTGACTTTAATATAAAATAATATTTTGAGATATTCCTAAGGTGCCCCTCTCCTCCCTTATAAAAGGGCACCTCCTCCCCCTCCTCCTCACACCAATTTGAGCACTCAAGCTCGGCCAACCCCTGCCATTTTCCCTTCTCCACTTCCCTAGAATAATCCTAGAGGTCCTGGTCTTCTCCAAAGACCAATCTTAGTTCCTTAAGTGGAGGATTCAAAAAGGCGTTCCAAAGAAGAGGTAATATCCATTACCGATCTTTTCAATTTCTTTCTTCTTCAACTTCTTCTTCTTTAGTTGTTTCATGATAAAGTAATAACATCAGTATTACTTACATACTGATATGTTATTATAAATATGAAACAACCCTAATTCACCTTCTATCCATCCTACGGAAAAAATGAAATCACCGCGCGTACGTACGTACGGAATACCGTCTCCACGCCGTGGTGTAATCTATTTTCCACCATCACCTTACAAGGATGGGTATAATGGTGTAATGAGTAACTATATATGATTATTATTAAGTAATATTGATACTGAAATAATATATATATAAACTCCAATATAATTCCACGATCATAGGAACGATATCATCACTCGTGCGTACGTACGGAATACCGTCTCCACGATGTGATGCGACTCGTTCTACATGATCTTCATTTCATAATGATTGTATAAATGAATTGAATGAATGAATATGGTATATACTACACTAATACCATTCTGGAAATGAATTATCTATAACCTAAATATAAGAATAAGAATTTATTCGACAAAACACGCATAAGAACAAAAAGTTATAAAGACCCGAGTAACAAGTAACAATGAAATATTACTAACAAGAAGCTAATAATATGACCATATATGATATCATATAAATATGTATGATTCTGGAATAAGTCAATAACATTATTTAAACCATTATACAGGAGCTTCGGACACGTACAAAGCAAATTGGACCTAAGGTAAGGGAAATATCACAATCTCATTTTTATCCGAGATTGTTTATTCGTAAGTATTTACTGGGGTGTATTTTATCATCCACATCCATGTTCCCTCAATATGAAATATTGTTTCCATCCACTTGCAATAGTTTAAATCCAACTTTACCCTTAGGTGAGTTTTTAGTAAAGAATATGAAAGGAATCTTTTGTCGTTTTTCCGTACGAGGTACTTTTTGACTTTTCCGACAAAAGTACGAAGAATGTTTTTTTTAACTTATACGGCATGAATGGATTTTTAAAACATTACTTCAAAGAAGCTTCCTTTACAAGTTTTCAAGTTTATTTTTAATCAACTTCTTTTATTTTAAAGTTTTATGACATGTTATGAAAGGAAAAATGTTTTTGAAGAAGAAAGGATATTTTCCTCAAGAATTCAATTCAAGTGTTTTATCAAAATTATTTTCCATCTAAGATAATAAAGGGTTCTGTTTCTATCCATATTTTTACATTGGTTTGACTATGTTGTGATAGAATTATGTTTATGAATTCCTTTATCATATATGAATTGATTTATGATGTCATGATGTTTCAAGAATCCCATTTTTGTTACATGTGTTATGCGATGATGTATGATTATGTGGCACACATAAGAAAGGATTCATTATAAGATGGGTGGGACCTATATCTCCCTCCAATGCATTGGGTAAAGATTTTATATCTCATGAGATAGACATGGCTGGAACGGAAGGTTATTTCGGTTCAGTGATACAGGACTGAAACGAGGAGTGAACTCGGTTGAGAAAGGGACTTTGTCCACTAAGATAGTCTTGGCAATGAGTCATGACTAACAAGAAATGATCTCCATGATTATGTGTGCATGCCACAAAGTTTCAAGTTTTATGTTATGATTATGGGGATCTCATTTTCACTTCTAGGATTTATTCCATGTTAAGATATTATGATCTCTTTTGCAGGTTTTGATTTTCATAAAGATATGATATGATTTTTATTTGCCCTTGCTGAGCATTTGAGCTCACCCTTTTATGTTTTCTTTTCCCCAGGTCAGGAAGATGGATATTAAGTAGAATATGCTAAAAGGGGCCCTAGATATGATGAAATAAATGGGAGACACTGTAGAAGATTTATGAACCAGTTGTTTATGTTTCCCAGTTTCTAAAGACACTATACCTATACGGTCCTTTGTGGTTTTGTCATATGTTGTAATAAGTGTGCTTCAATTTTGAAGTATTAACAATGTATGTAAAGTGTGGGTCGTTATAAGACTCATTGCCAAGACTATCTTAGTGGACAAAGTCCCTTTCTGAACCATGTTCATTCCTCGTTTCAGTCTTGTTTCACTGAACTGGTATAACCTACCGTTCCAGCCATGTCTATCTCATGAGATATAAAATCGTTACCCAACGCATTGGAGGGAGATATAGGTCCCACCCATCTCATAATGATACCATTATTATGTGTTCCACAAAATCATAAACCATACATCATAGCATAACCCATGTAATAAAAATGGGATTCTTAAACAACATGACATCATAAAACAGTTCATATAAGATAAATGAATTAATAAAAATATTTCAATCACAACATAATCAAATAAATTTAATAATATGGATAGAAACAGAACTCTATATTATCATCGGTGGAAAATAATTTTGATAAAACACTTGTACTCCATTCTTGAGGAAAATATCCTTTCTACTTCAAAAACATTTTTTCCTTTCTTAACACGTCATAAAATTTTAAACTAAAAGAAGTTGATTAAAAATAAACTTGAAAAATTTTAATGGATGCTTCTTGGAATATGTGTTTAAAAAATCCATTTATGCCGTATATGTTAAAAAAACATTCTTCTCGTACTTTTGTCAGAAAAGTCAAAAAAGTACCTCGTATGAAAGACGACAAAAGATTCCTTTCATATATTTTACTAAAAACTCAACGAAGGGTAAAATAGGATTTAAACAATTGTAGTTGAATTTAAATAATATTACATATTGAGGAAACATGGATGTGGATGATAAAATACACCCCAGTAAATGCCAAAGTATAAACAATCTCAGATAAAAAAAATGAGATTGTGATATTTCCCTTACCTTAAGTCCGATTTGCTTCGTAAGTGTCCGATCCTCATGTATAATGATTTAAATAATGTCATTAAATTATTGCAGAATAATATTCATTGTTATGATATCATATATGGTTCACTTATGACTTTATATTACCCGTTCTTTTGTGAATTCCATGTTAAAGAAGCGTTTTGTGTAAAATCGTTTCATTTATCCTAGGTGTTTGGACTTGTTGTTCTTGACATTATTATTACATATATCATGATTTAAATACTTCAAGAATATAAAACATGATTTATATATCATATATATTCAGTATATATATATATATATATAATAGATAGATAAATGAAATGAAACACACCGTTCATGGAGACGGTAGTCCGTACGTACGCATGAACGATGTTTTCCTTTCCATATTGTCTTGAATGGAAGTAAGTAGATGACATACATATATACATAAATCCAGTAGCATAATAATTTCATATGTTTCATTATTATGTCTTATATATACTTTATAATCATTCTTAAATGGTTAACAAGGAGAATGAATCTCATAGCGTCGTGGAGACGTTATTCCGTACGTACGCACGCGCGGTGATTTCCTTTTTCCATAGAATGGATATAAGGTTAATTAGATTTGATTCATATTTATAATAACATATCAGTATATAAGAAATAGTGACTTTATTACTTTATCATGAAACAACTAAATAAGAATAAGTTGAAAAAAAAAGAAATTGAAAAAGATCGGTAATGGATATTACCTCTTCTTGATGCGCCTTTTCTTAACCTCCAATTAAAGAACTAAGGATGGTCATTGGAGAAGACCAAGACCTCTAGGATGATACTAGGGAAGTGGAGAAGAGATTTTGGCAGGGGTTGGACGAGCTTGAAGGGTCAATGTGGTGTGTGGAGGAGGGGGAGGAGGTGCCCTTTTATAAGGGATGAGAGGGGCACCTTTGAAAAAACTAAAAAAATTATTTTATTATAAAGTCAAATTCGGTTTTTAATAGCTCTAAATTGATATATTTCGAAGATAAGGTGTGGATGTGTCGCAATTCTCTCATCCAAAAGGATTTAGACAAGTTTAGGTTATTATTTTAACCTTATCAATTAGATTTAACTCTAAGTTAAATAATTTAACTTTTACTGTGTCTTTTTGTTTTCTTACACTATATGGTTAATAAACATACTATATGAAGCCAAAAGAACCCAAAGTTGTTTATTATTAATATATATAACCTTATCTAATTCATTTGGACGAGCCTTAGATTTTTGGGAATAAAATAACAATTAATAATATAAATTTGTTTTAAAAAACTAATTTATGTCAATTTTGACACTATTTGGTACATGATTTTTATGAAGTTCATAACAGAATGATAAGTTCAATCCAAGTCCCTTAAATCAACAATAAAATCTCATATTAACCTAGGAAATTATTTTAAGACATAAAATGTCTCTAATTACATTTATTTGGGTATTTATAACATCAATTATGTCAATATTTCATTAATAAGATAATTACTGCACCATCGTTGTGTCATAAATTAATTATATAATTTAATGTCTAAAAATTACAAATTAAATACCATTATGTAGGAAATCATTTTATCTTTCCGATGAGTATTTATAGTCGAATTTATCTTATTTATAACACCATATTAAAAATGATTTACTTATTAAACTTTGATTTTTAACTATTTAACCCTTCTTTAAATAAATTAATAATAAATGTCCTAATCTAATCCAGGTGGGCATAAATAGTCATATTTTATTTCTAAGGTTGTTTTTGGTCGAATTACACTTGTCCAATAGAATTAGGACATGTTTTAGGGTAATAATAATATCATTTTTACCCTTAATTACGCTATTTACTTTTAACCGTGGTAATAAAAGTAAAAAGTTACTATTCACCAAAAATTATTTTCATCTCATTGAATCAAATTATAGTCCTTGATATTAACCGTGTCTCTCGGATTTTCGAAATTCCACTCACAGAAGCGGTAAAATTATGTTTTATGAAAAATTCAGTTTTTTAACTACCACTTAGTGGTTTCACTATTCATCAAAAATTGAAAGTTTTCAGAAAAATACAAAACAATTAGGCCTAAGCTATATTTGATATTATGATTTAAAAAATGATGTTTATTTTACCAAATTCAAAACAGTTCATTTATATTAACTAATTAAAAAATTAATTCCCGTCGTCAAAACAAATAGCGTGTTTTTAAGAGATAATAACTATCAAAAGATTGACACTTATTTATGTGTGGTTTAAATGTGAAATTACATCCAATGACCAAAATTGTATTAAATTTTAAAAATATATTCTAAATATACTTTAAAACCACCCAAATTAATATTTTATCAATATTTATTATTTCTATTAAAAAATATGTTTTTAATTAAAATTTAGTAATTTTCACTATTCATCAGAATATGAAAGTTATCTGAAAAATACCAAAATTTTACCCTAAGATAATTTCGATATTCCGAATCCAAAAATGAAGTCCATTTTGAAAAATAAAATTTACAAAATTTTAAAAAGTGGTTATTACTATTCATAATAGCTAGTTTTAATAATATTTTAATAGCATATTGTTGTTTAGTGAATCTCTGTATTGCGTACTACACATGCTATTGAGGAGGGTCGCGATAGCGTGTAATGAAAGGCAATTCAAGGATGAATGTTGTGAAATATCCTTTTGGTGTAGTGTACAACACAAGACATTAATGAAATTAAGAATATATTTCATAAAATCTTGGGGTGTTACAATATTTATACCCCGTATGTGGAAAGGAAGGGATACTAGTTTTAAGAAGGAAAAATAGTCTTCCTTGGATCATCATGATCTAACACCATAGTCAGGATAAGGTAATGAGAAAGACAAGATAATTTAATCTTTTGGTACCCATGACTTTAAATACGAAGTGTGTTGTGGGTTTTGTAGAAGCTAAATAAATAGTATATAATATTCAACAATTTGTTTTGAGTTCTTGAAATTGTATGTAGTAAGTAATGTTTTATCATAATATAAATAATGGTAATTCTCCTTTTAGTACTAGCCATGATTTTATGTTTTTGAGAGTAGAAGAAATTAAAATACTCGGGGATATAATCTATTGAGAAGTGTTACTCAAAGAAGTGAAGTCTAAAATAGCAGAATTGTCATGCAGTGGAAATGTGGATGTCCCATGGCTAAATTCATAACTCAGAAGAAGTATGATCTTATCATTCGAGAGATACAAAGTTAGTTAGCAAGTTGGATCTTGTGAATGTGGGAGTGTTGTAATAGTGGTTTCCCTAGAACCAACATGATTAGTACTTTTAGATTACAATATCATTGATACTGTGAGTTATACATGATGTACACATACCATAATGGTGTTTTTATTTATGCCTTCAATATTTATATGGTAGTGTCCATATATTAATTTTTGTGTCAATATTCTATAGCAATTCCTCATCTATAAAGAGAACCTTAAGATACTATGTCATTAATATTAAATATATTTCATATGGTATAGATACATCATTCTAAATAGACATAATTGATTTCAGAATATTAAGTATTAATGTATCGTAATCATTGAAACTTTTTCTCATGAAGTTAATATTTGGTGATCTCAAGTACTTGAGATCATGAGGAAAAACCCACCAATAAAAATTCCACATGTTTTGGGTGTCATTGGTTGTTCCTTTCTATGAACATGTGTATTGGTCTCTTGACATGAGATCATTATCAATGTGTTTGTTGTAAGGTAAAAAACATTATAATGAAGTCATGGTGAGGTATCTTGTGGTGGGTGTGTCATTAGTGGCATGAAATTGGTTGAATGATTAAGATAGATTTCTTTCTTTTGAGTTGAGGAACTAATATCTCAGGCCTAATTGATCAGGATGATAGTACCTTCATTAAATTCATGTTCATGGTAGTCAAAGGTAAATCTGCCCAATTA
The DNA here is from genome assembly GCA_963277665.1 of Viscum album. NCBI lineage: Eukaryota > Viridiplantae > Streptophyta > Magnoliopsida > Santalales > Viscaceae > Viscum > Viscum album. Next base: position 482,509,320 of record OY728153.1, on the reverse strand, counting down.
AATCATCAAACCATAAATCAAGAATGGATAATGGAAAAAATATTTTCTTCATATTTTATGAAATATTGAATGACATGGAGATTATATTATAGAATGAATGTTAATAGGTTGGTTTTCAATGTTATGACCATTTTTGTCTCTTTTGGGGCCTTTATGGGTTTCTAGGCTCCACTCTTGGTTTTTGAAATATATTCACTGTTATCGAGATATGTTCATAGAGGGGATAACCCAATATCGCATTGAATATTTATCCCTATTATGGTGAATAGGCGTATAAAATATGGTGGGCCATACCACATGGCCCAAGCGTTTTCCATGATTTATTGATCACTGAAACATAAAAAAATAATTATTATATGAGTATAGAATAATTGAGTGGAATTTGTTTTTTAAAAGGATTTAATAGTGTATAGAATAATATTATACGAATGAATATTATTTTAATAATCATGGTTTATTTAATATTATTGGGAATTATGAGTCTAGTTAATGGATCAGGTTTTTCATGTAATATATTTAATATATATTACACGTATGTGATAAAATATAAATAATATTTTTGGTGTAGTGAGTTCATAAAAATTATTTATCAATAAATTATTTAGTGAATGTTAAATATATAGGGACTAGGGATCCTTGACCAGGTATTTTAGAAATAAAATATATAAGAACATGATACATTCATTTCCACAATGTAGTTCATTCTAGTGGATTTGGAGCTCCTCCCCTGCATCTTAGAGAGAGAATGGATCTATCGAAACAAGCGATACAAGTACCCCTTCACAGATCAAAGGAAAATGATTAAGGTGATTATCTCAACATAAAAGAGATCATCGGGGCTCCGTTCTAGCACCAAAAATTCAATTCATTGAGTACATGCAAATTTTATAAGCATGTTTGGATGATCTAGAGGGTTCACCTTTATATCCTTTAAGAAACACCCACCTGTGATGAACTGTTGTGAAACACATTTCAAATCAAATTAGGAAATCCTTTATTCAATTTGTTTCTCTAAAATATTAATGCATGATCTCGTACCTATACTAGGGATTTAATCATGGGAGATGATGAAGTTACACTGCTCCGATGATGAATTTTTTTAAACCCCTATCCCACCAATGTCAATTTCACCCCCTAGTACCTTTAGTTTACATAAAATATACCCCAAGTATACATTCCCTTTTATAATGTGAGGAGATGAAACATTGGACATCATTTTAATTTAATAAAATTATTACAAAAAACATGTGATACTAATAAATTTACCGAAAAGGATCACATACATAGGTTGTTTTAATATCATGGTCATGAACACACATGGAATGAATACAAAAATATATACCTACTAGTATTCACCTCAAATCAATATTTTTTATTTTTATAAATGTGAATGAATTATTTCAATTAAATAATTAATTATTTGTTTATATGAATTTCCATATAAATATTCATGTATTTTCATTCATAATTAATCATAAATAAATAAAATTAATTATACTTAGAGTCAACACTATACATAACCATCAAAACTACACAATACATTTTATAGTCTTTTTTGTGTATTAAATATAACATGTGATGTACATAAAATGTAACATGTTAATTTGTGTGTAGTGTGTCTAGCCAAATAGATTTAGCCTATTTAATAATAACTACACATTTAATATATATAATGAGTATAACTTTAATACTTGTATTAAATATAGTTTAAATGAAATACATATTTGGTATGTAGTTATTATTATATGCGGTTATTCTTAGGATGGTATGTCGGAGTATGATATACTCTATTATTCCAAACGTAGGATCAAATATATAAGTATGAGATTATTAGATATATGAGGGGGGTAGGGGTGAATTGTACATTTTAAAATTTCCCTAAGGAAATTTTGCATAACCAAGATTCACAACACCTCTATGTTCTAAAGACTTTCTTGATTCCGAAAATGTGATTCCAGAAATGAAACTTAACAAAAGTTTACAACTACTAAGATTCCACCTTAAAGAGTATAGAATCTATCTAAATCAGAGTACAAGTAAGGAAGTATAAGAAAGTTATAATTTTATTATCAATACAAAATGCACAGGGAAAAACAAAGTAGTTACACTACAAGTAACAAACACTAACTCTTTTAACCCAAAGAGAACGGTATCCAAAAAACCAGGATAAGAGGTCCCTTGATTTATACATTCAAGAAAGTTTGTCTTACCCAAACCAGGGTAAGTCCTCGATACGAAGATCGGAGTCTGTCTTGTTATCCCCGCAAGCCCTCAACTATCAGGTAGTCGACACCTATGTATTCCTATCCCCGGAAGCCCTCGATTGTATATAGCAACAATCAGAGTCTCACGAAGAATGTCTTCTCGACGAAAAGATTGAACAAGCCATTCAAACATTCTGCACAAAGCTTGAGAGTTTATAAGATCCTCTCTCTCTAAAAATCACTTCAACATCATGTATGCACCAATGTCAAAGATGTTGTCTAGTGTTATTGCTTCTTTTCAAATGAGATCCTACTTATAGGCGAAGCTCCAATGGTCGTCTCCCTCCTCCAATGGTCATATTTCTCCTTTAATATCAGAGGGACCTATACACGTGTCACTCAATCAACGGTTAGTTGATAACTAAAGGCAAAACATAGTTTTAAATTAGAAAAAGTGTAAGCATAAGTAAAACTGATGTTCGAAATGAATGTAAATAATAGTTCAGAATGTAAGCAAATAATGAAAGTTAGTAGTCTAACTAAAAAATAGAATTAAGAGTTTATAATAAAGACATATTAGGATTCTGTTTTTTAGGAATTCGGAACCTCAATTCTATAGAATTCCGGAGTCTAATTTTCAATGAAATTCGATGTCTGGATTTACAAGAATTTGGAACCTGAAATTATAGAGTTCAGAGTCTAACTAGTAGAAGTTTGGAGTTGAACTCATAGAAGTTTAGAGTCGAACTCATAGATGTTCGAATTCGAACTCATAGAAGTTCAGAGTCAAACTCATAGATGTTCGGAGTCGAACTAGTAGAAGTTCAGATTCAAACTCATAGAAGTTCGGAGTCGAACTAGTAGAAGTTCGGAGTCGAACTAGTAAATGTTTGGAGTCGAACTCATCGATGTTCAGAGTCGGAATTCATAGTCTTAAACAGAATGCTTCATATCTATGTATTATACAATTCCAAGATTTTTAGTTACAATATGAATTTTACACTTAGAAAAGAATTTTGATTGAACAATGAAAACAATGTAAGGATAAATTTCCTTGGGGAAGGAAATTTTCCATAAAAAATTGAAAAAAGGGGTAAAATGAGATTTGCCTTAAGATAAGGTGTTTGGGATTTTCAAAACATGAAGAAATGGAAAAGTCATATGGAAAACCTTATTAACTCAATAATCTATCCCTTTTTGGAATTCACAATCATCCTTACGAAATAGAATAAAATGACTCAGAAAAAATTTAAACTTATATCCCTTTTCATAGGGACAAAGATGAATACAACTAAATCCCCCTTAGGCTTTGGAAATCTAAGGATCATATCCCAGATTTTAGAGAATGGGATTTGTCTTGAGTATGAAAATTTCTTGTACTGAAAAACTCCTCCTAATATTAACCCCCCCTTACTTAGGGATACCTCATTTACATATGATTATTTTTCTCTCTCTCCTTTAGATATTTCCTTATTCCATTTTGAGTTATTTTTCCTTCTCCCCCTTTGTGATTTTCAAAAAGAGTTTGAGGGAATTGAAAAGAAATATGGTACCTGAGATATTAGTAAATACAACAAAACAAAAACAAGCAACCACAATTCTATTATAATTGGAAGAATTTTTACAAGGAAAATCAAATGCAACAAAAGATGGGATTGAGTATATTTTGTTTCCTTTTCCTTGGACAATAGATTCTTCACAATTTTCTTCATCTTTTTGAGCTCTTTATTATCCTCCTCATCTAGCTTTTCTAAGACTGTGATTCTATCTTCTTGAGCCATCATGGCTTCTGCCTGAGCGTTCAACAACTCCTCTTGCTTCACTAACTTCTCTTCTATCTCGGTCTAAAGATCTCTTTCTGATTTCAAACCATGAGAAACATAATACAGCTTTCCATTTAGATCATTGAAATCTTAAATTCGAGTATTTTTCTCTAGGTTCAGATTATCCTGAAAACTGTGTGAATGATTTTTGATTTTAACATCCTCAGTACCAAAATCCTCCTTAATATCTAGTTGGAACTGATCAAGATCGTCCATATCTTAAAAAAATTTCTTAGACCAAAGGGTTATTTTGCTGTACGAATTTCTGTGGACCTCGTAGTTGATAAGAAAATTTTTATTCTATGCTTTAATCTTCAAACATTTATCCATTACCATTGATAAGGATTATGACTTCTGATTCAAGTTGTGCTGAAGCATCTAACATCTGGAGTCTATTGTAGAAAAGATCAGAATGGTGTCTACCAATTTCTTTAGGGACTCAAACACAAAATCATATCCCAATGCAGATGACTCTGAATCAGATAACTTTCTAGGAGATTGTTCTTCTTCTATTTCCACCATCATCCTTTTAGAAGATCCTCCAAAATGATTCTTCCTTATGATATCTTTTGTTGGGGTATCAATAAGCACTTGCTTACCCTTACTAGTCCTCAGAATGACCTCTTCTTATGGAGATTCATGCTCATTGTCAAATAATTGCACAATCTTGTCTTTATCAACCTTTTCTTTCTCATCCCCAGCCTCAAAATCTTCTGGATGGATAAATTCATGATTATGAATTTCTTCTTCAGATGGATTGTTCACCTCCTATTCACCTTTCTCATCATCTGTGGGTGTAGCCAATTTTGAGGCTCCATCTTGAGAATTCCAGAGTGAAAACTTCTCGGATGGTGTTCCCTTATCTTGATATTCATTGATTTGCCTAATTACATCATCAGAACCTCCACTCATCTCATCTTGTTGAACTTCCCCCACAACATGCTGAACTTTATTCATTACTTATTTCTCAACTTCCCATTATTCATCATCCTTCTCTTGAGATTTTTCTAAAGTCATGATGTTCTTCCCCGGATTTTCTGGTAAAATTTCAACCATGAAAGACTTCGTAATGCGAATATTCTCGAAGGATATTTCTGTGGCTTTCAAGAAAGATTGAACAATCTCTACCTCTGACATTTTCTTCTTCCTCTTCTTCTCTTTAGCTTGCTTCTCTAACTCATCATTAGCTTTTTTTAAGTCCTTAGCCTCAGCAGGGTCCAAGCCAAACTACAGATCCCCTTCTTTCCCCTTTTCTTGGAGCTCTCTCCACTTATCCACCACCTCATCTGGGTAGGCATTTTGATTTTCGGGTTTAGGAGGTGTAGATTCGACTTCCTTGGACTTAGGAGTTTTTCCTTCAGCTTCAAATTCATTAAAAATCCTTTTCTTGCCGGCCTTCTTGTATGGTTCAACTCTCTCTATAGTTTCCGAAAGAGCTTCTGCCTCCTCCTCTGGAAAATCATAGAACTCACCTATCTATTTTGAAACACCAACTTTTATCCTCTTTATGGTGTCATAACTAATCAGCATCACCTTGTAATTCCTGGTCTTTGAGATTCATGAAATTTTGAAGGATTCTGGGTACCGAACACTTAGCTTAGAAAGCAATGCCAGATACATAATGATCTGATCTCTAATATTTCCATTCTTGATATTATCAATCATGATAAGGATGTGCTTAATGAAGATCACCTTCCTTAGATTTACCAAAAAATCTAAGATGCACATATCACTATTTTAAGGGTATCCTTATCACAACTTATTGAAATAATGAGACCTTGTACCCATAATTATAGATTCCAGTTGATGGTATATAGATGGGAAATCATTGCTGTTTTTTAATCTTTTTGCCCAAGGCATTCCATAGCCTTCAGCTTGTTGAAACTTCCCTGAACATCCGTGAACTTGTGTGAACAAAATTCGTCTTAACCATCGTATGATAAGCCCACCAAGCTTGGAGCCTTGGTGTAAGAGAGTTTGTAGGTTTTTCCATAGGCTTTGAATGAAAACCTATCACCGTCAGCTTCCTTATGGAAGCACACTGACTCATAGAATTCCATAAGAAGATCCGGATAAACTACATCTTGAGTAGCTGTCTATGGAATAGCTACACTTTCCCATCCATTGAGATTTATGTTCTGGGAAATGATAAAATCATACTTATTGAAAAAAATCGGATGCACCAACCTTTCCCTCTAGATTAACCACTATGAGATCAGCTTAGTATAAATTTCTTGGGATTCTAAGGACATTTGGACTTAAGTACTTTTGAAGAATTAATAACGGGCTTTTATAGAGAGGCAGATATTTGAGACACAAGAGCTTGACAACCGATGTGGGACAACCATCGGTGGTCCTTTATATAGGCGATGGAAGTGACCATTCATCTTCCAAAACCAATCTAAAGGTTGAGAATTATTTAGATCTGATCTGATGGTTATAAAAGTAGTTTCAAGGAAAACATTTTGGTTGAATCTGATCTTTTGAGGTTTTTAAAAGTAAAAAATTCAGATTGAAGGAATCTTGAATCCGAGAAATTTTTCATATCAAAAGAAACTAACACCAGGTGAAAAGAAAATGAAAACACGAGAGAGAATCATAACTTTCTGATTGTTAGGTGAATTATTCATATTGAATACAATTCTTCTTGAATGAATTTAAATTAAAAAAACATTATTATGATAATGAAAAGAAAATTCTCATTACGAAAATTTCCATTACGAAAATTTCCATTCTGAAAATTTTTCATTACGAAAATATCCATTCTGAAAATTTTCATTCCAAAAATTTCCAATCGGAAAATTTGGAAAAACATCATTACAAGAAACATGAAAAACTCCATTACGAAAGACTTAAAATAACATCATTATGAAAAATTTAAAAACTTCATAACAGATGTACTCCCTCTATGAAAAGGAGTTTATTGCTATAAGGAGATTGGTTCAAGAAGAAGTTAATAATGTAATATTATCTAATGGTTATCATTTCTAACATCTGTTTAATGTATTAAAATCTATCGGACGGTAAATATTTTATGAAAATGTTAGCAATTTTATCTTGTGTTCTGATAAACTGAAAATTGATATCTCCTTTTAGTGTGTGATCCCTAAGAAAGTGATTCCTAATATCTATGTGCTTTGAACTAGATTGATATGCCGGGTTTTTTTAAGGTCAATGTCACGTGTGTTATCACAGAAAATTTGATTCTTAGTAAAACTCAAGCCATAGTCTGTGAGTGTGTGTTGCATCCACAACACTTGGGCACAACAACTTCCATCTGCTACATATTCACCTTTAGCAGTGGATAGTGCTACAGAATGTTGCTTCTTACAATTCCAATAAACAAAATAATCTCCTAAGAAATGACAAGTTATGGATGTACTTTTTGTATCCATTCTACATCCACCAAAGTCAGAATTTGATAAACGTATTATGATAAAATCTTTTCTAGAAGTATAAAATATTCCAATATCCATGGTTCCCTTTAAGTAGCGAAAAATTATCTTCACTACCGTTAAATGAGATTCCTTAAAATTGGATTGATATCTATCACATAAGAATACTAAAAACATCACGTCTGGACGACTAGCTGTCAAGGCAAGTAAAATTCGAATATATTCAAGTCTAGATATTGGAGCTTAGGTTTCTTCAAAGTCTATTCTTTATTGTTTATTATAGCCTTTAGAAACCAATCTAGCTTTGTTTCTTACTATGATTCCTGACACGTGCTTGTCGTGGGGTGTGAAAAAAACAAATATTACCTAAGTTGAAATTTAGTAGAGTGGTAATCCTAGGTTGTCTCCATAGAGGAGTGCACAACAATTAAGCTGTCATCATAAAATAAGAGAACGAAGTGAGGATGTTTTTAGAAATTGATTAATTTTGAAAATAAAAGAGTAAAGGAAAGAGGTTTATGAAAAGGATTGAGAACAAACTGATAAAACAATTAATTGAAACTATTGTATGAGAAGGGTTATTAGGTTACAGTTGGTTCTCCATTTGTAATTCTATCGTAGTTCCAATTTATCCAATTCTCTTCTGTTAAACCGTTATGGGTGAGAATCCACAATCGTTTCTTTCACTCCCTTGGTCAATTAAAAATGTGAGAATAAACCTTACTAAAATCATAGGTTGGTCTACTCTCCTTCCAATGTGTAATAGAGTTGTAGAAAATACTCCCAATTATCTTAGGCAATTCCCAATTGGGTCTTGTTTATCCCAAGTAATCAATAACATTCACTACTCCTCACACATGTATCGGTGATCACCGAGTACTTCACCCCTAAGTCCCGGTCTATTCCATCGTTTATAAACCAGAACCTAGTGGAGGGAGATATTGATCATTTACCAAATATAAATGAACAACAGAATCAAAAATCATATACAATTGTCCATGATAATAAAAACTGTTATAGGAAATTGAAACTGATTCACAGAAGAGAAGAGGATTTTAAAACATTAAGAGAAAGAACTCATGAAATAAAAAATGGAAAACCTCTCCTTCCCCAATCACAAAGATGTTTACCCCACCAATTTAAGGGTAATTGTGACTAATGGGAAAGAAGAATTCATTACAAAACTAAGAAGAACAAAAGAGAGAAAACAAAGAACAAAAAATTTGATGCTCCAGATTCTGTCCTCCAGATGTTTTCCTCTATTCTGCCAACCAGCCGGCCGAAACTCACTGAGTTCCCTTCTTATAGATTATTAGAAATGATTTTTTATATCTACACTCATATGTTTAGAGTCATTGGATAAGTTTAAAGAATGATATGGCTGAATCAATGACTATTACTTGTATGGCCGCCAAACACTGTTTCACCCACTCCACTTGGACGCGCCCAAAAGATGCCTTAATGAAATTAATATTTTATGAAATTTAATAAGAATCATGCCTTAAAAATCCTATTTCAACATAGGCTAGAAGAACCTCATTCTAATGCTGAATAAAGAAAACATTCCATATTTAATGTAGTGGGGTCCATTCTGCCTTCCAAACTGATTTCTACACTTGATTGAATTTTCTGTACAATTGGGTGTCGAATTGGGTCTTAGACCAGAAGGCACATTTGAATCCCACAAGCATAGGAATCCTATAAAAAATATTCACTTTAATTGGAACAATATTATAAATGTTATGCCCAAAAAATAGATGCTATATAAAACTGCAAATTTTACAGAATTACCCCATTTTCACATTTAAGCCCAACATAAACCAAAAACACATAAATGATGCAAATAAACTAATATTGAATAATTGGGAGGGACTGAATCATTGAAAAAAATAATGAAAATATTAACTCTTTCAATTCCCCCACACTTATCACTTGGACTCATGTACAAGTCAGAATCAAAATAAAATCAAAGTAAATTCAAAACACATATCCCTGAGATCCACCAATTTGAAATCAAGAAACAAAATATATCATGCCTCATCGAAATATATTTTTTCATGCTCTTAATTTAAGATACTTCAATATATTTACTCTTCATTTCTCATCCCATGCACACGAAACAGTTACCTACATTTCATTATCTCTCATCACACAAATTTTCAATTATTTAACAATGTATTTCTCATCCAAACTCATACAAGGGTCACCACAGGCTTGATAAATTCCTATATCTCCACCTTATGTGAGTCAAAGACATATGTTTACCCTGAGAACATGTCATGGTTGTTCTGTGGCTTTAGGTTGGTAGGATTTAGATGTAAATATTCTGAGGCTGAATATAGAGGACTTGGCTCTTTTTGAAGAAAAATTGCATTACTCTAAATATCACAAAAGTATGGTCCCCTCTTCACTCCCCTTAGTAGAAAATAAGCTCCTTATTCATTTAATATCAAGGAATGTACACAAAGTTCATCATTTCAATAGAAAAAATTTCAATCTTCGCAAATATAATATTTCTTGAAAGCTCCAGAAAAGGCACAACTTTCTTTTTTACATTATAAGCTCTAGAAAGGCACAACTTATCTAATCATGAAAGCTCCAGAAAAGGCACAGATTTCAGTAGAATTATTTTTTTAGCAGAAATGACATATCTTCAAAAAAAATTCACCCATAGTATCCCCAAATAATGTAGCACAATACAAGACATCTTCCCCCCACACTTATGTTCAAATAGATCATGAAATTTCACTTCAAGAGCATGTTGGACATGGAATATTGGCTTTTAATTTGGCTAACTTAACAGGATGTTCATAGATTCTATGGGAAAAGAGGATTTAAATGTTCAAGTTAGGCCATTATGAAAGGGATTATCATGAAAAGGAGGATTTCAAAGAAATGAAATTCCTCAATCATTTAAAACACACGTACATAAAACCCTCAAGTTTTGACAGGAATAAATCAAATTCTGGTTAAATCAAGCATGATTTTGTTCTCTCAAGAAGTGAGGTGAATGTAAAGAATATGAAAATAATTGGTTTAGAATCCTCACAGGAATTTGATTTAAAATATAAAGAATGTGATATGTGGCATGGGATTCAAAAAAATAGAGTATTTTTTCATGAAATTCCCAAAGAATTGAACTTAAAACAATATCATTTTCAGCTTTCATTTAAGCTTAGTTTCAATGAATAAATTATTTCTCCCATGGACATGGGTTTCAAAAATGTCAATGATAATCATTTCAGCTCAAAAGTTTCAAAAAACACACAAAAATTGAAAAATAAACACACAAACTTTTAAACACACACATGTTTTTTTAAAACAAATCCGAAAACAAACAACACATAAAAATACTACACTACAAAGGTTCCCTCCCCCACACATAAATGATGTAGTGTCCGAAATTCATTCAAATGTATTTAACACATAAGGATATTGGAAATTGAATCACAGCAATCGTGAAAATATAAAGGAGAGGTACGACCTGATGGAGTTTATTGATGAACAGGATGGAGGAGTGTGATCTCCTCCATTGGCTCTGATGGAATGGTCCCAAGGAATTTCTTCAATCTGTTCCCATTAACAGTGAATGGATCCTTCGCTCCATCCTTCAAAATCTGCACAACACCAAAAGGATATACATGAGTAACTATAAATGGACCTTCCCACCTGGAATGAAGTTTACCTGGCATCAGCTTGAGTCTTGAATTGAATAACAACACTCTGTCTCCTAGATTAAAGTCTTTTGGTTGGATCAGTTTGTCATGAGCCACTCTTATTATCTATTTTTAAATCCGATAATTTTAAAATTCTTCCCTTCGAATTTCATCCAACTCCTATAACTGCAATCTTCTCTCTTTCCCAGCACTTTCAAGATCCAGATTCATCTTCCTCACAGCCCGGTATGACTTGTGTTCCAATTCCACAGGTAGGTGACAACATTTCCCATAAATTATCCTATATGGACTCATTCAAATTGGGGTTTTGTAGGCTGTCCTGTAAGCCCATAATGTGTCTTCTAACCTTTGGCTCCAATCCTTCCTATTTGGATTAACAGTCTTTTCCAAAATTCCTTTCATTTACCTATTGGACACTTCAGCTTTCCCAGTAGTCTGTGGATGATAGGGAGTTGGTGTTTTATGATGCACCCTATACTTTTTCAACAAATCCACCATTCTCCAACTACAAAAGTGAGTCCCTTTATCACTAATAATGGCTCTGGGAACTCCAAACCTACAAAATATGTTAGCTCTGACAAAATCACAGACAACTTTAGCATCGTCAGTCCTGGTGGGTTTTGCTTCCACCCATTTGGAAACATAATCAACCACAAGGATAATATAAGAAATCCCAAATGAAATTGGGAAAAGGACCATAAAATATATCCCCCAAACTTCAAAAATTTGACAAAAATTAAGTGTCTTTTAGGGCATGTTTTGTCTCTTTGAAATATTTCCTGTAAACTGACATTTTTCACACCGTTTTCAAAATTCATGAGAATATTTGAAAAGTGTTGGGCAATAAAGTCCAGATTCTAAAACCTTACTTGCTATCCTTTGGGGTCCAAATTGGCCTTCACAAGGTAATGTGTGACAAAACATAAAGACTGATTCGATTTAATTTTTAGGCAAACATATTCTTATCATTTGGTCATTGCCAATCTTCCAAAGAAATGAATTATCCCATATGTAATATTTAGATTAAGATTTCAATTTGTGAATTTGGAGAGAATTTAAATGAGATGGGACCTGAGATGTTACCAGATAATTTACCATGTCAGTGTACTAAGGTACTTATTCTTCACTCAAGTATAACTGCTCTCCTGGAAGGTGATCATTTAGTGGTTCAGTGTCTGGAATTTCAACTTCAACGGTGTCAGGTAGTCTATATAAGTGATCAGCCATTTGGTTCTCAGATGCCTTCTTATCTTTGATTTATATGTTGAACTTCTATAGTAATAGCATCCATCTCACAAGCCTTGGTTTTTCTTCAGCCTTTTTCATGAAGTACCAAAGAGGTGCATGATCAAAAAAAAACAATGACTTTAGGTCCAAGCAGATATGATCTAAATCTTTCTAAAGAAAAAAAACGGCTAAAATTTTTTTTGTTGTTGTTGTGTAGTTGAATTGGGTTGCATCTTCGGTTTTTGAGGAATATTCAATGACTTGTGGTTTTACCTCAATTCTCTGAGAATGTGCTGCTCCAACTTCTTGGTTTGAAGCATCACAAAGTAGCTCGAATGGTTCTTCCCAATTGGGTGGCTGTATTATTGGTGGTGTAATCAATCTCATTTTCAACTCATCAAAGGCTTCCGTACATGAACCATTTAAATCGTAATCAGCATCTATCAAAAGTAATCTAGAGAGAGGGAGATAAATCTTACTGAAATCTTTGATAAACCTCCTGTAGAATCCTTCATGTCCTAAAAATGATCTAACAAATTTCACACAAGTTGGGTAAGGAAAAGAAGTTATCACAACAATTTTTGATTTATCAACTTCAATTCCTTTCTGAGAAATGACATGCCCAAGTACAATTCCTCTCTCAACCAGAAAATGGCACTTTTCAAAATTCAAAACAAGGTTTTTTTCAATTCATGTTTTAAAAACTTTTTCCAGATTTTTCAAACAACTGTCAAAAGAATTTCCAAAAAATGTGAAATCATCCAATAAAACCTCCACGAAATCATAAATGTGATCAGAAAATATACTTACCATACACCTCTGAAATGTACCTGGATCATTACACAATCCAAATGGCATCCTTTTGAATGCAAAATTTCCAAAAGGACAAGTAAATGTAGTCTTATTTTGATCCTCATGAGCAATGGGTACCTGAAAATAACATGAAAATCCATCCAAAAAGCAATAATGGGTTCTTCCCACCAATATCTCTAGCATCTGGTCAATGAAAGGGATACTAAAATGATCTTTTCGAGTGACTTGATTCAACTTCCTAAAATCTATGCACACTCTCCAGCTATTCTTAATTATTACCGGGATTAATTCATTCTATTCATTCCTCACAATGGTTAGGCCAGTTTTATTTGGGACTACATGGATGGGGCTAACCCATTGTGAATATGATATCAGATAGATGATCCCGGCATCAAATAAATTCTCAATCTCTTTTTTCACAACCTCCATCAGGGTAGGGTTCAGCCTCCTTTGGGGTTTTCTGACAGGTTTGGAATCTCCCTCAAGAAAAATTCTCTGTGAGCAAATTTTTGGGTTTTTTCCTGGGAAATCACCTAAGCTCCACCCTATTGCTTGGATATTCTCTCTAAAAATCTCAATCAATGATTTTTCTTGAGTTTTAGATAGATTATTATCAATTACTACTGGTAATTTATCTCCCTCCATAAGGTAAACATATTTTAAATCAATGGGGCGTGGTTTTAATTCTAGATCAGGAGGATGCTCAAGAGATGAAACTAAATTGAGGTTCTCTACTTCTAATGGTTTGACATCCTGTACACAAGAAATCATATCATCTTCATCATCATTTAAAAAATTATCAATGAAATCATATTTTACCTCTTCTTCCAACAGGAAATCAGAACCTCCAAGAGTTTGGGAATCCATATGTTCAGTGATATCTTTAATGGAAAAATTCTCTCTTAATGATAAAAATTCTGGGAACCTACCTGATTCTTCAATTGGTTCTATGCCATATTCATTGGAGAGTGTGAAGAGTTAATGATCATCTGATGGGTGCCTCATGGATTCAAAAATGTTGAAGTGGATAGTGCTATCTCCAAATTCCATGGTAAGTGTCCCTTCATGGACATTGATGATGGTTTTTTCTATCCTTAAGAATGGTCTCCCCACAATTATGGGTGAGTGTGATGGGATCCTATCATCTTCCTTATTCAACACATAAAAGTAAGTAGGGAATAAAATATCATTGACTTTTACTGGGACATCCTCCAGAACTCTTGCTGGGAAAACTATTGATCTGTTTGCAATCTGGACCACAACTCTTGTAGGCTTCAAGTCTCCCATCTACAAAGAAGTATATACTGATTGGGGAAGTGCATTAATTGATTCACCTAAATCACACAAAGAATTAGTGAAATTTAATGATCCAATGGTGCATGGAATAGAAAATGTACCTAGATCGTGACATTTGGTTGGCAATTGTGGTGTGATAAGGGTTGAGACACTTCTTCCCAAATTGATCCTCTCATTCCCTTGAAGTCCCCTTTTCATGGATTAAATATCCTTCAAAAACATAGCATACATTGGAATTTGTTTGAGTGATTTAAGCATAGGTATGTTGTTTTCCACTTTCTACAAGGTGTCCAGATTTTCTTTTTGCAGTGTTTCTTCCTGCAACCTCTTTGATTCAATCATCCTTGATAGAAATGGTGGTGGTATATCTTTCTTATCCCTTTGTTGACATTGAAATTTTGTTTCTTGTTTCTTCTTTCTTGGCCTATCCTTATCATCCTCCTCTTTCTTATCTTCTTCCAGATGCGTTTTCATAGAGTTATAATCCTTTCTAACTTCATTATCACCCAGATAAGTTTTTCTTATTTCATGTTCACTAGTGGATAGTGGTTGGAGTTCATTTACACTTATTTTTGTTATAATATTAACATTCTCTTATGGGTTTGGGACTGTTTGGGAAGGGAGTATACCTGGATTTTTGGTCAGAAAGTCCATGAGACTTTCAAACTTGTTGGACAAATCCTTAACAGTGTCTCTCAGTCCTTCAAACTCATACTTTTGATGTTTTTGAATTAGAGGTTGTGCACTGGTGGATGGATTCTCATAGGGTCTTTAGAAAGTGGGTGGTTTTTGGTATGAGGTCTGGTTATAAGATTGCTTTTGTTTAAATGGTGGTGGATTCTGGAATTGATTTTGGAATGGTGGTTGGTTTTGAAACTGGTTTTGGTATGGGGGTCTACCTTGATTTTGCTGATTTCAAAACCCATATTGGACTTGTTTAGGATCTCTCCATCCTTGATTTTTCTGGAACTGCCTTGGTTGAAAGGTTGCTGCACAACTTTCCATTGCCTGTATTTCAGAACATTGGTCAGCAAAAAGATCACGTGATGAGAATAAACCACATACCTTAGCTGGCTCTTGTTGGTCACTAACTTGCTTCAAGGCCATCTGCCTCACCATACTAGTTAGCTCTTCAATCTTAGTTTCTAATAATGGTGATGTATGAGAAGTGTGTACCTCATTAATAACTCTTGTTCCAATACCTCTTGTTCCAAATTGCTGTGAGTTTTGGGAAATCATCACAATCAAGCCACTGGCTTCTTCTAGTTACTTGTCAATCAGGTCACCTCCAGATGATGCATCAAGAAGGTTTTTATCATTGTCCAGTAGTCCTTGATATAATAATACAATACAGTGATGTTCCTCAATGGATTGATGCGAACAACTGACACATAGCTTCTTAATTCGCTCCTAGTACTCGTAAAGGGTTTCTCCGGATGATTGTTGTATGGAATATATTTCCTTTCGAATGGATGTGCTTCTAGAGGTGGGGAAGAATATTTTCATAAATAATCTTTCCATGTCATTCCAGTCATGTACATATCCTAGTTGTAGGCCATACAACCATTCTTTTTCAGCCCCATCCATTGAAAACGGAAATGCCTTCCACTGTACCTGCTCGTCTATAATTCCACAGGGTCTTAAAGTTGAGAAAACATGTGTGAACTCTTTAATGTGTTTGTTTGGATATTTACCTGCCAAACCATGAAACTTTGGAAGCAATGGAATCATGTTAGGTTTCATTTCAAAATCATTTTGTAAAACTATCATGGCATGTTGATTGTTTTGATTATGGAATTGTGGTCCACATATGTCTCTAAGAGTTAGGTTTTGATTTTCAGCCATGATGACAGGATCAGAGTGAACACTTGAAGTTTCACTTGAGTCTGCAAAGGGAAATTCCTCAAATTCAGATTCCAAATTCATGTTTCTAATTTTATTCAACAAGGTTCTTTCAATTTCAGGATCTATGGGTAAAGGGTTAATTTTTGATTTCTATTCATGCAATTTTGAAGGGAAAAGATGAGAAGAGAGAAAAGAAAAGAAAAGAAATGTTGGTGCTACCTCCCCGGAAACGACGCCATGTTTTGACACGTTCCTGTCGTGGGGTGTGACAAAAAAAATATTACCTAAGTTAAAATTTATTAGTGTGGTTATCCTAGGTTTTCTCCAGAGAGGCGTGCACAACAATTAAGTTGTCACCTTAAAATAAGAGAAGGAAGTGAGGATGTTTTTAGAAATTGATTGATTTTGAAAAGACAAGAGTGAAGGAAAGAGGTTTAAGAAAAGAATTGAGAAAAAATTGATATAACAATTAATTGAAACTATTATATGAGAAGGGTTATTAGGTTTGAGTTGGTTCTCCATTTTTAATTCTATCATAGTTCCAATTTATCCAATTATCTTCTACTAAACCGTTAAGAGTGAGAATCCACAATCGTTTCTTCTCACTCCCTTGGTCAACTAAAAATGTGAGAATAAACCTTAAAAAAATCTTAGGTTGGTCTACTATCCTTCTAATTTGTAATAGAGTTGTAGAAAATTCTCCCAATTATCTTAGGCAATTCCCAATTGGGTCTTGTTTATCCCAGGTAATCAATAACATTCAATACTCCTCACACATGTACCGGTGATCACTGGGTACTTCACCACTAAGTCCCGGTCTATTCCATAGTTTATAAACCAGAACCCAGTGGAGGGAGATATTGATCATTGACCAAATATAAATGAACAACATAATCAAAAATCAGACACAATCGTACATGATAATAAGAACTGTTATAGGAAATTGAAACTGATTCACAGAATAGAAGAGGATTTTAAAACATTATGAGAAGGAACTCATGAAATTGAAAATGGAAGTACTCTCCTTCCCCAATAACACATAAGTTTACCCCACCATAGTAAGGGTAATTGTGACTAAGTGTAAAGAATAATTCATTACAAAACTAAGAATAAAAACAGAGAGAAAACAAAGAATAGAAAATTTGATGATCTAGATTCTATCCTCCAGAAGTTTTCCCCTATTATGCCCATCAGTTGGCCAAAACTCACTGAGGTCCCTTCTTATAGAATGTTGGAAACGAAGTTTTATATAGACCCTAAAAATTTGAGAGTCATTGGACGGGTGTAAATAATTATATTTCCAAATCAATGACCATTACTTTTCCGGCCTCCAAACACTATTTCACCCCCTCCGCTTGGATGCGCCCAAAAGATGCCTTAATCAGATTAATATTTTATGAAATTTAAAATGAACAGTCAATTGAAATTCCTTTTTGTACAACAGCTAGAAGAACCTCATTTTATGGTCGGATGAAGGAGATATTCTATATTTAATGCAGTAGCGTCCATTCTGCCTGCCAAACTGATTTCTCCACTTGATTGAATTTTCTGTACCATTGGGATTCGAATTGGGTCTTGGTCCAGAAGTCACATTTGAACCCCACAAGCATAGGAATACTAGAAAATATATTCACTTTAATTGGACCCCTATTATAAATGTTATTCCTGAAAATAGAAGCTATATAAAACTGCCAATTTTACAGAATTACCCTATTTTCACATTCAAGCCAAAAATACACCAAAAACACAGAAATGATGAAAATACACTAACATTGAATAATTTGGAGGGACTAACTCATTGAAAAAAATATAAATAATAATGAAAATATTAACTATATCAATTCTATTTTCACACACTTATTATTGAAGACCCATTTTACTCTAATTACAGATGTTCTCTTTAGGTCATTCAACCAAGGTCCAGACATTATTCCTTTTGAATTCATTTAGTTCATCTTGCATGGATTTAATCCAATCATAATCACCTAAAGCTTCATTAGTTATTTTGGGTACCAATTGGGAATGAAATGCTAGATGTTATACTTTATTTCTTAAGGAACATCTAGTCCATACAGGTTGATTCACATCACCAATGATTCTATCACTGGGATGATTTTTTAGAAACATCTGATTTGGGTTTTGTATAACCTGTTCATCAACATAGGGTAGAAAATCTTCTAGGGTAAATGTTTTAGGAGTATCTTCTTGAAAATTTTCCTTATCATAAGGATATTATATCATCGGATGATAATCAGTTTTTGAAAACACATCTAAGGATGGAGGTTGGGGTTGTTTTAAATCAAAGGGATCAGTTTCATCAAATTTGACATGTACTATCTCTTCAGTAGTGCAAGTGTTTTTGTTAAAAACTCTATAAGCCTTATAAGTTGTGGAGTAGCCTAAGAAAATTCCCTCATATGATTTTGGTGAAAATTTGTGTAAATTATATTTAGTATTGTGAATGAATACTTTGTAACCAAAAACCTTAAAGTTGGAATGATTAGGTTTTCTACCATTCCATAACTCATAAGTAGTTGTATTTAGAAAAGGTCTAATCAAAACTCGATTTATAGTATAACAAGAAGTACTTACAACATCATCCCAAAAATGTTTTGCTATAGAATACTCACTCAACATGGTTCTATTTATTTTTGAAAAATTCTATTTCTTCTTTAAACAACACCATTCTTTTGAGGTGTTCTGGGTGCTGAGAAGTTGTGCGTAATACATTTTTAACTAAAAAAAGTTTCAAAATCAGAATTTTGAAATTCTCATCCATGATCACTATGAATAGTTTTTCAATAAAATTTGATAAAACACTATTTTATAGAAAATTTTATTGATAATAAATGATATAATTTCCTCACATTATGCTAAATATATTCATTTATGAAATATTTGGGATTAGATCATTCATTTGAAAATTTGATGAAAATTCCAATTTTACCCTATTAAAATGTATGGTAGTTTTTAAAAGATAAATATTTTAATATCTATTATTTTAACTTAATATTTTGTAAAGGTTTTACTAACTAATGTTTCTATAACTTTCATTCAGGACACTAGAGCTAAAGAGTGCATTTGGATGCAGTAAATGGGCCATTAAGCCAATGGTGGGATGGACTCGGCAGAATGGACATGAGTTGTGTATTTGAGCCATATCATCTTCATCCACACTAGTATTGAGCACGAATTTTGAGGAATGCTCTGGAACATGATTTATCACAAATAATCCTTCTGGAAGACCGGACAATTCGCGCATTTTAAAGGTCAACATGGCGGTGAAACATGGAATAAAATATTTGGCCGAGTTTTTCATTTCACACTAAAAATGTTATGTAACCCTATCCCTCCAAAATTCTATTTAAAGGGGGTGTTAACTCTTTGGGAGGGTTTGGTCGTGGATTTGGGAAGGTGTGGACTAAAGGGTGTATCTTGTAAGCCCCACACAACTCTTGTAAGATGTAAGGCTTTGTGCAAACCTCTCTTCCAAAAAGGCTCTCCTCTCCCACCTCCTCTTTGTATTTATTTTCTATCATGTTTGTTTCTTGATTTTTTCATCAAATAATATTCTATGTTCTTCCATTTTATTCTTATCTTAATCTTATTAATTGGGTTGGAATCAATAGTGGATACTATATTGGGTTCTACCCTTTCAATCTTTTGCTCATGCAAAACGTCTCCACGATAACCCACACCGCCCATGAAAGAGTAGTTCTTTTTAGTAATCGATCGACCTCTATCCTTCTTCATTTAATTACATTGAATTATTGAGATACTTTAATTATCTTAATATGATCCATGAATTATGTTTTTAAATTGTAATAAACTAAGAAATCAATTGAATAATTAACACAAAAAACACGCGAGGTTGAGATTTTGTGTAAATTTTGAGAGCGCGATCTTAATCGGCAATACAAGACCACATGAGATTAATTTGTAGAGTTCAAATATAATCTATAAACACAATTCATCCTATTTTCTAGAATGTATATGTGCTCCAATTAACCACTGACCATATTCATACCTTATAACAACAATTAATGAAGGGTGTTGCGATTTCCAGTTCCGAAGGTAGCCTAGGGTTTAACTAATTCATCTTTGTGGTTAAGTTAACTCTTGTAGGGTTAAAGGGTTAAAAAATTAAGAGATCATAATTAAGTGGATATTGATTTAAATTATAATGATTAATAAGTAAATTAAGATATAGAGTTAGACCTATTACGCCTTTAAAAATATTTAAAAAAAACATCTTCTTGTTGTGTCTTTTTAATCAATCTTCATTTCAAAATTAGAAAGAAAAAAAATACAATCTTCTTCCATAAAACATCTTCTAGATTTATAAACTATAAAAACCCCATCATTTTAAGTAGTGTTTAAATTATATTCTCTTTTATTTTTTTCTGTAATACCTCTAAAAAGATTTTTAATTCACTTCCTCCTTTGAGAGACGACCTTGGTCAGCCACTCTGCTGCAACTAAGTACCCCAAAATCACACTAATCACTTGAGGGAACCCATGACAGTTCCCTTTCAGAAGGTTTTTCTCATTTTTGACTTGGGCTCTAAAACTTTTGAAATAATTTAAAGCTTCATACTTTTTTTAAAAAAATAGACCCATGTAAATCCAGTGTAATCATCAACTAAGACAAATACATGATACATGCCCCCAATAATTCTAGTTTTTGTTGGACCAAAAAGATCCATGTGCACCAACTGTAGTTCATCATTTGTTGAGACTTCACCGATTAATTTAAAACTTGATTTATGTTTCTTTTTATATTGACAAGGGTCACAGACCATTGAAAAATCAAATCTGAGCTCCGGTAGATCCTTAACTAAACTTTTATTAGAGAGTTTGCATAAGTTCTTAAGGTTAAAATGTCCCAACATTCTATGCCACAACCATGAATTATCTTCCATTGCAATAAGGAAAGGTATGTATTTTCTCCTACGGTCTTCAATGTTCAAAGTGTATACATTCTCTTGCCTATTGGCTGAGAGAATAAATTATTCCTTGGAATTGTGTACTAGGAATTTATCATTCCAAAAATTCATAAGGTATCCTTCATCACAAAACTGACTTATGCTAATGAGGTTGTGCTTAAGACCTTTAGAAAATAAAACATTTGAAATCAATGACTTTCCAAGATGAACAATGTTACATATACCAATAATTTCTCCCTGAGCATTATCTCTGATAGTTCCTTTTCCTCCTTTCGTCTTGATAATATTTATGAAATAGTTTTTGTTACCAGTAATATGCTGGATTCATCCACTATCCATATACTAAGTATTTCTGTTAGTAATTTTCCTATTTTCTTCAAAATAAGAACACAAAATTAGGTTTTCAGAATCCAGACTTTCTTCGATCCAGAAATCTTAGAAAGAAAAACTTTTGGGTACCCATATCTTCATAGAAAAATAAGCCTTATGAAATCCTAAAGATTGGTTTTTGTTTAGGGAACAATTATTTTCCTAGTGACCACCACATTACAATTTAGTACAGAACGGGGAACTTTGAGGAACAAAGTAGTTGTTACTAAAAATCAGTTTAGAACTAGTGTAACGAAAACTAGAAGTAATCCTTCGAGGTCGGATTTGTGAATACATTTTATTAAAAGTTTCCTTACCCAGGGTAATGTTTGAAAAACACTTCGTCAAGGAGAATATTTTGAATTTTAGTTTAATAACTAAGTTCTTGTCTTCAAAAACATTTTAATTAGAGCTAGTCTCGAAAACATATTTCTTAGATATTATGTTTTTTAGATATTTTTAAAGTTTATACTTATCATAACATACTTCCTCACGATTTTTTGAAATACTTTCAAAATCATCCATTTTCTTATCAAGATATTTAGAAAGATCTGATATTTACATAGTAACAATAGTATTCCTAGAATATTCCTTATCATGTTTTTTCATGAGTTTTGAATTCTCATTCTCAAGAAGTTTGGAAAACCTAGAAACTACATCATATGTAGGCAAAGTATTATCTTCATCAGATGAAGATTATTCATCCAAAGAGTTAAAATATTTACTATCATTAGGATTCAAATAAAAATTGGTCATTGATTTAGCATTGTGTACCTTAGCCATCAAGCAATGATTATCAATTGGTACCCTAGCTAAAAGACCATGATTCATCTGTCCAGAAGATTAATTATATGAAGATTCATCTGAAGAGTCTCCACCACTCGCACTCCATGTGTCATTGGCTTTCAACACTTTCTTAGCTTTGGACTTGTAATACTTCTTTCTATTTTTCTT
This sequence comes from Viscum album, assembly GCA_963277665.1. Classification (NCBI taxonomy): domain Eukaryota; kingdom Viridiplantae; phylum Streptophyta; class Magnoliopsida; order Santalales; family Viscaceae; genus Viscum; species Viscum album. The sequence goes on along the minus strand of OY728153.1, from coordinate 482,486,771 downwards.
AGATTCCTTTCCTTTATTTCTTTTCTCTTGAGCATAGGGTAGTCAGGACTTATGTGTCCAGCTCTCCTGCATTCATAGCATGTAACTTCAAGATCTATCATCTATTTCCTTTCCTTATTCTTATATTTAGATTGAATGTTATTATGTCTAGCTATCTTGTTCATACATCGATCAAGATTTGATAATTCATTTTCTGAGGATTCACATTCACTAGATTCGGAATGGATAACAACATTCTTAGATATGGATCTAATAACTCTCTCAGGAGTCTTAGCTTTCATGTGATTGGAAGTAGTAGTAAAAGCTACAAATCCATTTCCATTATTATTTTTTATGTTGTTAGCATCTCTCTTAATTCTAGTCTCATGTTGAAGAAGAGTTCCAAAAATTTCATCAAATGAAATTTTAGTGACCTTTCTATTTTCATCGATAGTAGTTCTATTTGATTCCCACTCATTAGGAATAATATCTATGATCTTGTCAACAATGGCTTCATCATCTAGTCATTTTTCACCCATTGATTGTAAGCTATTATCAATAGTCATGAATCTATGTTGCACCTTACAAATTGGTTCACCCTAAGGAAAATTAAAACCATGATACTCAACTCTAAGCATGGATCTCCTAGTCTCAATCACTATATATGTGCCAAAATGTGTAACTTCAAGTTTCTTCCATATACAGTTAGCTGTTTCACAAGAAAAAATTTGGATATATATGTTCCTAGTCATTGAACAAAGAAAAGTATTGCGTACCTTATTGTTGAGATGGTATTCATGTTTTTATTGATTATTGAAGGTACTAACTTCCTTGTCAGGAATTTTATATCCTTCGGTAATCCTGAAAAAGTTATCTACTCCAGTATTGATAATGAATGTCTTCATTAGATCTCTCCAATACTCATAATCATTACCATCAAAATTTGGTGGTCTAGTAGGATTTAGGTTGTCGATAGAACCAACATTTAAGCCTTCCATCCTTAAGAAAAACATTAGCACACAAACTTGTTAGAATAATAAGTCTGTAAACAAGATAAAATCTTTTATGCAAGAAAAGATTGTATCCCGATGCAAGAGAATGAATCTGAACTATGATTCTGAAAAAATAGATTCCAAAAAGTATGAATCCAGAAATATGATTCCATATGTTATGGGAAGTTTTTTTGAATCTAATCATGAGATTAATTCAGATGGAACCAATTGCTCTGATACCAATTGTTAGGATGGTATGTCTGATTATGATATAATCTATTATACCAAACATAGGATCGAATATATAAGTATGATATTCTCAGATACTAGAGGGGGGGGGGTGAATTGTACCTTTTAAAAATTCCATAAGGAAATTTTTCATAACCAAGATTCACAACACCTCTAAGTTCTAAAGACATGTTTGATTCCCGAAAATTGATACCGAAAATTAAACATAACAATAGTTTACAACTACTAAGATTATAACTTAATGTGTATAGAATTTAACTAAATTAGAGTACAAGTAAGGAAGTATAATAAAGTTATACTTTCCTTATAAATACAAAATTCACAATGGAAAACAATGTAGTAACACTACTAGTAACAAACAATATCTCTATTAACCCAAAGATAAGGGTATCCAACAACCCTAGAAAAGAGGTCCCTTGATTTATAATTTCAAGGAATTCTGTTTTACCCACACCTCGGTAAGCCCTCGATACGAAGATCAGAGTCTGTCTTACTATCCCCGCAATCCCTCAACTATCAGGTAGTCAACACCTCTATCTTCCTATCCCCGGAAGCCTTCGATTGTATACAGCAACAATCAGAGTCTCACAAAGAAAGTCTGCACGAATCAAAGTTTGAACAAGCTGTTCAAAATTTCTACACAAAGCATGAGAGTTGATAAGAGCCTCTCTCTCTAGAAATCACTTCAACGTCATGTAAGCACCAATGTCAAAGATGTTTTCTAGTGTTCTTGCTTCCTTTTAAATGAGCTCATATTTATAGGCAAAGCTCCAATGGTCAGCTCCCTCCTCCAACAGTCATATTTCTTCTTGAATATCAGAGGGACCTATACCCGTGTCACTCAATCAATGGTAAGTTGATAACTGAGGTCACATCATTATTTTTTATTGGAACAAGTGTAAGCGTAAGTAAAATTGATGTTCGGAATGAAAGTAAATAAAAGTTCATAATGTAAGAAAAGTATGAAAGTTCGTAGTCTAACTATAAAATAGAATTCGGAGTTTATAATAAAAAGTTACTCAGATTCTGTTTTTAGGAATTCGGAACCTGAATTCGATAGAATTCTGGAGTATGATTTTCAATGAAATTCAGAGTCTGGATTCACAAGAATTTGGAACCTGAACTTACAGAGTTTAGAGTGGAACTAGTAGAAGTTCGGAGTCGAACAAGTTGAATTTCAGAGTCGAACTCATAGAAGTTCGGAGTCGAACTAGTAGAAGTTTGGAGTCGAACTCATAGAAGTTCAGAGTCAAACTAGTAGAAGATTGGAGTCGAACTAGTAAAAGTTTGGATTCGAACTCATAGAAGTTCGGAGTCAAAATTCATATAAGTTGGGAGTCGAACTCATAGAAGTTCAGAGTCAAACTCATTGAAGTTCAGAGACGGAATTCAGAGTCTTAAACATAATGTTTCATATCTTAATATTATACAAATCCGAGGTTTTTAGTTACAATCTAAATTTTACACTTAGAAAAGAAATGTGACTGAACAATGAAAATATTGTAAGGATAAATTTCCTTGGGGAAGAAAATTTTCCTTAAAAAATGAAACAAGGGGTAAAATGAGATTTTCCTTAAGATAAGGTGTTTGTGATTTTCAAAACATGAAGGAATGGAAAAGTCATGTGGAAAACCTTATTGACTCAATAGTAATAAATTTGGCATTTAAAATTTTGTAAAATTAATTCAACCGAGTGTACACTAGCTACCTACCATATAGATCAATTTAATTAAATAGATATTTTTTTCATTGGGGTAATTAACCCACCTGATTATAGCCTGGATAATGTCTTCTCTCTGTATATGAGTATGAGTTACATGAAATTTACATTTAGTTATGCATCATGTAACTACTTCTGCAACACATTCCTAGGGAATCATCATGTATTTCATCCAAAAATATTAATGTGGTAAATGATGTGTATTCCATCTACATGTCATGTGACATCTATTTTACTTGACCACCAATAAAGTTTATCATGTAATAAATACATGACATGCTTTTTACCCCTCATATTCTATGAATTCTGTTTCAAATGCATGTAGATTCCACATTGTGTACCCCAATTAAATGTCATGTAATTTGGTAAAACATGTTCTAGGATGTCATTATCATCAAATGAGTTTCATTAATGAACTCCATGTGAGTTAACAACACAATGATTCAGATTTATTAGGGTTTCACGTAGAGTATACATGGGTACATGATGTGTACCAACGAGAAACATGTTTTGTAGTCTTGTGTTATCTATCCAAGATTCTTGACATCCCTAGTTGGTTATTCAAATATTATATGAGAATATGAAAGTTAATGGAAAATGGGAAAGGATATTTTGACATATTAATTTAATCAATGTATAAAGTAAAATTGAAAAAAAAACATAACATCAATTAATTGTTAATAAATAATTATAAATTTCAATGTGACCACTTTGATACCACATGAAGGTTCTAGATGCAATTGAAACACCTATTGGGTCATGGTAAAATAGGATTTTATTTTATTTCTTTGAATAATAAATAATTTACATGATGATATATGTCTCGAACAATTAATTCAATCTAAGAAATATTGGAAAATAATGTTAGAAAAATGATATAAGATCCTTTATTTTTAAATATATAATTAATTTAATGATAAATAAAGAATTCACATATCACACAATTATTTCTTAATTGATGAATCAATTGACATCAATTGGCTTACAGTCATTGCGACGAAGGATCTATGGGTAGATACCCTCTATCAGCGATCCACATGTTTACCAAATACTTATAATTTAATCATTGAATCTCTAGGTCCTAGCATGGTAAATCACTATCAATTGGGTCATATGTCATTCATCACAACAATAATATCATAAATGTTTAATGATTCTTTGGGTACTCTCAAATATGTGAGAGAAAGGATGAGGATTGACACTCTTTTTCTTGAATGCGTTCTTGTAAAGTTTCTCTCTATGTGTTTCATATAATGTCTTAATTCTATTTATTATGAAAACCAACACATAACCCATACATGTGAAATAACTAGGTATTTATAATGGTAGTTTAGGGTTTTTAATTGAACATAGGACCTTATAAAATCCCTTATTACATAGAAAATCCCATGTCAAATAATATTATAGTAGAAACAGGATGGGGACAATGACTCTTTATAAAATAAAGTGAAAAACAAAGAACGAATGGAGTATGGAGTTAGAGAATAATTTTTCGCTCATCAAAAAATCTAAAAAACATAAATAAAGTAAAAGAACAATGTAAAAAAAGTGAGAATCAAATCACAAATCCACCAAGCCTTGAAAGAGAGAATCTTATTCCACAATCAACCTATATCATTCAATAAAGGAGGCAAATTGATTCAAAATTATAATACTGTCAATATTGATGGGTTTATATATGTGTTTCCTGATAATGGAGACTCATGTTATGATAAACCCCTGACCACCCTAGATAAAGGGATTATGACCACATATCATCTTTTCACTGGTTTACACTGATTCACTAAATCATCAAATCCCCCCTTCTTGGAGACTTTATAAGAATTGGATGTTAATAACACCACATTTCAAGGCACAATATGATTCAATGTATCCATGTAATGATTCCCAGAATATTTCTAATTATTGAATGATAAATACAATGGGGGAATAGGATCCAAAGTCCCCCTAGGGGATGCATCCACCACATTATTCTTAGTTTCCTTTGTATGATACCCATTGATCAATAATAACATATAATGATTCAAGAATAAAAAAAATAATTATATAAGGGATCCAAAATCTTCACCATAATAATCACTAGTGAACATTAGATGGAAGAATAATCATGATTAAACACCCCTTATGGTCAAACACCTAATACACACTACACTCAAGGAATAATTATGGCAGCAGGGGAATCCGCAATTTCTTAGCAAGACATTAGCAGGGGATTGGGTTGATGCCCAGTGGAAAACCCTTATATAGGCACCATAGTTGGTACAAGTTTTCCATGGTTAAAAGTTTCCCTATTATATGAAACATGTACTACAGAAACATCCTTGGAGAGTAATTCTTTTGATGTTCCAAAAAAACCCATTCTGAATAGAAATAGTCTACTACCCACTAAGAGCAGAATTACCTAGAAAACCTCCTAGAATGGAGAGTTTAGTGCTAACATCCCTTTTATAATAAGTTTATCCCATAGTTTTCACAGATTGTGATAGAATACAATATTTATTATTCTCCTAATGAAATCTAGCGTCTGACCAAGGTCATCTGTAAAGGAATTGGGTGTCATAGATTCACTATCTTGGTCACTTATGTATTTTTTTTGTTTTATATTTTTAAATTAGAAAATATTTATTGTGATTTTATTTTTAAATTTATGATTATGAAAATAATGGATGTATAAAACATAAAAAAGTTTGAATCAAAGGGGTCGGATTTTGGTTTGATCATACAATTTCTTCATTTCCCCCCATTGTTCTCAACTGAAAACGAAGTCGATCTTATAATATAATTTATCTTTTCTTTCTAAATTATGGTATTTAATATTGAGGAAACATTTCCCCCTACATATCCACCACACCACCTCTTTTGTGTCACATGAGGAATGTTTCATAACTGTAGATAATCCATTAACCTTCACCTAACTTCGATCATTTTCTCTTCATCCCATGGTCTACACAACTCCATTGGTATAATAGAAAGAACCTAATAAGGGAGGGTAAACAATTTTATCTATAAGATACTATGTCATCTAATATGAAGAGAAAATAGGGATCATTTATCCACTACTTTTCCATTCATTTCTATATTAAGGATAAAAATAATAAAATAAATAATTAAAGACCAAGGATCCTGAGTTCCAGTGTAATCTCCCTCAGGAAAATATTCCTCAGATTAGTTATCTATGATTATAGATTTATAGATATCACTTAAATGACATGTAGGTTGAGAAAAATCCCTAAATATTTGGGGGATAATAGAACAATATAATTTAATCGATGAAAAACAAAACATGAATTAAAATGGAGAGAATTAAAAACATTTCTATATAATTGAGACCAATCAAAATGATATGGTTGGGATATTATTAATTGAGGAATGGGATATGAACATATATACATTAAATAATGTCCTTCTCTATTCTCTTAAAAATTATCACTGAGTAGTGAGTTCTTCCATCAATGGTAGTTGTGTTTCTGGAATCAAGGGTCACGATCAACGTTAAATGAATATTCTAACTGAAATATTCTCTTTCAATAATCACACTCTTAATTCCTTTGATATTAATCCAAGTGGAACCACATTAAATCCAAATGTTTAGTATAAAAAGATAGGTAGTCTTGTTCTTTGGAAATATAGGATTTCATTATGCTTGGTCCATGTATAGGTAGGTGCAATCTTGTGAATTTGAGTTTCTAATTTGAGCTTGGTCCTTGGTTGGATTGAGATGATGTAGGTCTACACAATGTATTGGACTTTTAATATCAACGCAGACATAGTTTATTGGCCATTATCATCATTGAAGTCAATGATTATTTATTTTCATATATAACTTCAATCTTTATCCAGTCTCCATGGTTTACATCCTCGACTTGATTGGTGTCTTCTTATAAATGGCATCGTTCATTTGACCATCAGTGGCACCCATTTGGGTAAACATGGATTTATATTCATTGATATTCAATCTTATTTTTGTATGGTATTTGGGCTCTTGCACAAATGGTTCTAAGGATATGTGGAAGGTATTGGGATCAAAATTATTTCAGTGATAAATCATTTGATATGGTTCAAGAATTACATTGAGTGGTTGGTTTGTGGTGTTCTACATAGCTATGTATAGTGTATTAGGAAAATTTGAGGATCCATCAAAATTATTCCACATAAATTTACATGGAAAATACATATGAAAAAAAATATATAATCTCTATTGGTGTGGAGACATCTCCATATTTGAGTTTTAGTTGGATTCTTCCAATTCCTTGGGTTTAGTGTTCTATGATTTCTTTAGTTGTGATCATATATAATTGACCAGTACATTTCTAAATACAACATAGATCAACTCATATATATATAAACCCACAAGGATTAAGTGGGATTAATTGAAAATGACTAGAATGTATTAGTCTTCTTTATTCATACTCAATTTGAAAACAATGGTTCTAGATTCCTTCAGAAATTAGTCTTCAGTTCAAGTGGTTTTGATAATTTAGTATAATGTTCTATAAAGGTTGAATCTCAAATATTTTTATAACTTCAGTCTTGTTCATCATCTCACAAGATTACTTTTCATTGAGTGAAGTCCAGACTTACAGTTGGATGGTGCTGAAAGACATAGTCCATTTGAATGAGTCTTTTGGTTGACTGCACTGCTGAAGGAGTAATCTATTGAGGTTTTACGTGAGGTAAATTAAGAAGTGTTTTGTGGTTTATTATCTTATCTTCATGCAGTAGGTGTGGTCGGTCAGCAAGGGGGTTCCATGGTAGCTGGGTGTATTCACGGTCCGTTTCTAAGGGTGTGTTGTCAGTGGAATTTTCTCATATGGTATCTTCAAGAGTTTGTTAAATATTGACCAATGTTAACCATAGGTTCCTACAATTTATATGGTAAGATAATTGAAATAGAAGACTCATCTTGATTGTGTAGTCAACTAAGTTTTGCTTCATGTGGTTACCTTCCATTATAAATTTTCTACACACAGTATGTTGGAAACTAAATCATGAGGTTGATTCATTGATCATGTGACCAGTGGCTTCACACAGTCTATCATATCCTTTTCCATAATTATTTCTTCGTTGTAAACATCTTAAGTGTTTTTTAGTGTGTGGGATTTTTATGGATTTATTTCAAAAATAATACTAATAATTAAAACAATGTAATCAATTATATATCAACATATTAAATTCGATTATCAAATTAGTGGTGGATTACTATAAATTCAAAAAATATATAAAATAATAAAATTTTAAAATTAAATACGTTCGAAAATTTAATTATAGATTATATTTAGATAATTAAAATTAAAAAATAAACAATGAAATTCTGAATTTTTAATGAATCAACTTATGAATTTTAGTTATTTCAAAATGAAAAGAATAATGTAAAATCCATATTCGTTCCATTTAACTATTTAATTTCCAAATAAAATTGAAATTTGAATAAAACTCATAAGTTTAAAAATTTAAAATTATTCTATTACATGATTAATTAATTTTAAAAATATAAAATCTACTAAAACTCGAGGTTTAAGAATTTTTTTCAATGAATTCAAAAATTCATGAGGTAACCCAGAAATGTATTAATTACCCATGTTTTGAAATAATATCATGGGTAATTGTCTATGATATTCAATTAAATTTTTTCAAATTCGATCCCTCATCACTCCCCCATGCTTGAACTATTTCACTCCTTTAACATATGTTGAGTTATATTTATTAAAAAGAATAATTATACCTAATAATAATACGTAAACTAGTGAAAAATGAATTCATAGATCCCTTTATTGATAATTTTTTTTCCTACCTGAATTCAATTCGCTGACTCGTTTTAATTCTCACCCAAGTTCCAGTTTTAGGTTATAAATGGAATGGATCATAGTGGGGTCATGATTTTAATGAAAGGGAACATCCCAAGTCTTTCTCCTCAAATCCACCTTTATAAAGTTCATTTTCACACATCGTTGATAATTTATAAATTACATTATGATATATCATGTATACCTTCTTCATACAAGTTCTGAGTTCACAAAACTTATCCATCAATTTTTTCAATTAGCACTTATCCAGGTTTTTTGACCATATTTGTGTAAATAACTTGTAAAGGAACTTATTGAATGACTACAACTAAACCTGAAACTAAAACATCCTAATATAGAAGGTATCCCTTAGAAGAAATTATATTATTAAAGTCATAGAATAAAAACATGGGAAGCCTAATCATAGGTCAATATTACTCTTATATTATGGTTAACACCCACACACACATGTACTTATGTTAACATTGGATGATTTCCAGATCAGATCTCGTCACCTTGTTTTACTCAAATTAATATGATCCATATGATTTTCAATTAAGAATGATCCTTAAGGTTATACTCCATCACTAATTTTTTCTTACTTAGGTTATATTTACCAGCATGGTTCTCTCAATTTATGATTTTGGGTCCACTATGTTATTTTTAATTGACAAATATTTTTCCCAGTCAATAGTAGAATATTTAATGAAATCAGTGTTGAGTTCACTTAGTAATCTTCCCACTCTTAAAATTTCAAAACCAATAATTTCCCTCCACACAATCATGTTATTTAAATTATGTATGTAACCATTTATATAAAAAATGTTTAAAAAACATAAAAAAATCAATACAAAATTAATATGTACAACAATTACAAATTAAAAGGTTTTTTATGTTGTTTGATTTGTTTTTAAATTTATTTAAAAATTAAAAATATAAATTCTAAATATTCCTATATAGGTTGAATCCAACCCACAAAACTATTTTATCACTTCCCCTTTTAGTTACAATAGATATAAAACTACCATTATAAATAGTGTAAAAGTATAGAACCAACCCGATCATTATTAATCCGGCATGTTAATTTAAGATCTCCCATGGTGTGCTATAGATAGATTGTACTATCCTCCAAGGAACTATAATATTTTATAAAACCTACAAAAAGTAAAACAAACATTATAAATTATATTAAAAAAAAGAAAATGATAAAATAATGATAAAATAATAGAGTTTTGGGTTATTCCATCTTAACTGGGTCTGTATTTTGATCACCCATAGTTAAAAAACCTTAATATTATCTCCAGTATATTATTAGGTGGGTTTTGTGAGATTTAATCCACCACATCCTCATTATTCCATTGTTGGATATCCATATTAATGTTTCTTGGTTAGGTTTGATTAAGGGTGTGTTTTTAAATAAAAAATGTAATAAAATTAATAAAAGTTGAATTTAGTTCAAAATTATACCCATTTTCGGAATCAACTTGAAGATTTATATCCTCATGTGAGACCATTGGTAATTATAATTCTATTATCCCTCCCAACATTTGATATTTATGTTGATGATGTGTAATTTTTTGATTCACCATAGGTCTCAAAGCATCTTCTTCTACAGTAGCTTTAGGGGTGGCATCCCCTTTAATTTTTTCAATAAAATATTGTAGTAGTTTGTAAAAGTACCCATCATCTAACTCTTCATCACCATATTAGTAATTATATTATTCAATTTATATTTCCAATTTCTATTCTAGGGTGGATAACTCAGGTAAATATTTAGTGAAATCTAAAATGGGAATCAGTTAAGATAGGTTTTAAAATAAAAACTAGAGATATTAATGGATAATATAGCTAGAAAAAAATTTAAAATTAAATGAATTTAGGTCAGTTTTTACCCCTTTTTGGTCTCAACTTGTATCTCATTTTCCATTTCAATTCCTCTTTGATGTTTTCATGTGTGGATGGGGGAAACGATGGGTGATTGAGATTATCTTCAAATCATATCACATCCACTTCATATTTATCTTTTATAGAAATTTACTTAAACTATCCTTATATATATATGATTTTAATTACACCATAATAGAGAAGAATATAAAATTTGGTTTTAAAAAAATTAGAAAAATAAATGTTCGAATAAGAGTCTCCCTTAATAGTTTAAACTTTTAATTATTTCTCAAAGAACATGACCATGGAGAATATGTGTTCAATGGTATATAATAACAGATGTTTCACTTCAAAAAACTCTAAATCCTCTTCAATATCCTCTTGATAAAATACCATGGGCTATAATTCCTCATTTTTTGTTGTTTCCATTTCTCTTTAAGTTCATAGAGAAAATTGGTTATTGAAGCCATTATTTCCCTCGCCTATTTTAGTGTTACTACATATTTATGTTCCTTTTATTTTTGGTCCTTCAACATAGTGCATCATTTTGAATCTCCTTGAGTTTAATCTCTTCTGTAGTTTGATGGTATGGGGGCATGTATTATTACTGGTAGTTAGGTCTATTCATGTAGTATCTTTCATTCTCCTACCCATTATTGTATGTCGATGGTTTCTTATGGTGCATATTTTAGAAATTCATCACCTCAAGCTTCTGTGAGACTACGATTTGGGAATAAAATTGGTGATCCATTAAATAATGGTCAAACTGTGATGTTACATCAAGATTAGAGGAAAAAGATAAACCATAAAAAATCATAAAAAAGGAAAGTAGGGAACATAATTATTAATGTGATTATTAGATAGTGACAAATCAACTATACTCCCTAGAAATGGTTCTACGTTGATTGTGTCTTTATCATAGTCCACATACAAACATAATTTGTATTTTAATTCTATGAAATCTTATTTGTTGTCTAGAGTCATATCTCAAGGTGTTGGGTGTGGGGGATTCACTATCTTATTCACTAATATATATATTTATTGTTTATTAATTTTAAATTAAAAAAATGATTTTATATTTTTAAATTTCTTAATTTTTATATAAGGCAATAAGAAAATAGAATAATGATATAATGATATGGGGAAGATCCAAATTTGATCACATCACTTCTTCATTATCCACCATTGATCTCATCTAATAATCAATTAAATATCATTACTTAATTTATCCATTATATCTAAATGATGGTATTGAACATACATGAGAAAATTACCACTCAATATCTATCCCCACCTCTTTTATTGTTTTACATGGTCAATGTTCCCCAACTATAGACAATCCATCACCCAACACTCAACTCTGATAATGTGTTTCTCATCCCTCAATCTACAAAACTCCATTGATACGTTATATAGACCAAAAAAAAGGTAGGGTAAATGATTTGATTAATTATAGAATAAAATAATAATTGGTAAAAGAATATGAGGATTATCTATCAACTTTAATTATATTTATTTTTTACACTAGAGATGGAAAAAATTAATTTTATAATTTATTAACAGAGATTCAGAGTGTATATGTAACCTCCCACATGATCCTAGCCCTCATATTAGATCTCAATGATTATAGAATTACATAGATCATTTAAATTATGTAGAGGTTGATAAAAATACATAGAGAATTAGGGGATAATAGAATAATTCAATTAAATAGATAATGAATATAACATGAATTAAAATATAGAGAATTAAAAAACATTCTAGAAAATAAAAACTAATATCAAACTCAAGGTCCTGATATTTTTGAATTTGGGTTGGGATATTTAACTATATCTATTGAAGTTATTTTATTCTTTATTATCATAAAAATTAGTATTGTGTAGTGAGTTCGTCCTTGGATTATAGTGTCTGTGTCCAGAATCGAGTATTGCAATATTCATTGCTCAAATATTCTAACTGAAATATTATCTTCCATAATCACACTCCAAATTACATTGAGAATAATTTGAGTAGAAGAATATTATTTATGGATCATCATTGGAAAAAGAGAGGATGTCTTACGATTGTTCTAGTCTATATGACATTTCTCATAGTCTGTGTTTGGAGAAGAGTGGGATTGTAAATCATTTATTCTAATTTGATCATAGTCCTTGGTTGGACAAATTTGGTATATGTATGCACTAGGTATTTGTATTTAGAGCTCATGCTAGATAAAATTACTAGGTAATATTCATTCGAAATATTGGGGAGCCTACATTTATTGATTGTTCTTTTAATTTTTGATCCAATCTGTATGGTTTGCATCCATGACTTGATTGATGTCTGAATGAAAATGATTAGGGTCCTCCAACCATAAGTGTATCTTGTTCAAGCATAACAAAATCATGGATGTTTAATATCTAATATTGTTTTTGTAGGGGATTCTAGCTCATTAGTGAATGTTGGAAAGGATGTATGTGAGGTGTTAGGATCAACATTTAATTGTGTGATGGAGCATGCGGCTTTGTTCATGTATTTCATTGAGTAGTTGGTGTGCAATGTTCTTCAGAGCCATGATCTATGAATTTGGGAAATGTGAGGTCCCTTCTTAATTATTCCTCAAAACTACACATGGAACAAACATAATAATCAATAAATAATTGATCTCTCATCCCGATTGGTGTGGATACTTCTTCAAATTTATGCTTCGGTTATCTTCCATTATTTTTTTGGGTTCAATGTTCTCTAGATTTTTTACACAAAACCAGATAGAATAATCCTCTAATGTTTTATAACTAGATTCACCAATTCACCTATACTGAGACCCACTGGGTATGAGTAGCCTCAATCTAGAACAACTTTCTGATTTTGGTTTCCTTTATTTTGACTCAATTTCACAACCCTAGATTTAGCTCCCTTCAAACATCAATGTCTAGTTTTGATTGGTTTGATTCTTTGTACGATGTTATATAGAGGTCATATCTAAAATAATTTCCCATCATTAGTCTTGTTTGAAATATCATCCACATAATCATCTTCAAGCAATGGTCGGCCTTATGGATTGGGGGGTATTAAATCCACAGCCCATTCGAATGAGGCTTGAAGTTGATTGTACTGAGGAAGACATGGTTAATGGTGGATGGACATATGGTCAATTGATATGTGAGGTGTAGTCTATTTACTCTGATTCATGTGGTAGGTGTGACTTATTTTCAAGGGAGATCTATGATAGAAAGGTGTCTTCATGATAAAATTACACGGGAGTGCAGTTACTATAATTTTCTCATACAGTAGCTTCAAGTGTTTTTCAAATAGTTCTTAGTGTTCACCATAGGATTATACCTTTATGTTAAAAGGAGAGGATAAATAGAAGACATATCTTGGTGATTCAGTGGACTATGGTTTCCTTCACGTGATCCCTTAAAATTTTATGTTTTCTATGCATATTATGTTATAAATTGGAACTTGTGGTAGATTAATTGGTTGAAAACCCCCTAGATTTTCCCGGTCACTAATGCATTTTCCATATTTCTACCTCCACTGTACATAAAAAAATATCATTAAAAGTTCACATTTTTTGAGATTAATTTAAAAAATACTTAAAAAATAGAATAAATTTATACTTATATAAAAAAAATTAAATAAAATTATGAAATTAATATTGGATTCAATTTAATTAAAAACAAATATATAAAACACCTATATTTAAAAATTTAATCCATTTTAGAATTTGATTCTAGATTTGATTTTGACAATTAAAATTAAAAAATCAGGAATAAAATTCCACATTTCTGAGGAATCAATTTCAGGTTTTCGATTAATTAATAATGAATAAAATAATGAAAAATAAATATTTGAGCTATTTGATAATTTAATTTTCATATTGACATAAAATTTGTATAAAATAAATAAGTTTTATACTTTAAAATTATTATGTGGATTTATTATTTAAATCATAAATATTAAAAACCAAAAATACATAATATTTAATCCAATTTTTCAATAAAGTCCCTAATTTATAAGTTAACCAATAAAGGGATTGTTTACCCATGTTTTGACATAATATTGGTGATAATTATAAATGAAATTCAATTAATTTTTTTAAATTTTTTGATCTCAACATAAGGATCCCTACTAAGCTCTTTAGGGACTCAATATTTGGGCATATAATACAAATATAAGTTAATAAGAAAATCCAAATTTCTCTTTTCATGAACCAAAACTAAAAAAATGGTCATATTAGACCCTATGAATTTCCTAGACATGGATTTCATAGAGGAAACATAAACTAAATTAATATTTCCCTTATATCCTATTGGGGTAACCCAAAAATGATATTTAAATAGTTATTGATTAAAAATAACTTATGATTCAATATCACAACCATTTTGACCATTCTTAGAATCAACTTCTTCCTACAAACCCTAAGTGAAAATATTCCTGAAGGAGGCTCTGTATTGTTGATAATACTCCCCATTTACTAAGTCATCCCTTGACCCCTCATGCCTACAAAAAAATTAGGTTGTTGGGATGAGGGACTCGGACCATTACTATACTGTATAGGATCTTGGAGCTCTATGGTATCATTGGGAGACCTATCCCAAAAGTTTTCTATAGTAGTTTGAACAACAGAGATAATAGTAATATACTAATTTTTATTTCATTATTGTTCTCACCCAAAATTGAAGGATTATGATCCTGTAAAATACTGACTATAACTAGATTTTATTAATTTATATTTATTTGAACACTCCTTAACTGATTATGAAATCTCTTTTTCCAAATCGTAATTGATTCATGACCTTTTAAGAGGCAATTGGAATGGAAAATATTCCTCCTATAATTAGTCATTTCATGCACAATTATACCATAATCAACATAGTAGGGTGGTAATCATTCATATTAGACCTTAAAATTAAATTCTTCCTGAGGAGTGAAGAATAAAAATCTATAAATTAAAGTGGATCTAAGATAAAAATTAAAAAATCTGAACAATTTGATCAAATTTAAATTGTTCAGTGGAATTATCCATTTTAACTAGAATTCTAATAGAGGTGGCTATATCACAAAAATTTTAATGATGATCTAAGAACCAATTCACCCCAATAATTTTCACCCAAACATGGGAAAAAGTCTCTTTATAATCATGAATATTGTATTTAATATTCCAATCATGAATTCTAGGAGTATCTGACTTTAAATAAACTAAACCAATACCTTAATATCTCTCTTTTAGATTACAATAAGGGAAAAAATATGGACAAAACCATCTGCAAGTGAAACACATTTCCAATGAATAAATACAATAGTAGATATAAATAACCATTGAGGGCCTAGAATCCTTTTTAAATAAAATACAAGCACTGATGGAAAGATTATAGAAACCAAGGTGTTTGGATATGGGACCGACTGATGCTAAAACATGAGTGATACTTCCCTTATAAACAATTATCTACAAAAACCTATTTTTAGGGAAATAAAAGAAACACATGAGAAACCTATATTTGCTAAAAATCATATGGGTACATCATATTCAAACTGATCATGAACTAGATTTGATGGTGCATCAAAAGAGTGAGACTATAACACTAATCTGGTGGGAAAGATCTTAAGATTAGTACCAAAAACACATGGAGACACCATTGATAGTCCAAAAACTCCATTACTAAACCAAAATCTCCACAGTCAATACCTCCCCATACTTCAAGTAGTAAAGCATGTGTATGGAAAAATCTCTACTACTAGTGAGGGTCCTTGGACATCAATAGTGTGTGTCACATGTTCCCTATCTTAGCAATGACATCGAATCACCTTGTTGATAATATGAAAAATTTCTCAGTCTATATGGACTCGAGCCTACACCAGTTCCCCTGGGTAGTGAATTTGTTCCAACCAGGTGTACCACTTGAGTAACTCCATCGTGGCCCTAATAATAATATAAATAATATTTTTATTTATTTGACACACACAACAACTATGGATAAATAAATATGATTTGTTAAATAAATAAATTAATATTTATTAAATTGATATTTTGTATGTCATTTCAAATCAACTCACTAAACTCAGTCTGAATATACATCTCGGTATTTACTGAACCTTGAATATTGACTATTTCATTGAAAAATAAATATTAATTTATTATTCCCTAATAAATAAATAAATATTATATTCACTAAAATATAAAAATAATAATTATTAAATATTCATATAACCAAATAAATAAATATTTTCCTCCTTGTGAATGAATCAGAATAAATAATATATATTATCTTGATTAATAATTACCTTGTGAAAATAATATTTATTCAATAGTCAAATTAATTAATATTCTCTTGAATAAAAGGTTACTAAATATGTTCAGTCAACCAAATATGAGTAGTTATTATGTCATTCATGGGAATTATATTTATTCAACATGTTTAATTCATATATAATTTTTTTGATATTCCAAATACACTTTGTGTATAACCCTCTATGTCCCTTCCTCAGTGGAATTTTATAGTACCATATAAAGTCCAAGGCTAGAATTTTGAAACCCACGAAGGCACCAAAAGAGAACGAAGTTAAATTCACCATCAAAAGTAACCACATACAATCATATACTGTGTAATATAATCCATTTATTACAATATATCATCAAGAAAGTTTCACACCCATGTCATGAAACTATATTCTCAATATGTCTTTCTTGATATTTTTATAATGAAAACATTGATATAAACCCCATGCAAATGTAAATGATCAAATTTTATTACATTAATAAAAGGGTAGAGATATAAAATTCCATTAAACAAGAAGGAATAAATCCCTTTTTAACTAATTCATTAATCCATACATTTTGAGACATTACCAATGTATCTTACTTCCTAGTGAACATATGACATCACACGTTTATTAAATACATTAAATTATATGAATTATGGTATAGATTAATAATAATCTCATGTCAATTTATCAATAAACACATTCAAAAATAATAATATCCAATGGAATGTAAACACGTGGAATTACTAAGCCAAAGTATGTTCTAAAAAACACATTTCGTGATATTACTAAAGTAGTACACCATAAAAAGTGTCTCAAATTACTATTAGTATCCACCCCTAATATACTATATAATTTTAATCCCATAAAATGAAATCATTCAGATATAGAATAAATATTTAAGAATAAATTCATGTAACTTTTAGGCTCTAATCCTACCAAATAAATAGTTTTACCTTTCAACAAGATAAGTGACCCAAGGACATTGTCCCGTATATATCACATAGATAAGTGATCATCATGTGGTAAGTAATAAATTAATATACAAAATTATAAATATTTAAGTAATATAATGTGTATTAATTTTTATTCTAGGGAACAAACTAAATGTCATGGAATAAAACATCTGCAAGTAGTCTATTACTTAGTTCTTTTATCATAAGAAGAATGACAACATGTTTTGAGACACATAAACAATGAGGGTTACAAAATTTTTGGTACCTCCTAATGAATCCAACTCTATGGGACCACATACATCATAGTGCATATGATCCAGCAAGTCTGATAGCATTGATGAAGTAGTACTAAATTAGAGTCTATGTTGCTTCCCATACATGTAGTTGCTGTAAGGATTAAGTGATATAACATCATCAAAACAGTTTTACTTCTTCTTCATCATGGTGGGTAAACCTCTTTCAATGATATTTATTTGTCTCTAATTCCACTTATCTTATGAAATCTATCTATCCATCATGTTATTGTTTTCAACACACATGTTTACATGTGTTTGGTATGACATTCCACATATGTGTCCTTGAGAAATAATGGTGTAAACATTCATCATATTACATGATATATTACAGAAATTGTTTTCATAGACATGATATAAAAATATATTCCTAATAATACGTTTGTTTAATGAAGTGTAATATGATAAACATATTTCAGGGTGATCTTTTATCAAAAAATTTCCCATACCAATAATCTTCTATGAATTGTTATTCCCTACATTAACTATAACAAAGACACCAAATTCATATGTGAGGAAATTACCCTGATGTAGATTCATGTGGAATGATTATATATTATCAACCACCCATTCTGTGTCTTGTATAGATATGTGAAAGAATGAATCTTCTTAATCTATGGATACTATCACAACTTCTCCTATAACATTAACATGTTTATCTTTATTTCTTTATTATGGTTAATACTTTGGCACTTATCTCATAGTAACATTGATAGTTATTATTTTTATGTGCCTCTATGGAATAATGGTAGAATTTTTATATTTACCTCCTTCTATATTTGGAACTTCTCCAAATCATGATACAACATTATACTTATTCCTTCAACCACATAATTGTTGTATCCGGAACTTTTCTGGAATTAGAGCTTACATCTAGTTGTAATTCACATCATTACTTTAGGGCTCCTCATTAAAAATTATATCTTGTACCATTTCCAAGGAATGATTGACTATGGGAACTAAGTTACTAAGGGAGAACACCAGTGTACCCCCAACTATTAGAAAGTTTGAAAATTAGGTGGTTCACTTGATCTTCTTCATTCAAAGTATTAAAGATAGCCAAAAATTGATTCATCAATGTTTAGAACTCATTGGTTTTTTCAAATATATAATTTCCACTATATATTCATAGGTTCATCAACCACATTAAGAAGATGATTTTATTTCAAGA
Source organism: Viscum album (assembly GCA_963277665.1). Classification (NCBI taxonomy): domain Eukaryota; kingdom Viridiplantae; phylum Streptophyta; class Magnoliopsida; order Santalales; family Viscaceae; genus Viscum; species Viscum album. Next base: position 482,467,498 of record OY728153.1, on the reverse strand, counting down.
AGTATTTGATGTTTACATATTATTTAATTTCATTTAGAGTTCGTACATTATAGTATCTTATGAAATATTGTCGTAGATATTGTGATTGATCCATTATTTGATTTAACTGATGACCTTACTATTTATCATATAATACTCAGATTCATGGAATCATCAAGGTTTACTACATTATTTTCAATGGTGTTAAAGACATCCTTACAATAAATAAGATCTAATAGTCATGAATTCTAGATGGGATAGTTCATGGAAGTCAACATGATCACCCCTATCATGGATATCCCCTCTGTTGAATTTCATTTATTAAAAATTAAAGAAGAATTTAGAAAATTAAGCTCACTATTGAATCTAAAATAGTAAATGTTTTTTGGAATAAACTCCAAGATCATCAAAATCAAACTCTAATTGAGCAATACAAGATCTGATCTGTGTCAATGGTAGAGATTGACCAATGATGTGGCAATGATGTGACGATGAACTATCACACCATAAAAACTATTGAAAACTCACTCGAATGATTCCAATGTTAGAACAAAAACTTCATCATTATAAGGGTTTACCAAAACACCCAAAATTTGAATCAAAATTTGATCTCCTCTAGGGAGATCATTTTAGATCTATTTTCATTTTTTTGCATAGTTTTAATTTTCTTGACATCATATTTTATATATTTTCATCAAAACACAATTTCATGAAACATGATTTTTTAGTCACTAGAAAATATCCTCTTCTCACAACTGTTTTTATGAAATGGGATCTAATACCATTTTTTATGATCCATTTATGAATACAAAAGAAGAATAAAGTAGGAATATGGACTTTATTTCAACATTATTAGAGACTGCAAACCTATATCTCTATACTTGTCTCTTTCTCTATCCCTCACTATAATGGATCTCTTCTAGATATCTCCCCCTTGGAAATAAATATCTTTCTAGTGAAAATGGATGATATTAGAAGATCCTAATGGACTTAATTTATAAGCATGGTAGGAGGAGTCCATGTTTAAGGAAAACCCCACCTAAACTCCACAATACCCACCTACCATCCCATGGAAACCAAAGGAACAAGTGCTTCACATGTAGAATAGGCCAAAACTAGTTTGGATGTTTTGGGTTTTTACGGTTAGTTCACCATACAGAAACTATAGAATCTAAAAAATATATATCATAAAAGATAAATGATATGAAAAATAAGGATGTGGATCTAAAATGTGGATAAAATGATCATGATAATGTTGATGTGAGGATGAAGATCTTTTCCTTTTCCATCTCACCACTTTCTCCATCTATGATAAGAATAAAATGTGACATATTTATGAAAATTTATCAACAAAATATTATTATTTAAATTTGAATAAACTTATTTCAAAAAGGATTATCACACTCTTAATAAGCTATGATCAAGTTTTCATTAAGATGTTTAAGTAGAAGAATATTTTTTAAAAAAGCTTCTCTGACTTGGAATGTATTTTATATAATGGTCGATGATAAATTATCTCCTAAAAATAAAAATAATGGATTTTTTTCTTTGATGATGATGATACATGATAATTGTTTTTGAAATTAATATATCTTATAATATTTTTCCTTAAAATTTGAAAATTATTTGTTTAAAAGAAGTTATTGGTGTTATTTATTGGGGACTTGAGTCTTGGTGGGGGGTGGTTGGATAATAAATGAATCAATGTCACTTTATTAGATAATATTTGAAGGATGGTCTAGTGATGTTTTTTTTCATGTGGTGGAGGCTACACCTATCTCCCCTTGATTCATTATTGAAATCTAAAATAAAATAGGTGACATATTCTTCATACATATTAAATTGGTGTTTCCCCTTATTGTCTTGAGAAAGAAAAATGGGTGGGTATGAAATTTAATTTTTTTTCTTTATTTTTTTGGTGTTTATAATCAAATTTATTCTTATGGGAATGGAAAAAAAAATTACTACAAATTTTTTAAAAAAAATTCCTTTTAATTTTCTATATTTTTTAAAACATAAACTTTCTATTAAAATATAACATAATAATTTAAAAATAATTATACTTCATTTTAAACAAAATTTGAATAAAATGAAATAAATAAATCCTTCTACTTATTTTAAATGTTAAAAAATTAATGATTTCCATTGACATCCTTTAAATTTATTAAAAAAATATTTTTCCAAAAAATCTCATTTAAAATTAGGAATTTTTTTATTTTCACTTAATGAAAAAAATACACTATTTATATAAAAAATTAAAAACAAACATTTTTTACTTTAAAAAAAACAATTAATTTAAAATTCATATTAAAATAGAAAAAGTATTCTTTAAACAATTTCCATTATAAATTTCAAAAATCTTTTTTCATTTAAAAAACATTAAAATAAAATTTCACTTCTAATTGTAAAAAATAAATTTATCATTGATTTTTTTAAAACCAAATCATTATCCCCTAAAAGACACCTTGTTTTGAAAAACTATTTTTTTCTCATTTTTTTCTTTTACAAAATACTAACATATTATTTTTTTCATTTTAATTTTTTAAAACATAACAAATAATATTCCCATATGATATAAAAGATTTAAGGGATAAATTTTCATCTAAAAAACAAAAAAAAATTAATTATACACATAATGTTTTATAGAAATAGTTTTCTCATTTATTAAATCATTAACTTTTCAAAGAAAAATTTGATTATATGATTTCTTTTGAACATAAATATAATATAAATTGATAAAATCAATGAGCTTCTGGATAAAATGAAATACCCACCGAAATTTTGACCAATTCCTGGGTCTCATAAACATTTTACATTCTAAAGTTGATAAAACAATTATCCCCACTCTTCCTTGAGGTGTTGAGGTCTTAAATCACTCTGACATGTAATTAAAATTTTGAGGAACAAGTCATGGGATTCAAACAGCTAGTAATATAGAAATAGCTTCCAAACTTTCCCACTAGACCATCCTCTATGGTTCAGAATATAACTTTTTTTTTTGTATAAAAATGTATAGAAATTTAATGTTTTTAATTTAAAAATCCAATATTTTAGTTTTAAAAATATTAAAACATTCGAAATTATTTTTTTAAATTATTATATAATATCATTATTCATTTGAATACTTCTAAAAAATATAATTTATATTAATAATTTAAATGGGTACATGATTTTCATGTACTCAGCCCTACAAAATCCAATAAAATCTGGTTTGGGTATCACCAAAATTATTTTGGGTATGATTCAAGTTTCATATGATAGACATAATTTTTAATTAGGTGCTATTTTTATATTAGTGATATGTGTAACATCATGGGTTTTTGATCGGTTTATTTTAATTGTAAATTTGATCTTTTTGAATTTTGTGCTCAGGATAACATGAATTATATGATTCAGAACCTAATATGAAATGATTTATATCTTCATGACATTATTTTTAAGTGGATTTTATTTTTTGGAGTATTTACCAGTGGTTCAAAAGAACATCAAAGTTAGGAAGGATTACCAGGTTGCTTAAAATAGTTATTGTAATCTTTAAATGAAGTGTAAATTGTTTACACGGTGTGCAATGGTTTCATAGGGTGTGGCCTGGGGGATTAATGATGTGAAATCTTAGATTTTTTCATTATGTAATAAATTATGTGTATCAGTTACCCATCAAGAAATTGTTACAGGATATGTAACAGTTATACATCATGTAATATAAAGCTAGACCATTTAAATAAAAGTTGTATTTGGGGGCTCGAACCCCCTGATTTTATTTCCATGCATAGAGGAAGGAGTGCCTAGGGGATCTCTTGACAACACACCACTCCCTTCATCTGGGGTTCTAGAGATCTCCCCCATATAATGTATGTTTCTCTTTCCATTAGTCATGTTGGATCCCTCACGACAATATCATGACTCTGATTCATTCTCTTATTCGTTTATTATTCCATACGTAATAATAAATCCATGCGAGTAACGTTCCCATATTTTTAGGTCATTTGTTTAATATTTTGATTTATCTCAATACTATTTGACATAGAGTCTAATATTTGATGAGTGTGGGCCTACAGGTATATGGTAGGTGGTGACTAGCTTTCTCTTTAATTTTATAGGTGTTAAGGTGTTCATTATAGATGCATACATGTGGGTTGTCTGAGTGATACCCTTAATTAATTAATATTTGTCTTTAATTTTATTAATTGATGTAAATGGATATCATTGAGAATTTCATAAATCTTATAAGTATGATAATGCGGAAAATGGTATTTTGGCCGACTTGGTAGTTAATGTTGGATGTGTTATTAAATTTAATTGAAATGTAATATGTTAGTAATGGTTCCATGAGAACATGATGGGCATGGACCAAGGTGTTGAGGTGATGTTGATCACCTAGACTTGGATGACATGGATTTTTAGGATGAGGGTGTGGCCTGAGATATATGGGGTGATGATGGTCATAAGGTTGAGGCAACATGGTTGTTGGGTTTGAGGCAGCAAGGTAATCAGTTTGAGGGAATAGACCAAAGGAGTTTAGATGGTATTGAACATTGAGACATGGGAAACCTTGTCACATGGGGCATGAGGTGAATGATGGTATAGATTAAAAAGTATTGGTGATTTCCTCTCACAATTTTTGGTTGATGCACCATTGGGGACATGTGCACATAGATATGACTCAGTTGTGCTAGTTTGGAAAACTCATTTTCAGTAGAGGCTTCCATAGATATTTCATCTTTAGGGATTTCATTGACCATTATTTATAGAGGAGGTGATCACCATAGAATTCCATTGTTGATGGTGATGGACCATCAAGATACAGTTTTGAGACCATTGGTTGGGGGATGAGTCCAATCGTTGAACATGAGGTCTATGGGTTAGGATTATTTGAGTATGGATATCGTCATGCCTTTGGAGGCCGGGTGGTTGAGCTGATGGTGATTTATTATATATTGGAGAATGGATATCATTGTGCCTTGGGACACTAGGTCGTTGAGCCAACGATGACATTCCTATTGAATTCAAAGGGACTTGGTCCATACTAGTTAGGAATGCTGATAGGATACCAACACATTATCGATATATGATACAGTTAGTATCAGATGGCATGAGGTGCTGGGTGACATGGTAATGGGTGAAACATGAGGGTTCACCTGGTATGATACTCTTTAGGGGATTCCTAGGAATTGATCTGTGGGTCCATTACAATAATAATATATATTTTCATTCATGTATTGTATCAAAATATGTATTTGGGGGAATGTGTTTAGAGATATTTCAGCATTGGATGAATTAGGTAAACACTGCCTTATTACTATTGAGGACAAATTGAGTGGTTTGATTTTGAAATGTGTGTGTGTTTCATTTTAAATTAAATTTTTTATAAATTATAAAATTGAGGTTGTAAGACATGAACACATTGGTGGGGGTTTATTGAGTTTACTCACACAATAAACATGGGCCCCTCAGGACATTGGTAGACTTTATGGTTTTGATATCAAGTAAGGATTCATACTCAAGAGATAGACCTTAGTGATCAGATATATACTAATTTTTCATGGGATGGATGAAAATGCAACAAGTGGTTCCTCTATATTGATCTAGACCTTTGTTTTAGGGTTTTATATATGTACCTATTTGGTTGGCAATGGGTGAAATTGCTTTTCAACTTTTTTATAACCTGGCATGGCATGTTTTATCATTTACAAATGGTATTGTGCTTTGGGATTATTATTTTTATTGATTCTGTTTATTGTGCTTCCACTGGGTTTTATTTTGACTTTTGTGGTTATGGTAATTCTCATCTATGTGTTATATATTTAGACCATTATTATTATCACCAACAAAGGGAATAGTCTCCCTAATATCACATAATTAGACCCTCACTACTAGTTGTTGTCCATTGGTGTATGGGGAGGTGCACCAAAGGCATTGTGGAACACTGGAATGGAGCACCAGTTAAGTGGATCCCATTGCGGGGCTCTAAAAATTGTATTAGATGACTTTCTTTTCCTCTTTGTCTTACTATTTCGACTATCATAAAATAAAGTCTAGGATATAGTCATAACTAGGTAAAGAGCTCATGTTTGGGTACCTGTAACCCCATACACGGGGAAGTGAGTGAGTTTTTAAGGGTGGGATATTGATGATGTTTTTTGCTTTTATAGTTGTTTGATTTCCACCTCGAGTTGTGCATTTGGGTGTGATTTTATTCAATTATGTGGTTTTGACCGTTGGTCTGGTATGAAAAAGGAGGATTATTTATGAATCAAGGTGGCAACTTATGCTCATATTATTTTTGTGTATGTTTTAATTTTTAGTGGGAACCTAGAATGTGATAATAGGGGTTATTCTATTTAAAGTGTCAATAAAAAGATAAATAATAGTTCCTCTATAGCTTTTCGACGGAATTCAACTCATCAATAAAAGGTGTGTGGTTCTTGATGATATTGATATGTGATATTATATGTATATTCTATATAGGGGTTTGAATTTTTTTTGGGTATGAAGGAATAATGAAAGGGACTGATTTGTTAAATGTGTCAACAAAACGATAATTTTTTTTCCTACTTATCCTTTTAGTAGAATTATACATTGTTACACTAGACCTATGATATCTAATATACATGGTATGTGATTCCTGACTCTGTTATGGGTAGGTAAGGCGCCATGAGGTTGAATGATATATGTGATACTTGAATCTTATATGGGTAGTTAAGGGTCTGTGAGAAATATGTCTTAAGGAATGGGTGTGTTAGGGGAGTCTAAGGGGGGTGAGATTTGATTCCTATTAAATAAATTCCCTATATGTGATATATATGATTATAATGGATTTTTGAAAAAGTTATATGGTCTCTAGTGTGATTCCCACTAGTTGAATTTTGGTGTAGCATCTCGAGGGTACAGACATGGCGCAACATAAAAGTGCATGGGACCTGGCACCTAAGGGTCTGGATGAGGATAGTGAGGGTCAGTATGGTCATGATCCATAGGTAGAGGCCTCGAGGTAGGTATTTTATCAAGAGAATCTTCAATATTTTGATCCATGACTTGATGATAAGCTCAGGGTGAGATTTGTTTGAGTATAACAAAGCATTGAATGGGGAGCTCAGGGAGCTAAGATTTCTATGGTGTATCTAATGTAGGAGATTCAGTATCAGCATCAACCATTGTTTCAGGGTGAGGTTGGACCACATGCAGTAGAGTACTGGATTAAGTTAGGGTAGACTATATTTTTCCAGCTTGAGCCACCCCCAGGTCAAAGGGTAAAGCTGGACACATACATGCTCATAGGATCAGAAAAGCACTGGTGGGATGTACAGGTTAAGGTATGTAGACACGAGGAACTGGATTTCAAGGGTCTTAAGGAAGGTTTCTTTGATCACTTCTTCCCTGATATGTCGAGGGAGGACTGATCCTACGAGTTAATGAAACACTAGTATGGATATACATCCATCATGGATTATACATCAACATTCATAGAATTTTCTTTTTTTCCTCCTTATATGGCTGAAGACTACATTTCTAGGGTGAAGTGATTCATGAATGGCTTGCGATAGTTCATCAGGTTTTTGGTAGACATCTTCAGGCTAGAATAATTATCTGAGGCACTAAATAATAATCTGACAGCTAAGAGAAACTTGAAATACTAGTCTTATTCAAATCATGTGACGATGTAATGTGAGATTAGTGGTGGTATTTTTGGTAGTTAGACATGAGACAATAAGGAGTCCCAGTAGGGTAGTCAGGCAATAGATTTGGGCAGACCACCATGGAGTGGTTCTCTGATAGTGTGCTTCCATTGCAAGAAGCGAGGGCATGTCCAGACCTAGTTTTATTGAGTTTAGAAGGAGTCTCGGGCATGTGACCTAATGGTCCATTTGAAGTGGTTATGTAGGAAGGCTTCTTAGATATCTAGGATCTATGGACTAGGTCAGACTCAAGTATCTAAGGTAGTATTATGAGTTTTAATAGGATCTGATAGACATGATTTAGAATAACACGGAGGTCGTGATAGAGATATGGTTACATGGTAGTGGAGTTAGTGGCCATTGGTTATAACATCTCTATAGGAAGGATAAGCATTGAGCAGCCGGGTTTCTAGGACAGATGCACGTTATTTAACTAGAAGGTCTAGAGCCTGCTGCTGAGCCGAAAATGGTTAGAGATATTCCATGATCATTATGCCACCTTATGTTTTCTTTTTGGCAGGGCCATTCATGGTGCACATGGTGCACATGTTGAAATTGAACTAATAAATAATCAGTTATTAGCTGATCATCGATGCAATATGGGTTTTGTATGATGTGCATAGGCATTGTGATTTGATGGGAATGTATATATATATACGATGAAGGTTTACTCTTGATAATAAATTTTGATGTTGGATATTTGGGTATCCTATGAGATGTGGGACATATGAGTTTCATGAGAATAACATTAATGAAATCAGTATCTAATGAGATATAGGCTTTGATTAGTGTTAGGTATGACATAGGTATAATTGATAACCCAATGAGTACATGAATAAAGGTATGTCATATGGGGAAATTTATCTCCAGGGATTTAGAGTTGGTTCCCTAAAACCAAATTATGTGTACTTTATAATAATAAGTATTCAAAGTTTTGAAAACTAATAATCTTATTATTACATCATTATGGTTTGTCTATATAATATTATATTTGATAATTTACCAAGAGTAGATTTCATAGTTAAATGTTACAAAAGTTCCTTGCTATGACGATTAACCAAAAGTGATACAAAATTATTCATAATATATGTTCTATAGTCAGATGATATAATTTTAGGATCAAAAATGATATAATCTATCAGGGTTGGAGACTCATAGGACATTGAGGGACCTTCTAATAATGTTCACCCTTGGTATTATGCAGAAGTATATTATGAGAACATGACCCACAAATAGGAAATTTACATTTATGTGTCATTAAATGTTCATATATGTGGACGTGTGTATTTATTATTATACATTAAGATTATTATTAATGAATATTATGAGTCATGTACATAGATGTTTTGATGAAAACTGTGATGAAATATGTTCACGGAGAAGAATGATATGTTGGGTGCATCACAATTATTATTATAGTAAGGAATTATTCCAGAAAGGATTTTTCCCTTCCGTTCTTTAACAGAAGTTGATATCTCTGGACCATTGGTAAAAATTATATAGCCTAAATAAATCCATGGAAATGGTGTTCTATAGTAAAGTTCAATTTTCAAAAATTCAATGAAAGAGACATCGAGCACATAGGTTCATGGAACCATCATGCAAACTTCTTAATTTTAGATACCCTAATAAAGGGGTTATATTACACAGTAAGCATTTTTATGAAGTGAAATGTCATTGTGGCTTTAAATTATTTCTCTATGGGTGCCTTGGAGCGTTTCTAGATACTAACTCTGGACTTTAGGATACCACACTTGATGCCACTAAGAAAGAGGCCTAGAGGTTCACACACACTAAGTGTATCCAGAATCTCAGTTAAATAATATATATTTTTTTTGGTTATTTAAAAAATTGAGTAAATTTTATTCCCACATGTGGTTTGATAATTATTCATGTATGTTTTATCTTATATACCCCATCTCAAGTTATTTGAGAGAAAATGACGTTAGCAGAATATTTAATATATATTAAATTTCTTTTGAAGTGAATAAAATATTTATTTATTTATTGGTGAACAATGATGTGATATTTATTTAATAAATAAATAGACCATATTCAAGGCACAATAAATATTATGTAGGAATGGTGGACCATGATTTTGGTCTGGTGAGAAATAATAAATATCGAATATTATTTTATTAAATAATATTTAATTATAATTCCCAAGATAAGAACGTGTTGAGGAATAACGATATTATTATTATTATTTTACATGATGTTTTTATAGGATAAAATGAATAATTAATTAAATATTTTAATTTATTTTATTTTAACCCTAGAAATATATGAAACCAGTTATGTTATTTTCTAAAGAGAAAACTCGTTTTTTTGGGATGCGCACAACGAAATTGATGAATTCCCTCAATCCCTTGAGATATATCTCTTATCTAAGAATGCTATCAAGAAAGGAGAGAAATATTCCTCCACCAGATCAAGGATAACACTTTGTATTTAGTTCTCGAAGTGATCAAAGGTGTAAGATTCAAGAACATGGATCTGATGTGCTATAACCCAGAGGGAATATGCACTTGATTCCTATAAAGCAATGACACAAGAACACAGACCTGTTGCCAGATTCATCAATGAAGAAATAATTCCATCCAAGGTAATTTTTTATTAATTATATTAATTAGAAATAATATTATATGATCCTACCCCTATTTTAGTGTATTTTCTATTGTCTAATTCTGTCATTTAATTCCATTGATGATGAAATTCAACATTGTGTTAAATCTCAGATTATTCATCAATCATAGAAGAAATCAGAGTTATACACTACCCATCACATGCTTCGCTATTCCTAGAAACTTCATGTTGTATTAGAGATGTCATAAAATTATTTATCATTATTTAATGATCATTTGTGATTTATGAATTTTAATTTTGTTTTAAAATTAAATTTGAATTGTTATTTTAATCCAAAATCTAATGATTTTATTCTTCCACCTTCATTTCTCAAAGTTCTAATCAATATTATTAATTTTATGAAAAAAAGAATGTTGCAAAATTCATCAGGAGGAGCTCATGTTTCTGGATAGATAACATAGGAGTACACACCGTGTACTCATGTTCAAATGCACGAGGAGTTAATTTTGAAATTACACAAACTGTGAGCATTGATGACATGCAATGTATTTAGTCCTTACACCACGTGTTAACCAATATAGATTGGTGTATTTTCAACTTGGGTACATATTTTGTACCAAGCGTATATGATGTGTATTCCCATTGAGTCAAATATGGGTTGGGTATTTTAATATACAAACTATCTGAAGGGGCAATGTAATTCAGAGACCACACGACATGTAGCCTAGTGCACACACCGTGCAATCCAATTTACAAGGTACGATTTACACAAAGAGTCACTAGGAGTTTACCTATGATATAAAATGAAATATGTACATGCCGTGTTTCTCGGATTAACATTCCATATACTTATACCAAATTACATAGATTTAAAATTTATTTAGTATACTATGTAAAACATGAGACATTTACTTGCAGGTGGTCGTAAAGATAGGACATTCCCTAAGAAAGGTTTTAATATATATAAATATATAAATGTTTAATTAATATATGCGTAATGTTAAGATATGAATATCATGTATGTGTTGTATTACATTTTGTTACTCTACCTACATTAAAGCATGAAATGTGACCAAAAAATCATGTAATTTGTATAATCATTAGTAAAGTACATGTTGTGAAAGTACATGATATGTCATGTATTCCATATGTCATAATGTTAAAAAATTATATGAGTATAATTCAAGTTGGGTAGAATCGGACGGATATTCACCGTATTGCCTCCAAGGTACATTTATGTACACAATTAATTTAAAATGAATTTATTTAATTTGTTTAAAATTAAAATGGATGTGAATATCAAGGAAATTAAGATAATAATTAATATAAATGAATTGATTAATTAAATATAATAATTAATTAATTCGATCATGATTTATATTAAATGAGAACGATTAAGAATTAAAATCTAGTTTTATTAAATGCCTAATATGTTGCATGTATGTGAATGATCATGAGTTAGACCAGACCTGTATGTGATTGGATTCACTTAGTTTATTATTAAATTAATTTTTTGGAATGCGTGAATTATATCCAATTATTTTGTAGGGAATGTGTGACCATGGTTTCTTTTATGTACACCCCGTTTCCATCACCTTCATGTGAGTAAAATTGTATGTAATGGACAGATCTCGCAAGCTAATGGAGATGGTTCAAGTTTAGAGCTGAGGAGAAACCAATCCAAAAGATATACATTTTTGGACAAGTGGAAAGTGTAACATGAACTCTAATTGGTTCAAGGTGCTTTTCCCCTAGGTTTGCAGTTAGTTTATCAACCACTATATAAACTAAAAATTAGTATAAGATCATGATCATAATGCTTTATTATTTTATATTTTTCATGATTCATGGTTATTTAATTATCTATGTTTTGACTCAATCACATGATTTAATGAAATTAACAATCATGCATGATATAACTAAAATAAGGTGACCAATGCATAAATATTATCCAAGGAATGGTTAATCATTAATGTAATCCACCTAATATTAACAAGAATTTGATAAAGATAATAATTGGAAATTTGTGAATAAAAGGATAAAGCCCTTCAATAATATATATTACATTAGTATATCCTTCCAACACTTTAGTTAAAATCGAAAAATAGTTCAAAGTTATTGAGCAGCAAATTTGGGGTGGTTCAATTATTATGGAATTCTTACTTGAATTATTTGGTTGTTTAAACTAATTATACATCAATTGGTGACTTCCAATGTAGGAATTAGTGTAACTGAGAGGAAAAGGTTTAGGAAATCCAATTTAAGGATTTTAGGAGTGGGGAGTCCACTCAATAGATCATAGAACTATGAGTTAATATAGTTGGCATTTGGAATGCTTATCTATAACCATTCAAGTTTCTTGACCAACCAAATTTGGGGTAATGAGAAGAGAAATATGGATCCTTTACACTTTGATATCAAAGAAACATGATATTATGATGCCTATAGTGAGGGATATGGGGTTTTGATAAAATAGTGGGGGACTAATAAACATAATATTTATTTGTTTGTATAAATTTTACTAGATAAAGTACTAAGACATTTCTTATCTTATTTTATAGAAACAACATTAAACTGAATTACAATATATCATTTATATGTATACCTGAGAAGGAAATACTTCTCACTAACAAAAATTTCCATGAATGGAAAAGGAACCAACATATCATCCTTCACCATGAAATGAAAATATATGTTATGGAAGAATCTTTACTAGTTGCACTTGGTAATGAGGCAAGTGATAAAGAAATAACTCTCTATGAGAAACATCTGAATAATTCTATAGATGTTAAATGTTTCATTTTATGATCCAGGTCTATTGAGATTCTGAAGTGACATGAAGATATATATGTGCATAACATGATGTCTCACCTTCGTGATCTCTATCAAGAGAAGGTGATACAAGAGGGGTACACGATCTCCAATTCTTTGTTTACAACTAATCTAGGAGAGTTTGTGCTATATGGGACACATGTATTCAATATTATTGGATACATTTAATACTTAGACATCTTAGGGATTATATTCATGGATGAGTTGGATAATGATATCAAATTTTAATCACTTTACAAGACCTTCTCTACTTTTATTATTATTTAAACTGTGAGAAATAATGAGAAAAGTCTTTCAAAACCTCTTAATTTTATTTTACAAGTGGATAAGGACATGGGGAATGATAAAACTACGGTCTTTATAGGGAATAATAAATGAAGAACAAGGAAAATGGGTCCCAGAACTATAAATAGTCTAATGATCTTGGGCACTATCCTTCCCAGAAGAAGAAGATCTAGAGGCAAGGCAAGTAAAAAGAGGCAGTATGTTTTTCATGTCGCAAGCTAGGCCACTGGAATAGAAATTGCACATAGAATTAAGGTCAATATAAATTATAGTTCATTATTGAGTCTAATATTTCAATATCTACCCATTGATTATTATATACATCTTGTGGGGATAATATTTTTATCCAAATGTAGGAACCTAGTTGATTTCAAAAAAACTCAAGAGGGGAGGTGGATTTAAGAGACACTAATGGTGAAAGGCCGACTAATCTATCCATTGGTTAATATCACCATTAATTTCCAACATGAATGTTTTTTATTTTGAAATATTGTTATTATTTACCTACAATTACCAATTATAGAATTTCTATATCATGACTAGATACAAATGGGTTTATTTTCAAGATTGGAAATAAAAATTGTTTCTTTTATGTGTAAAACATATGTTATGGTATGGAACATTTAAATAATTGAATTTACGTATTAAATTATGAAACAAAAGTATTGAAAATTGATAATTAATCTCATTCACACAACTCATATAACACCCAACTTTGGCATCACAGTCCTGGTTGTGTAAATGAGAAGCATTTGACAAAGCTATGCCATGATGGTTATTTAGACTATTCTGTGCTAAAACCACATAAATTATTTCATTCTTTTTTAAAAGGAAAAATTTCCAAACCTCCACTTGTTAGAAAGGGTTAATGGTTCACATAGCTTCTTGGATTGGTACACAATGATGTGTGTGGACCATTCCCAATAGAAGATAAAGGAAGATATTATTACATCATAACTTTTATTGATGACTTGAGTAGATATATCTATGTCTAAATAATGATGTATAAGTCTATGTATTTTCAGAAATTTGAGGAATTCATTAATGAAGCAGAGAATCAACTAGTTAATAAGATAAAGAACCTTCAATTGGATCAATGTGTAGAATATCGTAACCAAGATTTTATCAACATTTAATGAGAGTTTGTGATTATACCTAAACTCACTCCAACTTATACACCATAGTGGAATGGTCTTAGTGAATGTAGAAACTTTACCTTGTGTGACATGGTATGGTTGCGAGTCATAAAAATCTTCCATTATCCTTTTTAGGGAAATTAATTACAAATTATGGCATACAAATTAAACTATGTACCAACTAATGTGTGAAATGGAATTCCCATCATGTTATGGAGTGGAAAGAAACCCATTTTTTCACAAACACATGTATAGTGTTGCATGGAATATGATAATTTCTTCCCAGGAAACAAAATAGAACCCTGGAGAAAAGGGGTATATTTATAGTGTATCCCATGTAAATGAAGGGATACAACCTATATAACCCCTCAAAAAAGGATGTTTTTGTTTCTAGAAAACCTTTATTTCGTGAGTGGGATCACATCCTCAAAAAGGATTGCGAGAGTATGATTAAATTTTTTGATTTTAATGCTCAAGATACAAAATAGTTGGTATAAGAACATATTCTACATTTCCCCATGGAAGAAGTATTTCCTAAAACACAAGTACATTCTAAAATTGTAAGAGAGGTATGAGAACTAGAGAAATATGGTTTTCTAGTCACTGAATATGGGGACTCATTATTAGTTTACAATTATGGACATATCTCTTACATGTAGGTATTAGAGAGCTTATATGTTATAAGATGGAAAAAATACATGAATTTTGAAATGGATACCATGTATTAGAACCAAGTTTAGGTTCTGGTCAGTGCACTATTTCATATAAATCCCATTATATGCAAATGAGTTTTCAACAGTAAACTAGACATATAAGGTAATGTAGATAATAATAATGTAAGGATAGTGGCTAAAGGGTTTAAACAACATCAAATAATTTACTATGATGAAGCATTTTCACCAATTTCAATGTTTAAATCCATCAAAATTCTACATTCTATTGAAACTTAATATGAGTAAGAGACTCTGTAGATGGATGTCAAAACTAACTTCCTTAATGAATACCTTCTATAAGATGTCTATATGAAACAACTAGAAGGGTTTTTGACTCCATGTTATTCTAAAATAATTTTCATGTTTCAAAGATCCATTTATGTATTGAAGTAATCATCTAGTTCATGGAACATTTGATTCGATGAATCCATAAAAGATTGTGGTTTAATTAAGAATGAATGTGAACCATGTGTTTAAAAATAATTTTAGTAGGAATTCATCCATTATCCTCATAGTATATGTTGATGAAATATTAATTGTTGGAAATTAAATACCAATAATATATTCAGTTAACTCTTGGTTAAAGAAGTTTTTCTTCATGAATGACATTGGTTAGGAAACCTATAATGTTGGGATCAAGATTTTTAGTGATAAATCTAAGAGGATTCTTGGAATATGTCAAAGTACATATGTTGACCAGATACAAAATAGATTTAGTATAGAATAATCGAAGAGGGTATTGGTTCTAGTGTCACATGGAATACATCATTCTAAGAAAAAGTGTCCTCAGATACAACATGAGAAAGAGAGTATGGGTAAAATCCTATATACTTTGGTTATAGGATTAATCATTCATTCTATGTCACATACTATATTTAATGTTTTCTATGCATTGAGAATGGTTGGAAGATATCAAGAATATCCAGGAGAACTACATTGGTCTGCTGTTAGGGTTATCCTTAAGTATCTAATAAGAAATAAGGATATGTTCTTGGTGTGTGGAGGAGATGAGGATTTATTCATCAGAGGTTATAATGATGCTAACATTCATATAGATCAGAATTATATGAAGTCACAATAAGGATATGTTTTCTATCTCAATGGAGGAGCTGTGAGATAGAAGAGTTCAAAGAAACCAGTTTTTGCTAATTCTATAGCAGAGTCTGAGTATATAGAGGCTCTTGATGCCACCATATAATCCATTTGGATTTAGAACATTTTCCAGGATCATGATGTGGTAACTAGAATTAAAGAAAACAACACATTTTATAGTGATAATAATGCAGCTGTGACTCTTGAAAAAGATCCAAGGTCAAACCAATGAACAAATCATATACTCTAGAAATATCACCCCTGGAGGGATTTATATCATAGGGGTAAAGTTAATGTGAGAAGAGTACCCACATAGGAGAACATGGGGGAACCCTAGACTAAAAACATATCTCTGAAGAAGCATGAGCATCATGTGAGAGCTAGCGGACTGCAATTTTTTAGCAGTTGTCTCTTGTGAAATTGGGGGTCTGTTGGAGTTGGGAGCCTATAACCAAATTTCATGTACTTTATGATAACATTAATTGTTTTTTTAATATTAATAAAATTTTTTTCACATCATTATTGTTCTTATTCATAACATTATATGTGATAATTACCCAAGAGTAATTGTCACATTAAAAGGTCATAATAGTCCCCCTATATGATGAGAACCTGAAAGTGCTATGCCATTATTCTTAATATATGTTCTATATCCTGATGATATAATTTTGAGGACACAACTATAATTGTATGTTCCCTTTCAGTCTATTACTTTTCTATTTTTGGTTGTTGGAGGTGGTTTGGGGAGGATCCATGAGTTTTCATTGGAGTTGGAGGTGTAGTAGAGCTGCTATAGGAAATGTATGCAATGTAATTGTATTACACGAAAATAAAGTTAGTCTCATACCTTTTATAGGGATATATCATGATTTTATATTTTCAGGGTTAAATAATAAAAAGGTGATTCATTTTTTTGGTGAAACAGAACCCTGAGGATTACACGTCTTGAATGGGGGATTACACGTCTTGTAAACACCCAGTGCAGTATAATTTGAAATTTCTTTCTGGATTAGTTTTTATTTATTCTTAAATTTCCTCTACTTACTATCAATTTAGGAGTACCCTAGACGTTCTATGTATTTATTCAATCTCTCTTCCACCATCATTGATCTGTTTCTCCTGATGGTTGTTCGTTATAAATTTGTGGTAGATCCATGGTAGATTATTCTCTCTTCTTGGGGGATTTTCTTCCATTATTCTCCCAAGGATTAACTATGGTGATGTTATTGGGGTTTGGAAGTGTGTTAGGTTTAATTTTTATGTTATTTAGTTTCAATGTGGGTTAATACTTTTTTTTCTTGTGGTGCGATTGTGGTTTACGGGCATTCTTATTAACCATGCCGTGCGTAGAGAGTTGAAAAAGCTTCTTTGTGGTAGGGAAATCCCTTGTTTATTTTTTATTTTGTATCATGTGGGAGGGATTTTCTTTTTTTACCAATTATTTATAGTTATTTTGGAATAATTAATGATAAATAATTGGTTAAATTGAAATTCAAGGGTAAATGGGTTTGTTGACTTGTTTTTATAGAATTATTGTTATTGTGATATTGTGGATCGTATGAGCTTGATGCCACACTAAGAATTAGGTTCGTTGGGGGGTTTTTTTCATTGGATATTTATATTGTAATTTTTTACTGTTATGATTATTTTTATATCAACCTAAATTGAAATTAGTTAATTAATTATACTTGTCTAATGAAATAGTTTCCCTATTAATATGAATTATGTGATAGTGCCCCTAAAATAATGTGAAATGTGATAAAATCACCTTATAAATATGTAAAATTATCTTGATGTGTTGTGATGTGTGGTCATTTTAGTGGGATGACTATGTGTTGTAGCAATGAGGTGTGGGACGATGGGTGGTTTGTTTGGACATGTTTTGTTGGGCGATAAAGAGGTGGTTTGTCTATCCATAATTTTTGGGAAACAAGGAGTTGGTTTGTTTGGATGTGATTTATTGGTGGTGATGTGGTGGTTTGTTTGGGCGTGTTTTTAGGGAAGTTTGGAGGTGGTTTGTTTGACTGTGATTTTGGGGTGGTGAGGAGGTTTCTTATTTGACCATTATTTTGGGGTGGTGAGGTGGTGGTTTGTTTGGTCGTGCTTTTGGGGCAGTGAGAATGTGGGTTGTTTGTACATGATTTTGGGTCGACGAGGTGGTTGTTTTTTTGCCACACTTTGGGGTGGAGAGGTGGTGGTTTCTTTGTGCTGGATGGATGAGTAGTGATGTAATAAATAGACAGTTGTTAATAATGATTGAAATGTATTGGGCTGGTTTAGTTAACGGGGTGATATTTTTTTATGGATAAATAAATGATGGGTTGTGTGGTTAAATGTGGTTGATGCTAAATATTGGAGTGAATGGTATGATTAAATGAAATTGGTAGGAAATGTGAAATTCTAGTTGTGAGTTTCTGTGCGTTGTTATGCATTTAGAGGTGGCGACCAAGGTGACAATGTTGTTAGTTCGTTCGTTTTCTTGTGAAGCCATAGTTTTGGATTAAGTGTTTTATAATGTACATATATACATGTATATTCTTGTAATTTATATAATCACCCCACCCACATCGGGCATTGCGTGCTAAAACCTTCATAGTCATGCAAGGGGTGTTTTTCCCGACATCTGGTGAGGAGTATGGATGGATAGGAACCTGCTATTTCCCACTTTATCTTCTAGTAGTGGTAGTTATTTCACAAGAGGTGATGTCCATAGGCCTATTAGTGCATTACACAATAGTTTTGATAACCCAAGTGTATAAGGGTGAGATGTGATGGCCCAGGTTTCTTCAGGCAAGGTGAGAACTTGCTTATGGAGAGGTGGTCCAGGTGTTTTCGGGAAAGATGAGATGTGACTGTGCTTTTAGTGAAGCTTCTTATGGGGGTCATGCATGGTAAGAGGAAGGAATGAGGTTGATGTGTTATACGACCATGATACCCTGCTACTCTGGTTTTGGAAGTGGTTGTGTTGTGGCCCAGGTAATTTATGGTGAGATATGATGTGGTCATGCTTGTGGGGAGGTGATCCCAAGTGTCTATGGGTAAGGTGTGTGGTGACCATGCTTGTGGGAAAGTGTGGTATATGGAAGGAATGTGAGTTCTAGGATGTACGAAGTTGGGTGCGAGAGTGTCATACTAGTTGGAAAGTTGTGTTGGATAGCCTTAGTGATGAGATCATGAAATATTATATTACTTGACTTACCATATCTTATGAGCGTTCCTTGGTGATGTTAGGTTTCGTTAGTATACCTGTATAGGTGCGGTTTTGTTCGGCTATTTTCTCATAGGTGAATTGGTATTTTTATTTCACATGTGAATGAGAGACTTTGGTTTTTCTAACTGAGTATACTTGTACGCCCACCCTATGTATGTAAAACCGTATTTATATTTCAAGGGGGATTTCATGGACTGTGTTGAACATTTAATGTTCTGATATTAGATAGTTGTCATGTCACTTTTTTATATTTACTTTTGTGTATTTACTTTGGAAACTTTTATTGCATTAGTTTTATTTATACATTCATTGTGGGATGGTTTTTGGTTTTCTTATATATATGTCATAGAGTTTATTGTGGTTGATTTATCCTATCTCTCGATCTAGGTTTGTTATAATGTAAAATTCCTCCCATAATGTGATATTTTTATAACCTTGATGTTAGTCAATATCCATGTCCAACTAGAGGTGGTACTGGGGGTTCATTATCTCTATCCCCACATTGTGGTATCTTTTGAGGGAGGGGGTTAGGATATTGTTGTAAATGATATGATGGTAGAGAGATAGGGTGGAGTTCGTAGTTAGTCACAGTGATGAATTCTTGTATTGGTTTGAAAATAGTTCTGACTAACCTTGTTGTGTGACATATGCTAGAGAGATTAGATAGGGAATATGATTTTAGGCCCCCCTATGATCCAATGTACAAACTCCGAGCTTATTGAAAAACCAAGTGATACAGACCGTCTTCTATGGTAGAGACATTTGAAAGGTATATGAATGATAATTAACTGTGTTCTTGTTTGATTTGGGTTGTTTGGGGAATGTTAAAATTGATGAAATAAATAAAATGAGTTAAAATGAATCTTAATAAAATTCAACACTACTAGGCTTAGGAAGATCTAGTTTACCATTCATCTTGGTTCCTATTCATTATTCATTTGTGGCTTAGGGAGTTGAGGTCTAGTAGACTGATTTGGTTGATCACAATATGATTGATCCATTTGAGTAAAATGATCAATGGAAGTGGATGTTGTGTGATTTCCTATGACTGGATTTGGGGAAGTACAACGATATTGTTTCAGATGTATAGACAGAGAGCTAGATGGAGGAGATCGAGATCTCATTCGGGTTGATCCAGGCCTCGATAAAGTATTGGGTCCCTTTGGTAGTCAGTAAGATGTGGGGATATGAACATTTGTTGTGGATACTATTTCTAGGAGAGTGGAATGAAGCATATATTTTGTGGGTTGACATCCAAAAGGAGTTTTGGTCAAATTTCTTTTCATTGACCATGATGGCAGTGAAGTGGAATGTGATTCTTTCTATTTAGCTAGGGAGCATGTTAGTGTGGTATCTATGAATCAAGTTCATGTCCCATCTGTGTTTTTTCCAAGATCTTTTTCTAGAAGGGGAGTCAACGGGAGACATCTCTAGAAGGCACTTAGTCCTTTTATCCAGTATAAAATTACTCCTTTTATGTTATCGATGTATCTGGAGGTTCATATTAAGGAGAATTTGATTGAGAAGATGAAATCATGTGAATTTTTACCATGAGAGGGGAACCAACAGGTTTACCTGAGGATTAGAGTTGTTAGTTTTAGGTCTTAGCACTAGGACCTTGGAGGTTTTGATCCCCAGGGAGCTGGCCTCAGCAACTTTCATTCTAGCCTTCTGGGCACAATATTTTCAATGATTTTCCTCAGAGCATTATGATAGTGTTTTTTCTATTTTGGGGTTCATGGAAATCACCATAACCAATTTCTAGTTGTTCCATTATCTTGGTTTGGTGGTAGTAGATAGGTTCAGTGCCAGCCTCATCAACAGTTTCTAGTGAGAGAATTTTAGCTACACAGGTAGTAGTTTTTTCTTAGTCTGGGGGAGATAGAGAAAGAAGAGGCTGACCTTATAATGATATTCATGTTTAGAGACTATGAACCAAGCATGGATATGGAGGTGGTTATCAGTAGATAGGTAGAGGAGCTAGGTTTATTCTGTTTCACACAGTGAAGGAAACAATTCTATAGGGGCCATAGGTCGTCATAGGTACGATCAGTTTGATTAGTACCCTTGATTTTTCCAAATTTGATTTACGATCTTCTCACTCCATTTTTTCACCCACTTTGTCCCAGTATATAAAACTATACTTAGAGAGGATTCCCTTTTCCAATGATGTTGACTATGCCAATAAGAGACCAGACCGGCTTGTTTTATTTGTGATTGGGGTATAGACTGATGATGGGGTGACATCAATCTCTTGTGTATCTTTTATTATTGTAGATGAATTAATATGATTCTATCCTCAGTATTTATTTTTTGTATTTTTTACATTATATTATTTAATATTTCTATAGGAGAGTCGTGTTTTCAAATGTGGATGGATAGCATATGATTTGTGTTGGTGAGTGGAGTTATCAAGTGGGAAGTTAGCGTTTGGAGCCCCTTCATTCCTCATTGGAAGTGTTGTAGGTGGAAACTATGGATGGTAGGATGTTAGAGGTTCCCAGGTTCAAAGGGGAGTTCCTAGATTAGTTTTTCATTATATTCATCGATGATATCTTAATCTACTCGAAGATAGTGGAAAAGTATTCCATGCATCTCAAAAATGACTGTCATGTTCTTCGATACCCCCATCTATATGGAAAGTTGTACAATTTTAAGTTCTATACATGATATGTTCATTTACTTAGAAATGTAGTGCCTCGTAATGGTGTGGTAGTGGACCCATCAATGGTTGAAGTAGTTTTTTCTTGGGCATTAACCAATAATGTGGTATAGGTTCATAGTTTTCATAGTATCGAATGCTACTATTGGAGGTTTATACAAGATTTAACACAAGTTCAATCCCCATTCAGGCACTGTTCAGTTACATAAAGGATATGTTGGTCAGTGATCTAGTGCTTCAGTTTACATAGGAGGGTGTTTTGGATGAAGAGTTTTATAAAGAGTCCCGTTTAGAGTTTGGATGTATGTTGATTGAACATCATACGGTGATTTCTTATTGGTCTAGGTAGTTACACTCCCATGAGTGTAACTACACTACCCACAATCTGGAGTTAGTAGCGGTTTTGTTTGTACTAAATCTGTGGTGACATTACCTCATTGGGAAGCACTTTGTGGTCTTCACAAATCACAAGAGCTTCAGGTATATCTTTTCTCAGTGTGATATAAACTTTCTGCAATAGAGGTGGTTGAATTTACTTCAGTATTAATATTTTGATATCTCATACACATTAGGAAAAGGGAATGATGTGGATGAAACTTTGAGTAAGATGTCATAGAAGGGTGTTGTTTATGAGTCTGTGGATTCTTGGAGAGTGATGGAGGAGTTGGAAGCCTTGTACATAGATGTAATGGTTGATGGTGGTAGAGGAATTTTTTTTCAAATGAATATGCAATCATCTCTGGTGTAGATGGTGGATGAGTCTTAGTGGGGAGAATCAGAGGTAAAGGTGATGTACAATCATGTTGTCCATGATGATTCTCTGCAGGTATGGGCGAAGGATGGTCAGAATCGGGTGTTTTTTCATTGTAGGTTGTTTTTTCGGGTAGATATGCATGAGGGAGTTCTTTTTGAGTTTCATCAATCTCCTTTTTTTTACACCCAATATTTTCCAAAATGTAACATGGCTTAAAGATGTAGTTTTGATGGCCTAGTATGAAGTATTTAGTGGTAGCGTTTGTGGATATTATCTGGTTTTACAGTAAGTAAAAGAAGAGAATCATGTTCCTGGTGGTTTGATGAAGCCATTATATGTTCCTGAGTGAATATGAGATGAATTATCGATTTATTTCATCACAGGGTTACCTAGATCTTATGGACTCTTGCAATCTTATTTGGGTAATTGTGGATCAATTGAATAAATTTTCTAACCTTTTAACGATCACAGAGTCGAGAGATGTGGATTCTTTAGCTAAGAGGTTCATGGATTTTTTGGTTCAAATGCATGGAGTCTAGAGGTCCATTTTATCGGATTGGGAATAAAATTTTACCTCACAAGTTTGGAGGGGATTACAACATGATTTTGGGACACATTTACACCTCAATACTTCCTTCCACCCCCAGAGATATGTGAAGATAGAATGAATTATCCATACATTGGAGGTTATGTTGCGGTCAAATGTCTTAGACATTGGTGGATCTTGGGTAAGATGGTTGACATTGGTAAAGCATACTTATAATAATATTTATCACTCTTCCATTATCCTGAATCCTTTTGAGGATTTTAATTGGAGACCACATTGTTCTCCATTGTGATAGATTGATGTTGAGTAGAAAGTTGTTCTTAGTCATGATGTGGTGCAGAGAGTGAAAAAGAATGTTTAGCTTGTTCATGTGGGGATTAAAGCAACACAGGACTGACATATGACTTATTCCAATCACAGGAAGAGGAACTTATAGTTTGAGGTTGGGAACCACGTATTCTTGAATATTTACCCACAGCATGGGCAACATAGGTTTGGTAGAGTGAGTAAGCTTTCTCTTATGTTTGTTGGGACATTTAAGGTGTTGGGGTGAGTTGGCAAGGTGAAGTATATGTTGGTATTTCCTCTATTATTAGAAAGGATTCCCGACTTCATTCACATCAATCAACATAATTAGTATGTTCATGATGAATCCCATGTCATTTATTGGTGGGATTTTGATACTGAGGATGACATGACGTTTGTGGAATGGCCAGTAGAGATCTAGGATTTCCAAGAGAAGGTGTTTCATAGACAAACCATATATTTTGTTCATGTGTTTTGGAGGCATGGTGGACTATAGGGGAGTACTTGTAAGGAAGAGACACAGATACATTCCCATCACCCGAAGTTATTTTGGGTATTTATTTTCTCTGCTTTTCTTTGTGATGTGATATTTGGATCTTTTGTTTTATGGGATGAGCCATTTTTCTTATTTTGTGATGTGTGTATTGTGAGGTGTGATAAAGTCAAAACATATGAAAAGGGAGGAACTGATTCCTAATAGCGACACATTAACTGTTATGCGATTAAACCAATTCCATTGAGTTAGTGACCCCTAGAGTGCATAGTATCATGACATGGAAGAAATAATTCCATTATTCATTTTTTCAGGGTGGTGTGGTTCGTTGGTTGTAGCGGTTATTTGTTTGGGCAGGATGAAGGTTTAGGTGGCTGTGAAATGGTTATGTGCCAATGTTGTTGTGTGAGAGGAGATAGTTTGTATTTGTAGTTTTTTAGTGATAGGGATTTGTGAGATATTTTTGGTCATTTTATTTGGCATGTTTGGATGGTGGAAACATTTTAGGTATGATGAGATCATTGAGAAGTATCTTTCTAGGTGGTTTTTTCGATATCTTTTCTTCTAGGATTGGTTTTGGATTCTTGTGGGAGATAGTAATTTGAGAGGTATATAATGTAATGGTCCATTCACAACCAAGTCATTACATTTTTGGTTTGGGTTATTGGAGGTGTTTGGGAGAGGTTATGGGAGTTATCATGGGAGTTAGATGTGTTTGGGGGAGGTTTTGAGATTTTTCTTTGAAGTTGGAGGTGCAATAAGGCTATTATAGTAAATACACATCATGTAAGTGTATTACATGATGTGAAATTTGGTTTCATGGATATTATAGGGATGGATCACAAAATGTAGAATTTTAGGGTTAACTAGTAAGAAGGAGTTGTCTTTTTCTACGAAACAGAACCATACATATTACATAATGTAAAAGGGGATTATAAGCCATGTAAACCCTTGATGCATTGCATATTTATAGTTTTTTGGATGAATTCTAATCCATTCATCTAAGGATTATTCTACCTCTCATTTTGGGAGAACCCCATGTGCCCTAAAGAGTTATTCATGCTCTCTCACACCCTCTTTGATCCTTTTGTCCCGATGATTTTTTGTTGGTAATTCTTGGTTGAATTGTGTAGTTTCTTCTTTATTCTTGGTGGTTTTTCTTCCATTATTCTCTCGTAGATTCACTGATAAGATTTTTTTATGGTTTAAAGAGGATGTTGGGTTGCATTTTTATTGTCTTTGGTTGTATTTTAGTTCGATCAGTGTTTTCTATTGGTGTGATTTTGGTTTACAGGTATTCTTCATTTCCCCGCGGTGCACAGAAAGTCAACAAGGATTCGTTCAGGTTGGGAAACCGTAATTTGTCTTTATTATGTATCATGTGGGAGGGGTTTTATTTTTTTAACTATATGTGATGGTTGTTCCGGACTAATAAATATAATGAATTGGATAAATTGTAATTGAATGGTTAAGGGGTTTGTTCGCATGTTTTTACATCTTTATTATTATTTTGATATTTTGGATCATTCATGCTTGATGCCCCAATGAATATTTTGTCCATTAGGGGATTTTCTTTGCACTATATATGTGTATTTTGACTATTTTTATTGTTGTGATGTGTGACCGTTCTTGTGGGATGACACTTAGTGATTACAATGGGGTGTGGTTCGATGTGTGGTTTGTTGGGTTATGCTTTTGGGGAGGCAAGGAGGTGGTTTGTTTGTCCGTGATTTTGTGGTGAAAAGAAAGTGATTTATTTTGACATGCTTTTGGGGATGCGAGTTAGTGGTTTGTTTAGTCTTTATTTTGGGGTGGCAAGGAGTTGGTTTCATTTTCCGTGATTTTGGGGCGGTGAGGAGGTGGTTTGTTTAGCCTTTCTTTTTGGGTAGTGAGGGGCTGGTTTTTTTGGCTGTGCTTTTGGGGAAGCGAGGAGGTGGTTTTTTTGGATGGGATTTTGGGGTGGCGAGGTGGTAGTTTTTTTATATGATTTTGGGTTTCGAGGTGGTGGTTTTATAAGGCTAGATTCATTAATAGAGATGGAATAAATATATAGTTGATAGTAATGTTTGAAAGGGATTAGGTTGGTTGGTTAGAGGGGTGAAAATCGTTAATGGATGAATAAATGATGGGTTGTGTGTTTAAATACGGTTGATGCTATATAATGAAAAGAATGGGATAATTAAATGAAATTGGATGGAAATGTGAAATGAGGTCTGTGACTTTTTTTGTGGTCTTAAGAATTTATCGATGGCATCCAAGGTGATAATGTTATGAGTTGGTTAGTTTTATTATGAATCTATAGGGTTTTCATGATTGATTGATATTATAAATATATATATATATATTTACTTTTATATTATTGTAACTTTCTATAAACACCCCACTCACGTTGAGAACTACGTTCCAACACCCACATAGTCACATGAGGGAGTTTTCATGACATCACGTGAGGGGTATGGATGGTTGAGTACTCGCTCTTTCCTACCCTCTCTTTAATGTGAGGTTGGTATTTCATAGGTTGTGATGGATAGAGGATTGTTGGTGCATTATATGGTTTATGTGATCGCCCAAGTGTTTCGGAAGAGGTGTGAAACACCATGTGTCTTCAGGCGAGGTGAGAATGTGCTTATCGGGTGGTGGCCTGGGTGTTGTCTAGTAGGATGATATATGAACATGCTTGTGGGGTGACTTCTGGTGGAGGTCGTGCATGGTAGGAGTAGGGAATGAGGTTGATTCCCTACTTTCTCATGATACCCTACTACACTTTTTTTTGTACTGGTTGTGTTTTGTCCTAGGTGTTTTCAGGTGAGATGTGATGTGGCTGTGCTTGCAGGGCGGTGAGCCCAGGTGTCTGCAGGCAAGGTGTTTTGTGATCGTGCTTGTGGGGCGGTGTGGTATACAGAAGGGATGAGAGCACAATGACGAATGACATTATGTGTGAGAGTTTCATACTAGTGGGAAATTGGTGTTGGGTACCCTTATCAATATGATCAAGTTATATTATATTACATGACTTTCATTATTTGGTGAGAGTGACTTGGTGAGGTTGGGTTTGGTTAGTATACCTATATAGGATCTGTTTGGTTCTTCTATTTTCTCAGAGGTGCATTAGTATGCTTCTTTCCCATGTTCATGATAGAATTCATTTTTTTCTACTGAGTATACTTTTATGCTCACCCTATGTATATAAAACCATTTTCAAGTTTCTAGGAGGATTATATAGATCGTGATAGACCTTACTAGTTAGGATCCCTGATAGTTGCTGCGTCACTACTTTAGCTTAACATTTGGTTATTTACATTTGATTCTTTTATTATATCGGTTCAGTTTATACATGCATTGTGGGATGTTTTTGGGATATCTTATATATATCTCATGGATTTAATATTGGTTTATTCATCCTATGTTCTGATCTTGTTTTCTTATAGAGGGGAATTCCACCGATATTGCGATCTTTTTATACCCTCGGTGATAGTCTCCATCCTAGGGCCTATTGGAGGTGGAACTCTGGGGTCATTATCTCTCTCCCCTCATTGATGTATCTTTGGAGGGAGGGGTCATGAAAAAAAATGAGATAATCTATTAGGTGTGGAGACACATAGGACTATGAGGCACCTTCTCATGGTGTACTCCTTTGATAATATCTTGTAGGATATTATGCAAATGAGACCCGCCAGTAGGAAATCAACATTTACATGTTTCATTGGATGTTCCTATTTTCAGATGTCTGTGTTTGTCCTTATACTTAAATATTCATATTAATGAGTATCATGAGGTGCGTACGCGATGTATTGATGAAAACCATGACGAATGATGTTCACAGAGAATTAGGATATGTTGGGTGTGTCATGATTAATATTTTATTAATGAAATATGTACGAAATTATTTTTCCCTTTCTGTTAATTTATGGAATTATATATCTCTGTAAATTTGATAGAAATGATATATCCTAAATAAATCCATGTAATGGTGATCAATAGGAACTTTATATTTCTAAAAAGTCAAAGAAAGAGACATTGAGCACATAGGTTGATGACACCAATATGCAACCTTGTGGATTTGAGACACCCTGATAAAGGGATTATATTATATAGTAAGAATTCATATGAGATTACTTGTCATTGTGAAATTAACATAATTCTCTATGGGTTACTTAGTATTTTTTCAGACGATAACCTTGGACATTAGGCTACATCAGCAAATGCCACTGTAAAAGAGGCCTAGTTGTCCACACACTATGTGCATCAAGAATCATATTCAAATAATTTATTATTAATTATATTTAATAAGTTGAAAAAGTATTATTTTCAAACATGGTTTAATAAATATTCATGTATGCTTGATCTCGTATATCCCATCAATATTTATTTGAGAGAATATATTATTAGCCGAATATTTAATAAATATTTTTTTACTATTTAAATGAATATAATACTTATTTATTAGATAATAATATAGTGATTTTTATTTAATAAAAAAATAGCCAGTATTCATTGTTTGAAAAATATTATAGAGGAATGGTGGATCGAGTTTTTGGTTCTGTGAGAAATAATAAACATTGAATATTATTTGATTAAATAATATTTTATTATAATTCAAAAGTTAAGAACATGTAGAGAAATAGTGGTATTATTATTATTATTATTTGACATGATGTTTTTATTGGATTAAATAAATAATTAAGGAAACTCATGAAAATTATTTTATTTTATCCCTAGATATATATAATCCCAATTATGTTATTTTCTTAATAACCAATTCATTTTTTTGGGTTTTACACAATGAAATTATTGAAGTCTTTCAAGCCCTTGATTTCTCTCTCTTCTCCAATAACCCTGTAAATAAAGGATAGAAATATTCCTCCACCAGATCAAGGAGAACACTTGGAAGTGGTTCTCAAATTGATCAAATGAAGATGATGAAAGTGAAAGGATTTGTCATGCTAGAATCAAGAGATTCCTTCGGTTGTGTCTGGAGATTCGCGGAATGTGTGTGGATCACCAAAAGAGGGAACCTCCACTTCATTACTATAATTAAATGATACAATAACATAGAATTATTTCTAGATTCATCAATGAAGAAAGAATTACAACAAATGGGAATTCTTAATTAATTAAATTAATTATAAATAATATGTGATGATCCTTCTGCGGGTTCTGAAATAACATCTATTGTACGATTCTATGATTTAATTATGTTGATCACAAAATTTAGCATTCTGTTAAATATCATATTAATCATCGATCACGGAAAAAATAAGAGTTGGAAACACCCCATCACATGCTTCTATTTCCCCAGAAACCAACATAGGGATGGTCATAGGAACTATCAGAATATTAAACTTTTGGTTAGGAAGTGACTAGGTAGGTAACTCCAAAGGTATAGAGCACTTTGAAAGGATTTTTCTTGTGTTAAAAAGATAGGGGTTGACCGAGGTAATATTATTATGTGGGTATGTTCATTACCATATTGGAATGAGACCTCATAGCTTGGGGATAAACTAATTTAATTCGGGGATAATGTAATGTACTATGTTTTTTAATGAGTTGTTTTGTAGTTAAATTTGAACACTTTGAGTTTAGAGGTTTGGACAACATGGAATATAGGATTCATAACCAAATTTGGAATGTTTTATAGACATAAGATACTATTGTTTTGTGTGATTTATGTTTCAGTGGAAGTCTTGGGGGTTCAGGTGAACATTGTCGGAAGGACAGATGAATAGGTTACTGAAACAATTGTTGCATGATGTACACAAGATGTATTGGTTTTATGGGGTGAATCCCAAGGGATTCAAGAATGAAATCTTAGAGGATTTCTCTAAGGTATGAATTATGTGTATATATTTCACATTGTGAAACTGTAACATGACGTGTAACAATTACACACCGTATAATATTCAGGAATCCTTTTTAGAAAATGGGACAATCATGGTCTCCCCACTCCATTTCTTTACATGTACAATGGAAGGATCAACCAAGTAAGATTTCTAAAACATTAATATCCCTTCCCTAATGTTTCTAGAGCTCTACCCCATCTAGTTTCTATTTCTCTTACCATTAGTCAAATTAGACCCCTGTGGTAAGCTCTTAACTCTTATTCCTTCTCTTCTACATTTATCTTTCCATATAAAATGATAAATATGTGCAATATATTTTTCCTTATTTTCAAGGTGTTTGTCTAAAAATACAATTTCTCTCAATAAATACTAATTTATAGGCCAATACTTGATGAGAGAGTGCCTAAAAGTATAAGTTAGTCAGTTCCTATATTTCCTTTTATGTTTATGGTTGATCTATGGTGTGTATTAGATGATCTCATGTATTCCATCTAGATGAGACACCTAATTAATTAATGTTTGTGTTTAAAAATATTAATTATTGTAAAAGGATGTTTTTTATAATACCATAGTACTTATATGTAAGATTCATCGAGTAAGGGTATTTTGACCAACTTGGCAGTTTAGGATAGCTGTGTAATTTAATTTAATTAAAATGTAATATATTTGTAATGGTTCCACAGGAACATGACATAAATAGACCAATTTATTGAGGTGATGTTGGTAATTTATACATGGAGGACATTGTTCCTCAGGCTTAGAGAATGGCCCGAGACATGATGGGTGATGTTGGTCACCAGGTTGAGGCGACATGGTCATGGGTTTCGAGGTGATGTGGTAGTTTGGTTTAGGGAATTCCCTCCAGGAGTTGAGATGGTGTTGACCATGAGGACTTGGGTGATGTGTTTTCATTGGGAAGGTGGTGTAGATGGTGTGGCTTAGAAGATGTTGGTGATTTCTAGCAAGCATTTTGGCTAACGTTCTGTTAGAGTCGCATGCTCACATATAGAAATTAGTTGAAGTGTTGTTGAACACTTGTTGTAGGGGGAGGCCTCTGTAGATATTTCATCATAGCGGTTGGTGTTGAACCTAAGATATAGTGGTGGTTTTCCCCATATAAAGTCACAGTTAATGGTGATGGAATGAAAAAATATGGTTTTGAGACCATTAATTGGTGGAATAGGGTCACCGTTATACTTGATTTTTATGGGAATGATTATTAGATGATGGATATAGTCATGTAATGAGAATTCATGTTGTTAAGATGGTGGTGATTTATTATATATTGGATGACAGATATTTCAATGCCTTAGGATGTCATGCAATTAATCTGATGGTGTCTTTGGTATGAATGTTTGAGGGACTTGGGGTATATTGGTTGTGGAGGTTGATAGGATGGAGGTACATTGTTGATACATGATATTGGTGGAATCAAGTGGAACAATGTTCCATGTGACATGCTTATGGATGAAACCTAAGGGTTCCCATGGTATGATACTCTTCCGGGGTCACTTGGGTATTGAGCCATAGGTACTCACTATTGCATATATATATATGTATGTATGCAGACACATATTATATGCCAGGTATATATTTAGGGGTTTTTGTTCAGAGATATTTTTTCATTGGATGAGGTAGGAAAATGTTTCCTTGTGACTATTGAGAATAAATGGATTGGGTTGATTATTAAATGTTTTGTTTTCCCTTTTAAATCATATTTCTCATATAATATTTAAATATGGATGTAGGAAAAACACATGTTGGCAGTGGCCTGTTGAGTTCATGATCACAACATACACGGACCCTTGGGAAGCATGTAGAATTTATTGTTTTGAGATTAGGTAAGGATTCAGGCTAATGGGAAGGACTATAATGATTAGGGATGTTCTTTGTTTTCCTGGTTTGAATGACAGTGGACCAGGAGGTTCATCTACATCAAACTAGGCCATTATTATAGGGTTTTATATATGTTATATGTGTTCAGCCACATTCAACCTTACCTTTCTACTTTTGTATGACCATTCATGACATGTTTTATCATCTACAAATGGTATTATGCTTTGGGATTATTTTTTTACAGCTACTGTTTATTATTATTCCACTAATTTTTATTATTTCTTCTACTACTATGGTTCTTCATATTCTGTGCTATATATATATAGACCATTATTATGATATCCACTAGAGGGTGTAGTCTCCCCACTATTAGATAATAAATTTTTGGCACTAGAAAATGCTTCCCCAAAATATTCTAAATGATTCCATACATGGTCCAAGATCTTATCCCATTTCACAAGTTTCGTTCTAACTGGTCATAGATATCTAATAGAGTTACAGATTAATAGTTTTTGTAAATTCGATGTTGGGTTGAAAAACTGGTTCACGGAGCCCATTCGCGAAGCTCCCTCTGTGATTGTGGAGCAAAGGGAACTTGACCAGAGCATCCACAAGCACCGCAAAGGTCGTGCTGGTAGCCTACACAACTACGAGAAACTTTAGGGAAATTTATTAGATCCTCTATGAGTACTGCAATGGCCAATGATGGTTGACTTTGTGGTTATGAGAAACTTGAGGTAACACCCTTCGGTTGTAGAGTGAGATTTCCTTCACAGCCTGATTTTCTCTTTGTAGCACACATTTGTTCTTTGCGGCGTGCTCCGCTGTCCTCCATCGTCTATAAATAGATGGCTCATCCCCCTTCATAAGCATGGTTACGCCACCCCTTGGGTGGCTGATTTTCCATTTCTCTAAACTTCTGAGCACTGTGAAGTGATTCCCTTCGCAAAGGGCGGATCCCTTTATGATGGAGGGAGCTCCTTCAGGTTGCTGGAGGCTCCCTGAATCCCCTTTGCTCCATGAGACCCTCATATCTGCAAATCCCTTTTCTCTATGAGACCCTTAGATCCGAGAAGCCCATTTCCCTATGAGAAACTCTACTCTATGAGGTCCCATGATTCATGAGACCCCATTCTCCACGATCACCTTTCCTTCGCAATAATTCTTCGCGTGACCCCATGCTCTGTGAGAACCATTATTCTACGAAGCTAATTCATGAATCACTACCCTTTGTGAAGATCTTAACTTCGTGCCAGTAGTCCATACTGTGGGGGATGCGCTCTCGTACCCCCACATGGGATCAGTGCTGGACTGTGGTCCCGACCCTCAAGGCCAGTCCCTTCACTTTCGTCAATAACCCCCGTGAAAAATGAAGAGCCACACTGCAAACATTTCGGGCCGAGACATCGACATTTTCCATTGCTCCCTTATGTGCACCCATATTCCACCCATGGAATACCATGGTTCGATATACTCCTCCATACTCAAAGAAATACCATGAGTTGACATATTTCTCTTGGTCCCATTCATATGTCATGAGTTGAGATTCTCATCTTCATTTCCTTGAGTACCTTGTGTTGAAAAATCCCTCAAGAAACTCCCCCAAACCCTATCACTTGGATCCAATGCTAGGTTGAACTAAAAAGATCCAATCATAAATAATTCCAAACACCATCCATTTCTAGGAACCTTCTTCCTCATAGTCCTATATACATGACCATACACTATGGAACACCCTATAGAAAAAACATAGGATGCCTCTAGCTCTAAACAAGTGATGCGTTATGCGCCAAGCATGAGATGCAAAAAATCCAATCTATATAACTTCAAACTATAGTATACCCTATGTGAAAACATATGATGCATTTTTCTCCAAACAAGAGATGCCTTATGTTCTAAGCATGAGATGCCAATAGTCAACTATACATGAATATAAACTGTAGTTCACCCTATGTTCCAAACATAAGAGACCTATTTCTCTAAAAAAGTGATTCCTTATGAACCATGCATTAGATGATAATATCCCCTTTACAGGACTATAAACTATATCATCCCCTATCATTCAATAATAGGATGCCACTTATTCCATGTAAGAGATGAATTATGTGAAAACCATAAGATACCTCATTCCAGGATTACAATGGAATAATTTCATGATCGTTGGAATCTGTTCAAGCATTCCATCACTCTAACTCATGCATTGTGTGTCCTTCATTCGGATATTCATCCTATTTCATGTCTGAAGGAACCCCCTAATACCCTGGTCCCATTCCGCATCAGCCCACCTACCATTCTGGGCCAACATTCTGGAAGAAATTGGATGACACTTTGAGTTAGGTCATGTGCTTCGAACATGGTCAACAATCAACCCTCATTTGTTTGTCCCCATTTCAGGCTAACGAAATATGGATGTTGTGTTTCAAACCCAGTCAACAGTTATCATCCATCATCACGCCACCCTCACCAGGTTCCGAATGTCGGGAATGTGATTCACAATTTTCATCTCCCATTATTCAAGATGATTCCAAATCCCTTGGAATAATCCCACGTGTGAAATTTCACATAGGTATTGGCCCCAATTATATGCCTCAACCCACCAGTGAGTTGGGATTCCCTAATGTATAGAAATGAGGAAGACGTCATGGGATGCTTCCATGCATAAGCCCCATTCACCATTGCTGCTCCATAGAGGCATCTAGAGAGATTCCTTGCATAATTCCCATCCACCATTGTTGCTCCTTAGCAGCACCTGAGTAGATTCTATGCATAATCCTTATTTAACATTGTCTCTCCATAACGGCACCTAGGAAACATTCTTGCGTAAGCCTCATTCACCATCGCAGCTCTATATCGGCATGTGCGAAACATATGTGCATAATCGCCATTCAGAATTGTCGCTTCATAGAGGCACCTAGGCAGTTTCCGTGCATAAGACCTATATACTATTACTAATCCATAGCTGCACCTGGTAAGCATCAGTGCGTATGCACCATCCACCATTTTCAATCTTTAGAAACACCTGTGAAACTTCTATGCATAAGCCCCATTCACTATTGATGATCCATAGCAGCACCTGGGCAGCTTCCGTGTGTAAGAACCATTCACCATTTTTATTCCATAGAGGCCCCTAGGAAACTTCCTTACATATGTGCCATTAACCATTGACACTCCATAGTGGCACATGGAAAACTTCTGTGTGTAAGACACATTCAATATTATCGCTCCATAGTGGCACCCAGGTAGCATCCGTGCGTAAGACCCATTCACCATTTCCAATCTATAGAGGCACTTGGGGAGCTTCCCTATGTAATCCCCATACACTATTTCATCTCCATAGTGGCACTCAGGATACTTCCATGTATAATCTCCATTCACCACCATTCGTTGCTGCACCTTTTAACCACAATCGTTATGTCTGTAGCTACCTCTTGTTTCTCATAGAGATCATGACTCATGTGGGCTTTGAGTAAGCACCAACCAATTAATCCTCCTGAGGAAACCTTAGTGCATAATCCCCAAAACATCCCAAACTACATGGAATTTTATCCTTGTCTTCTTTGTAAGGGACGTATGAAGCCTCTCTGAGGTTCAAGACCAACCCTTACTTGTCCCGACCCCATCACGTATGTTCACCTTTATCCCACATGACGTTAAACTACATCCACCATTACGAACTATGTGCACATTGATCCTTGTCTCCTAGGAAGGGTACGTAGGATGAATCAATGAGGTTCAGGCACAAAACCCATTAGTCATGACCACTCCATGTCGGTCCACCGACATCCTGCATGATGTTAAACTGTACGACACTTTTCATCCTGAAATACGTTAAACTGAACCCATTCAAACTACGTGGGATTTGATACTTATCTCTTATGAAAGGTATGTAGTAAGCCTCCCTGCGGTTCAATCCCCACCAATGGTAATCAATTGAATCTCCCAAACAGTGGTATGCCGCTGCGTCTCCCAACTAGCTAGGAGTCGTTGCGTCTCCCAACCAGAAGAAATCCATTGCATCTCCCAACCACCATTAATCCTTACATATTCCAATTATTAGTAAGCTGTTGTATCTCCCAATGAGGGGTAAGATGTTGCATCTCCAAACCAGTGGTAAGCTATTGTAACACAATTGACATCAACCTGTTGTGATCCCTAGTCGAAGGTGAGCCGGTGGAACGCCAACCAGCGGTAAACAATTGTAATCTCAACTAGTGGTAAGCCGTTTTAGTCCACCATCGATGGTAAGATGTTGTAGTCCCCTTTGTTGGGACCCACTTCTCTGGTCTTCCCCTAGGTGTTAGACCATCTCAGGCTGCTAACCACCCGTAAGACCATGTATATCATCAGGTCATTGTCCAATGTGTACACCCCAATTCTATTACCCCATCTTGAACTACACAGACATTGATTCCCCCCACGAGGATATGAAGGAAGCCTCCCTGAGGTTCAAACCCATTACTCATGTCCCATTGATTTCTCTCCCACACTCCATTGTATTTCAGAAAGGTCATTCCCCAACCCATGGGTTCCACTTCCTTCGGGTACCATCCATACGTGCATTCTCACATGCCTCCTCCTCTGGTGTCCCATCACCTCACTGAACTATGTGGACATTAATTCCCTTCCATGTTGTTACGCAGAAATCCACTCTGAGGTTCAATTCTAAAACTATCATCACTTTCACGATGGTTCTATTTCATTCCACCTCCACTTCATTCAACTCTACATCATCCATCCTGATTCTTCTCCGATCCACCACATCCCAGTGAGATCACGCAATTCTCTCGAGAAACTAACCATGCATAATCCCCACACAATCCATAACCATCAAACCAAGATCATCCCTCTTGTGATGGACCTCTATCCATGAGTATGTACCAGTATGTATTCGGTTTTTTATATTTGTGTACACACTGATTCATCACCCCCTTGAACTACGTGGACTTGGATCCCTTTCGTCTACATAGGGTATGTAGGAAACCTCCATGAGGTTCAATCCTAGTCAATGGTAAACACTGGTGTCCCCCATTTTGGGGTGAAATATCCCTGATCCACCCTCAGTGGTGTCCATATCAGCCTTCAGGGTGTGACATCATCCCTTTATGGGACACACCACCCTGGGTCTACTCTCATGGGGTATTCTGACCTATGCATCTGATGTTCCCAATTATGGGGTGCACCATTTCTAATCCACACTCAATGGTGTAACGCCCCGACCGTAGAAGCCTGGAGTCGATGCATTATTTTAATTCATTTGCATGATTACAAGGAATAAAGTCCAGAAAGACCGATCAGTTTAGATGTCTTGGAAAATAGATAACATACATGAATGTTACATTACACATTAGAAAATAGAACACAACATAAATGATTATTTGAGAACACCATCAATGTTTTAGCATAACCCTGATTATAATTCATAAAACACTTCTTGGAATCCGGGGAAAATAAAACATAAGAAAGGGGTGATATCAGATTCTTAGTAAGGATAACAATATAGCAGAAACATTCATAAATAAGCATAAACATGTAAGGAAATATATAAGACTAAAACATAAGCCTTTTAAACTTAAACTACAGCAAAATATTGTAATGATAAATCAAATAATTCCATTTACTTGTTCACATGGATATTCTACTAGTCGAATAATCACCTGTAATATCAATACCTAATTCCATGATGATGGAATGAATAATTCCAGACTTCATAACCACATAGTCACGACCTCGTTTAAAGACTACAAATAAGATTTTTTCAAGGCCTTGTGCCAGGACACTAGTTTTCTCATGAGACCTACTGATGCATCGAGGGGCTATAGAAGGCTCCACCCATCACTTATTAAGTCCAATGCATTCCTTATATGAAAATGTTTAAACCTAACATAAACATTTTTATTAAAACTAGCATACAAAATTTCAATAATTAATCCATAAACCATGAATGGTATAAGAATAACACATCTATAGTCAAACATATCACAAAACATTCAATACAATATGGGATATTTTTATCATAATAAATCAACTTCAAACAAGTTTAAAATCCATCAAAGGATGTTGACATAGATGAAATTTATTCGTAAAACTCTATGAGATAAATATCACTTTTTCTGGAAAACATTTAAAAGTCACACAATTTAGAAAGGAAGACATTTAAAGACATTTTTGAATCAATGTTTCCCATAACAATTTTAATCTTTTGAAAGGAATTAACATTTTAAAATCATTCATGTTCATATAAATAAGTCCTTAAAAACCATTTTGAAAACAGGGACATTAATGAGAATGATTTAGAAGAATAAATATTTAAATAATTTAAAATGATGATCTAGTTAAAGATTCCCTTCTATAAAACCTTAAAATATTCCTTTTGAAAATATTTTTATGAAACACGGATGTGGATGATAAATAGGTCCCAGTTGATACTCATGTAAAAACAACCTCAGATAATGAAGAGATTTCACAATTAACCCTTACCTTGTAATTTTCCTTGGTTGAGGGTATTCTGACCTTATGAATAATAGTTAAATTATTGTTATTAAATTATAAAATAATCATATAAATAAATGTGATATCATATATGATCTTCCAATATTTCTTTGTTAATAATATTTTAGTAGTATCATCATTTTGGGTGTTAACTGATCCGTTTTCATTTATATTCTTGGTTACGTAAGCCGTGTTTGTTTTGTACAGGATGTATTTGATTCATATCCAAAATTATATTAATTTCTTAAACATTAATTTTAATCATAAAATGAAAATTATTCTTAAATGATTACGATGGAGAATGAATCTCACCGCGTTCGTGGAGACGGTAATCTGTACGTACGCACGAGCGACAATATTATTATATTAATGGTCAAATTGTATGTAATTGGATGGTATATCATATATAAAGAATAATGGAGTGTTTGAATAACAAATTACACCACGATGTGGAGATGGTAAGCCGCACGTACGCACGTATGGTGACTTTGTCATTCATATGATGGATAGAATAATGAATATGGTTATATCATTTTTATAATAACATCAAAGTATATAGGAGATACTGGATTTAATATTTTATAATAGAAACAATAATAAAAGCGGAAGTGGAAGAAGAAATGAACTTGATAGAGTGTGGTGAAATTATTACCTCTACTTCGGGTGTTTCATTTTGAGTTGATCAAAAGGGATCCTTAGGTTGGATTTCTCATCAATGTAAGTCCTATAGGTTGATGTAAGGGAAGTTGGGGTGATATTTGGGCAGGGTTTGGATGATACAAAAGGCATTGGAGGTGTGAAATTAAGAGAAGGGAAAGTGCATTTTTTATAACAGAGGTGAGGGTCACTTTAGAAAAATCTTGAAATATTACATTATAATAAAATCATATTCTGTTTCTAATGGAAAAAAAATGAATAATTTATAGAATAAGGTGGGGATGGGTCGCAAAAACTCTCAAAAAATAGTTTTTAGATAGGTTTAGGTCATAATATTAACCTTATATTTTAGATTTAACTCTTAGTTAAATAGTTTGACATTTACCACGTCTCTTTGTATTTTTATATTATATGGTTAATAAAAATAAAATAACAATCCAAGTTAACCCCTTGTGGTTCATTATTAATATATATAACATTATATAAGTCTTTTGGCCTAACATTAGATTTTTAAAGAATATTATATCAATTAATAATATAGTATTTGTTTTCAAAACATAATTATGTCAATTTTAACACTATTTAGTGTTTGATTTTTTTTGAAAGCCATAATAACATTATCACTTCAATATAAATTTATTTAACCAAAACTAACATGTCATATTACCCTATAAAATTAGTTAAATTCATCAGAAGTCTCAATTTTCATTTATTTGAATATTTATAATATCAATTATTTTATTATTTCTTTAATAAGGTAATTACAACATCATCATTGTGTTAGAATCAAATCAAATTATTTAATTTCTAAATATTATAAATAAAATACCATCATGTAGGAAATAATTTTATCTTTCTAATTAATATTTATAGTCGAATTTAAATTATGTGTAACCCTATATTAAAAATGGTTTAGTTATTAAACTTTGAATTTAACGCTTTTAACTCTTCTTTAAATAAAATAATAATAAATCTCCTAATCTAATCCAAGTGGACCAAAGGGGATCATATTTTATTTCTACGGTTTTTTTCGGTCTAATTACACTTATCCAATAGAATTAGGACATGTTTTAGGGTAATTATTATTTCATTTTTACCCTTAATTACCCTATTTACTTTTAACTGTGGTAAATAAAAGTCAAAAGTTACTATTCACCAAAAATTATTTTCATCTTATTGAAAAAAAATTTACTTACTGATGTCAAATTAATCTCTTGGATTTTTGAAATTCAACTCACAGAAGTGGTAAAATTAGGTTTTTTTCAAATTTGCAAATGATTCTAGAAGGTGTGTAAAAAACGTTAAATAGTTCAATAAAATTTTATACCTCTACTTTAATTATAAAATGATTACAATGAATTACATTGAACTTATATAGGTATTATATATATATATATATTTACTTAAAATAAATTTAAATAAAATAAATAATTATTTAAATAAAAACACGGTTTTAAATAATAACTCAGTGTTTTTCACTATTCATAATAAATTGAATGTTTTTAGAAAAATACCAAAAATTCACCCTAAAATAATATTGATATTATGAATTCAAAAATTAATTCTATTTTACCAAATTCCATACATATAATTTGCATTTATTAATTTAAAATTAATTCCCGTTGTCAAAACTAAAAAAAGGGTTTTTAAAAAGTTAAAACTATCAAAAGATTAACATGTGTTTATGTCAAATTTAAATGTGAAATTATTTATAATGACCAAATTGTATTAAATTATAAAAATATCATCTAATTATATTTCAGAACAATATAATTGCATAATTTAACACTATAAATTATTTCGATTATAAAAGGTGTTTACATTTAAAACATAGTATTTTTCACTATTCAAGCAAATATGAATGTTATCAAAAAGTACAAAAAATTTACCCAAACTGAATTTTTATGTCCCTATTATAATGAATAATTTTATTTCATTAAATTGAATATATAAAAGTGTCAAATATTTGTTTTAAAAAGAGTTCTTCATTAAAAGGCGGTAAAAATGCATTTTTTGAAAAATAATTTTTTTATCTAAAAAAATTAATTTGTTCTTATATTATGTCTAAAAAACACATAATATGTAAGTTAAAATTATATAGAGTATATCAGATTCAAAATTTCATTAATGCAATTCATAACCGCTTTTTGAACGACTAGTTTGTTAAGTTGTGGTGTGCTCGAACTCGATGTTGCGTGTAGCGTAAGCCATTGAATTACTATAATGAGATAACATACTAAGAAATCCCGGGGTGTTAAATTTTCCCCTAATTCAATAAATTGTGTTTTCACAATTTGAAATTGTTCTTCGAAAATAAGAGTTTAAAAATAAAAAAATATCTTTGTGGAAAACCCCAATCAGAAATTGGGTTAATAAAATTTAGTCTTAATAAGAGGGAAAGGGAAAAGAAAAATTCATCACCAAATTATGATCATGATTATGAGAAAATTGGTGGAAATTAGAGACACATAATTGGAGGAAAAACATAAATATATATAGGGAGTGATTGAGGTCATCAATCACAAAAAATTGTACAATTAAGGGCCTCAATGCCATCAACCTATGATGATTTAAAATATCATCAGTTCAACAAAACAAAAGGTATTAGGATATTTTTTTTTATTTTAATATTTCATTCATAAAATTTAAGAATTATTTTTATCATAGAATAAGAGAAAAAAAATATACTTAACAAGTAGATTTTCATCCTTCAACTAATTTCTACCACAAATTCATCTTTCACTCCAAAAGATAATAGAATTCAAAAATATTATATTTATCCTAATCATATGGGGTTTCAAAAATAAGGAATTTATAATTTATTTTTCAGAATAATTAAAAAAAGTACATTGTGAAAACTAAGACATCACGTAGGCTAGTGGTAGGTGATGCACCCTAGTCACCCTTCAGTTGCGGGTTCAAGTCTCGCGGCCTTACTGGATGCGACAGGTTGTCGCCCGACCTCCGAGTTGTCCTTTTTATGACAATCCAAATTTAATCTCAAGAAATAATCTAACCTTAACAATAGTATCCAATGTCAAACATAATCAATTCCAAACATTAGACTTATCCAAAATACTTCTATCCAAACTCACAGTCAAAATTTTATAAGGAAGGTAAACACAATGAAGATACTTTTTTCCACATAATAATAGGTAAATAACTTCATCATGTATTCTTCTAAAACATTGTAACACCCTGAATTACCATAAATCCATATTGATTACATTCATTCTCCCATATTCCTTATAGAATACTGGATATACTCTTTCTATCCACAAAATTTATAAACTCCATCAATGATGGAATATACAAATCATTAATCCGTTTCAAGGTAGTCAAGAATATCCAATATAATTTATCCAAATCGATCATATATTATTCCAAAATCACTACCATTGTATCATAACAATATTATTGTTTGTCTATCTCTCAACCATATATTTCAAAAAAAATTAATCTGATATTGAGTCACTTTTCTTCGTTCCACACAATCTCAAGTCCTTAATGAAATAGTATTGCAGTGAAATCCTTATACACTCTATAATTCTTATAACATGTACATCATTAATACAATACTAAAATGTCAAAATACATTAATAACATCAAAAGAAATATAATCATTACTCTTCATCTTCAGTAGTATAATAACTTGATTATTATCCAATAACAACATTTGGGGTATACTTTGATGATTTGGACATTGATTTGTGTATTGTCCCAACTCCTTGCAGATGAAGCATTGTACATTTGAAACCTCTTTCTTAACCTTGAAATCAAGTGCTTGGTGTCCTTTTTCTCCATACATATAACAAACTCCCATTCCCTTCAAGCATTTACCAAGGTGATTCATTCCATAGTTATCACATATAGGAAAATACTTCTTTCCCCTCATCCCTTTATCCATTTTTCTCTCTTCCATCATTTTCTTCTCTTGCTTCCCTTCAAAGCCATAGGACTCAGAGAATTATTTGTTTATCTTATTAACACATGATATTATTTCTTCATATGATGAGAATACGTGAGATACTATTTCCCATTTAACTTTTTTCTTAATACCATGAAATATATGATCCTTTTTAATCTTTTTATCACGCATATTTCTAGAATTTCCATTCCTTATACTAGGCTCCATTTCTAAATAATAGCGTACACTAGGTTAGTTTGTTAATTTCAATGCATAATTTCAAACTTGTAAAATAACTAACATAAATTTAAAATATTATGCATATAATCTATAATCAGAATATGTTTTCTTGGAGGAATTATTTACTCCAAAATCCTTCATAGTGGCTTGTAATGAAATTTTGAATTATCCTATGCATATCCCCTGGGAGTGTCATAACCAAGAGTGCAGTAATGCCCATTTTCATGCACCAGAATAACCCAAGTCCAGCCCGAAACTCTTTGTCAGAGTTTTCGCTCCTAAGTGCATATGTGCTAAATCTGCATCTCCCTGCTCGTATCCAGACAGAGATGTATTGCTTGTAAAATACACAAAATCTCTACATCACCAAAATTCTTGGAACTTCTTCTATACTAACATTCAAACTCTATATTATAGTAATGTTCACTAATCAGAGTTTATATAAATATATTTCCAAGGTTGTTCATAATCTTCCTCTAATACCAGCTGTAATGCCCTGACCACAGAAGCCCATAGTCGGTTCATTATTTTAATACATTGGAATGATTAACATGAATCAAGTCATGAAAGATTGATCAATTTATAAGTCTTGTAAAATAGATTACATACATGGACGTTACATTATACATTAGAAAATGAAACACTACATCAATAATCCTTTGAGAATACCATTAATACCCTAGATTAACCCTACTTATCAATCATAAAACACTTCTTGGAATCTTGGGAAAATAAAACATAAGAAAGGGGTGATCTTAGATGTTCAGTAAGGATAAAAATCTAGTGGGAACATTCATAAATAAACATAAAAATTTAAGGAAATTTATAAGATTAAAACATAAGACTCTTAAACTTAATCATCAGCATAATATGGAGAAGATAAATCATATAATTTCATTTAATTACTGACATGGGTATTCTACTTGTCGAATAATCACATGTAATATCAATATAAAATATCATAATGATGGAATTCATAATGATAGACTTCATAAGCACATAGTCAAGGCCTCATGCCAAGACTATAAATAAGATTTTGTCGAGGCCTTGTGCCAAGACACTAGTTTGTCTCATGAGACCTACCGATGCATCATGGAGTTGTAGTAGGCTCCACACGTCACTTAATAAGTCCAATTATTTTCTCATTTGAAAAGGTACAAACATAACATAAACATTCATATTAAAACTAGCATACGAAATGTCAATACATTATCCATAAAACTCTGAATGGTAGAAAAACAACACAACCATAGTCAAACATATCACAAACCCTTAAATACATTATGGAATATTTTTATGAAAATAAATAAACTTCAAACAAGTTTAAAATTCATCAAAGGATGTTGACATTGATGAAAATGATTTATAAAACTCTTTGAGATAAATATAAATTATTCATGAAAACATTTAAAAATCACACAATTTATAAAG
The DNA here is from genome assembly GCA_963277665.1 of Viscum album. Taxonomy (NCBI): domain Eukaryota; kingdom Viridiplantae; phylum Streptophyta; class Magnoliopsida; order Santalales; family Viscaceae; genus Viscum; species Viscum album. Next base: position 482,422,826 of record OY728153.1, on the reverse strand, counting down.
AACAAAATTTAAAGTCATTTTTAAACAAAAGTTTCCATAGCACATTGAAACTTTTTAAAGGAATTAACAATTTAAAAACATTCATGTCTATATAAATAAATCATTAAAAACCATTTTGAATACATGGAAATTAATGAGAATGATTTAGAAGAATAAATATTTAAACCGTTTAAAATGATTATCTAGTTTAAGATTACCTTCCATAAAACCTTAAAATATTCCTTTTGAAAATATTTTTGTGAAACACGGATGTGGATGATAAAGAGGTCTTCATAGATACTCACCTAAAAAAACCTCAGATAATGATGAGATTGTAGAATTAACCCTTACCTTGTACCTTTCCTTGGTCGAGGGTACGTTAACCTCCATTATAATAGTAAAATAATTGTTAGTAAATTATAAAATATTCATATACATAAATATGATATCATATATGATCTTCAAATATTTATTTGTTAATAATATTTTAGTGGTATCATCGTTTCAGGTGTTAACTGGTCCATTTTCTTTTATATTATTGGTTACATAAGCCATGTTTGTTATGGATAGGATGTATTTGATTTATATCTAGAATTATATTATGTTCTTAAAAATTATTTTTAATCCTAAAATGAAAATTATTCTTGAATGATTACTATGGGGAATGAATCTCATCGCGTTCGTGGAGACGGTAATCTATACTTACGCACGAGAGACAATATCATTATATTGATGGTGAAATCATATGTAATTTGATGGTATATCATATATACAGAATAATTAACATGTTGTATTTTTTATTTACATTAGTTATACTCATTATTATACCCATCCAAATAATGGAGTGTTTGAATAACAAACAACACCATGAAGTGGAGATGGTAATCCATACGTACACGCGTCTGGTGGCTTTGTCATTCATATAATGGATAGAATAATTAATATGGTTGTATCATTTTTAAAATAAAATCACATTATATAGAAGATACCATATTTTCTGTTTTATAATGGAAACAAAAAAATAATGAGGAAGTGGAAGATGAAAAGAACTTGAAAGAGGGTGGTGAAATTATTACCTTTACTTCGGGAGTTTCCTTTTGAGTTGATCAAAAGTAATCCTTTGGTTTGATTTATGATATAATTAAGGCATATAGGTATAATTAAGGGATGTTGGGAGGATATTTGGTCAGGGGTTTTCCAAGCCAAAAGGCTTTGGAGGTGTGAAATTAAGAGAAGGGTAATTTCCTTTTTATAACAGAATTTAAGGTCACTTCAGGAAAAGCTTGAAATATTATTTTTATAATAAAATAATTTTTGGTTTCTAATTTCTCAAAAATGAATTCTTTCTAGGATAAGGTGGGGATGGGTGAAAAAACTCTCAAAGAATAGGTTTTAGACAGGTTTAGGTCTTCATATTAACCTTATCAATTAGATTTAACTCTTAGTTAAATAGATTTACATTTACCATGTCTCTTTGTATTTTTATATTATATGGTAAATAAACTTACTATAACAAGACAAGATAACCCCATGTGGTTCATTATTAATATATAAAACCTTATCTAAGTCTTTTGGTCAAACCATTGTTTTTTATGAATTTTATATAAATTAATAATATAGTATTTGTTTTAAAATATCAATTATGTCAATTTTGAAACTATTTTGTATTTGATTTTTTTGAAAGCCATAAAAAATTTATCACTTCGAATAATTTTTTTAACCAACCCTAACATGATATATTAACATATAAAATTATTTTAATTAATAAGAAGTCTCAATTTACATTTATTTGGATATTTATAATATTAATTATTTTAATATTTCATTAATAAGGTAATTACTACATCATCATTGTGTCATAAATAAATTAGATTAATTATTGTCTAAAAATTATAAATAATATACCATTATGTTGGAAATATTTTTAGATTTCTAATGAATAGAAATAGTCGAATTTATATTGTGTGTAACCCTATATTAAAAATGTTTTGGTTATTAAACTTTGAATTTAACTCTTTTAACTCTTCTTTAAGAAAATAATAATAAATGTCATAACCTAATCCAAGTAGATAAAAGGGGATCATATATAATTTCTAAGGTTGTTTTTTGTTGAATTAAACTTATCCAATAGAATTAGGACATGTGTTAGGGTAATTATAATATCATTTTTACCCTTAGTTACCCTATTTACTTTTAACTGTGGAAAATAAATGTCAAAATTTACTATTCAACAAAAAATATTTTCTTCTTATTGAACCACATCATACTAATTGAAGTTAATCTTTTCTCATGAATTTTTTTAAATTCAACTCACCGAAGTGGTAAAATTATGTTTTTTTGCAAATTTTCAAATGCTCCTAGAAGGTGGGTAAAAAAACGTTAAAAAGTTTAATAAACTTTTATATTTCTAATTCTATTATAAAATAACTCCAATGAATTATATTGAACATATATAGAAATTATATATATATTTATACTTAAAATAAATTTAAATAAATTAAGTAATTATTTAAATAAAAAGAAAGTTTTAAATAATAACATAGCGTTTTTCATTATTCATCAAAAATTTAATGTTTTCAGAAAAATACCAAAAAATCACCCTAAGATAATTTTGATATTATGAATTAAAAAATGAATTTTATTTTACCAAATTAAAAACCTAGAGGTTTCCTTTATTAATTTAAAATTAATTCTTGTTGTCAAAAGAGAAAAATGGGTTTTTAAAAAGTAAAAACTATCAAAAGATTGACATATGTTTATGTCAAATTTAAATGTGAAATTACTTATAATGACCTAAATTGTATTAAAGGATAAAAATATAATCTAATTATACTTCAAAACAATTCAAATTCAAAACTTAACACTATAAATTATTTCGATTAATTTTTTTTTAAATTAAAACATTGTATTTTTCACTATTCAACAAAATATGAAATATATCAGAAAAGTACCAAAAAATTTTCCAAACTAATATTTTATGTCCTGATTCTAAATAAGAATTTAATTTCATTAAATTTAATATATAAAAGTGTCAAATATTAGTTTTAAAAAGAGTTCTCCATTAAAAGGCAGTAAAATTGCATTTTTTGAAAAATACTTATTTTATCTGAAAAAGTCAATTTGTTCTTATATTATGTTCAAGAAACACATAACATGTATTTTAAAAGTATATAGAGTATATAATATTTAAAACACAATTAATACTATTCATAAATTCTTTTTGAACGGCTAGTTTGTTATGTTGTGGTGCGCTTGAACATGGTGTTGCAGCTATCGTAAGCTGTTGAATTACTTTAATGAGATAACATAATATGAAATCTTGGGGTGTTACAAGTGGTGTCTAGAACATCCATCATGGTGTGATATCTTCCCTCTATGGGACACACCACCTCAAATCTGTCCTCATTGGGCTTTCTAATCCATCCATCTGGAAAACATTCTAGGTGTTCCCTCCAAGGGATGTACCAATCTGATCCATCCCTATGGGATGTTCTTGATCACTCTCATTTTGTCTCTGCAAGATGTTAAACTCGTATCCAACCTCGTGTTAAACATGAGATTCATGAGGAAAACCATGGAAGATACACCTTTGGCATAACCATTTGCGCTAGACGTTAAACTCATGGAATACCCTTTGTAAAACATGGGATTCTTAAGAAAACCTTGTATACATGCATATGGCATATAATTTCTCACACTCGACATGGGAGGCCTTGGAATCTACACCCTTGAGAAGCCCTATTGTGCAGAAGAATATAGTTTTCCCAATTTCCACACTTCCAGAGATTCCCTAACATGCCTAATGTTTTCCTTTACTCTAACCAATGGTTGTTTCCCTCTCAATACCCCTTGAAATGTCTAGAAAGAAGAAACTTAATTAACTGACATCCACAATGATATGGCACTTGGAATGAGATTCAAGAACAATATATTAATCTATGAGGGAGACCGAGACTATGTAACATGTTCCGAGGAGGAATCCTGGAATGAGGAACTGACATCCCATCATCCCATTTTGATCAATGAGAAAACGTCCTCGAATAAGAGACATATACCGCCCAACATTTGAATGTGGGAATATGGGGCAACAGCTACACGTCCTCTAAAATAGAAGGATGCACACCCCGATGAAATCATTAGAAACAATAATAGCATCACTTCTAGTCTCCCACCTTTGGTGTTTGGGGAAGCATGCCTATGTCCTAGTGGAACACTAGCCCGGAGCACTGGTTAAGTGGATATTGGGCTAGGGCGCTACAATAGAATACAAAAGAAACTAAAACCATTTAATATTATACTATATTACATTATAATTTGCCATTATTACTATTAAAATAGGTGGGATCACATGTGAAGAAAGGCTGTGGAGGCAGGTGAAGGGTAGTGACTTGTGGCAGATCCTGTTGAGATGGGAGCAATAGTAGAGGATTTATAGGCCCTTGTGTTTTTCTCCCTCCCCAATTGACATCAACTAGAGACTCTAACCAGTTCATTTCATCCCAGACTATCATCACATCTTCTCCCACGGACTCAAGTAATAGTACAAAAAATTAAAATGTAATATAAAATAGTATTAAACAATTTCAGCTATTAAATGAGTATATATTATTTAATCATGTTTGGGTTAAGATGAAAAATAAATGGGTATACCTAGGTTTGTGTAGCTTATAACTTAAACAGGTTTGAGTTCATGTAACCCAAAATTATTGGGATCCTGATTATATGTCATCCCTATTTTTAATTACAAATATATTTTTGTTCTGTTTCCTTAGAAAATAAATATTGCATGAAATTATAATAAAAAATAGTTTTTTAATTTTTTTTAAATACCCATTTATTAATAAAAATATTTTTTAAAAGAAATTGGTTTTTTCATTTAAAAGTAAAAAAAAATTATGTATAAAAAACCATTCAAATTATTTATTAAAAAACACACTCTAATGAAAAAACACTAATTTTCCTTTTAAATCATAAAAATTCACTTTCCATTAAAAAAATAAAAAAGATCATTTTTATTTATGTGAATACAAGAACCTATTTTCACTTCAAAAATTGAAAGCATTATTTTAAAACCCCTATTTCCCTTTTTCTAATGTTAAATCATATATTTTCTTCAAAAATAAAAGGGTATTATTTTTCATTTCAATTTTTTTAAAAAAATTATTTCATTAAAAATTCAATTTATAAAGTTAAAAACATCCTTACCTTTCTCATTAAAACCCCATCTATCATTTAAATAGTCAACTAATTTTGTTCTATCGAAAATAAAATTCGCATTTAAATTTTTTTCCCTTTTCCTTTAAATTTTTTACCTCATTTTTATTTTAAAATGTATTTTAGTCCATCGAACCATTTAAATTAATAACTCAAGGGGGAAAAAGGTTCATCAAAAAAAGAGAATGAATAGAACACCAAAAGTAATAAAGCCACACAATGTATGACTCAGAGTGCACAAGAGAAGAAATATAATGACTAACTTGGTTCCCTATCCTCAAAAAAGTGGAAACAAATAAATTGGATAATCGAGAGCCTAATGTAATGATCTCATCTAGAAAAGGTCCCAAATGAGAAAAACTAGGACTATCATAGTGTTGAGAATAAATAATAACCTGAAAATATGATTTTATGAAGGATTTAAGTCAATTTTGAGAAAATTACTCTTCCAAACAATCCAAAATAAATTTATATTCTACATTAGGTGGATCATAGCCCTTATTGAACTCATTATGCATTTTTGAAATAATTTTCCCACTATAATCATGAAAAATGACTCGAATACCCACTAAATATTATTTTACAAATCTTCATCGACATTGATAAAAAAATTTACAATGGGAGGAGGCCTCAAGAAAGTATTACCATCCAGAAAAAGTAGCTAATAAGGAGAAACCTCACACCTTGTGATCTCTATAGAATTCCATACCTGTCCAGTCCACACAACTTCTTGGAATTGAACTCTATATACCTTAGATACCATCACAAGGAAGGGGAATTGAACTCTAGATGGGTCTTGGAATAACAATGGATTATGGAAATTGGGGTTTGGGAAATTTTTTGCTTGTAAAATAAGAGCATATAAAGATTGAATATTATGCTGAGGCGACCACACATTCTTTACAAGAAGGGTGAGATTAAAATTTTCCATGTCATGAAAAGTAAGAACCACTACTTCCTAGGCCATATAAGGTGTTTTCAGAGATACCCAATACTTATTTTTATTTCTAGAGTATGATTACAAAACAATTATGATGTACTATGGTCTACAATAAGATATTTATATCATTATTAGTTATTTACAATGAATGTACATCATAAATAAGTTGTCGCATGAAATCATGTTGCAATTAAAATTATTTGTGATGGATTGTTGCATTTTTTAAAATGGATTCTTTCAATTAAGCTGTGGAATAATATTATTTGCAATGATCATAAAAATTAATACAATTTTTTGCAAATGCATAATAATTATAATTTTAGTCTCCACAAAAAATATTTTAAAAATTATTATTATTATCAATGACCATAAAAATTATATTATTATGTATCAAATATTTTATATGATAGAATAATCTACTGCAGACATGCTATCTCAAGTAACTTCATTAAATTTTCCTAGTGAGATAAACTTTTATTACTAATAACCCATCACAAAAAATAAAAATATAAAAAACATAACTATAAAATAATAAAATCAGATAGATTTATTACAAATTTATTTTTATTCATTAAGGATTCAACATTAAATCATTATGGAGAGTGATGATAACACTTCTATATAATATACTTTTAATAGTTCTTGAAAAAATCCTTTTTGAGCACTAAAAAACACCATTTATATAAGAGTCGTTAAAAGGGGGACCATTTTATCAATGCTATAAAATAACTAATAATAAAAACCATTTATCAAAATTAGAATTAGAACTAATAAATTTCATTCTGTTTTAGAGTTCTATTTAAATTATAACATATTGCAACAAAAAATACAAGAAAATATATTAAAATGAAAAATATGAAAAATTCAAAATTTAATGGAAAAAAATTACATCAAAAATAAAAGTAAAAAGACACAATTATAGAAATTTAAAGAATACATTTGTAAAATTACATTCGAAATTACAATTTATCACAAACATTCAAAAACATCAATGGTTTCATTATCTCTGGCACCCAATCCCCTCTAAAAAGCATGATTGTGGTATCAATTTCCAAAAAAACCACACCAAATCGAGAAACAAATACACCTATATAAAAAAATATTATCTTATTAATAATATATATACATAAATAAAACATAAATATGAAAAAATACATTAAAATAATTTCATTTTTACATGGAAATCACACAATTTGAGTAATACATGTCTCAAAATTTGTCATATTAAGTTACGATGATTCCTACATAACAAAATTATGTTATAGATAATTATCATAAAGTATAAAAACAATATGAATGTGTTTGATTGGTTTTTAGTATGTCACCTGTTTTACTAAAATGTCATTTTAAAATGAAAACAAGCACTTTGAGCTTTACCGGTCACGTCGTGTTTTGGTTTTATGTGAGGCTCATTCATACAAATCAAAAATAAAATGTGAATTATTTTACTAAATTATCAAGAAAATATGAGATATTTTTCTTAGTTTATAGTGAGTGACACATATTGAATAAAAATGAGAATTTTAAACTGATAACAGACACTTTGTGTCATATCGGGTAAACTGTGTATCAGATCGAGGTGTTGATGATTCATACACATCAAATATGACTTATGTATCATTTTAATAAAGTATAAAAATAATTAAATGTATTTTCTTGGTTTCTAGTATGTCACTTATATTTTTTTTTACTAAAATACACTTTTAAAAAACATACAATTGGAGTTATACTGGTCACAAGCTGTGTTAGATTGCGGTCTAAATTACTCATAAAACATCAAAAATGACATAGGGATCATTTTTCTAAAGTATTAGAATAATATGAATCAATTTTAAATGTTTTGAGTATGTCATTTTATTTTACTAAAATGTCATTTTAAACTGAAACCAAGGATTTTGAGTCATACTGATCACATCGTGTGTCAGTTTAATGTGAGACTAATTCCTACACAACCCAAATGACCTATGACTATTTTTCTTATATTATCAAGAAATTGTGACTGTTTTTTCTTGATTTTCAATGAGTGACACACAGTTTGAAATAAAATATCAACTTAAAATGATAATAGACACTTTGAGTCATACCTGACACACAACTTACGAGATTGAGGTGAGGATAATTCCTAAATTCCAAAAATGAAATATGGTCCATTTATTAGAGTATCAAGACAATAAAAATGAGTTTACTAATTTTTGAGTATGTCAATTGTATTTTTTACTAAAATTTTAATTTTAAATTAAAGGACACACTTCGAGTCTTACCGGTAAAACCAATCATTGAATTGAGGTGAGGTTTATTCCTATACATCAAAAATTTCTTATATATCATTACTATAATGTATAAAAATAATCCAAATTTATTCTTTTGGTTTTGAGTGTGTCTCAATTAGTTTTTACTAAAATGTCATTTTAAACTAAAACCACACACTTTGAGTCATATTGGTCACACCCATATAAGATTGACATGAATATGATTCATAAATCCCAAAAATGACTTATGGATCATTTTCATAAATTATTAAGACAATATGATTGTGTTTTCTGAGTTATGAGTGTATCAATTTCTTTTATAAAATGTAATTTCAAAATGAAACCACACACTTTGAGTTGTAATAGTCATATTTTGTGTTTTTTGTTGTGAGACTTATTCCTACACATCATAAATTACTTATGAATCATTTTCATAAACTATAAAGATAATTTGAGCATGTTTTCTTGGTTTGCAGTGAGTGAAACACGTTTTGAACTGAAATGAATATTTAAAACTGATAAAAGACACATTGGGTCACTTCTAGAACACAATATATGATAATGAGGTGAGAATGATTCATTCACATCAAAAATGAATTATGGATAATTTTCCTAAAGTATCAATACAATATGAAAGTTTTCTCTTAGTTTTGAGTATTTCACTTATTTTTTTTTTAAAATGACAAGTTTAAATAAAAATTCACACATGGAGTCATATTGGTCACACTGTGCATCAGATTGATGTGTTGATTATTCTTACACAACAGAAATGACTTATGGATAATTTTTTTAAAAGTATAAAAATTGTACGGATGTTTTTCATTATTTTATGTTTGTTAATTATATTTTTACAAAAATTTCATTTTAAAATTAAAAAACTACTACAAAATAGGCCTTTAACAATGCTAAAAATGAACATTATTAGTGCTAGAGAAGCTCTGACTACTGGGGTGAGATTTAAAGCTCAACTCTATTATTAGCAATAAAGGATCCCTAATAAAGGGGTATACTACCGTGTGCTATAACAACACCCTACAAAACTAGTGATGTGTGTTGTAACAGCACACCACAACACAAAAAAAACTATGAATAAATCAATATCAAGTATGAATACAAAATTTAAATTAAGAGAAAACAATCTCGTATTGTTTTCTAAATTTTTGTGAAGTGATTTGCATTTTAATCTAAAATAATACATATATTTGGAAAAAATGGAATTGGATTCATACCTTTCACACTGTGAGTTGGATTGAGTTGTAGCTTATTCTTACACATCTCAAATGACTGATGGATCATTTTCTTAAATTATAAAAACAATATCAATGTTTTTATTGTTTTTGAGTACGTCACTTGTCATTTTTACTAAAATGTCATTTTTAACAAGAAACATGCAATTTGACTCTCCATTGTCACATCACGATTCAGTTTGATGTGATACTATTTCCAACATGTCATAAATGAATTATGAATCATTTTCCTAAATTATAAATACAACCCTTGTGTGTTTTCTATGGTATCCTTGAGTGAAACTTTTTGAACTAAAATGTTGATTTCAAACAAATAATACATACATTCATTCATAATAGACACATCATGTATCTTTTTGAGGCACAATTGATTCAAAAATGTCAAAATAACATATGGATCATTTCTATAAAATATTAAAATCATCTAAATGTGTTTTATTGGTTTCGAGTAGTTGAGTCTTACTTTTTACTATAATTGATGTCAATTTTAAATAAAAAGACATACCTTTAGTCACTTCAGTCACACCGTGAATTTGATTGAGGTGATACTAGTTCTTACACATCAAAAATGGCTCAGGTATCATTTTTATAAAGTATCAAAACAATCAGAATGTGTTTACTTAGTCTGAGTACATCACTTTTCTTTTTTACTAAAATGTCATTTTAAACTGGAAACACACACATTAAATCATATAGATCACATCATGTATCGTTTTTACATGAGACTAATTCCTACACATTAAAAATGAATTATGAATCAATGTACAAATTATCATGAAAATTATTTCGTGTTTTCTTGATTTTCCGTGAGTGAAGTGTTTTGAACTAAATTGTCGATTTTAAACTGATAACTGACACATTGAGTAATACTGGGCACATCATGTATCAGATTGAGGTGAGACCGGTTCTTACACATCAAAATTAAATTATGTATCATTTTTCTAAAGTATCGAAATAAAATGATTGTATTTTCATTGTTTTCAGTAGGTTAGTTATTATATTTTTTAAAAAAATTGATTTCATTTTCAAATAAAAAGACACTCTTGGAGTCATACCGGTCACACAATGTGTCAGATTGAGGTGTTGCTAATTTCTACTTTTCCCAGAGTCTCAAAAATGGATTATGAATTGATTTCTGAAATTATGATGAAAATATTATCCTATTTTATTTGTTTTTAGTGAGTGTTTTTTTGAGTTATATTGTTAATTTTAAACTGATAACAGAAACATTGAGTCATAGTGATCACAACATTCATTGAATTGAGCTTTGTATGACTCCAAAACATATAAAATTAATTATAAACCATTAAATTAATTTATAAAAACAATGAGAATATGATTCATTTGTTTTGAGATTTATAATTGTCCTTTTTACTAAAATTTATGTCAACTATAAATAAAGAGAAGCACATAGAGTCATACTGTTCACAAGGTGTGTCAGATTGTGGTGTGGCTAATTACTATGTGTACCAAACTACAAAAAAATCCTAGCTTCCAATGTTAGCATTTTTTATATTGTCTTTATATGTCAAACTACCAACACTACATGTTGACTCGATGTTCTTAGCTGAAAGACCTTTCTTGTTGTTTAACGTCAGAAGTGAAAAAGATTTCAAAACCAAGAATAGTTTTTTAGATAATAAAATAGAGTCAATGTTATTTTTTGGGAGTTAAAAAAATAATGAAAATGAAAATGGAAAACATGGTAACATTGGTAGAAATAATCATGTTATCTCTTTTATGGATTATTGTAGATAGTTGAAAGCAGAACTTGTCTTCCAAAAATATCTCTGAAAAAGAATCGCAATAAGTATTAGATAAACATTATAAGTAAATTGACTTATAAATTGTAGATAAAATGATGGAAAAATTAATTAAATAAGTATTAGGTATTAACCTTTTCTTGATGGTTGTATTCATTTTTTATGCATTTCCTTATTTTCATTATCCCAATTACATGCTAAAATTCTAATCCCCCAGGTGCAAGAGCATCTTTGAACAAACCACCAAAACATGAATAAAAGAATCAAATTGTAAAATAAAATAATTATTATATAATTTTTACTGAAAATAAATAAATTAATCAAAAAAATTAAATAATACAATAATAATATGGATATTTATTTTACTATGAAAACATTTTTGACCACAAAGATGTGACAAAGGTTGAGAAAGAATGATGATAAAAAAATGAAAATAGATCTCGCTAAATAATCAATCAATGAGTGAGGAGGATGAAGAAAAAATAATATACATTGGATTGATGATATGAATTGTCAAAGAGAAAGTAAATATATACTATTGGGTTCATAAAATATTCATTTTTTACAATAAATAAATAAATATAGATAACATATTCATTATCAAAGTTGAATTTATCACATTGGTGAGAATTATATGGATGGTAATCATAGATTCCTATGGACGATACCAATAGAAAATATTAAGTAATGATATATTTTTAGATAAATTAATGTAATACATACATAAATTTTATTAGATGTGTGATGAAATAAATGAAGGGTTTTTTAAGAAGTATTAATTAGTGGATTATCATTTCTATTATATCTATATTTTTTTATCAACTGAAAGAAATTCAAGTAAGGCTAAAATCAACGACTAAAATTTCATTGGTGATCAGAATGTTTATGAAAAAATTCAAAGGATTAAGAATCTAAAAAACCACATTTTTTTCCAATTAGAGCCTAATTAAGTTGGAGAGTCTAAAAAGGATGATAATTGGGTCCAATCTAGGCATGAGGGGCTTGATTAAAATAAGAACAATGTAAAATGAGGATCTTGATCTGAATAAGAACATTGGAGACTTCTTATGGATCTAGATGTTTCATATATAGTTCCAAGAAATGTTCATTAGGTTATAAATACATGAGTTTATATGTTAATTTTTCTTCTAATTTGGAAAAACTCTTAACATAAAATATAATGGTAATGTATTATAATGAAACATATTTTATGTCTTCTATTTGAGATATTCACATATTTGGGGTATAATATTACCACTATAAGGATATAAAAATGGATTTAAACTATGTTAGTAAACCATAAAATTCATCAGAATTAATAATCCATAGTGAACAAAACATATCAATAAATTATTAAATCCAAACCAATAATGTTTAATTGAGGTTGGATTATTATGGTCTAATGATTTCATATGTGAAAATATTTTCTATTTCAAAAAAATAAATTCTATTAAAACATATTTATTAAATTCACATCAATAAATGTTAATATTTAATTTTATAAAAATTAATTAAATATAGTGGTATAATATTTATTACTGAATGATTTAAAATATTCTTTAAAATTTAAATAATAATAATTTTTTTGGTTAAATAAGTTACTTTTCATAGAAAATAGCAAATTTAGATAATTTTTTATCAATGATAATGGATTGAGAACAATAAATTATATCAAAAATTTAATCTTCTTAAGCACCATGTAATGAAAAAATATTTTGTTTCTCAAAACACCAAGATGATGATGATTTTCCTAGAAAATTACTCATTCAAATTGTTTATTTTCTAACAATATTTCAACAAATAAATACATTAATTACGTTCTATCTTAAAATATGTTTTTCTTGTATAATATAGTCCATGGATTATAAAACCTTAAACCTGTTTCATTTTTCTTTTTATAGAATTTAAATCATATTAGTTAAATTTAAATTGAAATATTTCAAAAACAAACTGAAAACATTATATTTTTTCAAGAAGTTGTTAAATAAATAAGAAAACAAATCAAACATATATAATGTTTTTTCTCATCCTATGTTACAGATTCATCTGAATCATTTGATTTTTACATATCATAATGACCCCTATATCTATCCCAAGCCTCATGAAATATTTCATAGTCATACTACATAAATCCATTAATTTTAAACCATATTTTAGTGCTCATTTTCCTAGGAAAACATTTTATGAAAAAATCATTACATATTTGTCCTCATGTGTAAGATATTTCATCATCCATTTTTTGGAAACAACTTCTTGAATTTAATTTCAAATAGAATTGGAAAACCTTATATTTTAGTTCCTTGTCACTCAACCCACTCAATTCCAATTGGTATAAGACCCCAATGATGTCAGATATTTCATTGTCCTTGTAACACCCCAACCCCAATTACCTAGAGTCAGTGAATTATTAAATAACATTGTCATGAATAAGGAATCATGTCCCAATGAAAAATCAGTTTAGTATCCTTGGAATTACTAGATACATACATAAGTTTTAAATTACATAATGAAAAACAACAACATTGTGTCCCATTTTAACACTCTTATATCCCATATCATATTCTTACAGGTTAATCACAATATACTTAATCGCATCTTGAAAAAAAACATAAGAAATGTGTGATCTCAGGTGCACAGAATGTATGAAAAATATAGAGGAAACATTCATAAATAAGTATAAACATTTAGGGAAATGTATAAGACTAAAACTTAAGCCTTTTAAACGTAAACTTCCAAATAATATGGAAAATATAAATCATATAATTCAATGTAACACCCCGAACCCAGTTACCCAGAGTCGGTGCATTACTGCGTAACATTGGCATGATCACAAAAGATCAAGTCTCGAAAGACCGATTAGTTTAGTAGCCTTGGAAACACTAGATACATTCATAAATGTTACATTACATCATAAAGTGAAAAACTTAAATAACATAGTCTCCATTTTCCACACTCATATCCCCTTCTGACTATCCCTACAGGTCATTCATAAAATACTTCTTCATATCCTGGAAAATATTAAAACATTGAAAGGGGTGAGCTCAGATGCTCAGTAAGGATAACATTATAGCGAAAGCTTTCATAAAAAAACATAATCATTTAAGGAAATATATTACTAAACAAAATCCTTTTAAGCATGAACTTCAACATAATATGGAAAAAGTAAAATGAAATAATTCCATTTACTTATTCACATGGATATTCTACTGGTCGAATAATCACAAGCAATATCAATAACCACTTTCATAATGATGGAATGCATAATTTCAGACTATCATAACCACGTAGCCAAGGCCTCATGCCAAGACTACAAATAAGATTTTGTGAAGGCCTCGTGCCAAGACACTAGTTTGTCTCATGAGACCTACCGATGCGTCGAGGAGCTATAGCGGGATCCACCCGTCATTTATTAAGTCCAATGCATTCCTTATATGAAAATGTTTAAAATTATCATAAACCATAACATAATCATATCACATAAAACATGAGTAAAAAAACATAACATTTCCACATTTCAATCACAAGATATCAATACAACACATTGATATAATAAAATTACTTTCAAAACCATTTTTAATACCAAAATAAATGAATAGTAAAACATGGTATTTATTTTTAATTTAAAAAACTATGGCTTGTAGAGGAAGCCGAAACTAAAATAATGGTCACGGCGGCAGAGAAGTCGTTGTCGTCACATACGTAAGGAAAAACATTCCTTTTTTCATTTAGTAAAAATTATTCATATAAAAATATACCTTTTTAATAAATGTAAAAGTCAAAGGGGTTTATACACCGTATAAATGTAAGTTGTGTATAAAAAAAGTATGCCTCAATGAAAGGAGATTGAGACGAAGTACCGTACAAAGATCATTTTTTAAATAAAA
Source organism: Viscum album (assembly GCA_963277665.1). NCBI lineage: Eukaryota > Viridiplantae > Streptophyta > Magnoliopsida > Santalales > Viscaceae > Viscum > Viscum album. Next base: position 482,407,550 of record OY728153.1, on the reverse strand, counting down.
TATATCTATTAGGAGTATTCACTATAATTACACATAAAGAAGGTACAAATAGAATATAGGACAAAATAATATCATGCAATAATTTGAATGTAGGAGATTAACCCAAAGAATGGAAATTGGGTTAAGAAGTTCCCTTACCTCTTGTCCGACTTGACTCGATCAGTTTTTAATCTTCTGAATAATAAACTATAGTTAAATTATATTTTCTTAAGAACCTTTTTCATGTTCATTAATCCTTTTATATCACTTATTACCATGTTTTGAACATTATGTAATTATTAAGTTAATAACGGTCATTTCTTCGATCTTTGGTACTTGAGTCAAAAATAAAATTCTTATAATTAAAATTTGTTCATGTAGTGAAATATCCATTATATCCCGAATTATATTCATGATGTAGATATCATATATATCATATATATCCAGTATATACATTTATACATAATATTACGTATCATTTATAGGTAAGAATTGAAATGCACCGTTCATGGAGACGGTAAGCCGTACGTACGCATGAACGCTAATTTCATTTCTATTTCATAATTAATGGAATTAAATCATAATTATATAAAGGTAAATTATAATTACATTATAATATCATATATAATATCATTTAATCCATCCTTTATACATCCCAAATATGGAATTAATGATTCAAGTCACATTGAGGGGGCGGTAGTCCGCACTTCCTAAAATGAAATTATCGTGTTTACCCATAATGGAAACCATAAAGGTATGACATAAATGAAAAATAAATAAGCTTAAGTAAAACATAAACATATTATATATCATATATAAATATATTGAAATCTTAATGGACACCTTTGAAGGTGTTATATGAGTGTTGAACAATCATCATTTCGTGAGGCAGAAATTCAGCATCCACCGAAATAGTATGTTCTTTAACCATTTGATGTAGGTGCATGTCAGTGTAGCTAGAATGCATCTTATAACAACATCCTAGTATATTGAGGATACTGGTGTTGATACAAAATAAATGAATAAAAAGAGTTTAGGGGGTTGGAAAAGAAAAATAAAACATAAGAACACAAGAGAAAACACTACCTTTAAAAGGGGTAACTCTTTTTAATTTGAACTCAAAGGCTTCCTTGAGAAGACTTCTTCCAAAAGTGAGGATTATAGGAGTAAGAGAGGCAAGTTGTGAGAGTATTTGGTAAGATGTTTTCTGAGACAAATGGCTTGGAAGGTGTAAATAAGGTGGTAGTGGTGGGGGCCTTTTATAAGAGGAGAGGAGGGGCACTCTTGGAATGTAATGAAATGTTACTTTATTATATAATGAGTTTCGGATTTTAAAAGTCCCACACTTATATATTTATTGGATAAGATGATAAGGGTCGGAAATATACTAATACAATAGGCTTTGGACAAGTGTAATGTTTATATTTTACATTATCCTTCCATTTTATTGAAATCGTTAATTAATGAGGTAATCGCTGCATCATCATGGTGTCATAAATAATTTAATTTATTTAATGTCTAAAAATTATAAAAATATATCATGATGTAGTAAATATTTTTATATTTCTAATGATTATTTATAGTCAAATATATGACTTGTATAACCCCATTTAAAAATTGTTTTAGTAAAACAACTCATGTTTGTGACATTTTTATTTTATCATTAAATAAAAAGTTTTTAATGTCATTTTTCCACCAAAGTGGCTCCATGGGGTCCCCAAGTTGACCAATGGATTGTCATGGTCGGCCATGACTCATCCAATAGGGGTAGTACAATTGTAAAGGTCATTTCATATTATTATAACATTATATTTACCATAAATTACACTAATTACCTTTAATCGCGATTAATTAAACTTAAAAGATACTATTCACCAAAAAATTATTTTAGTCCCATTGAACCACATTTTACTTCCTAATGAAAACAATGTTTGGAGGATTTTTGAAAATCAAATCACAGAGGTGGTAATGTTTCATTTAAACAAAAAGTCAGTTTTTTAACTACCACTTAGTGGTTTCACTATTCATCAAAAATTGAAGTTTTTCAGAACAATGCCAAAATTTTACCCAAAGCTAAAATTTATATTACCAATTAAAAAATTATGTCTATTTTACAAAATTACAATAATATTATTTGAATTAATTAATTTCATAATTAATTCCCGATGTCATAACAAATAGCGTGTTTTTAAGAAAAAATATATATCAAAAGATTGAAAATTATTTATGTCCAATTTCAAAGTGAAATCAATTCTAATGACCAAAATTGGATAAAATGGTAAAAATATATTCTATTTACACTTTAAAACCACTAAATAGTATAATTTATCACTATAAATTATTTTGATTAAAAAAGTTGTTTTTAAGTATTTTTCACTATTCATAAAAATTGGAAGTTCTCAGAAAAATACCAAAAAATCAACAGAGGCTAATTTCGATATTATGAATCCAAAAATGAAGTCCATTTTGAAAAATAAAATATATATATAATTTAAAAAAGTGGGTATTACTATTCCTAATAGTCAATTTGATTGGTCGCGGTGTGTTAGAATCTCGAACATTCGTACAATGCAAGCTATTGCATTATTGAATGAGAAGCGTATCGTGGAAGCTCTGGGTGTTACATTCTCCCCTCCAATAAATTTCATCCTATCAATTTGAAATTTTCATTAAAAATAAAAGGTTGAAGATAGGAAATACCTTTGTGAAAAACCCACATCGGAAATAAGTTTAATAAAAATATAACTTTATAAGATATAAAGTTAAGTACAAAGGTCACCCGAGATAGCCCATACTAGGATTCTATAAAAATATGGATATGTAATAAAAAAAAACTGTCAAGGTCTGATGGAGAGTTGTATAAAACAGGATTATGAGAAGGTTATCAATAAGAAAATCACAAACATGTGATTAGTTAAACGGTCATTAAATCCCCAGTTGGAAAATTTAACTGGCATAGTTTTTTTAAGTTACCTTTTATTAAGTTGAGGAATTTATTTAGAAGATTTACTAAGAACGTAAGGGAATATACATACATGTCATGTAGACTTTCATTCTTTAATAAATTTTTACCACAAACCCATCTTTCACTCTAAAAGGTAATAGAACTCAAAAATATTCTATTTATCCTAATTGTATAAGGTTCCAAATATTAACACATACTATTTAGATTAGGAAAACTATTTTTTAATAACCAGGGACTTCCTGTAGGCTAGTTGTAGGTAATAAAGGCCTGTCGCACTATGGTTGTGGTTTCGATTCCTACAGCTTTGTCTGACGCGACATGTTATCCCCCAACCTACAGGTTGTCCATTTTTAAAACAATAGTATTATAATATTCCAAAAATATTATTCGGAAATTTTTTAACCTTAAACAACACTATCCAAGGATCAACTTAATTTATTCCATCCATTATAGTTATCCAAAATAATTGTGTCTAACTCACAGTCGAAATTTTATAAGGAAGGTAAACATAATGAAGATCCCTTTTTCCGCGTAACAACATGTGAACACCTTCATCATGTATTCTTTTAAAAAACTGAAACATCCTGAATTACCATAAATCCTTATTGATTACATTCATGATCAATTATTCCTTATAGAATACTAGATATACACCTTCTATCTAAAAATGTATAGAAATCAGTAATCAGTTTTAAGGAAGTTAATGATATCCAATATAATTTATCCAAATCAATCATGTATTATTCCAAAATCACTATCTCGGTATTAGAACCATATTATGGTTTATCTTTCTCTCAACCATATATTTTCCAAAAATTTAACCTGCTATGGAGTCACTTTTATTGTTTCCACACAATATCAAGTCCTTGATGAAATATTACTACAACACAATCCTTATATACTCCATAATTATTATAACCAGTACATCATTGATACAAAACTCAAATGTCAAAATTATTTAATAACAACATAAGAACTCTAATAATTCCTCCTCATCTGTGGTAGTATCATAACTCGATTATTATCCAATAACATCATATGGGGCATACTCTGATGATTTGGACATTGGTTTGTGTAGTGTCCCCACTCCTTGCAGATGAAGCATTGTACATTTGAAAAAAATTTCCTACCATTGCAGTCACACACTTGGTGTTCTTCTTCTCCACACTTATAACAAACTCCCATTTCCTTCAAGAAAGTCCCACGGTGTTTCTTCCCACAGTTATCACATATTGGAAAAATATTCTTTTCCTTCTTCACTTTATCCATCATCCTTTTCTTATCTTGCTTCCCTTCAAATCCATAGGACTCAGATAATTCTTTACTTATCTTATTAACACATGATACTATTTCTTCATATGTTCAGAATTCATGGGAGATTATTTACCTTCTAAATTTTGGCTTAATTCCATGAATGATATGATCCTTCTTACTCTTTGGATCATACGTATTGTTGGAGCTCACAATCCTTCAACTGGGCACCATTTCTATACAATGTCATTAACTAGGTCAGTTTATGAATTAAAATACATAATTCCATACTTTTAAAACACTTAACATAAATTGAAATATTTATTGATATAATCCATAATCATAAAAATGTTTTCTTTGGAGAAGTATATACTCATAACCCTTTATAGTGGTTTGTAAAGAAAAAGAGAATTATCTTAAGCATATCCCCCGAGAGTGTCGTAACCAAGAGTGCAGCAAGGCTCGTTGTCGTGCACCAGTTCCCGTTCGAGTATAGATCAAAGCGGTGTTTTTGGGTTTTACCCTTAGGTACATTTGTGCTAGAGCCTCATCTTCCTGCTCGTATCCAGATAGGAATGTATTGCTCAGAAAACTCACAAAATCTATATAATACAAAAATTCTAGGAAGTTCTTATATACAAATCCTCAATGTCTATCTATGGGCTATGTGTTCTAATCAGCATTTATCTAAATCTAGCTTTCATGGTTAGTACTAAACTGCCTCTGATTCCAACTGTAACACCCCGACCCCAGTTACCCAGAGTCAGTGCATTACTGCGTAACATTGGCATGATCACAAAAGATCAAGTCTCGAAAGACCGAATAGTTTAGTAGCCTTGGAAACACAAGATACATTCATAAATGTCACATTACATCATAAAGTGAAAAAAATAAAATAACATAGTCTCCATTTTCCACACTCATTTCCCCTTCTGACTATCCATGTGGGTCATTTATAAAATACATCATCACATCCTGGAAAATATTAAAACATTGAAAGGGGTGAGCTCAGATGCTCAGTAATGATAACAATATAGTGGAAGCTTTCAGAAATAAAAATAAACATTTAAGGCAATTTATAACTAAAAAAAATCCTTTTAAACATAAACTTTATCATAATACGGAAAAAGTAAAATGAAATAATGCCATTTACTTATTCACATGGATATTCTACTGGTCGAATAATCACATGCAATATCAATAACCACTTTCATAAAGATAGAATGCATAATGCCAGACTATCATAACCACGTAGCCAAGGCCTCGTGCCAAGAATACAAATAATATTTTGTCAGGGCCTCGTGCCAAGACACAAGTTTGTCTCATGAGACCTACCGATGCATCGAGGAGCTATAGTAGGCTCCACCCGTCACTTATTAAGTCCAATTCATTCTTTATATGAAAAGGTTTAAATTTATCATAAACCATAACATTATCATATCACATAAAACATGCATAAATAACATAACATTTCCACAATTCAATCACAGAGATATCAATAAAACACATTGATATAATAAAAGCACTTTCAAAACCATTTTTAATACCAAAATAAAATAATAGTAAAACATGGTATTTGTTTTTCATTTAAAAAAAGTATGGCTTATAGAGGAAGCTGAAACTCAAATATTTCTCACGGCGGTAGAGAAGTCGTTGTCGCCACATACATAAGACAAAACATTCCTTTTTTCATTTAGTGAAAATGCTTCGTATAAAAATATACCTTTTGAATAAACGTAAAAGTCAAAGGGGTTTATACACCGTATAAAAGTAGGTTGTGTATAAATCAAAGTATGCCTCAATGAAAGGAGATTGAGACGATGTCCCTTACAAAGATCATTTTATTAAATAAAATAGATATATTAGGTGTATTCACTATAAGTACACATAATGAATGTAAAAATATAAGATAGGACAAAATAATATCATGACATAATTTGAATGTAGGAGATTGACCCAAAGAATGGAAATTGGGTTAAGATGTTCCCTTACCTCGTGTTCGACTTGACTCGATTGTTCTTTAATATCCTGAATAATAAACTGGAGTTAATTTATATTTTCTTAAAAACATTTTCATGTTCAATAATACTTTTATATCACATATTACCATATTATGAACATAATGTAATTATTAAGATAATAACGGTCATTTTGTCGATCTTTGGTACTTGAGTCAAACATAAACTTCTTATAATTACAAGTTGTCCATGTTGTGAAATATCCATTATATCCCAAATTATATTCATGATGTAGATATCATATATATCATATATATCCATTATATACATTCATTCATAATATTACGTAACATTTACATGTAAGAATTGAAATGCACCATTCATGGAGATGGTAAGTCGTACGTACGCATGAACGCCGCATTCATTTCTATTTCATATTTAATGGAATGAAATAATAATGATATACAGGTAAATTATAATTCCAGTATAATATAATATATAATATCATTTACTCCATCCTTTATACATCCCACATATGGCATTAACGATTCAAATCAATTTGAGGGGGCGGTAGTCCGCACTTCCTAAAATAAAATTATCGCGTTTACCCATAATGGAAACCATAAAGGTATGCCATAACTGAAAAATACAGAAGCTTAAGTGAAACATAACAATATTATATATCATATATAAATATTGTGACATCTTAATGTCCACCTTTGAAGGTGTTATATGAGTGTTGAACAATCATCGTTTCGTGAGGCAGAAATTTGCCATCCACAGAAACAGTATGTTCATTAACCATTAGATGTAGCTGTGTGTAAGTGTAGCTCGAATACTTCTTACGATAACATACAAGTATATTGAGGATACATGTTTTGTTAGAAAATAAATGAATAAAATTATTTTAGGGGGTTCGAGAAGCAAAATAAAACATATGAACACAAGAGAAAACACTACCTTTAAAACGGGTAACTCTTTTTGATTTGAGCTCAAATGATTCCTTGGGAAAACATCTGACCAAATTGAGGCTTCTATGAGTAAGAGAGGGAAGTTTAGAGAGTATTTGGGAAGAGTTTGGCCGATCCAAATGACTTTGAAGGTGTAAATAAGGTGGTAGTGGTGGGGGCCTTTTATAAGAGGAGAGGAGGGGCACTCTTGGAATGTAATGAAATGTTACTTTATTATATAATGAGTTTCAGATTTTAAAGGCCCCACACTTATATATTTCTAGGATAAGGTGATAAGAGCTCTAAATATACTCATCCAATAGACTTTGGACAAGTGTAATTCTTATATTTTACATTATCCTTCCATTTTATTAAAATCGTTAATTAATGAGGTAATCACCGCATCATCATGGTGTCATAAATAATTTAATTTATTTAATGTCTAAAAATTATAAAAAAATATCATGATGTAGGAAATATTTTTATCTTTCTAATGAATTTTTATAGTCAAAAAATATTACTTGTATAACCCCATTTAAAAATTGTTTTAGTAATACAACTCATGTTTGTGACATTTTTATTTTAACATTAAATAAAAAGTTTTTAATGTCATTTTTTCCACCAATTTGGCTCCATGGGGTCCCCAAGTTGACCCATGGAGTGTCTTGGTCGTCCATGACTCATCCAATAGGGGTAGGAAAAGTGTAAAGGTCATTTAATATTATTATAACATTATATTTACCATAAATTACACTAATTAACTTTAATCGCGATTAATTAAACATAAAAGTTACTATTCACCAAAAAATTATTTTAATCCCATTGAACCACATATTACTTCCTAATGAAAAACATGTATGTTGGATTTTTGGAAATCAAATCACAGAAGTGGTAATGTTTCATTTAAACAAAAAATCAGTTTTTTAACTACCACTTAGTGGTTTCACTATTCATCAAAAATTGAAGTTTTTCAGAACAATGCCAAAATTTCACCCTAATCTATAATTGATATTACGAATTCAAAAATGATGTCTATTTCACAATATTACAAACATATATGTTTCATTAATTAATTTCATAATTAATTCCCGCTGTCACAACAAATAGCGTGTTTTTGAAAAACAATATATATCAAAAGATTAACAATTGTTTATGTCCAATTTCAAAGTGACATTAATTATAATGACCAAAATTGGGTAAAATGGTAAAAATATATTCTAATTACACTTTAAAACCACTAAATAGTGTAATTTATCACTATAAATTATTTTTATTAAAAAAGTTGTTTTTAAGTATTTTTCACTATTCAATAAAAATTGGAAGTTCTCAGAAAAATACCAAAAATCAACATAGGCTAATTTCGATATTTCGAATCCAAAAATGAAGTCCATTTTGAAAAACAATATATATATATATTTTCAAAAAAAGGGTATTACTATTCATAATGGCCATTTTGATTGGTCGCGGTGTGTTAGAATCTCAAACATTCGTACAATGCAAGCTATTGCATTACTGAAAGAGAAGTGTATCATGGAAGCTTGGGGTGTTACATTCTCCACTCCTTCAATAAATTGCGTCCTCGCAATTTGAAATTTTTATTTGAAAATAAATGTTTGAAGATATGAAATACATTTGTGGAAAACCCTCATCGGAAATTAGGTTAATAAAAATATAACTTTAAAAGACAGAAAGATAAGTACAAAGGTCACCCGAGATAGCCCATACTAGGATTATATGAAAATATGGATTTGGAAGAAAAACAAACCATCAAGGTCTGATGGAGTGTTTTAGAAAACATGATTAGGAGAAGGTTAAAAACAAGAAAATCACAAACTTGTGATTAGTTAAACGGTCATTGAATCCCCAGTTGGAAAAGTTAACCGACATCGTTTTTATTTTATGTTACCTTTTATAATGTTGAGGAATTTATTTAGAAGATATACTAAAAATGTAAGGGAATATACATACTTGTCATGTAGACTTTCATGCTTTAATAAATTTTTACCACAAACCCATCTTTCACTCTAAAAGGTAATAGAACTCAAAAATATTCTATTTATCCTAATTATATAAGGTTCCAAATATTAACACATACCATTTAGATTAGGAAAACTATTTTGTAATAACCAGGGACTTCCTGTAGGCTAGTGGTTGGTAATAAAGGACTATCACACTATGGTTGTGGGTTCGATTCCTACAGATTTGTCTGAAGCGACGGGTTATCCCCCAACCTACAAGTTGTCCATTTTTAAAACTGTAGTATTATAATATTCCAAAAATATTATTCAGAAATGTTTTAACCTTAAACAATATTATCCAAGGTTCAACTTAATCCATCCAACCTTTATAGTTATCCAAAATACGTCTGTCTAACTCACAGTTGAAATTTTATAAGCAAGGTAAACATAATGAAGATCCTTTTTTCCATGTAACAACATGTGAACACCTTCATCATGTATTCTTTTAAAACACTGCAACATCCAGAATTACCATAAATCCTTATTGATTACATTCATGATCCCTTATTCCTTATAGAATACTAGATATACCCCTTCTATCCAAAAATGTATACAAATCATTAATCAGTTTTAAGGAAGTTAAGAATATCCAATATAATTTATCCAAATCAATGTTGTATTATTCCAAAATCACTATCTCAGTATCAGAACCATATTATGGTTTATCATTCTCTCAACCATATATTTTCCAAAAATTTAACCTGCTATGGAGTCACTTTTCTTTGTTCCACACAATCTCAAGTCCTTGATGAAATAGTACTATAGTAAAATCCTTATATATTCCATATTTATTATATTCAGTACATCATTGAAAAAACACTAAAATTGTCAAAATTCATTAATAAAAACATAAGAAATCTAATAATTCCTCCTCATCTGTGGTAGTATCATAACATGATTATTATCCAATAACATCATTTGGGGCACACTCTGATGATTTGGACATTGGTTTACGTAGTGTCCCCACTCCTTGCAGATGAAGCATTGTACATTTGAAAACTTTTTCTTACCCTTGCAGTCACACACTTGGTGTCCTTCTTCTCCACACTTATAAAAAACTCCCATTTCCTTCAGGCAAGTCCCAAGGTGTTTCTTCCCACAGTTATCACATATTGGAAAAATATTCTTTTCCATCTTCCCTTTATCCATCATCCTTTTCTTCTCTTGCTTCCCTTAAAATCCATAGGACTTAGAGAATTATTTACTTATCTTATTAACTCATGATAATATTTCTTCAAATTTTAAGAATACATGGGAGACTATTTTCCTTCTAAATGTTGGCTTAATACCATGAAAGATATGATCCTTCTTACTCTTTGGGTCATACATATTGCTGGAGTTCACAATCGTTCTACTGGGAGCCATTTCTATACAATGGCATAAACTAGGTCAGTTTATGAATTAAAATACATAATTCCATGCTTTTGAAACACTTAACATAAATTGAACTATTTATTGATACAATCCATAATCATAAAAATGTTTTCTTTGAGGAAGTATATACTCATAACCCTTCATAGTGGTTTGTAAAGAAAACGAGAATTATTGTCCTATACACGACCGTGCTGCCATAGCACCCGTACCAGAGGAATAGACCGGCCACGAAGTACCTTTGCACTACGAAAAAAATACTAATATGATGCTCCTTGAATGATGCATCCTGCTCCAGCTCAACCTCCTCTAGTTGAAAAACATGAGACGCGTCTAAGAAGTAGCGTTGATGTTGAGAAACATGGAAGACGTCGTGCATAGACTGGTACCTCTGAGGTAACTGTAACCTATATGAAACAAGCACGACTCTCTCCAGAACCTCAAATGGCCTGACATATTTCGGTGAAATATTACCCTCTCTCCTAATCCTGTTGTGTCCCAATCTCGGGGTAACACATAGAAAGACCCGATCTCCGAACATGAACTCCAAAGGTTATATCCACTTATCAACATAATATTTCTACTGAGACTGTGCAGTAGCTACCATTTTCCGAATCAACTCCACATGTTCTGTAGTCTCCTGAACAAGAGGAGGTCGCAACATAGCTTCCTCTCCTGCCTCCAGCTAGCACAAGGGTGATCAGCATGGTATACCGTACAAATCCTCGTAAGGTGCCATCTAAATAGTTTCTTCAAAACTATTATTGTAGGAAAACTCCACTAGAGGTATTTTTCTCACCCAAGAACCTCCAAAATCATATACTTATGCTTATAGCATGTTCTCTAGCACCTAAATCATGCGCTCTGACTGGGCATCTATATGGGGATGGTATGTTGTACTCAGAGGTACGTGTGTACCCAAAGAGTTATATAGCCCTTTCCAGAAACGCAACGCAAACCAGGCGACCCTATCTGAAATGATAGTACTAAGAACCCCATGAAAACGTACAATCTCACAGATGTACATCCATACAAGCTAATCAACATTGAAGGTCTCCTTAATCGGTAAGAAGTGAGAAACCTTAGTGATCCTATTAATGAAAACCCATACCACATGATTCCCTCGAGGCGATCTCGGTAGCCTTGTCACGAAGTCCGTCACGACATCATTCCACTTCCACTCAAGAAAGGGTAGCTGCTGTAAAAGCCCTTCTGGTCGTTGGTGCTTTGCATTCACCTGCTGATAGGTGGAACACCTCAAAACAAAACCAACAACATCTCTCTTCATACCTGGCCACCAATACTGGTGGTGTAGAACACGATACATCAAGGTGACACCCGGATGAACTGCCCAAACTGAGTAATGAAAGTCTTGCATCATCTCTTCACGTATATCTTCTGGCGCCTATATGCATCCCTGGAAACGCAAGATCTCAGCCTCGCCTTCGGTACATCCGAGAAGAGGGTCCTCTCCTGAGACGCTTTCCTGTAGGACTAGGCCTTCAAAATATGATAGCTACCTCATTTGAACTCGGTCGAGAAGGGTAGAGGTAATAGCTACAGAATAAAGAAAAGTCTAGCTCTGTCTGTCGTGTACCTTCAAAAGAATTTCATAGAACAGAGTCATAAGCTGCCACTCACTATTGGCCTCCTATACTGCCTGCATCTGTGTCCTCCTGCTCAGTGCGTCTGCCACAGCATTGCCCTTCCCAGGATTATAAGCAATCTCGAAATCGAAACACTTTAGGTACTCAACCCACCTCCACTATCTCAAATTCAAGTCACGCTGCGTGAAGATATACTTGAGGATCTTGTAGTCAGTATATACTATAAAATGCTCTCCCAGAAGATAATGTCTCAAACGACTCAAAGCATGAAAAACTGCCGCAAACTCCAGGTCGTGCATAGGATAGTTCCTCTCAGGTGGCCTCAACTGCTGAGATCCATATGCAATGACACGATCCTCCTGCATAAGTAATTCTCCAAGCCTAATTCCAGATGCATGACAAAATACTGTATAACTCTTGGCAGACTCCAGAAAAACTAGAATTGGTGCTAAAGTCAATCTCCCTTTCAGCTCCTGAAAGGATGAATAGTAGGCTTCTGACCAAACATACCTCACCCCTTCTTTTTCAAGCCATTCAATGGCTCTGCTAAGCATGAGAAGTCTGGTATAAACCACCTTTAGTAACCAGCCAGCCCTAGGAAACTTTTTACCTCGAAAACATTTTTTAGTTGCTCCCAGGTAACTACTTCTCTCACATTCTCTAGTTCTACTGATCCTCATGTCTCTGAGATCACATGACCCAGGAAGTAAATCTCGTCCATCCAAAAGTGGCACTTTGAGATCTTAGCATATAAATGATTCTCCCTTAGTGTACTCAAAACGATCTCATGATTGGTAGCATGGTCATGTCGAGTGTGAATGTACACCAAGATATCTTCCATGAAAACCAACACAAAAGAATCAATGTAAGGATGGAAAATTCTGTTCATCAGCACCTTAAAATCTTCTGGCGCTTTCGTGAGACTGAGCGACATAACCATATAATCATACAGACCATACCTTCTCTGGAAGGCTATAAGAGGTATATCAGATGGTCTGACACGCAACTGATGATTACCGAATTTCAAGTCGATCTTCGAGAACACTCAGGCTCCTCGAAGCTGATTGAAGAAATCATCTATCCATGGAAATGGATATCGGTTCTTGACCATCAACTAGGTTCAACTTCCGATAATCCACACAAAGCCTAAGTGTTCCGTCTACCTTCTTCGCAAATAGGATATGGAAACCCCAAGGAGAAGTATTGGGTCTGATCAAACCCTTTGCATGCAACACCTCTAACTGCTTCTTTAGCTCCTGCAACTCAGGTGTAGACATACTATAAGGAGGAATGGACATCGATGCCACTCCTGGCACAAGATCAACAGAAAAGTCTACCTCACTCCCTGGAGGAAAACATGAAATGTCCTCTGGAAAGACTTCCCTGAAATGATCCACCACTGGAGGAATGCCTATCTGTTAAGTCCCCTGGTCATCTAGGAATAGACTCGAAATCTGAGCTATAACTATTCCTATCCCATGATGCTCTAGTCCTTCTCAACATTCCTGGATATCCCACTCTCCCTTATGAAGAAATGATCTACCCTTTGGTGATGCGAAGCTCACCATGCGATGATAACAGTCGACGAGTGCCTAGAAGGGAACGAGCTAGTCCATTCCGAGAATGACATCATATTTTGTCATCTCTAGGACATAGAGGTCCCATAAAAAGTGATACCCAGCCACCTCTAGAGGGGACTCCTTGAACTGATGCACACTAGCCGTTCTATTTCCCAAGGGAGTGTCTATCATCATCATATCCTCATAAGTATAAATAGTAAGTCTTAGGATTTCCACAGTGTGCAAAGAAATAAATCTATGAGAAGATCCTATATCAAAAAGTTCAGAGGATAAAACTAACACTACTAAATTTTACCTCAAACTGTAGAAGGTCCAGGATCCTTCTATTGATGAATATGATCTACCACAAATGTCTAGCCAACACCGCGACCTTGTGTAGCAGCCTGAGATCCCTGAGCTGACCCTCCTTGAGCCTGACCACTGCGTCCATAGCCTCTTCCCTGGCCTGAACAACCTGAAGAACTCCAGCCCCCAGTCTTCCGCAGAACTGGTAATCCTTCTCCTGTATGTGAAGTCAAAACTGATCCTCTTTCAATATCCATTGGAAGGAGAACCTTGCAGAAACGCTGCATATGACTCATCTTGCCATAGGATCGGCACTCTGCTGGGTCTTTCGGGCACTGGTGCTGCTTATGCACGCTTCTTCCACACTAACATCGCACCACTTTGTTTCAAAAGGATGATATCGTCTACCAGAAGGAATACCTCGCTTACTTGGGTCACCTCATGTAGAATCATAGTGGCACTTCTTGATATCTATCTGAAATGAATCAGCCCTGGGTGATGAACCACCCTGGTCCAAAACTCTAGTCTCCCTCATATTTCTCTTCGTGATAAGTTCCTGGTTGAATTTCAGAGTAATATATGTCAACTAGAAGATGTTCACCTGGAATTTGACGTCCGGTCTGAGGCCTTCCTCAAACATCCTCGCTAAAAATAGCTCATCATTCCCCAGAACGGGAGATAAATTTCGTAACTCTATGAAGCGATAGGAATACTCCATAACTATGAGAGTAACCTACTATTGTTCATGAACACTCTGGCTCTATCATCCCTCAGCGTCGCTAGATAGAGTATTTCATAGAACGTACACTGAAAATCATCCCAATCCATAACCTGTTGCCACCCTACCTGCGAAACCACATCCCACCATCTCTTGGTGGAGTCTCACAGCATATAAGTCGCGATCTTCAATATTATCTCTGGAGGATTCTCTAGATGCTCGACGATGGACATCATGGATTCTAGCCATGACTCTGCAACTTGTGGTCCTCCCTCCGCTGTGAATGTGGGAAGATGTTGTTGCTGAAAATCCCGTGTCAGCTCTTCCATAGACGGGGCAGGATGCAGAGAACCCTGGAAGTTCTACCTGAATCTCATGAATCCCTCTCTAAACTAATCGTCGACAGCAGTTTCTAGAATCACTGTAGGATCCATGTACGAAATGATAGTCGGAACTACTAGTTGTCCCTGATCTACCGTATCAGGCGTACAGTCACTACTTAGTTCTTGAAGGACAACGAGAGGACGTCTCAATGCCTTTACTCTGCAAGGTCAAAAGCACACATCAGATTCAAGGTTAAAAAAGACAGGAAAAATGAATGGATACGAAGAAACATGGAAAATAAGGCATTCAATTTGTGAAAAACATGACTATGGCATATTCTTTACCTACACGACGTGTTCCCTTAGGTCATTCACATGGACGTGTACTTTTACCTAAACTGGTCGTGTAACACCCCAAATACATGACATGTAATCTCAACACACGGCATGTACCTAAATCCTCTTTCCTTGCCTGAGTCCTTCTACACGGTTAAGCCACACAACTCCTCTAAAACCAAAACTACACGGCGTGTTCAAGGAGGACATGACGTGCACTTGACAAGCTTCACCTGTCCCATGTTATTAGTGGCACGACCTGTGTGCCTAGGTCACACTACATGGTGTGTTCCTAAAAGACACGACATGTATGAAAAAGTCCTAATAGACCGTGTTGGTTAGACACATGGACAACTACATGACTGACACTACACGACGTGTTTCAGAAGAACACATTTTGTAAGAGAAGGATAACACTGACAGTGTTGTTCGTGACACGTCCGGGCACCTAGGACAAACAACACAGCGTGTACAATTCAGAAACGACGTGTATGTGAAATGATAACATGACCCATGTTGTTCGTGACACAGTCGTGGTGCCTATTTCATACTACATGTTGTGCTAAAATAGTACACAGTATATTCCTACAAGATTTTTCCAGAACCCCATGTCCTTGCTCGCATGGTCAGTGACACAGCTATAGACTACACGACGTGTAACCTGAAAGTACACGCCGTGTATTTTTGGGTTTTTTGGATAGTAGCCTCAGAACTGCACCAGAGCCCAAAAAACACCGAAAAACAGGCGTTAAGGTGCCAAATTCTGATCGTTGAGGGCCCATACTCCCCGCGAATCAAATCTTGGCATCATAACAATGCATATTACAAGTAAACAGTATAACAACTCAGAATCCACCAAATTCTGATCCTCGGGGGCCCATAACTCCTCTAAGACCAATGTTTTGCATTAATGATAAAGAATATCTAAACAAACGATACCCTATCAACATAGCAGGTATTCTATCACAGTATCTATCACAACAGCATGCATAGTCTATCACAAATTCTATCATAACAGCATGATATTTCTAATTCAAATTAGATGGCCTGAAAAAATGAATGACATGTGATTTTCTAACAAGTGCCTATATGATTCATGAGATGGAATACCCTCATCTCATTGGGATTCAACAAAAGAGAACCACAATCATATAAAAAGTAACATCACGAAACAAGTGCACCACCCAACCGTGAAATCAATTAAACAGTAACATTTGAAAAACATGAAAATTGAAATATTCGAGGTAACATATCTTATTCTCTGTACACAGGTTCTAGAAATCACGGGCTTATTTATTTACCATTTACCTACTATTCCCTATCCCTATCTAATTTCGCTAAACAGTAAGTCAACAGAATGTAATGAAAAGAACCTGCCTCTAATACCACTTTATAATGACCCGAATCCAGAGCCACTCAAATTGTGCCCTGTACCCAGTTCTCTACATAACCTCAGGTGCATTTCCCCACATGCCAGAGGCTACCGACTAGCAGCAAGGACCATGTTGAGTCATTGGGGATACTATTCCCTCATTTGGTAAGGTATACAAGGGAATGTAAATAACATTCAATAGTGGAAGCAGTAAATAACATTTAACAACTGAAACTAAACACCAGAAGAAATGAATATATAGTAATTATGATAATGATGAAGCAGGTAAAAGTATATAAGAAAAGTAGCAAACACAACAACATGATGAAATATAACTGATAATCAAAGTACTAAAAGTAAATAGAAACTCTAGCAGCATCGCAAGCCTATGCTCAGTCTTATTCTCTCCCACTCCAACTAGCATTCATGTACCTGAAGTATAAGGGCCACAATACCTATCCACACCTATAAATATATAACCTATTTGGGCTGAAAAGCAGGACCCAAACAGGGTACAAAACTAATCCCAGTAGGAAACCATCACAAGATCTATTCCCTACTATCAGTGATAAATATAGCAAAAGTAAAGAAAATAAATGAAGTAGAGAAACAAGATCACACTAATGTAAAAAATCCTACCAATCTCCATTTACATTTATTTATTAATTTAATTTAATCATTTAATTATCAACCAAGGAAGCTAGAAAATAGTTCTATATTCCCATGGCATAGCAAGTAAAACAAATTGTATCTCAGCAAACTACCTAAACACAAGCAGTACAAAACCCAAGCTTGTTCTTTGGCTTGGTGGACTCGTCACAACCAACAAAAAAATATTCACACTGACTCTCTGGGTGTCTCACACTGGAATAAATCTCTATTCAAGTAATCATACAAAGGCACAAACACTCTGGGAAGCTCTCACCATCTATTTCCCTATGGTCTTGTGATGAAAGAAATAGACTTTTTGAGGAAGCACTTACTTATAATTCCCCCTATAGTCACGAAACATAACTAAGGACACTCTTTGGAAGCACAAAGTCCAATCCCTATAGGTACTATGAATGATAAAAATTTATAACTGACTCTATAGGGAATCCCATAATCATCATTTCCCTATTTAGTCTACCAAACCAGGTTCACACAACCCTGAGCAGTCCAGTCATGCGTAATCGACTGTCAGCAGCCCTAAGTATGTTCAAAAACTACTTGGAAAATATCTAAAAAGAATCTAGAGAATATAAATAGAAGGAAATACATGAAATCAATTAAATCAAGGCAGGAAATAAATGCAACAAGGTTTACCTCACAAGAAACCTATGCCAAATGGTGATAAATAACCAAAACAAGGGAAACAACCATGGGGTGATCCTCAAACAGGCTAACAATAAGTTATTATTCATTTAAAGTTCTCAATACTACAAGAAATATAAAGAAGATAATAATATAGGATCGAAAATCTAATCTGAGATACCTGAAACATGGGAACCCGACACTTTTGCACAAAAACTCAAAGACATTCAACATAAGGCATCAAACCACCTACCTCGATCCTCGGAGATCAATATACTTGAACATCGGACCGTGAATCATCCTATAATGGAGTAAATCTTCAAAAACATCTAAAATGTTCTACCTCATATAACTCTCACAAGAGAAAGAATCAGGAAATGAGGACAAAGAAGAACCAAGAACCCATCGTTGTGATTTTATTGCAACTGATGATGTTCGATTCGGATAACTGGTGACGGATCAGTGGCTTGGAGAAGACATGAGGCCGTACTCTGACTCTCGGTCGAAGAAGATAGAAAAGAAGGTGTTTTCGGGGTTAAGATGCGAGCCAGGTCCATTTAACAAAAAAAAGTACACGATGTGTAATAGGCTTTTCCGTACTCCAAATTAAGCGGCCTCCACATCACCCCTACATGGTCGTGTGTGTGGCCTTGAAACGACCAGCACACGACATGTACTTAGAAAATTACCAGATTCTCATCTTTTTTTCAAAAACGACCAGAAAAGGAAAAACATACCTGAAAATAGGGTCTGGGTTCTTAAAATCTAAATAATATCATTAAAAGTAACCATTAAATGAATGTGTCATGACAAGGGGTAGAAAAACCCATTAATCTATTTGTTCCATTATAAATAAACATTGGCCATAGAATCATGATTATTTACTAGTATTGTTTTATTGGTACTAAAAAACTGAGGATAAAAGGTCCCTTTTTTCAATAATTTTTTAGAACAAATAAAAACTGCCTTTTATGAGTGCATATTTTTATATAGATAAAGGAAAGTATTTATCAATGGGTTTTTAGCATAGACAAAGACTACCCTTGTCACTTTAAAGCACTGATAAATGGTAGCATTTATAACCTTTTTTCTTAGCATTGATAAAATTAAAATACTATATATCATTCAAAAACATATTCATTTATAAAAATATATTTATATTAATAGATATATAATATTTAATTAAACTCAATCTACATAATAATAAATATTATTTACACTTAATATATAATACATTTAGTGAGAAATGGTTTATAGAAAATTTAAAAATTAGTATTAATTAATTATTTTATAATTAGTATCAAGTAATATTTATTTAATTGCAATTATATAATTAACATCATGTAATATGCAATATCTGGATCCAAGGGGACCTTATACCTCATTTTTCTTAATTGAAAAATGATTGAAAGGCCTCTAAAATAGAGGTTTTAGTTAGGATACCATCGTTTTTGAGAATTCGATGGAATTTAAACATAGTTAAAATTACTCTTCATATTTTATCCATTGAATAATGAATTTAATTACTGGTCTTAAATTCATATGGATATAACAATGTTTAAATTTTATATCATTTTTCATATTTTTGATTACATTATAATTAGATATATATATATATATATATATATCTAAATATAGAATTTTAATAATATAAATAAATATTTAAACATAATCACATATAAAATATATTATAAAATATATAAAAAATATACAAATAAAAAATAATTATCTATTTTATTTAAAATAAAAATTTTCCAATTTGTTTATCTTATAAAAATGTATGGATGTGTATGTACATATAAAAACACATATATAGTGTTTATATATAACTATATGCGTGTATCTATATTAATAAATAGATTTATAAATTTAATTATATATTATAATAAATGTAAATGAATAATAATATATAATATAATTAAATAAATATAATTATAAAATTATATGTTATACATCCACATACATAAGTGAATATATATAAATATAAACACACACACGAAAATACTAACAAACAAACAAACAAATATTTTATAAATTTATTCTAAAAATATATATATTAATATAATAAATACTTGAATAAATATATGGATAAAAAATATGTATCTAAAAATAAATAAATATGTTGATTGATCATAAAATGTAGAAGAAAACATTATAAAGGATTGGTAATGGAATTGATATTGTACATGAAGGTCCCTTTTTCAAATCTCGGTGTATGTGGCATAATGGGAAGGGGTAGTGATTATAAATTGTGTGGGGGGGACTTCATGTGTGATTAGGAGGGTGTTGGGTTGAGCGTGGTGGGTGAGAACTGATAAAGGGCTAGGAAAGCAATGGGGGGGAGTGGACTTCCTAATTTTTTTAAATATTTTTTTAGTTTTATCAGTTCTTTTTTAGCATTGATAAATACACCATTTATTAAGGCCAACAAATCTCTAATAAAGGCTCCCTTTATCAGTGATACAAAGTGATTTCTCTTGGGCTGATGAAAGTTACTATCTTTATCATCACTTATCACATTAGAGCTTTCTTAGCACTGACATTTTTTATTTTGGGAGCATCTTAAGAGAATTTATGAAGTAATTTATGTCATGGAAGGCTATATTAACTTACTATTTTTCATTGAGGGTTTTTTAATCACAAAAAATATTTTTTATTAAAATATCTTATTACATTCTTGTTAATTTTATATGGATTTTACGCAATTGATTAACCATGTATAAATAAAATATTTATGTATAATATAATTTCTGTTAATTCCTTATCGCATGATTATTAATTAATTTACTTGATTTATCATGATAATGAATCCATAAAAATTAACCATGCAATAGAGATAAATAAAATAAATAATTTGGCATGATTATGATATTTCAAATGGTTAGTTTAGCAAGAAGATGATAAACTAACCCTTGAACATAGTGGAATAACTCTTGGAACCATAACATGACTTTGGTTATAGAATTCCACCTGTATTTCTACACATCTCATATAGTTGTTACACCTTAAATATTGACATGAACTTCCTCCACTCTCTTGGGACCTTCATCATTTGAATATGATTTACTCACACGTATTTTAGGGAAACCAGTGGTATAAGGTTATATAAAATAATCCAATAGCATTCATGTCCTTACATAATAATAGTAGGGTATGAATCACATGACATCATTTTAATTTTATAAAAATTATTACAAAAAACCTGAAATAATACATAAATTAAAAGAAATTCAATGCACACATATGTTGACCCATATCATGACCATCCAGACATGCAATGAATATGAATTTAGTAATCCAGCTAGAATTTATTTTAATCATTATTTATTAAGATAAATTACATGAATTAATAAATTAATTATTAAATTAATCATTTAATTAATTCATATTCAGGACCATCCAAATAGTTTTGGTGATCCCCAAGCATTGTAACATTAAAAAAATTTAAAAAATATTTATTTAAAATTAATTATGTAAAAAATGTGTACTTAGAAGAAACATGGTGTATACCTATATCAAATACCCCAAACCTGTCTTAGTCAATTTCATTGTGCACTAACATTGAATGTAGATTATATGAAGTTTCCTATAACTACAAGGCATGTACTATAAGGTTATGACACAAGAACATGTTTTAATTTTCACAACATGTACCACTATTTATTAATGCAGAGTACATGACATGTAACCATGAATATACATGACATATAGTTTTGAATTTATTGTTAAAATTAAATGTTCATTAAATATTTAGTAAACCCCATCACATTATGTGTACACTAGATTCACTCACTATAGTTTTGTTTAATTCATAAATTAATTTTCATTCCTTTTAGATTAATTATGTGAGGTACAACATGGATTGACATATACTTCATGAAAACTTGAATGCATTACACAATTTTACTACCTACCACACACCAATTACCTATTTTTTTGGTTATCCATAGAACATGCCTAAGTAATCGACATGTAATATTCATAGAAATTTGTTGGTTATATAGCTTGTATACCAACCACATGCCACGTAATGTAATTTTTTCTATATTTCTAGGCTTTATGTTCTTACACAACATGTAATAAATACGTGTCACATACTTTGATCACGTTTTTTCCACAATATTCAAAGGTATAACCATTTACATCATTTGGAAACATGTTTCAAAAAATATAAAAAAATGTTCCAACTAGTCACGATCAACATGTGTCATGTAATGACACTACCTATTCTTCCACACGACTTCCCATATTTATCACTGCTGTGTCCGGGTGTAGTTGATATGGGTACACAATATTTACATTAATTTTAAACACCATGTAGTCCCATATTATCTACAAAAAATCGACAACACCTATAAATTGGATATATGAATTTTCTTCATGTATTTTTAATATGTATGTGGTTATATGAACATGAATGAATAATAGATAATATCCTTTGAATTAAAGAATTAAAAAAATGTAAAAGAGAGACTAACAAAAAATGAATAAATCAATCAAATATGAATAAATTATTATAAATTAATATGTGGTCCCTCCGATTCCACTTTAAGGTTGAATGACACAGTAGAAGAGGTCAGAACCTTGAACAAAAATTTCGTTCTTGTAATTATTCAGATTAATCCTCAAAACTAGAAAAGTAGAAACCCCAGAATCCATGAAGATAGGATCGTTCACATATAATTTATAATAATTTTTTATATAATAAGAATTACCTCCCCTTAAAGACTTTATTAATTGAAAAATTAGGTTAACTATTATTGTTGTGCCATCATTGCAATAGATGATCCAAAAATATAATCCCTATAGTGGTTATCCACACATTATCCATGATATTGGAAGAGTTTCCATTAAAAATCTATGTGTTAGGATAGATGATTTTATTACTTTCGTCATTCTTCATTGATCACAACAATAATTACAATATTGCTTAAATAATTCTTATGTTTCACTTAAGAACTAGAGATAGGGAAGAAGGATTGAGGATCCATGTTTATGAGAGTGTGTATGGAGAATTTGTCCCATGGGATGAGATAATACGCTACAGAGGATTCTTTGTAAACAAATAAGTCTCTTTTGGCTAATTATAGAAGAAAATATATCCGAGTATTTACAGAGAAATGTTAGATAATAAAAAATTGAACCTATGACCTTTATTATCATATCAATCCTGAACTAACCCCTTGTCAAATAAAAATAAAAATAATATTATTTTCTACACATGTGAAACACCAACGAAAATAAATATTATTTACCAAATAAATAAATTTTTATTTATTTAAATTAAATTGAATATATCATTCTCACCATGCCTTCAACTTGGTATATCTCTCCTTCTTAGTATTTATTAAACCTAGAATAATGAATAGTTAGTTTAAAAAATAAATATCACACAATTATTCATTCAATAAAAATATAAATATTATATTCAATATACTAAAAAATAAATGTTTATTGAATATTTAACTCACATATTTATTCTCTATAATAACTGGTTACAAAATATATACAATCTATATAACCCAAATAATGAGTAATTATTATAAATAGAGAACAATACTATATTATAATATTATGTTTATAGATAACTCAACTTAGGTTCAAGATACACTTAGTTAGTGACACTATAGGTGCCTTTCTTAATGGTATTAGGTTGAACATTCTTAATATCAATGTTTGGAAATTATAAAAAAATTAATGAACCTATATAGAAAGGAATTAATGTTTCAATGGAAATTACCTTATATAAATGTTCAATGTGTAATATAAAAACTCCATCTTGATATTTCATCAACAAGTTGAATTGGACATGTCATCAACCCATATGCCTGAATCACATTCTTTGAAATTCAATAAATGAACATTAGGATTATAAAGTTACATGGGCATATACTTAATCAAGTAGTATCATTCCCATCAATGAGTATGTGATATCTACTTCCCTTAATCTAAAAAGGGATAAATAAATTATAAACATATTCTTTAATACCGTATAAGTCATGATACTCCCAACATACCCAATGTTTTCTGAAACATGTATCATAATGGTTTATGGAAATTCATTAATGTACATTACTCATGATATAGATTAATACTAATCGCCAATTTAAGGTTGAACACACACATTCATAGAAATGGAAATTCAAAAACAAGTATAATATATGGATTTACTATCAGAGAGCATGTTCTATAACCTCATACACTAGAGATTATGAAGGGAAAACATTATGGGAAGAATTTTCATTGTTATATGATACCCCTACCCCTTATATCATATTTCAACCGTGTTCTATTATGTGACATCATTTGGCATATAACCTATGTTTATGAATATAGTCATGACATGTCATAGTTATCATCATAGTGGGGAATTGGTATGGGCTTTTAGTGAAACTAGTACCCTTAAAAGATTATAACATACAATGTCACAATGAAGAACATTCAGGATTTGGTATGAACTTTTATAATATTCAAATCCATAAATATATATTAAATAAAAATTATGAAGTATTTGGTTCTAGGGAACCAAATCCAATAGGTTGGTTAGTCCTAATGATCTCTTCCACAAGGTATCACCAAGTCCTAACTTCTTGAGTAGAAGAATGAATTCTTATAAGCACCCAACACATGTGTTTAAAACATCATTTCCCCCCTTCAGTGTGATGTATCTTGACCATATAATATATTCTTATAATTACTTTCATATCGACCAACGGTTCTAATTATAGTGTGGAACAACTATAAGATTTTTATATGGTAGGTAATCCAAGTACATTTCCTTGTAAATAATGTATGTAGATGTAATAAAACTAATATTGTAAGATATTGTCATTGATAACTCCACTAACACATGATATGGTAATAAAAAACAACTAATGTTTTTTCTTGGGAACCCATTATTACAAAAGTAACATAGTGGAGATACAACATATTAACTCAAGGAATATATAGAAGACGAACATAGTGATGTGTTTATTGAGAACAAATTAAAGGATTTGAGGATCATTTAAAATATGATTAATGTGTTCATTCCCTGATAAATTTGTATGGAACCTAAGGGGAGCCACATATGTTCAAATTACAGTTGATGTCTCTTGTTCTGTGATACGATAAAGACAATGATATAGATAAGTCATTAAAAATCATATTGTAACTGATTCCCTTTTCACATCATGATGTATCTGAGGTAGATATCAGTATAAAGATCCTAACATACCTATTTGGGATTGCACACCCCGATATTTGGAAGATTCTTTTTTCAAGTAGAAGAAAAATGAAGCACATCACAATTTAATATTTTTCACTATGGTGGAGTTATATATGGGGAGTATATATGATTTTATCATTAGATTTTATATATTCATGGAATGATTTATAGTGATACATAATTTTGGATAAATAGTTTATTGTTAGGTCATGATAGATGAATTTTATAGACATTTTGAAACTTTATACTTTTGGATTTTTTGATTTTCTTTATAAATATCAAATCAACCAAATGATTAATCCACATGATTTCATTTTCCATTTATTTTTTAGTTTATTTATTTCCCCTACTCGCTTCTTATGAGGATGAAGTCAAGAATGGGTGAGTTATTATCAACCATGATTGGATAGTCACTTATGTGGCATGGGATCAAGAGTAGAAGGATAAGTAATTAATTTGTTTTAATGATTTCATTCATGAATTATAATTTCAATTTTTAATTACCTTAAAAATTAACACATATTTCATTACTTACCCCTTGATTATTTTTTATTCATTTTATTGATCACATTTAATTTTTTTAAATTATATTCAACTTATTTTTCATTTAAAAATAATTCATGTTAATAATTATGTAACAATAATCTATATATTCTTTCTCATGTACCTTGTGAGACCATACTCAGACACAAATTGTTCTGTACTTAAGTAGAATACTGAACGATCACACATATTCTTAAATTATAAACTTGATATCACATTAGAAGTAATGAAACTAGTGGACATGTAAAATTATTTGGTTTATTTTTTGGGGTATAGTAAACAAGAGATATAAAAGTTTATTGATTAACCCATTCTATTATTAACCATTTTTTTAATTTATATTTATTTCTATGTTGTTGGGTTGGTTCATTTTTATCACTATAAAAAGATTAATACATGTGTAAGATAATTAAAAATCAATCAAAGATTCCTGTATCACAAGAAACTATAGAGTAAAACTCCATGATTAAACGGTTCATATTCTCTAAACTATGATTCACTATGATTGAATATTCATTTCCTACTAGGCCTAAGAGAAAAATCACCAATGGAAATAAAAAAATGCTTCATAATAAATGTAATAGGATAGTAAGATCATGAACTATGGTCCACCATACATCATTGGTGCTATCACAAAAATTATCCAACTTCATATTCCACGGAATAATTTTGAAATACAATTGAGTCTTGTTTACATGATATAAAATATTTGATATTTAATTGGATTTTATTGTGGCCATATTCACCATGAATTTTCAATATTTATAGAAATTCAAGATACATTCAATAAAAATGGAGAATGCTAAAAACCATAAGGTTGAAATTATTTTGATTTTCGCATTGATATCTGGTGAAGTATTGTTTCAAAAGATTACCTAACGTATCTATAAAAAATTATGACCTATTGAATCAGTTATTTGATAAATATCTTCCACAAATGATATCTAGGAATCTATCATGTGAAATAAATATTTTTCTTATATTTATGGTGAATCAAAATTCAAGGCAAGTGATTGATTTATGGAGCCATTGTGAAAGATTATAAAACAGGGAACCAACATTTCGGTACAAATTCAAATGTTCTATTATGGTATATATCTTTAAAATGGGTCATTATTGGTGCTTCATCCAATCAAGGGATCATAATGAAAACTCATGTAGTTTCACAAGACCTTCTTGATGAGATTTCTCATAATTTCAAATTATCGACATGTAATAATGATTCACTGAGAATTCAAATTTTACAACTTGAGGATCATGCGAATTTTTATACTCAAATGGATTTATTGATAATGAATTTATTAACTTTATAATTTCTTATAAAACATACTAAACATATGTAATAATCATTGAAACCCACACATGAACCACAATATTGTGAGCTATGATGGGAAAATCATGGCTTTCTAATACACCTATATAGATCATAAGAAAATTAAACACGTGATTTAAATTATGTGATCTATAAATGAGCCTTTAAACAGTACATGTTTTACATAGTGGATTAGTGAAGACACACCCAAGAGGGGGAATGAATAAGGTGTTTTATAATTTTTCCAATTAAAAATATCTTCTTTAAATAATTCAAAAAAATTGGTATTTAACCTCTATAATATGTTAATAGATTAATTGTATTATGTATAACCTAACATAAACCCATATGCAATGCAACTTAAGAATGTAAATTTACATAGGTATTTTTGTAGGGTTAGACACCTCTTGGAAATCCTACTCATTATCATTCATAGGATAACCAAGTCATGGATTCTCCACTGTAAATAGAACCATAGAATATTAGTGGAGTTGTCCTAGTATCATCTCAAAATCAGACACAACATTTTATAAAGTTGTGGGATTATTATATTACCAAGTGGTCACTACCACATCTCATTAAACTTCCCCATATTAACATCCCACTTGTTTCAATTCAGAACTTTCTTGTCCAATGTAGATTAAATAAATAGTACGTCAATGGTATGTTTCTACACCTATAAATTTTGGTTTGATTCCTCAACTCATAGTATCTTTAAATTTCTCAATGTATTAAATAGAAACACATGTAATTAATCATGTAAAAAATATAGAGCTCCATATTCTTCAGAATATGTTGTTTCATAATAAAAAACATAATTATTTTCTCAAACATAGAACTCTATGATAAGACATAAAAAATCACCACAATAAACAAAAATAAATATATGTACTCTTCCTCTTTTTCTTCTACTTCTTAAAAACTGAGAAAGTAACACATGCTCAATTATTCTCTTCTTCCTCACTAAATATTTAAGTGTCCTCTCCTTCTCCTCCTTGTTATTATTAATGTGCTCCATTGTGTATCACTTCTTCTATTCAATATCTCTCAGTTAGTTATTAGTTTCTTAGTTCACACACACAAACACTACAAAATAACTTTTCCTTGTTCTTTCCATTATTTCTCAACATCCTCAATTTTCACTTGCATGAGAGGATGTATTAAATTGTTTTTATCACTTTAATATCCATAATGGGATGTTTAGGATAATTTTTTATTTTTCATCCATTAAATAATTATATTAAAAATCTAATTTTTCTCATGACATTTCATTCAATGTAATTTATATACTCAAAAGAAAATGAATAAATTCATTCAGTTATCTCAACTCAATTTTTTTATCACGTAAAAATAAATATTTTGCTAGTTCTTCTATGATATTTAGTTTATCTTTATCCTCAGAACAAGATTCCATGAATTCAGCACCAAAAAATATTTGTAACTATAAAATAAATAATTCAACACAATATGTTGAGGTGTATTAGTTTAATATTTCTTGAATAGAATGGATTAAAAGTTTTTTATTCTCTGATGAATGAGAAGTCATTGACATAGTAAGGATTTAATTATTCTTGAAAACAAATGAATTTCATTTCAATAAATGTTGAATCTTATATTTTCTTATATTTTAATATTTAATTAAAAGTTACAAATCCCATAAAATTTCCATTTTAGGTAAATTGTTACAATTTTATGTTTTTGATTATTTTGAGCCTAATTTTGAAAATAAACTAATTTTTTATTTTTATGTATTCTAACTAAGTATTGAATTTCCAACATAACATTTTCTAAGTTTATATAAATAGAGAAATTCATTTTTTTGGATTAAATAATTGATGGAATAAATTTCATTCAAATGGACCCAAATATTAATCCAATCATATGAGGCTCAAAATGAGCATGCACGTTCAACCTAAAAATATATGTTTAATTCTAGGGAATTTTAATGATGGGACCATATATTCAAAACAAATAAATTAATTTCACTAAAATTATTTTTTGAGAAATAAAATTGGATTATTTAATTTTATTTTATCTTGAAATAATGATATTTACCCTTCTACATGGTCATAAAAGCATGGAAATAAAAGAAGGGGGTTTTGAAGATTCTTTAAGCCAAAATTAATTGATTTAATAAAAAAATGATAACATCTACTAAATATATCTAATTGAGGTAAACAAATTGAGGTACACATTCAAGATTTATTTGAACAACTTTATAAAATATCACATTCCAATATTTTCAAATTATATAGAAAAAAGTTGTAACTTTTTTAGGATCCTTTTTTGAGTGAATATGAGATACCAATAATGCTAATAAATTTTTACTTCCACACATTTTCAATGAGAGAGACATTTTTGTTTCTAATTTAGGGTTATGATATTGTTATATTATTATATATTTTTAATATATATTTTTCTAGGTTTCTCTTATTCTCATTAACATTTTTCTCATTCTCCCCCGTTGCTCTTTTCTAACTATATGTAAATCGAGATATAACGTCATCTTTTCTTTGAAAGTTAGTTTCTTGGGATGTTTTAGTTCATGTGAATAAACATTTATCTTTATTCTTTTATGATAATCCATGTAGTAGTGAAATCAATTATGGTTAAGGGGACACCCTACTTTCTCTACTAGTGTGTTCTTCATATATTTAATCATCATTTTAGCATTAATATGATTAGGTGAGGGATATTATCCTATATACAAACGTTTAGTGTAGGGTAAAAACAATTCAAATGGTAGGTAATTGAGTGATATGATTGATCTCAACGTTGGGTAGAATATTGATATTATAATTTAATTAATAAGAGTAAAAATAACATCATTAGGAACTCCCTAAGAAGACTACAATTTATCACTAATATTTTTTTATTTTGTTTTTCATGCATTAATATAAATATTTTTATCATAATATTTTTATAAAACTCCCATATTAATATATTTTAGTTTATAAAATCTTTCCTTAGGAGAATGGTGTGTGTGAGTATCCTCCTTAAGAGATCGACCCTGGGGTGTGAACTATGAAAAATTCTATGGAGAATAATACTATACTGATCATGTATTTATGAAAAATCAATATTATTATAACATATAATATTGAAGACAAAATTTCAAACTCTGATCTTTTTCTCCTTCAATTTGTAGAGCAGTTTCTCTAGCTTGAATCATGGATTGAAATAAATCCATAATTTTAAGAACATGGAATCATTGATTTAACATACCAATATATTTACTTGGAATCAATTTATAAATTACACATGTTAAACAATTTAATCCCTCATTTAATTTATCTTAAATTTACTTTATATTTTATTTTTATTTATCTAATTCAAAAATGAACATCACTAGAATTTTATTAATCATGAATCACATTAATTTCATGATACTTTTATCTATGAAGATAAATCCCAAAAATCATCCCATATGTCTTCATATTCATATTTTTAAATACAGAAACATTATTTTTAATCCAATAGAGTTTTTAAATTTTACTAAGTTTTATGGTATTACATTTGAAACATCCAAAGTCTTATGTTTGAAAACTATTATGATGAAAAAATAAACTCAAAAAATAATTTCATTCATAAGAAAAGGCTCACACTGAGACTTCCAAAAACTTATGCACATGAAGTCCAATTTCTAAGTATAATGATGTGTAAAATTCTTACATTCCAAATACTTACACCAGAATTGAAGTCGTATAATGAACTCATTGTATGTATTTAAAATAATCATATTTTAAAAGTAATATGATGGAATTTAATTTTATATTAAATTAATATGATGGATCAAGGAATTACATTATAGATTAAAGTCTTATTATGGCTATAAAAACTTATGATCTACTCAGAATGAATATGATGGCCACAAAATACTTAGAGTTCTCAATGTTTTATGATATCAAAACATATCATCTTTTCCAACTTAAACACCAAAAAATCCAATTTTATTCAAATGAATTCATATTTACATCTAATTAATCTAGGGATTCACCAAACCTTTCTATATTTCATGCAATGAATGTTCACACTAATTTTAGCGACCAAAATTCTAGGTTCTCCAAGGGTGGTTTCGAAAAAACTCCATCTATATTCCACCAACCATAGAACCTATTGTATACTTATTATACATAAAAATAGAAGAATTATATTAATAGATAATGTAACCAAAACATCCTAAACCTTTTAATATTGTTATATAAGGTTTTGATAGTGCATTACAACTCAATATCATATTTTACAGACTTTAGGACCAACATAAAAATCATCTGATGTATTTGGGATTCACTTTGAACCTGTCCAACCAAGTATTCAAGGGTAGAAAATTCATTACCCAATACACATAGACATATTCATCACTTTATTTGGGTGTATACTAATTTATATCACCCAATATACTATAATAAACATAAACTATAATCATTGACTTTATTATTGACAAGAAATTCTATAAACACAACAATAGATAAAAATAATTTAGGCCTTCTGTTTTCTATTAAACAACCTTTTATACCAAATTCATTGATATTATTCTCCCCATTTTTTACAATAAATGTGATGGTAAAGATATTACACCTTATTTTAACATCATAGATCTAAGGTGGTGTTCTCATCTCCTTAAATATATTTTAATTTAATGAAATTCATCTTCTCCCTATGTGATTACTCTTCCACTTTTAATGATTCATGAAATATCCATCTGAAAAAAGTTTTTTGTTGTAAAAAATCATTTCTTAGTGAATTAAAGTGAATACAAGAACATCAAATCCATAATATATCAAATTATTTTTGAGTGGCATCACATTTTTCATAGAAATGTTCCATAAAATAACCAACATGAAGTCTACATGGGATATGATAGTGAAGAAATTAAGAGGGGTCAATTTATAAATCAATGATCCACAATGTGATATCATCTATTACTCAAATATTTGGTTTCATCAATTTTTTTTAAGAAATGTTTAAACTTTTACTCACTTGAATATAAACATAAAAACATTTCAAGTGAAAGGTGTCCCCCCCCAATTTTTTAGATAATAATTACCCCTTGATAAATACAATGAATATATGTAAAAAATTATTGTATGATTGAAAATCTTAACTCATATATCAAATTAATCAATGTTTTATAGAATTACAAATTTAAATGAAATTTATAAATATTTGGAAATATGGATTATTTTTATAATGTTACCTACTCTCTCTGTACTTCTTAACATTTAATTACAATCATTAAATAAATCATTATTCTTGAGAAGAAGGTGAATTCTCCATCACCTATTTAATTTTTGAAATTGGGCTAAGAAAGATTTCAAACCCCCAGAAGATCCTTTATGTCATGTTATGAATTTATTTATCCTCTTTATGATTACTTCATCTTTGGTTATATATATATATATATATCTAAAATTCACATGTAAATATGGATTTTCATTTTATTTAATTCTTATTTATATCAAGAATGAATTTATATACATTATAATGTAGAAACATTTCTATCATTATATATTTATCTATCTTCTTATACATTTACAATTAATCAGGGTAGATGAAAATATTTTCCTTTTTAACATTCTTGGTCTTTTTTATGTGTGACGACTCCTTATTTATATCTATTTTCATAGAAATAAGAGTGTTTGGTGCTATACCATTATTCTTCACTTTTCCATGAAAGATAGTCAAAAACTTTGTAACATCATTCCCATCCTTCAATCACCTACCACACACCTATTTAGGAATATTTATGCTTCCCTCCTTAGGTAGTTTCTCAACATATTTACAAGGAGTGTCCACACCATGGCCAATCCTTCTCTCTATTTCCGTCTCTTGGATTGGATCTTTTCTTTCTGTTTATAGATTTCCCCATTGAAAAGTAATATTCATGGACATCATGAAATTTTCTTTAATGTGGCCCCTATTTCAATAGTAGAACCATATTTCTTCTATTTTAATGAAAACCATATCATTTTTCTTTATTTAAATATTTGGAGTGGCTTGTTCAAAAATCATCATTATTGATTTATCTCCCAATTCATACATAGATTTCTTATATTTGTTCAAATGTTTTTTTTCATTTCCCTTTGATCATTATAATAATTTAATTGAGCTAGTGGGTAAAAAAATACTCATTTAAATGAAAATATATTTTACAATAATTATAGATGTTTTCAAGATATTCAAATCAGGTTTGAGCTGATAGATTATTCATTACCTGTGAAAACTATTTTCATCCATTAGTTTTCTTTATTGTTTTATCTTTTCTCCACTTACATTAGGCCTTACTAAACTTCTAAGAAAATAAATTTTGAGCCCTATATCCCAGACCTTAAAACCAAATATCAAGTATTACTAAAATCATACAATTAGCCTTATTTTAATCAATTTAGATGAAGTGGTTCCTACATGACAAACATAATTTTTTTGTGTAAAAACCAAAATATTTATGCTCTATTTGGGGGACCTAACATCATGGTCATGGTCACCTCTACCTTTTATTTGTTGGTGTATATCTTGAAATTTTTACTCTTAAAAATTTACACTCAATTTTATTTTTATGCATGTCTCAAAAAAATAGTTTGAGTTTAAAAAATTTATATGAATGGTGGTATTAATTATTTTAAATATTTGAGGTAGATTTTTCTCTAAATTATATCAACCTATTTTCCCCCCTTATGAGTATTATTTTAAGTAAAAAACGTTTATAAGTATTTAAATAAATAGTTCTCTTCTCAATATATTGGGATGTTATGGATTATTCTTATTCTATATTGTCCAATTTCACTTAAAGTTCAATAAATTTCATGTTAATAGAATGAGTAAAACTCTAAACTAAAATCCACCTACCTCCACAATCCTTATTCATCTTCATAACATTATCCTAATTTATTTTATTTATCTTAACTATAGGGTTTTCCAACTCCCTCACTCTTTTGGAATTATTTTATTGTTATAAATCCTTGACACTAAAGGAGTCTTAGTAATGATTTTCTATTTCATGGAACATCACATCCAAAATTTTTGAAACACTTTTTTCTCACATTCATTACTTTTAAATTATTCATCACTCACTATCTCATTTCATTGAAATGTGTCATATTTTTTTCCATGAAATTAATAATCCTTTTGAGATTGTTGTAGCTAGTCATATTATTTTTTAATTATTCTTTAATTGAATCAACATCTACTTATATATATGAATTTTCATAATCTATTCACATGATGAATCTAAATATATATTTCACTAATTCAATGAGATCATTATTCATGTAGTCCTTGACCTCATGATATAGGTCTTAAATATAGTAAATCTAACCTATCTCATCTATTGAACTTGAATAATTAGAATAAAAATATTCAGAGTATTTAACTGATGAATTCTCACCATTCTAATTACTTTTAGCTAATGGTTTCTCATCATCCATATTTGATGGTTTTCTATATTTTCTAGTATCTTTTATTTTTACAATTAAGTAAGGACTTATAAGAAACATTTATCTTTATACTGATACAGATAGAGGTCGATTCATCTCTCTAAGGCTCAGCAAAATATATTATGCACTTCATGTATTTCAATTGAAAACAAATGGGCTTTTTTTCAAAACTGATCATAGGGAACAAAAAACATTTATTAGACTTTGTGATTAAATAATATATCCAAATTAAAAGTAAACTAGAGTATTATACCACGTTTTATTCTTATTATAATGATGTTAACACACTTGAGAGGTATAAAGGGTTTGGTGTTATACAATTTTACCAATTAAAAGATTTTTCATTAAAAAAATCAACTATTATTGGTTTTAAACCTATAAATCAGAATAAAAAACTTATATATTTGGGTGTTTATCCTAACATATATATATACATATAATTGAGTAAATAAATTTATATCAGTATATGTAGTTTTATAAGGCTTAATTCCTCCCAAAAATACAAACCCTATCAGATCTTGGTATTAACAAGTCACATATTGTCCACTATAAATCTAATAACCAAATAAAAGTGGAGTTGGCCATGTATCATCATGAAACCGACCACACCATATTACACTATTGGTGGATCAAAATTTTACGTAAGTTATCACTACAGTATCCCACTCCCCTTAATTATACTATCAACCCAACAATTATACATTATCTTTTATTTCTCCCACATGAATTAGTTCAACATTACTACACATGAATATATTTTTACCCACATATATGGATCATCTTCATAAGCATAGATTATTTTAAAATACCTCAAATTATTAAACAAAAAAAAATTCAACCTCTCAAAATAGTAAAATTCCCAATTCTTATGAATCTATAACTATACATACAAAGTAAAACTTATTCTCTCAAGCACAATACTACTGGATTGGCCATAAAAAATAACTACATCACACTCAACCACATCTTAAATAACTCTTACACTTTTATAATTCTTATTTGAATCCTAGAAGGTATCATAGGTCCATTTATTTTCTTCTTCCTTATTATCTATTATAGTGGATTCTACTCCTCCTCCTTCTCTTTATTCTTCAAGTGATTCATTTATTCTTACTTATTCTCTATTAGAGCACCTGACTGCTTCTCAGTTTCTCAGTTCACCCACAAACTACAACAAAGTGGTTCAATATTTTTATTATTTAATATATTTACCTACATACTCAATTTTAATGTGAATGAGTGGCTATATTAAAATTTATAACTCATTTTAACAATCATAAATTAGATACACGTGAGATTTTTTTTATTTCTTGGCCAAAACCATTATTATAAAATACTACCTTTTCCCATGATATTTGATAAAAATATAATTTTTTAACTCAAATGGAATCCAAAAAATTTCCTCAACTATTGAAAATAATTTTTGAAACATTACTGAATAAATTATTCATTTATTATTTAGTAGTCTCAAACTTATCTTCTTCATAAAAAAATCAACCATATAATACATGCTTTACAAAGGTTTGAAGATGTAAAATATATCTTGCAACACAACCTATTATTGTGCAGTACTATAATTATTTCTCAAATATATTTCATCATAAATTACATTAAATATGATAAATGAAAAATATTTGACTCAATTTTTTGTGAATTATAATGGAATACCATGAAATTAATTTCAGCATATTTGATTTTGTAAATAACGGTTAAAACTGTGATCTTATCTCCCACTATTTAAAGATCAATTTCATAGGCTTTAATCATGTATAAAAATTGATTCACGATGTTAAGAACCTAAAAATATAGTATAGAGACCCAAATCTTGGCGTACATGGAAATTAAATTACTTTTGCGACCTACTTAATACATAACAAAAACAGACACACACGGACTGTAATAGTTTAGTGTCTTTGGAAACATGGAACATAATCTTCTAATCATGGTGAAATAGCTTCAACATCTCCCATAAAGTTCATCCATTTTTTTTCTTACCTAAAACCATTATTTATATCCTGGAGAAAATAAAACATATAAATGGTGATATCAAATGCTCAGTAAGGGTAGGTATGGAGAAAATAAAACAGACCATATACATTTGAACATCAAAACATGAAAATAGTATTTAAACATAAAATTCTTGAGCAATAACATAATACATGGTAGTATGTAAGGAATAGTTAATAAAGAAACATTAATCATGATAAAATAGCATGGGAATAAAACACATAATTGTGGAAATAAAATTAAGCACAAGATATGATTTCCATAGTAGCCATGGAATTTCTGCCAAGACCATTTTAGTGGACAAAGTCCCTTATTGAACCGAGTTCACTCCTCGTTCTAGTCATGTATAATTGAACCAGATTAACATTTTGTTCCAGCCATGTCTATCTCATGAGATATAAATCCTCACCCAATTCATCAGGGTGGGAGATATAGGTCCCTCCCATCTTATAATTAAACCATTCTTATGTGTGCCACAAAATCATAATTCCCACATCATAGCATAACCCATGTAATAAAAATGGGATTCTTAAACATCATGACATCATAACAAAATCCATATAAGATAAAAGGACATCATAAAAATAATTCCATCATAACATAAACAAATAAATGTAAAAATAGGGATAGAAACATAACCCCATATTATCTTAGATGGAAAATAATTTTGATAAAACACTTGAACTTCATTCTTGAGGAAAATATACTTTTTTACTTCAATTTTTTTCCTTTATTAAAATGTCATACAATTTTAAACTAAAATAAGTTAATTAAAAATAAACATGAAAACTTTTAAATGAAGCTTCATGGAAATAATTTTCAAAATTTCCATTCAGGTCGTATAAGTTAAAAAAATATTCTTCTCGTACTTTGGCCGAAAAAGTCAAAAAGTACCTTGTAAGAAAAACGAAAAAAGATTCCTTTCATATCTCTTACTAAAACTCACCAATGAGTAATTTTGGATTCTAAAAAATTTTATGAGGATATAAATAATATTACATATTGAGGTAACATGGATGTGGATGATAAATATTCCCTAGTAAATTCTAAAGTATAAACAATCTCAGATAAAAATTGAGATTGCGAGATTTTCCCTTACCTTAGGTTAGATATGCTTTGTACATGTAAGAACCTCCTGTATAATGATTTAAATAATGTAATTGACATATTATAGAATCATACTCATTTTTATTATATCATATTTGGTCATTTTCATAGCTTCTTATTAGTAATATTTCATCGCTACTTGTTATTTGGGTGTTTATTGCTTTATGATCTTATGTGTGTTTGTCGAATAAATTATTATTCATCTTTTTAGGTTATAGATACCTCATTTCCAGAATGGTATTAATATAATATATATCATATTTATTCATTCAATTTATTTATATAATCATTATTCAATGAAGATCATGTAGAACGAGTCACTTCACATCGTGGAGACGGTAGGCCGTACGTACGCACGAGCGATGATATCGTTCCCATGATCATGGAATTGTATTGAAGTGTATGAATACTACTTCAGAATCAATATCACTTTAAAATAATCATATATAGTTATTCCTTACACAATTATACCCATCCAAGTAAGGTGGTGGTGGAAAACAGATTAAACCACAACGTGGAGACGGTATTCCCTATGTACGCACACGTTGTGATTTTATTTTCCGTAGGATGGATAGAAGGTGAATTAGGGTTGTTTCATATTTATAATAACATATCCATATATTAGTGATACTGATGTTATTAATTCATAATGAAACAACTAAAGAATAATATGTAGAAGAATATATAAATTTGAAAGAATCGGTAACAGATATTACCTCTTCTTTGACACGCCTATTTGAAACCTCCCCTTAGGGCACTAAGATTGGTCATTGAATAATACCAGGACCTCTACGATGTTTCTAGGGAAGTGGAAAAGTGAAATGTGTAGGGTTTGGCCGAGATTTAAGGCTCTAAATTGTGTAAATAGGAGAGGGAGGAAGTTCCCTTTTATAAGGGAGGAGAGGGAAACCTATGGAATTATAAGAATTATTCATTTATAATAAATTCCAAACCCACTTAAAAACCACCAAAATGACTCAAATACGAATATTAGATGATATAGGGTTTAAATATCATAGAACAGTAAAATTTAGATTGTTTGGGATTTATTTTAAACATTATCAACTTGAGTTATCCTTATATAATCTATTTAATTTTATATTTGGTAAAAACATTCTAAATTTTAAATCATTATAAATAATTATATATATGTTTTTAATTGAACATAATTGTATGATTTATTAAATTTTAGACCATATAAATTATTGTTTATAATTTTTAAATATTTTTGTGATTTATAGTCAATTTTATAATATGTAATGTTTATAAAATAACAATAGTGTCAATTTTGACACTATTCATTTATTTGAATTTAAAGAAAATATATAAAGAATATATGTTCGAACTAAAAGATATAATATATTAATAAAATGTCATTTTTATCTAGAAAATTAGTGGAGAACATTAAATAGTTCATATAATATTTATTTTAATACTTTTAAAATCATTAATTAGATAATTCAATCAATAAAATAATTTCAACATCACTATTATGTCATAATTAATGATAATTATATAATTCCTAAAAATTAAAAATAAATTAAAATGATGTAGATAATTTTATTATCTTTCTGGAGACTATTCATTTTCGATGTTTCATGAATTTTATCACTAACTTAAAATTGTTATACTTATAAGATTCAAGAGAGAGACATGTTGTTACTTTCTTTAGTTTTAATAAGAATTATATTATTTCACTGTCAAAAGTCTATGAAATTAATCTATTCAGACCCTTAGGTAATATTTGTCGACTTTTATTCATCCAATAATATTTTGGAAGGTGATAGGGTAATTTTATAATCTTATAATTACCAATAATTACCCGATTTACCTTTAACTGCAATAAAACAAATTACCATACTTACTATTCATAATCTCAAAATAAAAGTACCCTATTAACATAATTTGGACCCACTGAATCCAAATATTGAATCCATTTTTCAAAATTAATAACCCAAAAGTTTCAGAAATTCATTTAAAATTAATCCTGTTGTTAAGCAAACAAGTTTTAAAAGTTAAAACATTGCCAAAGATTGAAATGTTTTTACCTATGAATTCAATGTAAAATTAATCATAATGACATAAATTATATTAAATGGTAAAAATATATTATTTTTATACTTTAAATCTATTAAATAGTATAATTAAACCATATAAATTTTGATGATGAAGAATGTTGTTTTTAATTAAAATATAGCGTCTTTTTTTTATTCATTAAAATATGGAAGTTATCATAATAATATGAAAATTTTATCCAAAGTAAATTTTTATATCCTGATTCAAAAGAAGAATTTTATTTTGTCTAATTGAACTTATAAACTTGTCAAAAACAAGATTTAATGTTGGTGCACCATAAAAAGGCAGCAAAATTGCATTTTTTTTTAAAAATACTTATTTTACCCAAAATATTTATTTTGTTCTCATACCATGATCTAGAAAATATGTAAGATGAATAATATTGTTATAAAATTAAAAATTCAGTTAATAAAATTCGTAATGGCTAGTTAATAATATTATAATAATATATAATTGTTTAGTGAAACTCAGTATTGCGTACAACACACGCTATCGGGGAAGGTCGTGATTGCGTGTAATACAAGCCAAGTCAGGGTTGCGTGTAGTGAAAAACTTCTTTGTTGTTGCGTATAACATAACCTAACCATAGTTCATTTATATATTCAATATATATATATATATACACAATCAATGTTGCGTAGAATAACTACTATCAAATGAACATGAAATTGTGTGTAACACAATCCAAGAAGAGTGTTGCGTATAATGCAAGCTAATATGGTGTTTCATATAGCGCAAGATAATCCTGGAGTATCGTACAATAGAAGATATGAAAGAAATTAAAAAGAATATATCTCATAAAATCTCGGGGTGTTACATTCTACCCCACATAAAATTTATTTCACCCTCGAAATTCGTCGGGGTTATAAATTGTTTATTACCTGAGAGTTTCTTTCATAGAAACCCACATCGTAAAAAGGAAGACAAAAAAATTTCATTAAAAACAAAAGTATGTAATGTAATGGATACCCAAATTAACTAATCACTGGGTGTCCACATAAGATAACATAGGTTAAAATATGTATATGAAGGAAAAATATAACCATCAAGTTCTGATGGAGAGTGGTAGAGGACATGGTTATGATGAAGATAACAGTCACAAAGCCATAAATTTGTGATGATCTATGGGACCATCTGATTCATCAGATATGAGGGAATTAGGACAACATTTTTGGTTTTCATGATCATTTCTCTAAATTTGATTAATTAAAATAAATACTTACATTATATTGGTACAATATCACTGTTGTTCATGCCTCGAACAATTTATAGTTCATCTCTTAATGAAAGAAGTTGAATTTTTAATTCGTGAAGAGTTAGAATATCATGTGATAGAATGATGGGTCATTCCATCTATTTTAATCAAAAGGTTAGAAAAAGTTATGAAATATACATAAGTCCATTTATGGTGAGGTTAATCGTATATGATTCCAAAAATGAACTTATACATCCTCTATCATACCACTTAATAAAATAAAACTAGTTTCTACTAACCAGGGACTTCCTGTAGGCCAGTTGTTGGTGCTAAAGGCTTGTTGCACTTCGGTTGTGTGTTCTATTACCGCATCCTTTTCTGACGCGACGTGTTGTCACCCATCCCGCATGTTTTCGTTTTTCTAAAACTACACTGTTATAACATTACAGAAATTATATTGAAAAAATATATAGTCTTAAACAATACTATCTGATGTCCAACATAATCCATTCCAATCTTTAGACTTGTCCAAAATACATATGTCCAATCTCATAGTATAAAGAAAAAGATTACTAGAAATGTCATCTACTGAGCATGTGAATACCATCAATTATCCCCCATATATCATAAAATATATCTTGTTGGTCACATTCCAGACATGTGAATACCTTAATAATGTATTCTCTTGAAAAATGAATACCCATTGAACCTTAGTGAAAACATGAATTCTGTCAAAAGCTAACTATTTCTACACACCAAAATCCCAAAAATTCTATATACTCAATCCATGATATCACTTTGTCCTCATATCATTCATGAGATCATTAATACTATCAAAAATTTAATTTTCTCCTTATCCCTTCATTATGCCCATATAATCTGCTTTCCAAAATATTTGAATCACTTTTCATGGTTACCGGTACCATATAATTATCGAAAACCACAATAAACCATTACATAGATATTCCATTGTTCCAAAATTATTATAAATGAGATTCCACAACATTATTTTGGAATCCCTTTACATAAACACATAATCATTCCACCACATTGTTCTCATACTCAACATTGCTAATAGTGATCACATGTGACATCACTTGATCCTTTTCCTTAAGTGGTTGATCATGTCGACCATCATTAACCCTTGGATTTGGGAATTGATTAGCATAATGCCCCATTTCCTTTCACTTGAAGCATTGAAGTGTTGGTGGTGCGTTCTCTACAGTATTTTCTTTATCTACATCATTAGCAACCCTTTTTCCATAACTTCAACACTCAGCTGCTCGATGTCCTTTTTTTCCACACATAATACATTTTCTAGTCCCTTTAAGATAATCTCCACCATGCTTCTTTCAAAACATTGACCATAAAGAAACATTCATATTCTTTTCACCATTATTCTGAGATTTCTCCTTGTACTCCATCTTTCGTTTCTAATCAAAACCATTAGATGAATATGTAATACCAACTTCCATTTATACCTTGATAGAAAAACACAAAATTTCTTCATAGCTAATGAAGTCTCTTATATCTAATGCCCTTCGAAGACCTGGTTTTAAGCCACTGAAGAATCGATCAACTTTACTTTCAGGTTGGATGATAATTCCAGATTCATACCTTGTAAGCCTTGTAAAATTCACTTCGTATATACCAACATATTCATCATCCTTTTTCATAAACTCATGTAAATCCTTTTCCATATTTTTTCAAAGGATACGAGGTAAGTACTTATTGAAATATAAGTTCTTGAACTCATCCCATTCCATGGATTAAATTTCATATAGGGGCCTCGTATTCTTAATTAGAGTCTACCATTGATCTGCTTCACCTTCCAAATGGCAGATATCCATAATGACTTTTTCTTGTTCTGAACAGAGAAGTGTGGAAAACATATTTTCAATGGTACAGATCCATTGATCAACAAAAAGTGGATCAGATGACCCACTGAAAGAAGGTGGATGTTTCCTCATGAAGGACTCAATAGAATATTGTTCCCTTCTCTCCTCATTTGGAAGTCCATAATGATTCATAACTTGTGTAAGTATAGAAACAATATTTTTTCACTCCATCTCCCATAACGTTGGTTTGTTGAGGAGGACAATCATTTCATCGTCCATTACATTGATCAACACAGTTCCTTCGGGTTCTAGCCATCATCTAAAACAAAAAAGAATAGTGCGAGAGGGAAAAATCATGCTAGGGAAAACAATATAATAAAGGGGGAGTACCTTAAATATATAACATCTTAGAGTAAATTATAAGATTATTACCGTAATTATAAGACTATAACCTATACTTATACTTAACCTTAGGGACATCCCTAGACATACCTTAGAAATATCTCCAGGGATCTCACTAAAGTTTTCACATCCTAGTTTCCAAAGGTTAACTAAAACATTCCTCTGATACCAACTATAGAGACCCAAAGCATGACGTACATGGAAATTACATTACATTTACGGAATACTAAATACATAACAAAAATAGACACACATGGACCGTAATAGTTTAGTGTCTTTGGAAACATGGAACATAATCTTTTAATCTTGGTGAACGATCTTTAACAACTCCCATAAAGATCTTCCCTTTTTTTCTTACCTAAAACCTTTCTTTATATCCCGGGGAAAATAAAACATATAATGGGTGAGCTCAAATGCTCAGTAAGGGTAAGTATGGATAATATTAAACAAACCATATACATATGAACATAAAAACATGAAAATAATATTTAAACATCAAATTCTTCAGCAATGACATAAAACATGGCAGTACGTAAGGCATAGATCATAATGAAACATTAATCATGATAAAATAGAATGGGAATAAAACATGTAATTGTTAAAAAAACATTAATCCTGTGATATGATTTCCACAGTAGCCAAGGCATTGCTGCCAAGACCATATTAGTGGACAAAGTCCCTTACTGAACCGAGTTCACCCCTCGTTCCAGTCCTGTATAACTGAACTACATTAACTTTCCATTCCAGTAATGTCTATATCATGAGATATAAATCTTTACCCAATTCATTGGAGGGAGATATAGGTCACACCCATATCATAATGATACCATTATTATTTTTTCCACACAAAATCAAAATTCATACATCATAGCATAACCCATGTAATAAAAATGGGATTCTTAAACATCATGTCATCATAACATAATCCATATAAGATAAAAGGACATCATAGAAATAATTCCATCATAACCTAAACAAATCAATGTAAAAATAGGGATAGAAACAAAACCCCATATTATCTTAGAAGGAAAATAATTTTGATAAAACACTTGAACTCCATTCTTGAGGAAAATATCCTTTTTTACTTCAAAAACATTTTTCCTTTCTTAAGATGTCATAAAATTTTAAAATAAAAGAAGTTGATTAAAAATAAACATGAAAAAATGTAAAGGAAGCTTCATGGAAATAATGTTCTAAAAGTCCATTCAGGCCGTATAAGTTATAAAAAACATTCTTCTTGTACTTTGGTCAGAAAAGTCAAAAAGTACCTTGTATGAAAAATGACAAAAGATTCCATTCTTATCTTTTACTAAAACTCACCAAAGAGTAATATTGGTTTTTAAAAAATTTTAAGAGGATATAAATAACATAACATATTGAGGGAACATGGATGTGGATGATAAATATTCCCTAGTAAATTCTTAAGTATAAACAATCTCGGATAAAAATTGAGATTACGAGATTTTCCCTTACCTTAGGTACGATATGCTTTGTACGTTTCCTAACCTCATGTATAATGATTTAAATAATTTCATAGACTTATTACAGAATCATACTCATTGTTATGATATCATATATGGTCATATTCTTAGCTTCTTATTAGTAATATTTCATTGCTACTTGTTATTCGGGTGTTTATTGCTTTATGTTCTTATGCGTGTTTTGTCGAATAAATTCCTATTATTATTTTTAGGATATAGATACCTCAATTACAGAATGGTATTAATGTAATATATATCATATTTATTCATACAATTCATTTATATAATCATTATCCAATG
Organism: Viscum album; assembly: GCA_963277665.1. Taxonomy (NCBI): domain Eukaryota; kingdom Viridiplantae; phylum Streptophyta; class Magnoliopsida; order Santalales; family Viscaceae; genus Viscum; species Viscum album. The sequence goes on along the minus strand of OY728153.1, from coordinate 482,362,643 downwards.
AAGATCATGTAGAACGGGTCGCATCATATCGTGGAGACGGTAGGTCGTACGTACGCACGAGCGATGATATTGTTCCCATATTTATTCAGCAGAATTGGATTGAATGATATGATATCATAGAATCAGTATGATTTTATAATAATCATATGTAGTTATACTTTACACCATTATACATATCCTAGTAAGTTAGTGGTTGAAAACATATTACACCACGACGTGGAGACAGTATTTCGTTCGTACGCACGCGCGGTGACTTTATTTTCTGTAGGATGGATAAAAGGTGAATTAGGGTTGTTTCATATTTATAATAACATTTACTTATATGAGTGATACTGATGTTATTACTTCATAATGAATCAACTAATTTAGAAGAAGTACAAGAAGAAATAATTTTGAAAGAATCAGTAAAGAATATTACCTCTTCTTTGACACGCCTCTTTGAAACCTCCTCTTAGGGCATTAAGATTGGTTTTTGAAGAAGAAAATGACCTCTAGGATATTTTTAGGGAAGTGGAGAAGAGAAATGGGCAGTTTTTGTCCGAGTTTAAAGGCTCTAAATTGTGTAAAGTGGAGAGGGAGGAGGTTCCCTTTTATAAGGGAGGAGAGGGGAACCTTTGGAATTATAAGAAATATTAATTTATAATAAATTTGAACCCCACATAAAAACCACCAAAATGACTCAAATACAAATATTAGATGTGATAGGGTGGAATTCGCATCATCCAATAAAATTTAGTCATGTTGGGAATTTATTTTAAACATTATCAACTTGATTTATCCTTATATAATCTATTTAATTTTATTTGTGGTAATAAAATTCTAAATTTGAAATCATTATAAATAATTATATATATGTTGTGAATTGTCCACAATTGTATTATTTATTAATTTTTCGACCATATAAATTTTAATTTATAATTTTTAATTATTTTTGTGATTTTTAAACAATTTTATAATATTTAATTTTAATAAAAAACAACAGTGTCAATTTTGACACTATTCATTTATTTGAATTTAAATAAAATATTTATAGAAGATATGTTTGAAATAAAAGATTAAATAGATTCATAACATGTCATATATATCGATAAAATTAGTGGAACACATTTAATAGTTCATATAATATTTATTTTAATACTTTTAAAATCATTTATTTGATAATTCAATAAATAAAATAATTTCAACATCAATATTGTGTCATAATTAATGATAATTATTTAATCCCTAAAAATTATAAATAAATTCACAAGATGTAGATAATTTTAATATATTTCTAGAGACTATTAATGATCGAAGTTTCATAATGTTTATCACTAAATTAAAATTATTATACTTATAAGATTCAAGAGAGTGACATGTTGTCTATTTCTTTAGTTTTAATAATAATTATATAATTTCTTTGTCAAAAGTCCATAAAATGAATCTATTACGACCCTATGATGATATTGGTATACTTTTATTCATCCAATAGGGTTTTATAAAGTGTTACAGTAATTTTATAATCTTATATTTTCCGTTAATTACCCGATTTTCCTTTAACTACAGTAAATAAAAATTATTGTAGTTACTATTAATAATCTCAAAATAAAAGTAACCTATTAAAATAATTTGGACCCAATTAATCCCAATATGTAATCCATTTTTCACAATTCAAAACAAATAATTATAAGTAATTAATTTAAGAATAATCATGTTGTTAAGCAACCAAGTTTTAAATGTTAAAACATTGCCAAATATTGAAATTTTTTTACCTATGAATTCAATGTTTAATTAATTATAATGACATACATTATATTAAATGGTAAAAATATATTATATTTATTCTTTAAAACCATTCAATATTATAATTAAACCATAAAAATTATTATGATGAAAAAAATGTTTTTAATTAAAATATAGCGTGTTTTTACTATTTATTAAAATATATAAGTTATTAGAATAATATGAAAAATTTATCCAAAGTAAATTTTATATCATGATTATAATGAAGAATTTTATGTTATCAAATTGAACTTAAAATTTTTCAAAAACGATATTTAAAGTTGTTGTGCCATCAAAAGGCGGCAAAACTGTATTTCAAAAAAAATAGTTATATTACCCGAAAAATTTATTTTGTTCTCATACCATGTTCTAGAAAATATGTAAGATGAATAATAATGTTACTAAATTCAAAATTATGTTATAACTATTCATAACGGCTAGTTTATAATATTATAATAATATATCGTTGTTTAGTGAAACTCGGTATTGCGTACAAAACACGCTATCGGGGAAGGTCGCGATTGCGTGTAATGCAAGCCAGGTCAGGGTTGCGTGTAGTGAAAGACTCCTTTGTTGATGCGTATAACATAATACAAACATATTTCATTTATACATTGGATATGTATATATTTATTTATATATACACACACTCAATGTTGTGTAGAATAACTACAATCAAACGAACATGAAATTGTGTGTAACACAATCCAAGAACAGTGTTGTGTATACTCCAAGCTAATATGGTGTTGCGTATAGTGGAAGATAATCATGGTGTAGAGTACAACAGAAGATATGAAAGAAATTAAAAAGAATATATCTCATAAAATCTCAGGGTGTTACATATAGTTTCATCATCCTTATATATTAATTCATTAATAATTCAAAATTTCAAAAAATAAGAAATTTAATTTCTCACTTAATTATTCTTAAAATTCTATTCTCTTTGAGCTCCATTCACCCAATTAAAAGATCATCATCACAATAATTTTATCCATCTTGAATCAGATTTATTTTATGATTAATTTTCTATAAATATCATCCCAATCATCGTACAAAATGATTTTATATTCATACTATTAAATATGGAAGCATTATTTTTCATCCATCAGAAATTTGAAATTTTTATAAGTGTTAAAGGATAATGATGGGAACATCCAAAGTCTTACATTAGTAAAGTATTTTTATGAAGAGATAGAATAAAAGAAAAATATTATTCTCATAGAAAAATTTTAACACTAAGACTTCAAAAGACATACCCTCATGAAGTTTAATGTTCAATTATTATGTTTTAGTGATGTATTATGATCTAAATACATACAATAATAATAATTTCATATGATGAACTCATCATAATTCTTTAAAAGAATCTTGCTGATTAGGTGAAATTATGGATACCTAAAAATATAAAAAATTCATTTTATAGAATAGAGGTTTAGTTTTTGGATCAAATTATTCTGACGGACAAAAATGGCTTATGGTATTCACAAAAGAAATAAAATGGCCACTAAAGAATTATGAATAACAAAATATTATGATATAAATACTTATCCATTTATCCATTCTGAACTCCAAAAATCTAAATTTATTTAAATGACTTCTAATTGTTCCAATGATTATTTAAATCCTTATGAAAGTAATCCAAATATTGTTCACATTAATTTCAGTAAACCAAAACGCTAGGTAATCCAAGGATGGGTTCTCAACAACATCAAATTTATTTATTCCACGTTCAAAACTATTTTTACTTATTATTCATAGCCATACAATTTATTTATTAAATTTTTCAATATCAAAATTTTCGAAAAACATTTTTACATTTTTCACATTATGTAGATATCAAATTAAACCTCAGAAACACTTTTCATATACATCATAACTAGTTCAACAGTTATATGTTGTATTGGAACTTCCATTTGAATAATTCTAGGAAAGTATTCAGGGGTATCAAACTAATTACCCAATACACAAGGACATATCCTTCACATTACTTGGGTGGATACTATATTCCATCTCCCAAAATTTTATCATTGAATTAAAATCCTTTCATTGAACCTATATTTGACAATAAATTCAAATAACACAAGATCTTTCCCCAATAGTACCAAAAAATATATAACCAAGGAATAATAATTTAGTGTAATCTATAACCCATGTTAGTCCAGTTCCAAAAAAGTTTTTCCAGTCTTCAATAATATCCAAGGACAACCAATATTTTCACCCCAAATACAAAATCCACGACCAAAAACATTCTAATATAAACACACAAAATTATCCCATGTGGATAAGCTAAATGTTTATGTTTGTAATTTGCATAAGTGGATGATAACATATGAACAGTCACTAATGAATTAACAATATTCACTCTATAGCCTCAGGCACTATGGGGAGAAACTTTCTAAAACAGTATCGTATAGGTTTCCTAGTAAACTACTATGTAACACAGTAATAAAAACAAGGAGGAGAAATGTGACACATTATAGTGGTATATAGTTGGATGAGAATAAGAAAAAGGTGAAATAAATAAAGGGGGACCAAACCGAGTGAAAATAAAATTATAATCATTAATATAATAATAAAATGAATGAAGAATAAATATAATATAAAATTGTTAAAATCTGAAAAAGAATAAAAAATATAGAATAAGGAATGATATAATAAGTTGAAACTATATTCACCCACTAAACCATTTCCTGGGAAGATAATAAAAGGGAGAGTTGAAAGTTAGTACATTTTTTTGTTAATTTTTAAACAAATTCATATCAACAACCCTTTTATAGATACGATATCTCAAATTTTGGAGTATGATATATATTTTAAGTATCATATATATAAAAATAAGAAACCCAAATATATATGAGTTATATCTCTTAGTTAAGAATGTTTAATTTTTTTTTCAAATAAATACTTGTCTAAAGATGTGATATCCATGGATCTTTTAAATCCCATGCACAATTGGTTCATGTAGATTTGGGAAAGAACTTTCGTTATTTGGGAGTAAGTGTAAATTTTATATCCCAAAGTGTTTTTAGAATCAAAGATTAGATCAGCGTAAATCAACAAGAGTATCACTCCAAATTTCCAATCATTCAATTAAGCACACATTGGTAATTCTCAATGATTTTTTTACAAAGAAGATGAAATTATTATTTCTCATTGAATATTTTATCCTCAAGATAGAAGAGGTTGTATTTATTCCCATTACCCTTGAGATACCCTTATTATCCCCTAGAAAAGAATTAACAGTTTCCAATAAAGGAAGGCTAATTTTTCAACTTTGTAATGAACATGTCACATTTACCCTCTTGAAAGCCATGAATTAAAATATTTATATGGAGGATTACTATGTTTTATTATAAACTAAAAATCACCCATCCATCACGATTTTATTATAGGATGAAGAGTATAACATGATGTAACTAACTCACAACATGGTGGAGAATAATGAGGATAAAACCAATTATGAATAAGATAAAAAATAAATAGCTATATAGTGGATGAATCACATATCAAGGGGTTCCTACATTAAAATTTATCCCTATTAATCTCAATCCACCATAGATTTACTAAAATCCCTACCAAGTATGTTAAATACTCATTTTTAGTAGAGAAATATTCCATAGCTATAATTATTAGTATTGAATTGATGTTGAAACATGATTAACAACTATTAAACATTTTTTAGAAGTGAATGAAAAAAATTATATTGGGGATCACCAATAACAATTTCATTAGTCCATCCATTTACACACACATGGTGCTATTGTAATAAGGAAAAAATACGAGATAATAACTACAATGAAGAGTTACACAACCAATAAATGAGGTGGAATGAATAACTTTGGGAAATCATTAATGTGGGAAAAACATTTAAATTTTATATAATTATTGGGTGATTCCGTTTCAAGATATTCCAAATAATAAAGGTTGAAAGATAATCAATAATGATTCCAACGAGCTCATTCCTATAAAAACATTTATATGACAGGGAGTGTGTGTGTTTTATAACAAACTTAATTAAATAACTAAAAAATAACTTTCCACTCCCATTTATGGATCAAATGTTAAAGAGACTAGATGGCCCTAGGTTTTATTTCAGTATATATGGATAAACTAGTTATTGTCAAATATCTATGTATCTCACTAACCACATAAAAACAATTTTCACTTTCCCATGTGGGCACTTTGATAACTGCTACACATAATTCTAAATATTCAAAGCACCAATAAAAATCCGAAGGTGTATAAAACATATATATCATAACATGGAGAATGAGTTCATTGAAAAATATATGGATGAATTTTCCGTTTTTGGATGATTTATAAAAGTATGCTTGGAAAACCTTTATTTTTGTACTCAAATGGTGTGAATGAAAATTAGTAGTTCTAAACTGGAAAAAATGACATTTAATTTTTTAATTATGGATCATCCATGGACATAGAACATCTAAGAAGAGTATTTATGTTGATCCAAAAAGGGTAAAAGTTTATAATGTGTTACGTAATCTAATTATAATTAAGGAATTTAAAATATTTTATAGACATGGGGGATTCTATCAACCATTTTTCAAGGATTTTTCCATGATATCAAGGAATCATAAACTATATTTATTGAATTAATATCCATAAAATTTATTAGAATCATTCAAGTATGCCTTTGTGAATATAAACATTAATTTGGTGGCCACCCAGATAAGGATCTATCTGAATTGGCATAAAACATTCTTGCTAATATGTGATTCAAGTGATGCAATGATGGTATTTTATAAATAAAAACAAGTGAATCATATATTCAAAACAATATAATATAATATATATTCATAAAACAGGCCAAATCAACTACAGTACAATGGATGGGGAACCTTTAATAGTCATATTTTTCTTTGGATATGTTTGTACAATATTGTTTACCCTCTAAAGTAATTTTCTACACTAATAAAAGATGATCTGGTGGATTTTTTTTACTCCCAAAATTTTATATAATGATCAAATCCAAAAAGTATATAGAGAATGTAGACATTGACAACATTTCATTATCAAAAAATGAATAATTTTTAATAAGTTGAAAAAATTGATATTAATGATGAATTCCGATATTATAATATTTTTTATGTAGATTTATAAACGCATCCATGTTTTTCCGATATTGAAAACTATTTTTAAAATGGGACACTAAATCCAATAAATATATACCAACAATGGAATTGATTTTTTTTCTATCACATAACATTATTTATGTGATTATCCTTTAATATTTTAATAGTATATAGATTTAATAATTTGTAGATTTATTCATGTATCTAAGGTGAAAAGTTTTCTTGATTTTATAAACTCATAACCTACCAAAATATTCCATGGACTCGATCAAATATTAACCAAGATTAAATAAATTGTATTCTTTAATCCCATTTCCCTCAAAGATACATGAAAATTTATAAAAAGTTGTGATTTAATACAATTAACAAGAAATATTTTATATATTCGATAAATAGCACAACATTAAATTTTCAATTTTCATTTGTTCAATGAGTAGGGAATCTATTTCATGGAACCCTTGTTCGGATCTTTTTGTAAAAAATTAATTTTTGTGTGTGTATATTATGTTTAAATGTTAGTAAAACTTAATATCACATATAATGAACCACGTTGGTTGTCAAGTTATAATGTAAAAATATTTTTTTTTTAATTTTGTATTATTTGATTACTCATTAGTGATTGAGGAGTGAATTAAATCAATCACTTATTATGGGAACATGATAAGTAATATTTAGTTTGATACTATAAGAGACCCATTATCGCTAATAAACTAGTGGTAATAGAGAGTTATATAACGAGGATATCAATAAAATTTTAGAGAAAACTATGATATTTTTCATGATAAATTAGATAAAGAAGATATATTTTAATTTATCAGCATATAGGTTGAATTTCAAAACCCTAATTGGTATGAATCTGATTATGTTAATCTATGTGAATCCATTATATTTACTAATGAGACATTGAAATAACTAATATTGGGATATAAACAAAGTTAACATATTTTTTAAATAACATAGAAAAATATGTTATTGTAGCTAGATGAGTTAAATGAGATCTCGAGATACGATAATAAGAATGCTATGATTTTTAATGACAATAATAATATGTGGAACAACTGATAAATTAACTAATTTTCATTCAAACATGGACACATGATATTATTTTCTAACTCATATTTTTTATTTTGGTTTATGATAATTGAAGTCATGTTATTCAAGACTATTCATGGTATTAAAAACCATTCCTCATAGAGATAATGAGATCCAATGAGACCATGAACCATTATTCATGGTGAATAGACAATGACTGAAGATATAAATGTATAAATACTAATATTAATTCATTCACTCTTCATAATTTAATTTTGAATATAAAGGAATGTATAGCTCTAAAATTTAAATGTGGTTCTTCCTGAGTTGAAACCTAGGAATTGTTTCTCTTAAAAAATTTAATTTTATTTAGGTTAGTTTATAACTTTAAGAAAAGTATAATTGATACTATAAGTTAATATACTCTAATATATTACTAGAGCACTAAGGGAACACCCTTAATAATAAAGGAATTTTTATCCAGGGGAATAAATTTATAGAGTATTTCTATGTGTCACTTCATGGAACATAGTAGTATAAGTGGAATCATGGAATAGAAGAACAAATCATGTCATATAGAATAATGAAGATATAAACACAAAATAGTATAATTTTAATGGGGCTATAATCATATCACAATCCAAAGTCCTGAGATTTTATTTAGACGTTTAAAATAATAATTATATAATGATATAAAATCATCATCCTAAAATTATTGGGGAAACATGTTTACTGAATGTATCTAAATCCAATGAATCCCATATCAAAATAAGGAAATTTTAAAATATCAAATTATTACCCCTAACCCTATGACAAAAATTTACATTTAGGCCAAAACTTATGGAACAAGGAACACAAAAGGGTTCAATGTTACCTAACACACCCTTGTCAATTCTTTTCCTAAATCTAGGAATAAAAGACACACTAAACACCACGTTAATTCTCCATTAACTCTAGTTATAGTAACTTCATAATATTTAATAAGATATTTTATAAAACAATAATCCACCTATATAAAACAGAATACAAATTGTAGAATTAAAATTTTTAGGAATACTTTGGTTTAGAAAAATGTTATACACCGTGAGAGAGAAAAATGTTACTTTCATTAAAGAGGAAAATGTGTTGCAAGGGAACAATCCTTTCAAAAAACCTACCTAATTAAAAATGTAAGATCACTATAAGTAACTCCAATATAAATCACATTAAATTGTATATCTATATATAATTCCCTCTATAGAAACAAATTCCACTCCACCCATTTTCAAGACCATCACTCACTCGATATCATTTAATTTAAAAGTGATTACAAACCCTCTATTTATAGAGGTACTTCACAGACTCCAATTGTTTTAATACGTTTTACATCCCATAAAACATTGTGGTCCTGATATATTAAAACAAATAAGATAGCTATGTTTTTTTCTCAACAAAACCATTTCAGGTATTAAACAACTCTAGATTCTTCGTTACTTCTCCGGCATTCATGTTCCAAATACCCTTACCACATCCTTAAGATTTTACATTGAATCCTGAGAGTAGATCATTCAATAATTTCATGTTAATATTATATAACCCTTATGATTAATCTAAAATACAATTTGAAACACTAAGGACACTCATATACAAGGTTTTTTATTCTCACATAGACTGCTGAAATTAGTCGACTGTTGATATCAGATATAAGGACCCGACCGTAAACATTACAAAACATTGAATTAAATGAATAATTCACATTTAGGATCTTTTCAGGTTTAATGTTTTAGAGAATTATGACATAACTATTACATATCAAAAGAATACAATGTAGACACTTTTACACAGTTTCCATTTTTTCATAGAATAAAAACTTTTGAAAAAAAGAGTCGTATCAAGTTCCATGTTTTAGACAACATGACTTTTCATTGATCCCATCCTTGAACCTATTCATATATAAGTCCTGTGAAAACATTTCAAAACTTGGGATGGACATAAAAATATCAGTAAGGGTTATGAAACAAAGAAAGAATTTTTTTTTCTTAAATACATACAAAACATGAAATCATATACTTACCACATGAAATAATAATATTTTATGAATAACACAAAAAAACCATAATTCCTGAAGGTAACTTGTGGAATCCATATCATACTTACATTATATCCATCAATGCTACATAGGGAGTTACTTTGGAATACACATCATTGTACATTCCCTAAATCTATTAGGAGAAACATTCATGTTTACATCCCTCACATTACCCAATGCATTGGAGAGCTATCTCAGGCTCACCCACCCTAGGTTTATCACAGAACCACCCATATATGTAAATAATGTCCAAGAACCATAACAGGATCATAACACATAACAAAATCCTAAAGAAAAGGTAAAAATCCCACATTGCAATAACAATATATCGTTTAAATATATTTATATAACAAATCAATTATCAAAAAAATTATCAATACCAAAATATGTAAAATGATTATATGGTATTTTTTTTAAACATTACGGCTTGTTAAGGAAGACAAAATATCAAATAATACTCGCGGCGACGGAAAGGTCATTGTCACCTCTTACGTTAAAAAAAAATTCCTTTTTTCATTTAGTAAAATCCATTGTATAATAAGATTCCATTTGAATGAAATGAAAATTTAAAAGGGATTATACATCGTAAAAAAAATTTATGTATAAAAATAAATATGCCTCAATGAAAGGAGATTGAGACAAAGTCCCTTACCCTGTGTCCAACGTGACCCGTTCGTTCTTTAATATCCTGAATAATAAACTAATGATAATTTCTATTTCATTAAGAACCTTTTCAAGTTTATTATTCATTTTATATCACTTATTACCCTTTTATAAACATTATGTAATCATTTAAGTTAATAACGTTCATTTTGTCGATATTTGGTACTTGAGTCAAAAATGAACACCTTATATTTACAAGTTCTCAATGTGGTAAATAGTCCATTATATACAGAATGATATTCATGATTTAGATATCATATATGACATATATATATCCAATATATACATGAATTTATAATATTACATAACATTTGGAGTTAAGAAATGAAATGCACCGTTCACGGAGATGGCAAGCTGTACATACGCATGAACGCTACATTCATTTTTATTTCTCATTTTAATGGAATTAAAACATAATGATACAAAGGTTTATTATAATTATAGTATAATTTCATATATAATATCATATATAATAAAATTATCTCCATCCTTTATACGTCCCACATATAGCATTAACGAGTCATGTCATTTTGTGGGTGCGGGGGTCCGCATTTCTTCAAATGAAATTATCGCGTTTACCCATAATTGAAACCATAAAGGAATAATATAAATGGAAAATACAGAAGCATAAAGAAAACATAAACATAATATATATCATATATAAATATAGTTCCATCATAATGGATACCATGAGAGGCGGTAGGATATAAATGAACAATCATCGTTTCGTGAGGCATTAGTTTTCCATCCACAGAAACATTATGTTCTTCACCCATTAGATTGAGGTGTGAGTAAGTTTATTTCAAATACTTATAATAAAAACATCCTAGTATATTGGGGATACTGGTTTTGTTAAAAAATAATGGAATAGAATGATTTTAGGGGTTGGAGAAGTAAAATAAAAGAAAACAATTTAAGAGAAATTGTTACCTTTAAATTGGGAAACTCCCTTTGGTTTGAACCAAAGGACTTCTTGAAGTGACTTCTGCCTAAGGTAAGGCTTATAAAAAGAGAATATGGATGTAGGGAGATTAATTGGGTTGAGTTTTGACTATCTAAAAGGCTTTAGAGGTGTGTATAATTGGTTATAAGTGGTCTCCTTTTATAGGGAAGATGATGGTCTCTTTCTGAAAGTGTGAAAACATTATTTTATTATAAACATATCTTCGGTTTAAAAATGTCCAAAAATCATTTGCGTCAAATATAAGATGACTCATAGTCGAAATAAAATCATCCAATATGAATTCGACAAGTTTTGTATGTTATTTTAGTATTTATAATCTTGTTTTTTAAAATGATTAACTAATGAGGTAAATACTGCATCATTATTGTCTCATAAAAAATTTAATTTATTTGATGTCTAAAAATTATAAAAAAAACCATGATTTAAGAAATCGTTTTATCTTGCCGATTAATATTCATATTCAAAACGATTACTTATATAACACCATATAAAAATAAATTTACTAAAAGTTATTTGTTTTGTCATTTTTTCCTTTACATTAAATTAATTAATCTAAACTATAATTATCATTCATAAGTGGATCCATGGGGTCTCAAAATCGACGCAAGGATGACCATGGTCGCCCATTACTCTTAAAATAAGGTTTGGACAAGTGTTAAGCTAATTTCAAATTAATATAATATTATTTTTACCTTGAATTACCTTATATACCTTTAACCGCAGTAAATAAAAGTCAAAAGTTACTATTTACCAAAAATTATTTTAATCTTGTTGAACCAAATTTTACTTAATAATAAAAACCATGTATGTTGGATTTTAGAAATTAAATTCACATAAGTGGTAAAATTTCGTTTAAATGAAAAATTTAGTTTTTTAACTACTACTAAGTGGTTTCATTATTCATCAAAAATTGATGTTTTTCAGAAAAATACAAACAATTCAGCCTAAGATATATTTGATATTCCAAATTCAATAACGATGTTTATTTTTCCAAATTAAAAGCATAAAAGTGTCTTTAATTAAATTTAAAATTAATTCCCCTTGTTAAAACAAATAGCTTGTTTTTAAGAAAGAATAACTATCAAATTATTGACACTTTTTTATGTCCAATTTCAACGTGAAATTAATTCCAATGACCAAAATTAGAATAAATGGTAAAAATATATTCTAATTACACTTTAGAACCAATTAAAAAGATAATCTAATGATATAAATAAAATATATTAAACGACAATTTTGAAATAAAATACAATATTTTCACTATTCATTAAAAAATGAACATTATCAGAAAAATACCAAAAATTAACAAAAAGTACATTTTGATGTCCTCATTCTAAATAAGGACTTTATTTGATCAAATAGAATGTATTAAATTGACCAAAACTAGATTTAATGAGGGGTCTCAATTAAAAGGCAGTAAATCGACCTTTTAATTAAAACAATGCTTTAAATTAGATTCATTCACATTTTAAGCCTCTAACCTTTATTGGATAAAAGTAAATACATTTAAAAAACATGAATAATCCCATTTTAGTTATTTTTGTTCATTCCCACCAATACAACGACTATAAGTTAACTTCCATTTAAAATACTAATATTTTATTATTAGTGTGCAAAGTAATATTTTAATGAAACCCGTTGTTGCTTATTGGGTATTCTATCTAACATAGAAAATCCATTAAAGTAAACATAATATTTAATTAAAAAAGATTAATAAATAGATAATGCATTATTTCATTATTTCCACGGGATGTTACATCCTTCCCACCTTTTAGAAATTGCGTCCTCACAATTTTTATTCACTTATCAAAATAAGTGGGGGTATTTATCCCTCATAGAATTTTCAGATTCACACATTTCCTCTTCAATCATATGGTTTTCCACAATTCTTTACCTGGTGAATTACCTTATTCGACAACACTTTCTCTCTACAGAAAAGAATCTAATGTGGTTGTTCTTCATAAGATATATTGTCTTCCAACTGGACTACCTCTAGGCTCAAAACATGATATGGATATGACATATATTTTCTAAACATTGAAACATGAAAAAAATTGTGTACCTGGGACAAACATGGAGGTAAAGCCACTTTGTATGCAACTCATCCAACTTTCTCCATAATTTCATAAGGTACAATGAACCTCAGACTCTACTTTCCCTTCTTACCAAAATTCATCACACTCTTCCATGGAGAAACTTTGATAAAGACATGGTCACCTACCTCAAAAGAAAGATCCTTCCTCCGGTTATCTACATATCTTTTCTGTCTACTCTGAGCTATTCTCATGTGCTTCCGAATAAACAGAACTTTTTTCGCCATTTCTTCTAACTATTCTGGCCCCATCAGCTTCCTTTCACCTACTTCATCCCAAAAAGTTGGAGTTCAACAATGCTTTTAATATAATGCCTAAAATGGAGACATCTATATACTGGAATGAAAACTTTTATTATATGAACATTAAACCAAAGAAAGACGTTTGTCCCAACTTCACTAATAATCCAGTGAACAAGCACGTGGCATATCCTCCAGGGTCTAAAATGTTCATTCTGACTGCCCATCTGATTGAGGATGAAAAGCTATACTAAAATTTAATTCAGTACTCAAACACTTCTAAAGGCCTTTCCAAAAGTTAGATGTAATCTTGGGATCACGATCAGATACAATGGAGAGGGAAACTCCATGCAACCTGACTATCTATTTAACATACAATCGAGAAAGTTGATCTAGAGACAATGTATCCTGAATAGGAAGCAAATGATAAGATTTAGTCAATCGATCAACAATAACTGAGATTGAATTATTACCTCAAGATGTCTTTGGTAATCCCACAACAAAGTCCGTGGATATATTTTTCCATTTCCACTCTGGCACTAGTAATTGCTGAGCATCCCTTCATGTGACTTCTTCTCTGCATTAACCTTCTGAAAAGTCAATCGCATCATAGTAAAATCAACAATATCTCTTTTCATTCCATCCCACTAGTAATACATCCAAATATCTCTGTACATATTAGTACTACCTGGATGAACTGAAAATGGGAAACTATGAGCTTCACATAACAACTCATTATTCAACTATGAATCACAAGGAACACATAATCTCTTCCCAAACCTCAAAACACAATCATTTTCAACGTTAAAATCAGGAAACATACCATTCTGAACCAACTCTACCGTTTTCTGCAACTCACTGTCTTCTTTCTACGCTTGCTTTATTCTGTCTGATAGAGATTATTTCACTGACGCCTGAAACAAAACAGAAGCATTTCCTGCACCAATGACTTCTATGACAAAGTTTATCAAATCAAAAACCAAAGGATCTTTTTCTAAACATAACATGGTTAATGATGCATTACTTTTTCGACTCAAAGCATCATCCACTTTATTTGCTTTTACTAGATGGTAATGGATTGTGCAATCATAATCCTTGATTAATTCCAGCCATCTCTGATGTCACATGTGCAATTATTTTTGAGTGAATATATACTTTAAACATTTTTGGTTAGTATATATTTTATATTTTACTCCATACAAATGATTCCTACAAATTCATAAAGAAAAAACAAAAGCATATAATTGAAAATCATGTGTAGGATAATTTAACTCAGGTGGTTTCAGCTGACGTGAAGCATAAGAAATTACTTAATCATTCTTCATTAGGACACAACCAAGTCCTTTCAACAAAGTATCACTGTATATAACAAACTCCCCATTTCTAGATGGCAGTGCCAAAACTAGAGCATTCACCAATATTCTTTTCAATTCATGAAAACAATCATCATATTCTTTCGTCTAGATGAACTTGAACCCTTTTCAAGTTAACATAGTCATTTGACTAGATAACCGTGCAAAAGTTTCAACAAGCCTCTGGTAATAACCTGCCAAACCAAGAAATCTATGGATCTTGGTTATATTTTTGGGTCTTTGCTATTCTTCAACAACATCTTTCTTAGAAGGATCAACAATTATACAATTTTTTGAGACAATATGTCGATCGAATGAAATTTGTTGTAACCAAAACTCACACTTGCTAAATTTTCCATAAATTTTCATTTCTTTTAAGGATTGAAATATGGCCCCTAAATGACTTTCATGATCCTCTTTACATTTACAATAAACCAAAATATCATCAATGAACACAACCACAAACTTATCCAAGAACTCGTAGAAAACTATATTCATAAGATCCATGAATACAACAGGTACATTGGTTAACCCAAAAGGCATAACTAAAAATTCATAATGGCCATATCTAGTATGAAACATGGTCTTTAGAATGTCAGATTCCATTACATTCAACTGATGGTACCCCGACCTAAAATAAATCTTTGAAAAATACTGAGCTCTCTGGATATGATCAAACAAATCATCGATATGAGGAAAATGATTCTTATTCTTAATAGTGATGCTATTCTATTCTCTATAGTTGTAACGACCTGAATTCGGATCCCCACCACTGGTGCCCCATACCTAGTTCGCCACATGACCTCAAGTGGGTTTCCCCAAATGCCAGAGGCTATCGACTAGCAGTGAGGGCTTTGGTGAGTCACTGGGGAAACTACGCCCTCATTTGGTAATGTATACAGCATAAAACAACCAGAAAAAATAGTGGAAACAATAAACAACATACAACAACTTAATTTAATAGTAGAAGCAATGGATAAAATAACAATGATGCAACATGGTACTTATGTCTATGGAAAGAACCAAACCAACCAACGTGCTGAAGTACAACTAAAAAACAAGTGCAAAGGAAAACAAAATAAACTCCTCAGCATCGCAAGCCACAGCTCGGTCCCATGCTCTCCATCTCCAGTGCAATCAAGAACCTGAAGTAGAAGGGCACTTGACCTTATCTACACCTGCAACAACATATTCTTATTCAGCCCTGAAGCATGGCCCAAACAGGGTGTGAGATACAATCCTAGTAGGAAATCACCCAATGATCTGTGCCTAACAGTCAATGAGTACATGGCAGTAAATAAAACAATAACCAGTAAACAGGATTGTAGAAACAGCTACAATCCACCGTTCTAACAAAAACAGTACACAATTAAACAGCCAGCAACAAAAGGAAACAGGTAACCCTCGGGGTATCTCTCATAGTCTAACACCTATGGTTCAACCGATAAGTACTAGCAACCCTTTAGGAGGCACACATAGTCTCACCCATCTAGTTCAGATATGGAATTAATTAGACTCTATGAAGAATCAATAACCATCAATTCCCCATATATTCTAGTATCGTACTAAAGGCTCTCTCGGGAAGCACTCAACAACTCATTCCCCCTATGCCCTGCGTCGAGGAACTACAGACTCTCTGAGGAAGCAATCATCGTCAATTCCCTCTATGCTCTTGCTTCGTATTAAAAGACACTATGGAGAATCCCTTACGTCAATTATCCCTGTGGTCTACTATAATAGGTTCTCATAGTCCTTTGTAAATAATAAACATGATCAGCATCCGTACATCATCCATGTAAACCTCTAGAACTACTTGGCTATCAGTCTAAGGCTCAACATCAATAAACAACAACAGTTCCACTATCCTACAACTAGGCATGGCAACTGGAAAATGCCAATAAGCAAAAAAATCACGGTAAAGAAAACTGAGCACAAAATAAATTACTATACTCACAAGAAGAAACCTCTAATACAATAATAAGGAGAAGAAGGAAAATAGCAGTGGAAAAACACGAAACCCACAATTCCCCGCCCTAGGGGATTTGTGGAATTTTCACAAAATACTCATCGAATTTCAATCGAAAGGAAAAAACCACCTACCTCGATCCTAGGAGATCGATATAAGTGAACCAAGATGACTGATTCCCCTTAGAACATCGTAGATCTGAGAAAATGCCAAAACATTCAACCTACTATAACTCAAAAATGAAGAAGAAACAGAAAACGAAGCTGAAGTAGAAATAATATCATACCTCTAAGATTCCAACGCAATCGACCGTGCTCGAATCGGAGAACATGTCATGATATAGGATCTCGTCGATGATTCGGCCGTATGGGTCACTCTCGGATGAACGGGACCTAGAAGGAGGTGTTTCTGTGCGTCAGGCATGCCCCCAGTCCATTTAGTGAAAAAAAAACAATGTACACGGCGTGTAATTTTAGAGTACATGGCGTGTAATGGGTCTTTTCCTTACTCTACCAAAATTGGCCTCCACGTCATCCCAACACACCATGTGTGTGTCCCGGGCAAGGCCAGCACACGACTCGAGCCAGAGAAGAGTACACGACATGTACTCAAAAAGTACACAGCGTGTACTTCAAAAATTTCCAGAAAGTTCATTTATCTTAAAAACTCCATAAAAAGGGAAAACATACCTGAAATGAAGATTTGGGTTCTTACAAACATCCCCCCTTAAAGAAATTCGTCCACGAATTTCCCTAACGCGGTGTAGAAGAAGAATCCCCAAATAGCTCTGGCCACTGCGATCATACATCGACCTCCCTCTCCTATGTCTCGTCCGGTACTCGCCCATGCTGCTATAGCACCCGTACCATAGGAAGAGACTGCTCGCGGAGAACCATCATACTAAGATAGACAATCTGAAAAGGATGCTCCTCGAACGACACATCCGCTTCAAGTTAAACCTCCTCACGCTGAAATACATGAGACGGGTCTGAAAAGTAACTTCAGAGCTGAGAGACGTGGAAGATGTCGTACATGACCTGATACCTCTGAGGTAGCTGCAACCGATAGGCGACCGAACTCACTCTCTCCAAGACCTCAAACGGCCTGATGTACCGTGGTGAAAGATTACCCTATCTTCGAATCCTCTTGTTTCCCAACCTCGGTGTGACACAAAGGAAAACATGATCCCCGACCTCGAACTCCAGAGGTCATCTCTGCTGGTTAGCATAAGACTTCTATCAAGACTATGATGTATCCATCCTCTTCTGAATCACCTCTATCTGCTCTGAGGTCTCCTAAACGAGATGAGGTCCCAACAAGGCTGCCTTTCCTGCCTCAAGCCAGCACAAGGGTGATCAGCATGGCCTACCGTACAAATCATCTAATGGAACAATATGAATAGTTTCCTGAAAACTATTGTTTTAGGAGAACTCCACCAGATGGATATGTTTCTCCCAAGAACAGCCAAAGCCAATAATGTAGGTTCAGAGCATATCCTCAAGCACCTGGATCATGCGCTCGGACTGGCCATCAGTCTGGGGATGGTATGATGTACTCCAAAGTACCTGCGTACCCAAGGGCTTATGTATTTTCTTCCAGAACCAAGAGGGAAAGCGCAAATCCCTGTCTGAAATAATGGAGTGTGGAACTCCATGAAGACAAACGATCTCACGGATGTAATGTCATCCATGATCATCGACATTGAAGGTCTCATTGATCGACAAGAAGTGAGTAACCTTCGTGAGTCTTTAGACGACAACCCAAACTACATCGTTCCCTTGAGAGAACCTCAGTAATTCGGTTATGAAGTCCATCATGACATCGTTCCATTTCTACTTCGGAATGGGTAAATGCTGTAAAAGGCATGTTGGTCGTTGATGCTCTGCCTTCACCTGCTGACAAGTAGAACATCTCATGACAAAACCAGCAACATCCTTCTTCATACCTAGCCACCAGTACGGGCGATGAAGATCCCGATACATATTGGTGATGCCAGGATGAACTGCCCAACTTGAGGAATGAAAGTCCCGCATCAGCTCCTCGCGTATGTCTTCTAGAACCCATACACGTCCCTGCAAATGTATAATTGCATCCTCACCCACTGTCCATCAAGGAAGTGGGTCCTCTCCTGACACACTCTCCCGTAGGACCAATCATTCTGAGTCTAATAGCTTCCTCATCCATACTCGATCAAGAAGTGTAGAGGTAACAGTTACAGAAGAAAGGAAAGTATGTCCCTGTCTTTCATGCACCTCTAGAAGCATCTCAGAGAACAGATCCATGAGCTGCCACCCACTGATGGCTTCCTGAACTACCTGAATCTGAGTTCTCCTGCTCAATGCATCTGCCACTGTGTTGCCCGTTCCTGGCGTATAGGCGAGTTCAAAATCAAAAGACTGAAGATACTCGACCCATTTGCGCTGCCTCAGATTCAGATCGCGCTGAGTGAAGATGTACTTGATACTCTTGTGGTCAGTGAAAACCACAAAGTGCTCTCCCAGAAGATCGTGTCTCCAACAGCGTAAGACATGAACAACAGCTGCCAACTCCAGATCATGCGTAGGGTAGTTCCTCTCATGTGGCCTCAACTGCCGAGAAACGTACGGAATGACTCCATCTCCCTGCATAAGCACTTCTCCTAGTCCGATACCTGAAGAATCATAGTAGACTGTATATATCTTACCTGGATCTGAAAAAACTAGTATCGGTGCTGACGTCAACCTCCCTTTCAGCTCTTGAAAGGTTAACTCACAAGAATCTGACCATAAGAACTTCGCCCCTTCTTGGTCAGACCTGTCAGAGGTGCTCCTAGATGAGAAAAGTCCTGAATAATATGTCTTTAGTATCCTTCCAGCCCTAGGAATCTCTATACCTAAAAGATGTTCTTCGGATGCTCCCAGGAAACTACATCTCTCACTTTCTCTAGGTCCATAGATACTCCTCCTCTAAGATGACGTGACCCAAGAAGTGTATCTGATTCATCCAGAAGTGGCACTTCGAGAGTTTAGCATAAAGCCGATGCTCTCTCAGGGTAATCAGAACGATATCAAGATGTGTGGGATGGTCATGTCGAGTGTGTGATTACACAAAGATATCGTCCATGAATACCGCGATGAAGGAGTCCATGTAAGGATGGAACACTCGGTTTATTGGTTCCATGAAAATTGTAGGCGTGCTCGTGATACCGAACGACATGATTGTATACTCTTATAGACCATATCGGATCCTGAAGGCTGTCAGAGGTATATCTTATGGTCTAACGTGCAACTGATGATAACCAGACCTCAAATTGATCTTTGAGAACACACGAGCTCCTCGAAGCTGATCAAAGAGGTCATCGATACTCAGCAAGGGATATCAGTTCTTGACCGTCAACTGGTCCAGCTTTCGATAATCCACACAAAGATGAAGGGTAACTTCAGCCATATTCGTAAATAGGATAGGAGAACTCCATGGAGAAGTACTGGGTTTGATAAAAACCTTTTCATGCATCTCCTCCAAATGCTTCTTGATCTCCTGCAACTCGGGTGTGGCCATCCTATAGGGAGGAATGGACACCAATGCCGCTCCTGGCACGAGCTCAATAGAGAAGTCTACCTCACGCTCTAGAGGAAAACCTAAAAATAATCTGGAAAGAAATCCCTGAATCGATCCACCACTGGAGGAAAGTCTAACTGTGGAGTCCCCTGATCTTCCAGATAAAGACTAGCAATCTGGGATGTCACCTTCCCTGTCCCATGTTGCTCGAGTCTTGCTCGACTCGCACGAACGTCTCATTCGACTCTATGGAGAAAAGACTCACCCTATGGTGAAACGAAACTCACTATGTGGTGATAATAGTTGATGAAGGCCTGGAACAGAACCAACCAGTCCATCCCGAGGATGAAATCATATCCTGTAATCTCTAGGACATAGAGGTCCGATAAGAAACAATACCCTGCAACCTCTAGAGGGCACTCTCTACACTAGCGTACAATAGATGTCCTCGTACCCAAAGGTGTGTCTAGTGTCAATGAGTCTACAGAAGAAAATACACAGAGCCTAACACTCTCTACGATAGCAACAGAGATAAATCTATTTGTAGCACCAGTATCAAAAAGAGCTGAAGATAAAACTGAGGCTACTAAAATCGTACCTCGAACTGTAGAAGGGTTGGGATCCTTCTCTAGATAAATCTGCTCCACAACGAAATACTAGCCTACATCGTGGCCCCGTGGCACTGGCTGACCACTTTGAGCTGAACCTCCCTACTACAGCTGAGGGACTGGTGGATGACCACCATGGCCTCAACCTTCACCTCAGCCCGAACGTCCATAAGAACACCAGTTCCTCGACTGGTGAGAAACTGGTGGTGCTGCTCTTGAACGAGGAGTCATGGAAGAAACCCGGTCACTAGCTTCTGGTGAGAAAACCTGGAAGAAATGTTGAAGGTGACCCATCATGCCGCAAGATATGTACTCCATGGGGTCCCTCTGGCACTGCGGACTCGTGTGCCTTGACCGGCCACACTGGTAGCATGTCACCTGGCTGCCTGATGATGCATCACGCTTTCTCGGATCACCACGCGTAGACTCCCTATGGTGCTTCTTGCTGTCATCTAGAAGAAAACTAGCTCTGGAAGCAGAATAGCCCTGGCTGACAGCACCAAAGTCTCTCATATTGCCCTCCGCAATCAGTGCCTGGTTGATGATGGATGTGATGGAGGTCAGCTGGAAGATGTTCACCTGCGAGCGGATCTCCCTCCTGAGGCCATCCTCAAACTTCCTAGTTAAGAACACCTCACTTCCATCCTGGAGGGGTGTGAAATGATACATCTCGGTGATGCGAGAGGAATAATCCATGAAAGAAAGAGTACCTTGCTCTAAGCTCATGAACTCCTGCGCTCGATTGACCCTCAGTGTCTCCGGGTAGAAGTAGTCATAGAACACGCACTGTAGCTCCTCCTAATCCATAACCTACTGCTGACTCGCCTGTGAGATCACGTCCCACCACCACTTGGTGGATTCTTGTAGCATATAGGTAGCGAGCTTGACCTGCCTCTCTCGAGGCGTCTCCAGATGCTCGAAGATAGTCAGCATGACTTCCAGCCATGACTCTGCAGCCTGAGGTCCTCCTTCCCCAGAGAACATGGGAGGATGCTGCTGCTGAAAAACTTGGGTCAAGTTTTCCATAGTCGTGGCATGAAGCGGTGCCCCCTAGAAGGCTGACATCATCCTCATGAAACCTTCCCTGAACTACGCATCAACGCCTGGAACTGGTATAACAGCTGGTGCCAAGGTTGGCCCGAATGGAGGATCGGTAGGATGTCCCTGATCAGCCTTGTCTGGTGTCTGATCCCTACCTGATGACAGATGTACGACTGGAGGATGTCTCGGAGGCATAGCTCTGAAAGATCAAAGTACACTGTAGAGACCCGAAGCTTAACGTACAAGGATATTACATTAATTTTGTGGAATACTTAGTACATAAAAAAAACACACACACAAGGATCGTAATAGTATAGCGTCTTTGGAAACTCGGAATATAATCTTCTAATCCTGGTGAAAGATCTTCAACATCTCCCATAAATATCTTCTTTTTTTTATACCTAAAACCTTTCCTTATATCCTGGGGAAAAGAAAACATAAAAGGGTGAGCTCAAATGCTTAGTAAGGGTAAACAAAATAAATATCAATCACATCATTTTCATAAGAACATAACATTTCGGAAAACTTAACCTGCAAAAGAGAGCATAATTTCATAACATGGGATAAATCATAGTAGTGAAATGTAATCACAATAATCATAACATAAAACATTAAACTTTGTGGCATACACACATAATCATAGAGAATCATATCTTATTAGTCAAAACTCGTTGCCAAGACTATCTTAGTGTACAAAGTCCCTTTCTGAACCGAGTCACCCTCGTTTCAGTCCTGTTTCACTGAACCGGTATAACCTACCATTCCAGCCATTTCTATCTCATGAGATATAAACTCTTTACCCAATGCATTGGAGGGAGATATAGGTCCCACCCATCTCATAATGATACCATTCTTATGTGTGCCACAAAATCATAAATCATACATCATTACATAACCCATGTAATAAAAATGGGAATCTTAAACATCGTGACATCATATAATAATTCATATAAGATAATGGAATTCATAAAAATATTTCCATCACAACATAATCAAATCCATGTAATAATAGGGATAGAAACAGAACCCTATATTGTCTTAGATGGAAAATAATTTTGTTAAAACTCTTGAAGTCTATTCTTGAGGAAAGTATCCCTTCTATTTCAAAAAAATTTATCCTTTCATAATATGTCATACAATATTAAACTAAAATAAGTTGATTAAAAATAAACATGAAAACTTGTAAAGTAAGCTTCTTGGAAATAATTTTTTAAAAATCCATTCATGCCGTATAAGTTAAAAAAACATTCTTCTCGTACTTTTGTCGGAAAAGTCAAAAAAGTACCTCGTACGAAAAATGACAAAATATTCCTTTCATATCATTCACTAAAAACTCACAGAAAGGTAAAATAGGATTTAAACAACTTTAGGTGAATGGAAATAATATTACATATTGAGGAAACATGGATTTGGATGACAAAATACACCCCAGTAAATACTAAAGTATAAACAATCTCAGATAAAAATGAGATTGTGATATTTCCCTTACCTTAGATCCGATTTGCTTCGTAAGTGTCCGAACCTCCTGTATAGTGATTTAAATAATGTCATTGACTTATTACAAAATTATATTCATTGTTATTATATCATATATTGTTCACTTATGACTTTATATTACCCGTTCTTTTGTAAATTCATTTTAATGTAGCGTTTTGGGTAAAATCGTCTCATTTATCGTTCGTGTTTTAACTTGTAATTATTCATATGATTACTTAGATCATTTTTACTTAATTATAGAATATAAAACATGATTTATATATAATATATATTCATAATTCACATATATATAATGGATCGATAAATGGAAAGAAATACACCGTTCATGGAGATGGTAGGCCGTACGTACGCATGAACGCTGTTTTCTGTTCATTATTGAATTGAGTGGAATTAAGTAGATGACATACATATATATACACATAAATCCAGTAGCTTTATAATGTCATATATTTCATTATTATCTCTTATATATACTTTATAATCATTCTTAAATGGTTAACATGGAAAATGAATCTCATCGCGTCGTGGAGACGGTAGTCCGTACGTACGCACGAGCGATGATATCATTTCCATAATTATTGAATTGAATTAGAGTGGATGATACAATATATCAGAATCAATATCACTTTATAATAGTCATATATGGTCATTATTGACACCATTATACCCATCCAAGTAAGGTGGTGGTGGAAAATAGATTTCACCACGGCGTGGAGACGGTATTCCGTACGTACACACGCGCGGTGATTTCGTTTTCAGTAGGATGGATAGATGGTGAAATAGGGTTGTTTCATACTTTTAATAACACATAAGTATATGATTGATACTGATGTTATTACTTCATAATGAAACAACCTAAGAAGAAGAAGTGGAAGAAGAAATAAATGTGAAATAATCGGTAACAGAAATTACCTCTTCTTTGAAGCACCTCTTTGAGACCTTCTTTTAGGGCACTAAAATTGATCTTTGAGGAAGACCAGAAACTCTAGGATGTTGATAGGGAATTGGAGAGGAGAATTTGTCATGGGTTGGCCGAGCTTGAAGGCTCAATGTTGTGTGAGGAAGAGAGGGAGGAGGTGCCCTTTTATAAGGGAGGAGAGGGGCACCTTTGGAATAACTAAAAATATTATTTTATTATAAAGTCATTTTCGGTTTTAAAAAGCTCCAAATTGATTTATTTCTAGGATAAGGTGGGGATGGGTCAAAATCCTCTAATCCAATACAATTTAGACAATTTTAGGTTCCTATTTTAACCTTATCATTTAGATTTAACATTAAGTTAAATAATTTTACCTTTACCGTGTCTTCTTGTGTTCTTACACTATAAGGTTAATAAACTTACTATAAGAAGCCAAACGAATCCCAAATTTTTTATTATTAATATATGAAACCTTATCTAAGTCATTTGGCAGATCATTATATTTTCAGGAATAAAATAACAATAAATAATATAATATTTGTTTTAAAAACTATTTTATGTCAATTTTGACACTATTTAGTAATTGATTTTTGTGAAAATCATAATAGGATTATAAGTTCTAAAAAAGTTAATTAAATCAATACTAAAATGTCATATTAACCTAGAAAATTAGTGGAATTCATAAAAAGTCTCGAATTATATTTATTTCGGTATTTATAAAATCAATTATGTCAATATTTTATTAATAAGATAATTACTTCATCATCGTTGTGTCATAAATAAATTAAATTATATAATGTCTAAAAATTAAAAAAAAATACAATTATGTAGGAAATCATTTGATATTTCTAATGAATATTCATAGTAGAATTTATCTTATGTATAACGCCATATTAAAAATGTTTTAGTAAATAAACATTGATTTTAACTCTTTTAACCCTTCTTTAAATAAATTAATAATAAATGTCCTAATCTAATCCAAGTGGGCCTAAATGGTCATATTTTATTTCTAAGATTGTTTTTGGTCGAATTACACTTTTCCAATAGAATTAGGACATGTGTTATGGTAATAATAATATCATTTCTACCCATAATTACCCTATTTACTTTTAACCGTGGTAAAAAAAAGTAAAAAGTTACTATTCACGAGAAAATTATTTTCATCTCATTGAACCACATTTTACTTACTGACATCAACTGTGTTTCTCGGATTTTTGAAATTCCACTCACAGAGGTGGTAAAATTATGGTTTATGAACAATTCAGTTTTTTTTAACTACCACTTAGTGGTTTCACTATTCATCAAAAATTGAATGTTTTCAGAAAAATACAAAAAATTAGGCCTAAGCTATATTTGATATTATGAACTCAAAAATGATTTCTATTTTACCAAATTCCAAACATATCAGTTGTATTGATTAATTTAAAAATTAATTCCCGTCGTCAAAACAAATAGCATGTTCTTAAGAGATAATTACTATCAAAAGATTGACACATGTTTATGTCTGGTTTAAATGTGAAATTACATCCAATGACCATCATTGAATTAAATTGTAAAAATATATTCTAAATATACTTTAAAACCACTCAAATTCATAATTTATCACTATTAATTAATTCGATTGAAAAATTTGTTTTTAATTAAAATTTAGTAATTTTCACTATTCATCAAAATATGAAAGTTATCCGAAAATCACCAAAATTTCACCCTAAGCTAATTTCGATATTACGAATCCAAAAATGAATTCCATTTTGGAAAATAAAATTACAAAATTTCAAAAAGTGGTTATTACTATTCATAACGGCTAGTTTTAATAATATTTTAATATCATATTATTGTTTAGTGGAACTCGTTATTGCGTACTACACACGCTATCAAGGAAGGTCGTGATTGCGTGTAATGCAAGGAAAATCAAGGATGCATGTTGTGCAACCTCCTTTTGGTGTAGCATACAACACAAGACATTAGTGAAATTAAAAAAAAAAAATTCATAAAATCTCGGGGTGTTACATTCTACCCCCCTTAAAATGAATTTCGCCATCGAAATTCATTGGGGTTATAAATGGTTTACTATTCGAAAGTTTCTTTAATAGAAACCCACGTCGTAAAAAGGAATACCAAAAGCAATCTTTAAAAACGAAAGTATGAAACGTAACGGTTACCCAAATAAACTATTCACTGGGTTTCCACATAGGTGAAAATATGGATATCGAAGAAAAATCTAACCATCATGTTATGATGGAGTGTGGTAGAGAACATGGCTATGGAAAAGCCAACAATCACAAATCTATTGATTGGTGATGATCTAGGGTACCATCTGATTCATCAGATATAAGATCACTAGGACAACATTTTTGGTTTTCAATATCATTTCCCTAAAGTTGAAAATTTTGAATTAGAAGAAATACTTACTTGATTTTGGTAAAATCTCACTGTTGTTCGTGAATTGAACAATTTCCACTTCATCCCATAATGAAATGAAGTTGAATTTATTATTCGTGATGTGTTAGCAGATCATGTGATAGAATGATGGGTCATTCCATCTCTTTCAAACAAAAGGTTAGGAAAAGTTATAAGTCCATCTTATGGTTAGATTAATCGTATATGGTTCCAAAAATGAACTTATACATCATATATCATACCTCTTAATAAAATAAAACTAGTTTATACTAACCAGGGACTTCCTGTAGTCCAGTGGTAGGCGATAAAGGCCAGTCGCACTTCGGTTGTGGGTTCGACTCCCACAGCCTTGTCTGACACGATGGGCTATCGCCCGTCCTGCAGGTTGTCCTTTTTCTAAAACTATATTACTATAACATCCCATCAATAATATCGAAAAACAAACAATACTAACTTATGTCCAACATAATCCATTCCAATCTTTATGCTTATCCATAATAGTGCAGTCCACTCTCAGAGATTTAATACCATCATTTATCCCCATATATCTATGATATATCTTGTTGGTCACATTCCAAACATTCAAAGGCCTTAATCATGTACTCTCTTGAATACCCATTGAACCTTATTGGAAACATGAGTGCTGTTAAAAGTTAACTCTTTCCACATACCAAAATCCTCAAAATTCTATATACTCAAACCATGATATAACCTTCTCCTTATATCAGTCATGAGCTCATGAATACTATCAAACATTTAATTTTCACCTTATCCTATCATTATGCGCATATAATCTACATTCCAAAAATATCTGAATAGCCTTTCATAGATACTGGTAACATTAATCATACACTTTCAAAACTCAAGGAAAGGAAACAGTGCAACAATCCTTAGATGTCTCTTTATTCCATAGTACCATGAGATTACTTATACAACATTACACATGATAAACAAGTAATCATTCCACTAAAATCTCAAACCATTGACCGAGCTTCAACAATTCTTTCATCTCAAATGTCATTTGTCATCTCTTCATCATCATCAACATAAATACTACCCATACGACCATACTGATTCTCTTCATGAGACATTACCTTAGGGAATTAGTTTGCATAATGCCCGTACATTCCACATTTAAAACATTTAACCATTGTTTATGTCGTAGCAATACCATTATCCTCATCCCTGGTGTTAACTGAACCTTTTCCTTTGCACATACTGGATTTGTGTCCTTCTTTTCCACACCAAAAGCATCTTCCAGTTCCTTTGAAACATTCACCTTGATGCCTCTTCCCACATGATTTACATAGGGGAAAATGAACTTTCTTTCCTCTATGATCATCATGAAACTCCATCATTCTATTATTAGCCGAGTCAGGAAAGTTACCAAATTTTACATTATTGATCATATTATGGGATTGCTGATTCGGCATAATAATTATGTTTGGACTTCCAAATCCCATTTCATTTGATTGCTCATGAAGAATATCATTCCATTGTCCATCATATCCTCCATTATCTTGAATCATCTTGTTTCCAACCATTTTCTAAAACCCAAAAAGAATAGTGTGAGATGCAAAAATCATGCTAGGGAAAACAACATAATAAAAGAGGGATTAACCTTAATATATAACATCTTAGGTTAAATTATAATATCTTTAGCGCAATTCTAGGACTATAACCTATATGTATACTTAACCTTAGAGACATCCCTAGACATACCTTAGAAATATCTCTAGGGATCTCACTAACATTTTCGCATCCTAGTTTCCAAAGGTTGACTAAACCTTTCCTCTGATACCAACTGTAGAGACCCAAAGCTTAACATACAAGGATATTACATTAATTTTTCGGAATACTTAGTACATAACAAAAACACACACACAAGGATCGTAATAGTTTAGTGTCTTTGGAAACTCAGAATATAATCTTTTAATCTTGGTGAAAGATCTTCAACATATCCCATAAAGATCTTCTTTTTTTATACCTAAAACATTTCCTTATATCCTGGGGAAAAGAAAACATAAATGGGTGAGCTCAAATGCTCAGTAAGGGTAAAAAAAAGAAATATCAATAACATCATTTTCAAAAGAACATAACATTTTGGAAAACATAACCTGCAAAAGTGAGCATAATTTCATAACATGGGATAAATCATAATAGTGAAATGTAATCACAATAATCATAACATAAAACATTAAACTCTGTGTCATACACACATAATCAAAGAGAATCATATCTTATTAGTCAAGACTCATTTCCAAGACTATCTTAGTGGAAAAAGTCCCTTTCTGAACCGAGTCACCCTCGTTTCAGTCATGTTTCACTGAACCGGTATAACCTACCATTCCAGCCATGTCTCTCTCATGAGATATAAAATCATTACCCAATGCATTGGAGGGAGATATAGGTCCCACCTATCTCATAATGATACCATTCTTATGTGTGCCACAAAATCATAAATCATACATCATTACATAACCCATGTAATAAAATGGGAATCTTAAACATCGTGACATCATATAACAATTCATATAAGATAAAGGAATTCATAAAAATATTTCCGTAACAACATAATCAAATCCATCTAATAATAGGGATAGAAACAGAACCCTATATTGTCTTAGATGGAAAATAATTTTGTTAAAACTCTTGAACTCTATTCTTAAGGAAAATATCCTTTCTATTTCAAAAACATTTATCCTTTCATATTATGTTATACAATATTAAACTAAAAGAAGTTGATTAAAAATAAACTTGAAAACTTGTAAAGTAAGCTTCATGGAAATAATGTTTTAAAAATCCATTCATGCCGTATAGGTTAATAAAAACATTCTTCTCGTACTTTTGTCGGAAAAGTCAAAAAAGTACCTCGTATGAAAAACGACAAAAGATTCCTTTCATATCTTTTACTAAAAACTCACCAAAAGGTAAAATAGTATTTAAAGAACCTTAGGTGAATGTAAATAGTATTAAATATTGAGGAAACATGGATTTGGAAGACAAAATACACCACAGTAAATACTAAAGTATAAACAATCTCGGATAAAAATGAAATTGTGATATTTCCCTTACCTTAGGTCTGATTTGCTTCGTAAGTGTCCGAACCTCCTGTATAATGATTTAAATAATGTAATTGACTTATTAAAGAATCATATTCATTGTTATTATATCATATATGGTTCACTTATGACCTTATATTACCCGTTGTTTTGTAAATTCATGTTAAAGTAGCGTTTTGGGTAAAATCGACTCATTTGTCATTCGTGTTTTAACTTGTAATTATTCATATGATTACTTAGATCATTTTTACATAATTATAGAATACAAAACATGATTTATATATAATATATATTCAGAATTTACATATATATAATGGATCGATAAATGGAAAGAAATACACTGTTCATGGAGACGGTAGGTCGTACGTACGCATGAACGCTGTTTTCTTTTCATTATTGAATTGAGTGGAATTAAGTAGATGACATACATATATATACACATAAATCCAGTAGCTTTATAATGTCATATATTTCATTATTATTGCTTATATATACTTTATAATCATTCTTAAATGGTTAACATGGAGAATGAATCTCATCGCGTCGTGGAGACGGTAGTCTGTACGTACGCACGAGGGATGATATCATTTCCATAATTATTGAATTGATTTAGAGTGGATGATACATTATATCAGAATCAATATCACATTCTAATAGTCATATATTGTCATTATTTACACCATTATACCCATCCAAGTAAGGTGGTGGTGGAAAATAGATTTCACCAAGGAGTGGAGACGTTATTCCGTACGTACGCAGGCGTTGTGATTTCGTTTTCCGTAGGATGGATAGATGGTGAAATAGGGTTGTTTCATACGTATAATAACATATCAGTATATGAGTGATACTGATGTTATTACTTCATAATGAAAAAACCTAAGAAGAAGAAGTGGAAGAAGAAATAAATGTGAAAGAATCGGTAACGGAAATTACCTCTTCTTTGAAGCGCCTATTTGAGACCTTCTTTTAGGGCACTAAAATTGGTCTTTGAGGAAGAATAGAACCTCTAAGATGTTTCTAGGGAAGTGGATAGGAGAATTTGGCAGGGGTTGGCCGAGCTTGAAGGCTCAAAGATGTGTGAGGAAGAGAGGGAGGAGGTGCCCTTTTATAAGGGAGGAGAGGGGCAGCTCTGGAATAACTAAACATATTATTTTATTATAAAGTCATGTTCGGTTTTAAATAGCTCCAAATTGATTTATTTCGAGGAAAATGTGGGGATGGGTCGAAATCCTCTCATCCAATATAATTTAGACAAGTTTATGTTCCTATTTTAACCTTATCATTTAGATTTAACATTAAGTTAAATAATTTAACCTTTACTGTGTCTTCTTGTGTTCTTACACTATAAGGTTAATATACATACTATAAGAAGCCAAACGAATCCCAAATTATTTATTATTAATATATGTAACCTTATCTAAGTCATTTGGCTGATCCTTACATTTTTAGGAAGAAAATAACAATTAATAATATAATATTTGTTTTAAAAACTATTTTATGTCAATTTTGACCCTATTTAGTAATTGATTTTTGTGAAAATTATAAAAGAATGATAAGTTCGAAAAAAGTTAATTAAATCAATACTAACATGTCATATTAACATAGAAAATTAGTGTAATTCATAAAAAGTCTCAAATTAAATTTATTTGGGTATTTATAACATCAATTATGTCAATATTTTATTAATAAGATAATTACTGTATCATCATTGTGTCATAAATAAATTAAATTATTTAATGTCTAAAAATTAAAAATAAAATACAATTATGTAGGAAATCGTTTTATCTTTCTAATTAGTATTTATAGTCGAATTTATCTTATGTATAACCCCATATTAAACATGTTTTAGTAAATAAACTTTGATTTTAGCTCTTTTAATCCTTATTTAAATAAATTGATAATAAATGTCCTAATCTACTCCAAGTGGGCCTAAATGGTCATATTTTATTCCTAAGTTTGTTTTTGGTCGAATTAAACTTTTCCAATAGAATTAGGACATGTGTTAGGGTAATAATAATATCATTTCTACCCATAATTACCCTATTTACTTTTAACCGTGGTAAAAAAGTAAAAAGTTACTATTCACCAAAAAATTATTTTCATCTCATTGAACCACATTTTACTTATTTACATCAACCGTGTCTCTCTGATTTTTGAAATTCCACTCACAGAAGTGGTAAAATTATGTTTTATGAACAATTAAATTTTTTTAACACTTAATGGTTTCACTTTTCATCAAAAATTGAATGTTTTTAGAAAAATACCAAAAATTAGGCCTAAGCTATATTTGATATTATGAACTCAAAAATGATTTCTATTTTACCAAATTAAAAACATATCAGCTGCATTAATTTATTTAAAAATTAATTCCCGTCGTCAAAACAAATAGCGTGTTCTTAAGAGATAATAACTATTAAAAGATTGACACTTGTTTATGTCTGGTTTAAATGTGAAATGACATCCAATGACCATCATTGTATTAAATTGTAAAAATATATTCTAAATGTACTTTAAAACCACTCAAATTAATAATTTATCACTATTAATTAATTCGATTGAAAAAGTTGTTTTTAATTAAAATTTTATTAATTTTCACTATTCATCAAAATATGAAAGTTATCCGAAAATCACCAAAATTTCACCCTAAGCTAATTTCGATATTATGAATCCAAAAATGAATTCAATTTTGAAAAATAAAATTACAAAATATCAAAAATTCATTATTACTATTCATAACGGCTAGTTTTAATAATATTTTAATATCATATTGTTGTTTAGTGAAACTCGTTATTGCGTACTACACACGCTATCGAGGAAGGTCGCGATCGCGTGTAATGCAAAGCAAATCAAGGATGCATGTTGTGAAAGATCCTTTTGGTGTAGTGTACAACACAAGACATTAGTGAAATTAAAAAGAATATTTTTCATAAAATCTCGGGGTGTTACATACACCTTAGATCATAAAAACAAGGACAGAGAACACATGAGTACAAAATGGGAACAGGGGAAGAAAAACACAGAAGTTTGAAAAACACGACTACACGGAGTGTATAAAACTACACGACGTGTCTTCTTAAACTACTAACATGGGCGTGTACTTTTTCCCTACAAGTCGTGTACACCTCAAACTATACGGCGTGTTTGACCCCACACATGGAGTGTACATGAAAATTGTTCCCATACCCGAGTGCCTTACACGGCTAACCCACACTATTTTCATAAACTGAGACTACACGGCGTGTTCCCTGCGGACACGACGTGTAGTGGAAAAGACTTCGGCGGCCCGTGTTGTTAACCACATGACTGTCTACATGGCTGAACCTTACACGACGTTCTTGGAACAAACATAGTATGTATATGCAAGGTGAAATCGTCCCATGTTGTTCATGACACGGTCGGGTACCTGGAAAGACTACACACCGTGCTCCAAAAGCAACGTGACATGTCTGAGAGAAGGTCACACAAACCAGTGTTGTTTGTCACATGGTCTGGTTCCTGGAAGGGACTACACAGAGTGTTACGTTACAACATGGCGTGTGCTACATGAGCTTCCCCGAACCATTTTGTTAGTGACACGGCTGAGTACACGACTCATCACTACATGGCGTGTACCTAACATACACGGTGTGTTCCTATAGTTACTTTCACAACACCGTGTTCTTCTCAAACGATCAATGACACCACCTGAAGACTACACGATGTGTATCCAAAAAGTACACGCCGTTTATTCAGGGTTTTTCTGGGCAGTAGCTCAGAAACTGCACAGAGTCCCCAGAAACACTAGAAACAAGGCTAAGAGATGCCAAATTCCGATTCGTGAGGGCCCACACTCCCCACAAATCAATGCAAGGCATCTCCTATAGTCACATACAAGGGAAAACAAATATCCCTCTAACATAAAAACATGGATTCTATTAAGCATCTATCACAATAGAATGCATAATCTACACGAAGTCTATCACAACAGCATTCATCGCTAATGCACCCTAGATGGCATAGCATGAATGCATGGCATGTGATTCTCCAAGTTCCTATATGATTCCTGAGATGTCATACCCTCATCTCATCGGGTTGCAATAGAAATAGAACTAAAATATCAAAACAATAATAGCACAAGCCATGTGAATCACTCTAGGTGAAATTAGTTGAACCATAAAAACTGAAAACCAGAAACTTCAATTAAAAAGGTAGTATAGCTTTTCCCCTCCACTGGTGCCCCGTAACCAGTTTGCCACATGACCTCAAGTGTGTTTCACCAAACGCTAGAGGTTACCGACTAGTAGCGATGGCATTGGTGAGTCTGTGGGGAAACTATTCCATCATTCGATAAATTAATTACCAGAAAACAGCCAGACACAATAGTATAAACAATAAACAGCATACAACAACTGAATTGAACCGCAGAAGCAATGGATAAAATAATAATGATGCCACATGGTACATATGTCTATGGAAAGCAGCAAACAAACCAACATGCTGAAGTACAACTGAAAAACAAGTGCAAAGGAAAACAATATAAACTCCTCAGCATCGCGAGCCACGACTCGGTCCCATACTCTCCAACTCCAGTGCAATCATGAACCTGAAGTAAAAGGGAGATTGCCCTTATCTACACCTACACCAACATAGTCTCTTTGGGCCCAAAAGCATGGCCCAAACAGGGTGTGAGATTCAATCCTAGTAGGAAATCACCAAAAGATCTGTGCCTAACAGTCAATGAATACATGGTAGTAAATAAAACAAGATGTCGTAAACAGAAAAGCACAAACAGCAACAATCCACAGTTCTGACAAAAACAGCACACGATTAATCAACCAGAAACAAAAGGAAATAGGTAACCCTATAGGTATCTCTCATAGCCTAACCCATATGGTTCAACCTATAAGTACTAGCAAACCTTTAAGAGGCACACACAATCTCACCACTCTGGTTCAACTATAAAATTAAATAGACTCTCTGAGGAATCACTCACCTTAAATTCCCCCTATAGTCTTATATCATACTAAATGATCTCTGGGGAAGCACTCAACTTCTCATTCCCCCTGTGGCCCGTGCTGAGGAACTACAGACTCTATGAGGAAGAACTCATCGTCAATTCCCCATGTGGTCTTGCTTCGTATTAAAAGACACTCTGGAGAATCCCTTACATCTATTCTCCCTCTGGTCTACTACACTAGGATCTCACAGTCATGTGTAAAAAATAATCATGCTCAGCGTGTGTATATCGTACATGTAAACCTCCATAAATACTTGTCTATCATTCTAAGGATCAACAGTAATAAACCGCAACGATTCTACTATCCTACTACTAGGCATGGAAACTTGAAAACACAAAAAAATCAATACAAGTATGGTATGAAGACCTGAGAAAAAAATAAATTAATATACTCACAAGCATAAATCACTACTACAACAATCAAGAAAATCAGGCAAACAGCAGGGGGAAAACAGGAATCCCACAATTCCCCACCCAAGGGAATTTGTGGAATTTGCAAAAAATACTCATCGAATTTCAACAGAAAGGCACACACCACATACCTCGATCCTAGGAGATCGATATAAGTGAACCACGACGATTGATTCCTCTTTGAACATCGTAGATCTCAGAAAATTCACAAAATGCTCAACCCATGATAACTCTAAAATGAATAAGAAATAGAAAAAAAATCTCAAGCAAAACTAATATCTTACCGCAGTTATTCCAACGCAATTGACCATGATTGAATCGGAGAACGGATGAGGAGATGGGTGCTCGTCGAAGATTCGGTCGTACGGGTTGCTCTCGGACGAAAGAGACCTAGCAAGAGGTGTTTCTATGTGTCAGGTGCGACCCTGGCCCGTTTAGTGAAAAAAAGAATGTACACGATATGTACTTTTAGAGTACACGGTGTGTACTGAGTCTTTTCTGTACTCCGCCAAAATCGGCCTCCAAGTCATCCCTACACACCGTGTGTGTGGCCCGGGCATGGCCAGCACACGTCTTCGAGCCGGAGAAGAGTACACTGCGTGTACTCAGAATGTACACGGAAAGTACTTCAAAAATTTCTTGAAAGTTCATTTTCATAAAAACACCAGAAGAAATAAAAAGATAACTGAAATGAAGATCCAGGTATTTAAAATATCAATGAAAAGACTCATGGAACCATCTTTCTTTTTAACAAAAAATACAGGAGCACCCCTTGGTGATGTGCAAGGTCGAATGAAACCTTTATCTAATAACTCTTGGAATTGATTATTTAAATCTAAATGTTCAATTTGATACATTCGATAAGCGGGTTTTGAAATTGGATTTTCATCAGGAACTAATTCAATAGAAAATTCAAATTCTCGATCATGTATAATACCATGCAACTCATCAGGAAAAACATTATGGTACCCATTTACCACTGGCACATCATTAATCTGAACAGTTCCTTTGTTTTCAACAATATATGCAAGGTAACATTCATTTCCATCGTTTACTAGTTTCTCATCTTCCGGATATGTTATCAAAAGATAGGATTAATATTTGTACACAAACTAAAAATCATTCTGAAAATAAACCTCTTTAGATCTGCAGTTAATTTTAGCATGATAAAAAGAAATCCAATCCATACCCAAAATAACATTAAACTCTACTAGAGGAAAAACAATAAGGTTTACAGGTAGATTTTTTCCACACACAAGGACATGAATGTTCATATGTTTTATTTTTTTGTCAACATTTACTCCAGGTGTTTTTACCATAAGTTTTTTATTCATATCTTGAGATGGAATTCCCAATTTACTAGAAAAATTCTCAGAAATGAAAGAGTGTGTAGAACCTGAATCAAACAACACATTTTCATAATCTGAAAAAATGGTGTACCTGATACATCTTCATTTGATGGCCAAACATCTGCTAAAGTAGTCATAAATAATTTCAACACCCATTTCTATTGTATTATATCTACTTTCCTTCGGTTGAGTTCTTTGTTGGACACTCACATGCATACTTACCACTTCATTTCACTTAAAACATTTTACTAACTGTAAATCAGATTTTTTCTTACCATTATGCTGATCTTTTTCAATGCAATTACGATCCTTATTTCCCATTTTACCACTATGGTAGCATTTACTAGAATTCAAAAGACTTTCCCCAGCATGCTTTTTAACACAATTTTCTCAAACAGTAAACTTATTTTTCTTACCATCAGACTTTTTTGAAGAGTTTTTCCCTATCACCTGCCACCTCGACATCATATTCTATTTTTTGTCAAAGAATACCTAATCATTAGCAAACTCCATTTCCACCTTCTCAGCAAAACGAACATGTTTTTCATAAATTTTGAACTCATGAGAAGATAAATCCCTTCAAAACTTTTTATTTAATCCTGAGTAAAATGGTTGATTTTACTATCAAGATATCATATGAAATTTTGAACATAACTTTCCAGTCGAGTGAAGTTTTCTTCACAAGCAGCGACTGGGTCATCCTCCTACCTCAATTCCAGGAATTGTTTTTCCATCCTAAGAAGAGCCACCTTTGGAAAATATTTCTCAAGAAACATACCTTTGAATTCATACCAATTAAGAGCATAAATATCATCACTATCCTCGATATTTTTTTACCATCGACCACTACTGATCAACTTCACCTTCAAAATGGTAAACAACAAGACTAACCTTTTGATGTTATGAACAACCCATGACATAATAAATCTTGTCCAGTTCTTTAATCCACCCATCAGCTAGTACAGGGTCAGATGATCCTCTAAATGATGGGGGATGTTTCCTCATTAAATTCTCTACTACTAACATGTTCCTCTGCTGTTGATCTGGATGATCTCGTATATGGATACCACTACTATTTATAGCCTGAATCAACTATTCTATCACTGCAAAAAAACTCTCCAGTTCTGATTCTGACCATCTCAGGTTGCTAATTTAGAAGGTTGTATTCCTCCGGATTTCGTCCCAACATATTTGCCATGTTTCCTCTAAACAAAACCATTCTGAACATAGAAATATTTTAGGTGAAGCAACATGGTAATCTGTAAATGCTATATGATTTCAATATTAACATAAATTACTTTATGGATATTAATTTAACAATACCCTAACTTCTAATGTTATCTAAACCGACCTCTGATACCAACTATAAGGACCCGGCCTTAAACATTACATAATATTTCATTAAATGAATAATTCACATTGAGGATCTTTTCAGGTTTAGAGTTTCATAGAATTAGGACATAACTATTACATCTCAAAAGTTTACAAGGTAGGAACTTCTACACAGTTTCCATTTTTTTCCATAAAATAAAATCTCTTGAAAAAAAGAATCATTCCTAGTGACATGTTTTAGACAACATGAATTTTCCTTGATCCCATCCTAGACCCTATTTATCATTATGTCCTGTGAAAACATTTCAAAACATGGGATGAGCATAAAAAGCTCAGTAAGGGTTATGAAACAAATAAAGGAAACATTTGTTCATAAATAAATACAAAATATGAACTCTTTTACTTACCTCATGAAATCATAAGATTTTATGAATAACACATAGAAATCAAAAATCATAAAGGTAACTTGTGGCATCAATATCATACTTACATTGTATCTATGACAACTACATAGGGAGTTACTTTGGAATACCCATAACTGTATATTCCCTAAATGTATTAGGAGAAACATTCACGTCAACCTCTGCCACGTTACCCAATGCATTAGAGAGATATCTCAGGCTCATCCCCCTAGGATTTTCATGGAATCACCCGTATACATAAATAATTCCCAAGAACCATAATAGGATCATAACACATAACATAATCATAAAGGAAAGGTCAAATTCCCACATTGAAATAAAAATATGAAATTTAAAAATCTTGAAATAAAAAATTCATTCTCAAAACCATTTTCAATACCAAAATACATAAAATATTATATGGTATTTATTTTCCTTTTTTTAAAAACATTACGGCTTGTTAACGAAACTAAAAGATCAAATAATACTCGCGGTGGGGGAAATGTTGTTGTCACCACTTATGTTAAAAAAACATTCCATTAGTCATTTAGTAAAATGATTTATATAAAAATATTCCCTTTGAATGAAATTAAAAGACAAAGGGGTTTACAAACCGTATAAAATAAAGTCATGTATAAAACTAAATATTCATCAATGAAAGGAGATTGAGATGATGTCACTTACCTCGTGTCCGACTTGACCCGTTCGTTCATTAATATCCTGAATAATAAAATAAAGTTAATTTATACTTTCATAAGAACCCTTTTCAAGTTTATTATTCATTTTTTATCACTTATTACCATGTTATAAACATTATGTAATCATTTAAGTTAATAATGTTCATTTTTTCAACATTTGGTACTTGAGTCAAAAATGAACAACTTATATTTACAAGTTGTCCATGTGGTCAATATTCCATTATATCTAGAATGATATTAATGATTTAGATATCATATATATCATATATATCTAGAATATACATGTATTTATAATATTACATAAAATTTAGTGGTAAGAATTGAAATGCACCGTTCATGGAGACGGTAAGACGTACGTACGCAAGAATGCTACTTTCATTTCTATTTCTTATTTTAATGGAAATAAAACATATTGATAAATAGGTATATAATAATTAATGTATAATTTCATATATAATAACATATATATTATCATTAACTACATTATTTATATGTCCCACATATGGCATTAACGAGTCATATCACTTTGAGGGGGCGGTAGTCCGCATTTGCTCAAATGAAATTATCGCGTTTACCCATAATGGAAACCAAAAAGGTATGATATAAATGGAAAATAAAGAATTATAAAGAAAACATAGACATAATATATATCATATATAAATAAAGTGCCATCATAATGTCCACCATGAGAGGCGGTAGGAGATAATTGAATAATCATCATTTCGTGAGGTGTTAGTTTGCCATCCACAGAAACATTATGTTCTTCATCCACTAGATGGAGGTGTGTGTAAGTGTAGTTCGAATATTTCTAATAACAACATCCTAATATATTTGGGATAATATTTTTGTTACAAAATAAAGGAATACATAGAGTTTAAGGGTTAGAGATGTAAAATAAAAGAAAACAATTTAAGAGAAACTGTTACATTTAATTTGGGTAACTCCCTTTGGTTTGAACCAATGGACTTCTTGAAGTGCCTTCTTCCTAAGGTAAGGATTCTAGTAGGAGTAGAGGGTTGTAGGGAGATTATTTGGGAAGAGGTTAGACGATCCAAAAGTCTTGAGAGGTGTGTGTAATTGGTTAGAAGTGGTCTCCTTTTATAAGGGAGAGTAGGGGCTCTTTAGGAAAGTGTAAAAACATTATTTTATTATAAACATATCTACGGTTTCAAAAGGACCGAAAATAATTAGAGTTAATGATAAGATGACTAATGGTAGAAATAAAATCATCCAATAATAATTGTACATGTTTTAGATGTTATTTTAATATTTATAATCTTATTTAATTAAATAATTTATTAACGAGGTTAATTGTACATCATTATTGTGTCATAAATAATGTAATTTATTCGATGTCTAAAAATTATAAAAACATACCGTGCCGTAGGAAATTTTTTAATCTTCACAATGAATATTCATAGTCAAAAATATTACTTATATAACACCATATAAAAATTAATTTACTAAATGATATTTTTTTGTCATTTTTTCCTTTACATTAAATTAATTAATCTAAAGTGTCATTATCATTAATAAGCGGCTCCATGGGGTCTCAAAATCGACCCAAGGATGACCATGGCCGGAAATTACACATCCAACAAGGTTAGGAAATGTGTTAAGATAATTTATAATTATTATAATATTATTTTTATCTTGAATTACCTTATATACCTTTAACCGCGGTAAATAAAAGTCAAAAGTTACTATTCACCAAAAATTATTTTAATCTTATTGAACGAAATATTACTAAAAAACAACCATGTATGTTAGATTTTTGAAATTCAATTCACAGATGTGGTAAATTTTCATATAAATGAAAAATTCAGTTTTTTTAACTACTACTAAGTGGTTTTACTATACATCAAAAATTAAAGTTTTTCAGAAAAATACCAAAAATTCAGCCTATGATATATTTGATATTAATAATGAAATATTCATGCTTATTTGTCCATATTTAAAACATAAATGTTTCATTAAATAATTTTAAAATTAATTCCCGTTGTTAAAACAAATAGCGTGTTTTTATGGAACAATAACGATCCCAAGATTGACACTTGTTTATGTCCAATTTCAAAGTGAAATTAATTTCGTTGAACAATATTGGAATAAATGGGAAAAATATATTTTAATTACTCTTTAAAACAAATTAAAAAGTTAATCTATCCATATAAAAAAATTATATTAAAAGACACTTTTAAAATAAAATACAATAATTTCACTACTCATAAAAAATGAACATTATCGGAAAAATTACAAAAATTTACACAATGTAAATTTTTCTGTCCCAATTCTATAGAAGGACTTTATTTGGTAAAATATATTGTATTAAAGTCACCAAAACTATATTTAAAGAGCGTTCAAAATTAAAAGGCAGCAAATCGTCCTTTTAATGTATATTATGCTTAAAATTTGATTCATTCACATTTTAAGCCTCTAAAATTTATTTGATAAAAGTAAATACGTTTAACAAGCATGTATAATCATATTGGAGTTTGGTTTGTTCATTCCCGCCAATACAATGATTAGGAGTTAAAATCCATTTAAAATAATAATATTTTGTTATTAGTGTGCAACGTATGATTTTAAAGAAACCTATTGTTACATATCAGGTACGCTATCAAACATAGAAACCCTTTAAAGAAAACGTAATATTTAATTCAAAAATATTACTAAAAAAAGAATGTATTATTTCTTTATTTCCCCGAGATGTTACATCAAAATTCCTCCAAAACATTAATGCCACATCTTGAAGTCCTCTTATTACACATTCTTTGGATATGGATGTTACTTCCATTACCACTGGAAAGAAACATACTTTTCATAGTTAATATAATCTACTCTATCATGGTTCCACATGTTTATTTCTAGAAATATAACTTCATAATTTTCAACGAACTTAATTAATTTCTTTTTCACATTAAAACATAAAAATTATACATTATGTTTGTAGTATAAAGAGTAGATTAATGTTCATTCAGTTCAGTTTACATCTTGATCACACCCCTTGAATTATTACATACGTAAGAATCTAAGATGGATATTATTTGAATGATTTTTCTATTGGAAAAAAACATCTTGAAGTATAAAATTATAAAATCCAATTGTTTTTAAACTAAAATAATCATGTAATGGAGTAAAGGATCATTTCAAGATGAATTTCAGATATATAAATATTTTTAAGAGAAACAGAAACCATATCATGGTCACTCATATAACCCTTTTCAAATCTCTCTTAACTGGCAATCATGGCGGTGAAATTTGCTTCTAATAATTATCTAAGGGAAAGATTCAGAGGCCTTTTCTACATTTCGGATATAGGTCTATAAGAAAGGAATGGGTGTAATGACTGGTATTCAATAGGATGTAACCTTTATATGTCCTTACAATCTTCATATTACCCACCTATCAGTTAGTATAATTCATAGAGAATATTATACTAAGTAGGATCAACCCTCTATTGATCCATTACTGAGTACAACATGCCCTACCACTATTGACCCAATAATTGATACTAACAATGAGTATACAGGAGTGGAGCCTCAAAAACCTTATTACATTGAAACTAAAAATGGTTACTTCCCTATCTATAGAATATATATAGGCCCCTAGTTCTATAGATCTATAAACCACATCATCTAACCCCACTTAGATCCCCCGATTGAACATCACCCCACTATCACATTGGATAACATCACTAGATTACTAGTCATTAAAAAAGTAAGGAATACTGCTAGATAAATTTAGGATACTATACCATATCTACAACCCACATTCATTGAAAATCCTACAATTTGGAAGGATAATTATAGTATTATGATTATTATAGTACAATTTGTTTATTCTTTATTCATATAATTTTTTCATACATTTGGTTCATTTCATATATTCATGACTTTTCTAAGGATCCTATATTTATATATCGTAATACATTAGAAGAATAAATAGAAATTTAGTTCTTCTCATCACTTCTTTATGGTCTTGTAAAACTATATTCATTTTAACTAACATGTTTTCAAGTGAATAATTAAACAATAAGTTCCAATAGAATTCTACCAATGTATATGAAAATAAATTATATAAATCCAAATAAAGAGTTGAGAAAAATAATATTATTTTAAATATTTTATTTTTATGAATCTTTATCCAATTTTAATCATTTATTTTATTGAATTTTTAGAATTATTTATTTTCTCTATCTGTCAAATTTATTACAATCAATGCATACACTATTTGATATTAGGTGTTTGTGAGTTATTCCTGAACCAATTTGATTTTGTACTAAAATAAATGGAATAAGGGAAATATTCAATAGATTTTTTTTCATGAGAAATTCTGAACAAACATGGAAATAAAATACAATTTTTTAGCTATAATTCCTTAAAAACTAACTATATGATAATTTTTGGGATGGAAGTTGAAATGATTATTGAGTTGAATTTTTCTTATTATTTTTTCTATGAAATTGTTTTCAATTGATTGATCCCTAATCATTCATGTCATAGTAATTGTCAAATATTTTAAAATCCCATTATTTAGAGGTATTCTATACTATTTTTTCATATTCATTATAGTAATATTTTTTTAAGGTTTTGTCAAGAAATGAATAAATACAAGAAATTCCATTTTGATTACATCATTGAATGAATAGTTTTTAAAATAAATATAAATAATTATGTCAATTTTGTTTTATTCATTTTTATCTTCGGACCCACCTTAAATCGGACCTCTTATAAACCAGTAGTATCCATGAACTACATTTATAGAAATCCATATTATAAGAAACTTTATGCTTTAATCACATTATTAATTGATATTTATATATGATGTTTTGGTGAGTTTTTTGATAGAGATTGATGATACATGGGAATCTTGGTGAGAATTCTATGTGAAATTTACATTGGTGTTTAGGAATTTGATTCAAATCTGATTTACAAAGGGTTTATATTATTCCTCTATATTTTTAGAAGAAAAACTATAATAGTGAATTGTATCATGGATATTTTGATAACCAATAAAAATAAACCTATGATCTTAGTACATCTAGTATAGTTTTCTTTTTGAGGATTCTAAATTAAATTTGATTGATGGGTGTGAGGTTTGTTTCATGTAAAATTTCTGTTGAATGAATTTGAAAGGGGAGTCTTAGAAAAACTATATCATTCATATTTCATTTTTTAGATGATAATGCATTATAAAAAGAGGATATTGATTAGGTTTAATGTCTTTTAAATATGATAATGAATTCTATTTTTTATTAATCTTAAATAGAATATCATGAATTATGCTTAAATAATTGATCACATTTTCAGGTCATAATTTTCAATAATTACATTATTAGAGAACCAACTTCAACCTCAAATTCATTAGAACCCTTTTAAAACTTATTTTGATTAGTGTGGTTTGATTTAACTAAAGTGGTAATTGAGATATTAAAAAAACTTATGGATAAAGTGAATGCACTAGAGATTCAGTAT
This sequence comes from Viscum album, assembly GCA_963277665.1. Taxonomy (NCBI): domain Eukaryota; kingdom Viridiplantae; phylum Streptophyta; class Magnoliopsida; order Santalales; family Viscaceae; genus Viscum; species Viscum album. Next base: position 482,317,687 of record OY728153.1, on the reverse strand, counting down.
AACTACAGTTTATATTACTCTAGAGTGTTGAGTGGAATTTTTATAAAATGGTAGATCATAAATCGGGAATGGATATATAAGGAAATACAGATAAATAATTATGGTAGGAAAGACAAGTTAAAGTATGAACTCAATAATGAAGCATGATTGCATTTCTATGAGTCATGGGTATGTTGAAATTTATTTAGTTTATATGAATCCCTTATTTAACTGACATGGTTGGTTTTTTTTATATCATGATTAAGGTTTTTTCCCTTGTAAATTTCTATGGATATGGTTTTATTAAGGTCAAGAAAATGTTCAAGTGTGGGGTAATTTATACCGTTTATTCATGTATAAATTTTCATCATAATTTTTAATCATCATTAGAATTAACACTCCCAAATTATATAATTTTTTTTAGGATTTATGGAAGAATATATATTTAAAGAGAAATTATAAAATTATTGAATGAATTTAGAGAAATTACAGATAGATCAGGAAATGATAAAGGTTCTTATGAAACGACTCATTCCACCGAGATGAATTTCCCACTGTTAATAGGGTATTAGTGTGAAAATGATCTTAATTGAAGATTTTTCAAACCACAACATAATCGTCCATGCAATTTTTTTTCAATATGGGTCACTGAAGATTAAAAATAGAATTAATGCCTCCTATTTAAGACTAACATTGATTTGTTTGTGTATTTGTAATAATCAAGCAAGTTATTTGATCTAAGGATGATTTATTATGTTGTAATAAGGGGAGATATCATGCATTATACCAATGTAACATTAACCCAATGAATCTATTCTTGGATTACATTGGGATCCTATAAAAGAGTAAATTAATAGATTGGGAATGGGATTATATTTAAAAGTTCAATGATTTATTTCACCATGATTAATGTGTATATAACATGATGAATTTTTTAGATAAAACACACCATGGAAGTGATTAATTCATAAATTCCATGGTTAATGGCTCTTGTAACATGATCTGGTGATGAGAGAGAGATAGATAAGTCATGAAAAATTACACCGCACTAGGATAAATTTCCACTACATGAAGGATCTATGATATAGGATGGATTATTTATGATATTTATTTTTAATATATAGGATATTTTTATTTAAAAGGAGATGATAAATGATATTTTCCATAATTTCATCTATTGTACTGTGATTGAGTAATCTAAGGGAAACATATAAGAGTTTTATTTTTAGTTTTTATTTATTCAGGTTGATATACAGAATATTTATCCATTATGTATAAAAATTCAATAAATAGGTTATGTTAATTTTTTTAGAATTTTTCTTAGATTTTATACTCTTGGATTTTTTTTGTTTTAGTTTATAAATTTTCAATCAACATTTCCATTAATTCATGTGGGTTATTTGTTTTTTCAAATTTATTTTAATTTATTTCTATCTCCCCTACTAACTTTCTAATAGGATTATATAATGCCTTAATGGGATCATATAAACATTGAGTGTCTAGTTTCTTAAGGTTTTAGAGATTAAGAGTAGATGTATAAATGATTAATTTATTTAATCTATTTCGTTATGGAATTATAATTTTAATTGAAAAATACCTAGATACCTAATATATATTTCATTATATGATATATATTAGAAAAAAAATGATTTATTTAGTGAGAAAATACAATATTATTGAGTGAATTAAACTATTACCAATATTTTCGAATGGTTTTGTTCTTATAAGATGAAACGTAATGTGCATAATTTAGTTTCTTTTTCATCCAATTTATTTCCATTGACTTAGGTTGAATCAAAAGACATGACCATAAAGATGTTAGTAATATTTGAAAAATATGATAGAAAATTGATTTGATCATTTATGAAATTAACTAAATAGTTATAATTTATGTAAATCCATAGAAATTGAAATGTGGTTTTTTATTAATTATTTTAGATAGAATTTATTTTTTTACTTAAAAATCATTTGGTTAAATAATTAATCAATACAAAGATATATATGATATGTTTTATTGTTCTTGGAGAAAACCTTATACTCCTTCTATTATATGATTTAGTATCATAATGAAGGGTCATGTAAAATATTAAATTATAAACTTGGAAGCTCATTGGAAGTAATAATGCCATTGGTGACATTTCAAATAAGAATCAAAATTTATTTAATTGTTAGCCAATGATCTAACATATAATGAGGTGTATTGATGAGAACTTTATAACATCCCATATTTTTGTTTTAATTTTCTTTACATAACTTACATGTCTTTCATAATTAATTACATATTTTATTTTATTGTATTTGTAGTTGAACCCATTTATAAAATAATTTATGCTCAATCCTGATATAAATACAGAATGATTTAATTTCTCTGGGAAGAATATTTCATCACAAAATAAAATTAATTACATTAAAATAATAAATTAAAAGAAATATCCATATAATAAAATTATTAATGATAAAATAGGATATTAAATATCATTAAAGTGATTTCTTCATAATTCATATTATATGAAATTAGTTAATTATTTTCATTATCTATATTACCTCTTATGATTGAAATTCCATGTTATTTTTCCATATCGTATTAATTATTGAAAATTGTATTTCTTAGATTCATATTATTCCATTTCAAACTTCCTATGATAAATATTTTACTTTTACAATTCTATTTTTGATTACGTATGATGTTGTAATCAAATATCTCTCTCTTGTTCATTACAATTCCCCTTTTTGAAATTTATATAGTAATTTTATATCATCCATGTGGATTTTCATAAACATATTTCTAGTCCAACATTCTAGATAAAATGTTTACTTACATATTATTTCACTCATCATATTATATTTAATAAATTTAACTTTTTATGAAACTGTTATGTAATTTATTTATTGCATTTTTCTCAATTTCCTCACATCCTCTCTACGATTTCAGTTTTCCCATATTTTACCATGTCATATATTTTTTAAAATATTTGTAAATATATTTATACCTTTGCATCTTATTTTCATTAGTTATTTTATATCCTTTTAATACCTTCACATCAATTGGTTGCTATTTTATAAGATACCAATTTTTTGAAGGGTTTACTCTCTCGATCTCTCTTATTCCATGATATTATAAATTTACAATGTAATATATAATAATTTTTATTTTCATAGCATTTAAAATATAATATTCATTAACTAAAAATGTTGTTTTAGTATTTTATCATATTTTTAATATTCTTCTAAAATTGTTTCATACTTCACACATTTCGATGTTTATATGTGAAAATTTTATGTACCTCCGTTTTATAATTGTATTTATTTTTTTATATCCATGTTCTGTTATTTATAAATTTTAGAAATTTCTATTTTTTAATTATATCTCATGACAATTATTAATTCATAATTTATACTTTATAATATTGAATGATTGATCTTGATGTCCATTTCTCTATGTTTCTCACTTGATTACTATATTACCCCTTTATTTCATTTTATATATGTTAATTCATTAATTGTATTATATTCTATGTTATTTACATAATTTTATCAACATTATCCTTCTTCTATAATAGTCTCATCCATATATTTCATGTATATAATAAAATTTAAATGGAATGAAAATTATTTGTCATCGTTAATTCCATTTCATTGGTTCCTTTGTATTATTTTTAATCTATTTAAATAAAAAATTATATTTCACCCACGAAAACATTAATTATGTCATATTTCCATTCTTTCCATAAGGATTTTCATTCATGAAATATTCCAATTTATAATTTTGAATGATTTTTATTTCACATAAAAATTGTTATTTAACTGATTTTTTTCATGGGTTAATCATGATTTGAATTTATAGATTTATATAGTTGGAGATTTACCGAAATGAAAAATACACCCCATAATTCTATATCAAACGATGGTTAAAATATTTATAGGGGAGAATTTTTGTGGAACTATAGTTGTATGGTATCACTGTAGTAATGCATGTACTGAATAAGGTACTACAATAGGGTACTATAGTAGTGATATAGTCAATCCAAAATGGGATTTAAGACCATATATTTTTCCTTTTTATATTCAGACTTATATGTTATCATATGCTAGGCCTTTAGGCTCTTTATTAGATTATCTCTAGTCCTAGTTTAGTGTGAGACTATGTAACGATGGTCGCTAGTGTGTTTGATGGATGTGGAAAGACCATTGAGGGAGAAATGACAGTTTTATGGGACTATAGAAGCAATGAATGAGTAAAAAAGAACATAGTGATTTAAGATTTTGATGTTAGAGATATGGGCACTGATGAGCTTACATGAAAAGACAATAGGTAAGTAGTAGGGGTTTTGTAGTTTGGGGGATTAGGGATACACATATTCCTTGAACCTCTCAGCCATCGACAAATGTATTATAAGATTTAGGGTCATGTAAGGGTTACCTCTTGACCCATTTAAAAAGGGATTATCGAGAAAATGAGAAAAAAAATATAATCGTATGACTTTATGGATCTATGATTGTTTTCATATTAATGTTGCACACTTATATATGGTATTATTTTTTATATGACTATTAAACTAAGAATTATATACCCATTTAATGCATATGGTAAATATTTACATTTCATGATATAATTAAAAATGGGATATAGGTGGTTATAATATTCCACTATGTTGTGATTTTTTAAAAATTTACCATTGAATTATGATTATGAAATCGTATAATCAGGTACATGCCACATTCTTATGTAATATAAATTTTCTTATTCATTTTTTTATGTCTATATTATTCGTTATTATTTAATAATTATTTCAAACTCTTTTTTCATAATTTCATTCTTATTATTATATATTACATGTTTCAATTATCATTTTTCAATTATGATACAACACAATATCTAATATATCAAAAATTTATATCTCTATTTTTTTCTTACTTGGATATTAGTTCACCCTTTTCCTATTTGTAAGTATCCCAGGGTAAATTGATATTTAGAGGTTAAAATGTATATGGTTCATTTTTAATTCATGTGTTCTTATAAAAGAATAACTAATTAAATTATTTGTGATATTTCTATGATGGTTGAAAGTATTGTAAATTTTTTCTGGTTGTGTGTTTAAATTTTGAGTTATTTTTTCTATAATTATATATGATGGTGTAAAATCTATGTATATCATTTGGTGTTTTTCATAATTGGTATTTTAGTGGATTTTAGTTAATTTTAAGGATTTGGGTAAGTGGAACAAGAGGATGGAACTTAAATATTCTTATATTGAATCAAAATTTAATTAATTTAATAAATATTTTCATTTATTTTCATTATCAATTGATTTATTACATTTATTTTATTTGATATTACTAATATTCAAACCAACTTCGTTGGTTTTAGTTAATGGTTAGAGAAAGGATAAAATTGATGAATAATGAATGTGATGGAAAATAAAATGATTTTCCTATTAGCATCCAAACTGGATTGGAGGTGGTTTATTAAATATTATGGTTGTTCTTACATATCTATCTCAAATTATGAATAATAAATTAAAATATGTTGAACTCCCAATTTCACAAAAGACTAAAATCTATCTCGAGTCCTTTATCTGGATAAAATAATTATCCTTTGGTTGATATCTCAATTAATGAATTACAAATTAATTGATCTATATGATAGAAGGGATATATTTTCATGCTATGAGTAAGAAAAAATCATCATGGTTATCCATTTTATGTAATGTGATGTGAATAAACAATGGACACTGATAAAAAAAAGGAAAAATTGGATCCCATGAAATGAGTGTAATTCGGGAAAATATTTCAAAAAAATATTTCACTTATACTCTACTCCCTAAATTGTGACATAATTACATAATCTCAAGTTAAAAGATGATAAATATTTTAGGTCCTATGGGATAGATATTAGAGAACTTCTAGGGTATCGCTCTAGAAACTCAATCATATGTATGATTTATGTTACATACTAAAGAATCATACATTGAATAAATAGTTGAGACTAATAAAAATATCAACATATTCTGATTATGATAGAATATTACCAATTAGCTAGTTGTACCCCAAAGAGCGTGAGTGAGTAATCAATATTACTTTTATATGATTTCATGCCAATTTTAAGGATACCCTCAAAAAAATTTCATCATTGACTAAAAATTAAAATTTCTTGGTTAAAATTTATAAAGTGGGGTAGATTATAACATCTTAGATTTTTTTTATAAATTTAATTTCTTAGAAGTTTATGTTTGTAATAATTACATATATATTTTCTTTTCCTTTTAAATTATTGAACTCATGTAGATAATAAATCATAAGAAATAATAATCTAAATGAATAAAACATTATTTACTTAGGGTAGAATATTTTATCCTGAAATGAAATAACAGCCCCAAAAGTAATACATTATAAGAAAGATATAAAAAATATTAATATTAATATTATAAGATAAAAATAAATAAAAGTATATAAAAAGAGTAATATTCAAAAATAATTACACATGGGCTCCCAAAAAAATAATATGGATAAGAATAAATATAGAAAGAATAAAAAATATGATAATTTTAATATAAATTATCAGGATGAAATAAGGGAATATGATGAAATATTTTTAAACAAGTGTGAAAGGAAACAAATAATAATGGAAAATTCCAATGTTACCATTATATAATAGTTAGGTATATATTGTTTTTTAGTTTATATATAGTCAATGAATATTTTAAAGTTGTTATAACTGCCATGTAATAGTTATGTAGAAGTGATAAATGTATTATAAATAATATTATATATATATATAACAAATTAATATAATTGTAATAATTAACAAATGATAATAAATAAAAATATAGTAATTCATTATAAAAGAAGTAATTTAATTCTAAAAAAATATTATATATATATTACAAGTTTTGATTTAAAACATTAATTTCTTATATTTTGAGATTTAATTTTATTAAATGGAATCCATATTACAATAATATTTTCATTGATAGATAAGAATGTATATATTATTTTGTTGTGAAAATCGTTTTGTTTTGATTTGGGTAAATATAATGATAAATATGATAAATATTATATATATGGTAAAAATGATTTATAAATTTATTTGAATATCATAAAAAATTTCATGTACTTATATGGATGAGTAATTAGTGAACAAATTTTAATTATTTCCATTTATTATTCACTTTCTATTCCTTATCTATTAATTAATGAGTATTTGTAAAATACCGCTAAATCATATATATATATATATATATAAGGAACCTCTCTCTACACACTAAAAATGAAAAACCATATTTAGTTTTCTCTAAAAACTCTTCCAAAATTCCCTCAAATAAAATATTTTCTATGGTTTTAAGCCTCTTTTCAGAAGAAATGGTTTCAAAATTCATTTTATAAAATGTTAGAAACTGATTTACTAATCATAAAAGTTTGTAATTTTTTCATCATTATATATTTATGTAATCTTATTGTTATAACTAAGATTAAATTTAATTAAACACTTTGAGAACATAAAATTAAAATAAATATATTTCTTTAACAATGTTATTATAATGAAATAATTACTAATATATAATTATTCATTCATTATAACACCTTCATGTCTGTGTCGGTTCAACCTCATATATTAAGGTTTCTACTCTATTTTTAGTGTTAGAATTATAGTGGGTTTAAATACGAAATATTTGATATATATTCTATAGAATATGAATTTAATTCATTAATATGGTCCTGTAATGGTAATAATCCAATAAATATTTTTAATTAACTAACTCTTTATGTTTTTATAGTTATAAAAATGAGAGATTTGATAATTGCTTACTTATAAACAGTGTAACAACAATGAAATTATATATTGAAAATTTTCTTATTAATATATACATGTGTCATATAATGTGACATATATGATAATAAATGACTTCACATTATCGTTAATTTAGACCATAATATTTTTATAACATTACCTCTAGGATAAAAAGCTAATTAATGGTACATTAATGATATAGATATGTTTGATGCTTTAAAATAATTGTTTGAAAAAATATTGACCTTTAATAACCTATACCTAAAAATAGTTTTTTGACATATATAATTTTTATATAACAAAATTAAATCTATTTTTTATTCAACATGTGAAAATGAGATGAATATGAAATTTTTTCTATTTTTCTAAAATAGTTTATTTTTAAGGTGAATAGTGTAAAATTGTCTTTTTACCAAAATTGAAATTTTTTAAAGATATTATCATATGATATGCTTGAGATAAAAATTTGAAACCATAAAAAATATATCTAATAAAAAAAATTATGAATTTTAAAATATTAGGTTTAACATAGAAATCATATTCTTATCATTTTGGACTTTTATAATATATAGTCGACATAAAAACAATTTTTTTAAAGATATTTTATAATTGAGAAATGATGTTCTGATTTTTTTTGACATCCAAAAAAAATTATTTACATTATCATTTTTTCATTAAAATAGAATTCATTGATTTTATTATCCATAACATAAATTTAAGCATAAAATACTCTTTTTCTAAGAAATAGTTTTTACTGGATAGATGCACTAATATTAATTTATTTTTTGTAAATATTAGAAATTTTATTTTGTAAAAATATTTCAAAATATTATGTTATCATGTTTTTTACGGTCAATAAATTTTGTTACCAAGTGTAAAAGTGTAGTTACCTTGGCAGGGGTAAATTTGGGTAAACGATTTTTAACATAGTGAAAAGGTTAAAATATGTGAAAACACTCATTATATTGGATAGTGGAGGGAGGATCAACATTATATAACACCCCACTCCCTTTTTTTATTTAGGGAGGCTTTTACCTTAAAAATAGACTAAATATATTGAAAAGAAATGATATTTCTTAAAAAAATATACAGTTTTTACTTATAAAATGTTCTCAGATCCTCCCTATTTATGTACCCATTTTAAGGATTTGGAAAAAAAATATTCTTAGGGTATAATAAATAACCTTCTAATAACCATGAAGTGTTTTTCTAACCATAATACCATTCTAACAATATTTATGGAGTTACCCAAGAGATAACTTCCTAGGGAGAGGTATTAAACTGAACCCTACATTTCTGGTTCTTTTCATCGTTTACACCAATAAAGCCCCCTTTATCAATGGAGGTATTATAACAACTAAATTTTTAATATTAATATGTGTTATTAGACTGATTTAATATCAATTTTATAACATCCTCCAAAACTGTTGCGGAAAATGAAAACATCTTCATGTGTATATTTGGATTTCCACCTCAATAAAGGACATACTTTGTTTTCAATCACCACCTTAAATGGATAGTTCATAATGGTTATATAATTAGATGAAATGATATCAAAAACATGGTTATAAATCTGAAAAAAATTATATCATTTCCTACCATACTACCATTAAATGGAAAATAAAAGTGTCATCCATTCATATGTGAAGACTACTGCCTCCATGGAACGATTTGTTTCTTTTCCATGACCATCTAACATAGATTACTCTTAAAAATTATTAACTATGTAAAAATGATATTTTTTACACCATTAATATTATAAATGAATAATATTGGCCATTTTATACGTGTGATTAACAAGAAATGATCATAATGGATTTAACCCACTTTAATGGGCTTATTAAGGAATATTTGTTTAATTTCGGTCCATTATGGGATATCCATTGAAAATATATAAATATTTATTAATGGAATAATAAAATAAATAAAACTCCAAAATTATAGTGTTCATGAAGTTATTTTAGAAAAATTTTGATCATATTCAACAAATTGAATGTGTGGTAGAGAAATTAACCGAACAAACACAAGTAAACGACGTTAATAGAAAATATATATAAAAAAACCATATTAAAATTTATATATATGAAAAATATTATTGGTTATTTATTTAATGAACTTAATTTAAATTATTTTAATTTTATGAACAAGTGCATTGCGTATTCTGACCAGATGTAAGGGATCTTTTATACAACCCCATTCATTTATCTATTACACAATCTCTTAATTTTTCATCCTTTTATGAAATATTATTCTCATGAAATTACTCTATGTTTTCATATATATCCCTTATATATAGTTAAATATAATTTTCATTTTTTTGGGTTATACAAGATTTTAATTTGTTTACAAATTCCATATTTAATGTAAACAAAATTTAAGGGATATTTTTTATTTCTTGTGTCATTTCATGAATCACCACAATAACATGTTTTTAAACCATGAATATTTTTAAAACCCCTAATTATTTTATGGATGAACCTCTTAGTTCAATTCATTATTTTATAAAAAATAATTCACTCTTTCCATATTTAAAAAAATCCTTAACTTCCAAAAATCATCTCCTGAGTTGTTCAATTTTACTCATTATTCAACGTATCCTTATAATATGTATTAAATATTTTAATTCCATTATAAATACATATGAACCTTTTTCAATTATTAAAGTCCAAAAAAATTTATTTAATTATTATTTTCAGAATCCTTATGATTTAGAATATGATCATTCCGTGAACCAGAATTATGAAACCCACTTCTTTCTCGTGGGTTTGATCATTATTATGAATTATGTATAGTTTATTTCTCTCATATGGTATAAATATTTATTATTTTCATTAGTTTTTTTATGATATCAAAATTATATATCCATATAGTGAATTGGGTAAACTTTTATATCACATGAGATGTTACTTGAGGGATTCATGAGTGAACCTAATCTACCATGAGAATTTATCAACATTATGATGATGGTTTTGGGAGGGACCATTGACATATATTTATGATGTAAAGAAATATTTTGTAATCACATATTCCATTATTCTATGATCTTTTGATTTTATTTTCTTATTCAATATTTCCATGCCTATGATAATTATATTTCAAGACATGATTTATTTCCATGTTTGTTCCCTTATTAAGCTTTACATATCACCCTGTTCCTTATGTATCTTCCCTAGGGTATCAAATACAATTTTATAGGATATTTCTGAATAAGTATAACATTGTGGAGTTTAAAATAATTATGTTTTTTTTAATTTAAGATGATTCATTTATGTGTATAATATTACAAAGACAATATACCTCTATATTCTTGGTTTATGTTTGTTGGAAAAAGTATATTGAAAATAATTCAATAATTTATGTTTATGGATTCTATAACTGTAGATGTAAACAAATCATGGTATGGTTATTTTTAGATAATATTATTCAATAAATTTAGTGAAATAATTATGAAAAAGATTCATAATAGGATAACATGTTGATTTTTTGTTAAAATATTGAGTATGTGGTTTTCCATGAAATAGAATACCCATCTAGATACTAAAAATTTATACAGGCTTCTGAATATATCTACCTAGGGGTAATAACCACCAAAATAGTAGATTGGTTATTAATCCAATCATCACATGGTGTATGAAAAATAGGCATACATATAAAAATAGTTTTAAAATCATGGGTGATATGACTTGGATAATTTATATACTATTAAGAAACCATTATGAAGGATTTTAACACATTTATTTTGGAACATAATTTGGTTAGATAACCTAATAAGAAAATGACCATGGGTAACATTGATTGAAAATTACAGAATAATATGTTAGGTTTTTCACATCATGTATGTGTAACTCATTATAATTTTAGGATTTACCTTTTATATAATTATTAATAAAAGTATTACTATCCCTAACTATCCTTTATTTTAGAAAATTGTTAGATATAGGAGGATTCCATTTAGTGAAATTTGATATTGGATATGTTGTGAGAACCCTAAAAATAATAATATAATGATGGATGTCGGATTTGATAACCTCTTGACAGTACTTAAACAACTAAACCATGTTATAAATATTAACTTAAATAACAAGGAACTCTATTCAATATGTCATTTTGTATTTAGTTCATTTATGTGAATGATAACTCTAATTTTTTGGATATTTTATTCTATAATCGCGAAATAATAGATTAAATAAATTGAGAAGATATTCTCTCTTCTTTAATGCTCTGAGAAATAGTAGGTTATATTGGTTATTTAACACCCTACGGGAGAATCTAATCAGTTCTATATAGTGAGAAAATCGATGATTCCCAAGGAAGATATAAAATCTATCCATTGGGAGAAATTTAATAAATCATTTATATACAAATATTTTACTCTCACTCAACATTATAAAATGAAAAGGGAATTCCTTTCATGTGAGGAAAAGGAAGATGAATCATTCATGTATTATGAGGTGAACTTCACAAATCTACCATATTAATCCATTTTCCTCGACATTAAAACTAAAAGTATGACTGTCTACTTCTTCTGTGGGATAAAATAAAGTATACAGAGATATTTGTAAATTTGAGTCACTGATAGTTTTGATGATGATGTATGATTTTTCCTCAAATATTAAATTGAGATTGGTAATTCCATGTAGTATTGAGGGACTAGAGATAATAAATGAATAATAGATTTTAACTCTAGGTGATCACTAAATAAAACATAAGGTGGTAATAAAAATAAAAACCCCACATTTGAAGAGTGTGGAAATTATCATCTTTGGAAATGTCTAAAGAATCCAAGAAATGTCTCAAGCATAGAAAGTAAGGACATCAATCCAACACATGTAGAAGTGAGTTGAATAATCCAAATAACATGATTAATGAAATTAATTTATAGACTAGTCCTTTTCCTATTATCCAATGTTTCAACTACTATTTTCATGGTCATTATGAAAACTAATTCACTAAGATGAGGGTTTTCGATGATAACTAATTATAACATCTCCAAAGTCCAAGATAGAAAGGGAATTCATATACTATCACTACAATAGAGGTGGATAAAGACAATTATGTGGGGATAGGTATGATTTTTATTAATTCACAAATAGTGAAAATATTATATCATCTTGATTATATACATTCTTTCATATCATGGAAGTTTAGTAGAACTATTCAAATACCAAGGAAATACATTGAGGTTATGTTATCAGTGAAAAAATATAATGGATTGATTATTAAATCTCAATTACATTTCTCTTCCCCAGTTAATATATGCACGATTTATATCCTAGAAAACATTATAGTAATTAAATTTCTGGAATTTGATGTTATATTGGGAATAAATTGGATGTATTGGCATGGAACCCACATCAACAACTTAGAGAGGGAAATACAATTCTATATTAAAAATTACCTTGAAATTTCATACAAGTGTAAGGAAAAGGATGAACATACTACGGAATCTTATTTATAATAATGGATATTGTTACCATATGAGAAAGTGTATCTAGCTTAAATGAGTGAAATTAAGAAGAATAATCTTGTGGACATTACACAGATGCATTCCTAAAAGAATTGTATGGTCTTCCTCGTGATCAAGAGGTTGTGCTCTCAATTGATCTTATACGTGGATCTCTAATGAAATCAAAGAGTCCATATATAATTTATCCTATAATATAGATGAATTGACGAAGAAATTAGATAAATTTTTTGTCATGGGTTTCATATTCCCATGTTCTTCACAAGGGGGTTTACCGGTTCTATTGGTCAAGAAGAAGGACGAGTTGATGTATCTATGTATTTATTATAGTGAACTCTACAATATGATGATAATGAATATGTATACCCTAACATAGATTGATTAATTCTTCAATATGTTATGTAGATCAAAACAATTCTATCAATTTGACCTTTAATAGGGATGTCCTCATTTAATGGTTTGGACAGAAAATATTCCCAAGACCTCCTATAATACATTTTATGTTCACTATGTGATCATAGTCATTTCATTTAAACTCAAAAATGATCCAAATATATTCATAGAAAAAATTAATAGAGTCTTTAGATATTAGCTCAATAAATTTATTGTTGTCTTTATAGATTATATTATTATTACTCTAAATGTAAGGTGGAATATGTGGAATATTTGAGGTCAGTGCATAAGACATTGAGGAAGAGGAATTTATATCTATGTTATAGTAAATGTATGTATTAAATGGAAAAATTATAATTCTTGAGGAATGTTATAATGATTAAGGGCATATATGTGGACACTTAAAATACTAAATTGAAATAGTAATAGACTAGGAAAATAATTTTAATGGAGTTTGATAGTTTTATAATATTATCTAGGTGCTATTAGTGATTTGTGAGTAACTATTCATTATTTTAAAACTCACGCACCAAGTTAAATCAGTAGGGATTCCATTATTTCTAGATATACGATTCATGAGAGAGATTCATGGATCTATAGAAGTGGATATCCATATCAATGGTATTTGGACTACCCACATATGGGGAAGGTTTTTTCATCAATAGTGATTAATCCAAAACGTTTTGGGGTTATGTACTCATGTATAATGATAAAGTGATCGCATATGGATAAAGAATGTTGAAGGTGAATGAATAGAACTATCTAAAAATGATATTGAGTTGGATATAGTAATCATTGAATGGAATATTTATAGGAATTTCATCTATAGATATAAATGATACATATATACATACTACAAGAGAAAAAATATATATCAACACAACAGGAGCACAACAAGCACCAATGAAGATGGTTAGTTTTGATCAAAGATTATGATTGGTCAATCCACTACATTCTGGGGAAAGAAAAAATTGGTGGTTGATCTAAGATGAAAATATATTTTAGTCTTATTTATTATGTGTATTTAGAATGTATTTGTAACACCCAAAGCATCCATGGTACTTTTCCCTTTGAATAATGCAGAAGCCTATATTTTACGCAACTTGGAGTTTTAACACACCACGACAAATGAAACTACCCGTTATGAATAGTAATACCCCACTTTTTGTAATTTAATAAATTTTAATTTCCAAAATATACTTAATTTTTTGATTCGTAATATCATAATTATCTTACGGTGAAGTTTTGGTATTTTTATGAGAACTATCAATTTTTAATGAATAGTGAAAAACACTGCATTATTGTTAAAAAACGACTTTTTATTTAAATAATTACTTATTTTATGATAATTTATTTTCGGTCTAAATATATATAAAATACCTATATTTTTTCAATGTAATTCATTGGATTAATTTTATAAAAAGTTTAGATATATAAAACTTTATTGAAATTTTTACCATCTTTTACCCACCTTCAAGGAGCATTTGAAAATTTGCATAATGTAACACCCCGAACCCTCTAGACTAGAGCTAGTACATTACTTGTTACATTGGAATGGTTAGAAGGAATTAAAATCCCTACGGAATGATCAATTTATTAGTCTTAAAGAAACATGATAAATAAATGTAACACAAATTACATTGGAAAAGGTTACAAAATACACTACATAACAAAAACTAAAAACTGCATCCACATGAACTCAATAAATTATCTCTACTACATCACTTGTTGAAGGTAAATAGTGATATGGTTGAGCTCAAATTCTTATTAAGGTTTAAAAATGGCAATAGCATGAATCAATAATAACTGAATTGTAAACAATTTGACATAATCTTTATGGAATAGTGAATAAATGAAAAACTCACGCCATTAATAAACTAAGAATGAAACTGCATCCTCAGATTTTTTCATAGTGAAAACATCATGGATAGTAATAATCAATAATGAATAAAGTGAATTATTATTAATTTTACGTCATGTATCAGACACATGAAATCATAATACCATGAAAACGGGTTAGTTTTGTGGGTAGAAACCAATCTATTTTTTGGAAACAAACTCAAACGGTTTGTCGCCAAACTGATTTGTCTCATGAGACCTACCGATGCATTGAGGGGATATAGAGGTCCCCAACTTCCACTGTATGTCAAAATAATACTTTATACATTGATTCAATACAAAATCAATATTCTTTTCCAATATCAATAAAGATTAGAGTATACAGATTCATCAATATTTCTATAATTAAAATAACTTTTGAAATAAACACCTCATGTAAAATGGTATATGATTTAGAAAAAAAATCCATGATATGAGATTATGGATATTTAATATAAATATAATTTCAAATGAAAATTTACCTCAAATGGGAAGTAGATACACCACATAATTATTATTAGGTTCACCACACAAAGTTAGTCACAACAAAATAGTAGTTGAGACAAAGTCTCTTACCATAATATAATCAGTCAAATAATATGACCAGAACATAATAAACCTAAAATTAATCAATTAATAAAATTAATATAAATATAATCATGTTATTATATATCAAATTTAAGTACACTTATACCACATACAATAAATAAGTGGCGAGCAATGAAAATCTCACAGAAATGAAAGTGAGATGAGAAACCACTAACCTAATACCCGAGTGTGTTCTTCGTTTGTTTTAATGACCTGAATAATAAATTTTAGCTTCATTAATTAATAATTCCAGAACCTAATAAACATTTAATTGATTTAGTAGAACCTTATTAGGTTCATTCATGGCCCTTTTTATGGGTTTAATAGGTTCAATTTTCTTCTTTTGGAAGCATTTTCTTCCTTTGATTTCATGATTTGTTTACTTGTTTTCATGAATGAAGTTCATTTGAAATGTGGTTAAACATCCAGAATTGTTAATGTATATTATTAATGAAATTAAGGAGATATAATTGATATTATAATGATTTGGGTTTATATACCATGATGATGATTCATTCCTTAAAAGTTTATTACAAATATTCGGATTAACTTGGCCATTTTTTTCATAACGAACTTGTTTTGTATTATAATTTTATATTATGAGTGTATAAGGATCACAGAACATTATTGAGATTAAATAAATATATTATTATCTGGTTCAACCATTAAAATGGTTTCAAGACCAGGAGTGAAGGGGAAAGTGAAGAACAAAACTTCGCCGTCCCCAAACGTTTTAAATTGGAACCTCATGGATGTTGATTTCATTTATAAAAATAAAAGATAGGGAGTAAGAAGAATGATTATGGTTCATCCATTAACATGAAATAATTCCATTATATAGATGATAAAGGAGTTTATCATGGTCATATGAATATAGGAGGTGAGGAGAGAAAAAGAAAAGACATGAACTTGAAAATAAAAGAAAAGGTGAGGGATCCCTTATGATAATTCGGCAGCGTAACGACGTCACTTAAAATTTTATAAAATGAAACGATGAGAGAAAAAGGGTATCTCATCATATTTAAATTAAAATTACAGTAATAATAAAACATAAAATCAAACCAAAACATTTTTTAATGTAAAATCAAAAAAATAACAAAAAAGAAGTGTCGACTAAAAGAAGAGAATGAAGGATTTTCTTACCTTGTAGAGTAACTCCTAGATCTTGTAGGATGGGACCTTGGGGGATTAAGGACAGATTGGGAGGAATCCTAGAGATTTAAAACCTCCAGAACTTAGAGGATTATGGATTTATAATTAATGAATAAAAATTGATGAGTGGGTATTTATAGAAAAAGTGAGGTAGTTTTTAATAATTTCAAAGGGACACCTCATTAGTGGCTTTTTTCCAAACCATTGGATTTACCATGGTATTTGCCCATGGTTTTCACCACTTGGGACACCTCATGTCATATGATACGGTAAAAAAGTAGACCTGCCTTTTATTTTAATTATTATGTCATTATAATGTCATTAAACTACCAAAAACTCAAAACCGTATTTTTACTATTCATGAAATTTTAAAGTATTTTAGAAAAATCCAAAAAATTCACCACAACCATTTTTCGACATTTAAAATTAAAAAATAAACTCTATTTTTTGAAAATAATTTTATACTTATTTTAATTTTAATTTTTAAATATAATCACAGTTAATTTGAAAAATAACAATTTAAAGGTAAAATTAGTTTTGTATTACATTGAAAAATTAATTATCTTATCATTATAATATTTCCTTAAGACAATAAAATATTATTTTTATTTACTATTTATAAGGGTTATATTAATATTCATGAGGGTATGTTTTTATTCATTAAAAAAATCAAGTTGGTTCTATTAGACACCAAATAGATTATTGGTCACAACTCTAGATGACCGTTTTTTGAAATTCAAAACATATAAGTGGAAAATATATGTTAAGTGGATATCTTATAACTTCCTCCTATGATATTTTTCTTCAAAAAAGTCATAGTGTTTCATGAAATATAGGCTTTTTAATTAATAGAATGTATTTAAGAGGAACAAACCATAAAATTTTTGGGGGTGTTATATTATTCCCACCTTCGGAAATTTCATCCTCAAAAGATTATGTATAAATACCACAAAGTAGATGTGGATGGTTCTTCTTCATAACATCCTTAGGTTCCCTTGTTGCTTCCTCCATATTTTTGTTTCTCCAAAGAACCTTTACTAGACGAGTGGTGCAATTTCTCAATACCTGCTTACCTGTGCTAATAATCCCGATAGGCTTTTCACAGTATGACAAATCAGGTTTCAGTTCTATTTCATTATAAGTGCGTACATGCATTGGGTCTGACATATATTTCTTTTACAATGACACATGGAACACATCATGAACTCTGAAGTGATTTTGCAGCATCACTAAATGGTAAGCTACAACTCCAATTCTTTCTAGAACATCAAATGGTCTGATGTACATGGGGCTCAGTTTCCCTCTATTGCCGAACCTTAAGACACCCTTCCATGGAGATACTTTTAGAAAGACATGATCTCCAACATTAAATTAATATTCCATCCTCTGGTTTTCAGTATAACTCTTTTGCCTACTTTTTGATTCTTTAATACAGGCTTGTATTGTCTTCACCTTTGTTGTGGTCTCTTCAATATGTTCTAGGCCTATAAGTTTCCTCTCTCCAACTTCATCCCAGCAAATTGGAGTTCGAAATACCTTTCCCTATAATGCTTTATATGAATCCATTTGAATAATAGAATGGAAACTATTATTGTATGAAAATTCCCCAAAAGGTATGTATTTATCCCACATACCGTTTAAGTCAAGAGAACATGACCTCATCATATCTTCTAGAGATTGAATAGTCATTTCAGACTGTCCGTCAGTTTGAGGGTGATAAGAAGTACTCAGACAAAGCTCGGTATTCAAAGCCTTTTGGAGACTTTTCTAGAATTTTGATTTAAACCATGGATATAGATCAGTAATAATTGATAGAGGTGCACCATATTGTCTTAAAATTCATTAATATAAAGTCTTTCTAGGTGCTCAAGCGGTAAATCCTCTCTTATAGGAAGGAAATGTGATGATTTTGTGAGATGATCAACAATTACCCATATTACATCATTCCTTCTAGATTTCCTCGGTAGTATGATGAAAAAATCCATTGTAATGTTATCCCACTTCCACATAGTAATAGGTTGAGGATGCATCACTACTTTTGGTTGTTGTCTCTCTGCCTTCACTTGTTGACAAACTATACAGCTTGACACATAGTTAGCAATTTCCCACTTCATATTATCCCACCAAAAATATTCTTTCAGATATCTATACATCTTATTGCTACCCATGTGTGTAGAGAAATTTAAGCTATGTGAATCATATAATAGTTACCTTTTTAGCTCAGTTACAGATGGAAAACATAACCTCTTCCCAAATTTCAGAAGTCTTTCTTCATACACGAAGTCATCCTGTCACCCACCATTGACAACATTAATTTTCTTGTGCAAATTCTCATCATCATATTGAGAGCTTTTTATCTTCTTTAATAATGTTGGTTTAACAATAATTTTAATGAGAAAATAAGTTTCCCCTTTCTTAAAAATTCCCATATACATCTTTAGTAGATCCAAAAATATAGGATCTATCTCAATCTTCATTTGAGTCAGAATTCTGTGATCCTTCCTACATAATGCATCTGCCACCTTATTCACCTTTTGGGTGATAGTGTATTGATAAATCGCAATCATTGAGTAACTCAAGCCATCACCTTTTCCTCTTGTTGAGTTTTTTTTGTGCGAAAATGAATTTCAAACTCTTGTGATCCGTGTATATCTCAAATATTTCACCGTAAAGATAATGTCTACATATCATTAGGGAAAATATTACAAATGATAACTTATGATCAGGTGTTGGATAATTTTTATCATGATTATTCAACTACCATGACGCATAATAAATAACCTTACCAGTTTGCATAAGGACTCAACCCAAAGCATTTTATGATGAATCACTATATATTACAAATTCATCACCTCCATATGGAAGAGTCAAAATTAGATTAGTGGCCAATATTATTTTCAATTCTTAGAAGTATTTTTTACATTATTTTGTCAACACAAACTTAACAACTTTACATGTGATCTTGGTTAGCGGGTTCGCCAGTTGGGCGGAATTCTAAACAAAACGCAGATAGTAACATACTAACCCAATAAAACTATGTACCTCAGTTATGTTTTTTTGCATGGGCCAATCATGGATTTCCTTTTTATTTTAATTATCAACTAGGATTCCATCTTTAGGGACAATATAACCATGAAAAGAAACTGATTGGATACAATATCCACACTTGCTAAACTTCCCATATAATTCATTTCTTCTAAGAGTTTTCAGAATAATCTGCAAGTGATCTTCATGGTCTTCATAGATTTTTGAGTATACCAAGATAATATCAATGAATACCACAAAAATGATATCAAGATATTATTTGAAAACTATATTCATTAAATCCATGAAAATATATGGTGCATTTGTCAGTCCTAAATGCATCACTATAAACTCGTAATGCACATACCTGATTCAAAATTTTGTCCTCGAAATATCTTCCTTCCTCACACGCAGTTTATTATATTCTGATTGAATTTAAATCTTTGAAAAGTATTGAGCTACATGAAGATGATAAAATAAATATTCAATATGGAGAAAATGATACTTATTATTTATTGTAATAGAATTATTTTCCCTATGATCAATGCGTGGCCTCATGGATCTATCTTTCTTTTTGACAAACAAGATTGAGACTCCCAATAGAGAAACTCTAGGTCAAATAAATCTTTTTTCATTCAAATACACTAGTTGTTTCTTTAGATCTACTAACTCCACAATGGACATTCTATATGGGGTCTTTGATAAAGGTCTTGAACCAAGAATTAAGTTAATGTAGAATTCAATTTTCCTCTTTGGAGGATGTCCAGGTAAATCCTATGGAAACAAATCAATGTATTCGTGAAATATATGCACATCTTCAATTTTAATATTTCTTTCCTCACCCAATGATATTGGGTTCTATTCCTCCCCATGAATTGAATTCAATAGAGCTACTGGGGGTGGGTCTAGATAAGAATCATATGGTGTGGTCTCTGCTCTAAAAATAAGAGATTCTACACATGGCTAATCCCATAATCAGAAAACAGTTTTCTTTGAGGAATAATTTACGTTTCAATAATTCATAATGACTTGTAAAGAAAATATTAATTATCCTAAGAATATCCCCCGGGAGTGTCGTAACCAAGACTGCAGCCAAGCCCGTTGTCTTGTACAAGGATACCCCAGGTCAAGCTTGAAACTCCTGGTCAAATCATTAACTCCTAGGTACATCTATGCGAGAGCCACCACTAACTGATCGTATCCAGAAAGGGATGTATTTCCAAGAAGGATTCCTATAATCTATACCTTAACAAAATACTAGGATATTCTTGTACATTTATCCTAAAATAATCCCTTAGGTATTTGTTCCCTGCTATAAATGTCATATTGCAGTTTTCATGTTTTCTTCTAAACATCCTCTAATATCAACTGTAACACCCCAACCCCTCTAGACTGGAGACGGTGCATTACTTGTTATATTGGAATGGTTAGAAGGAATGAAAATATAGAAAGAATGATATTTTTAGTAGTCTGAAAGAATATATATACAGAAATGTAACTCAAATTACATTGGAAAAGGTTAAAAAATATAATACATAACAAAAACTAAAAACGACATCCACATGAATTCAATAAATGATATCCACATCATCACCTATTGAAGGTAAATAGTGAAAGGGGTGAGCTCAAATTCTTATTAAGGGTTACAAATGGTGGAATCATGAATCAATAATAAATGAATTGTAAACAATTTGATATAATCAACATGTCATGGTGAATAAATGAAAAACTCACGCCATTAATAAACCAAGAATGAAACTACATCCATAGATTTTGTCATAGTGAAAACGTCATGGATAATAATAATTGATAATGAATAATGATAATGCTTATTAATTAGATGTCATGTATCTGTCACATGAAACCATTATACAGTTAAAACAGTTTAGTTCTGTGGGTAGAAACTCATCTGATTTTTGGAATCAAACTCCAAGGGTTTGTCACCAAACTGATTTGTCTCATGAGACCTACCAATGCATTGAGGGGATATAGAGGGCCCCACCCACCACTTAATTTCCAAATAATTTTTTATACATTGATTCAATACAAGTACAATATTCCTTTACAATATCCGTCTAGTGTAGAGTATACAGATTCATCAATATTTCCATAAATAAAATAACTTCCCAAATAAACACAATATATAAAATGGTATATGGTTTAGACAAAAAACATATCCATGATATGAGATTATGGATTTTTAATATAAATATAATTAAAAATAAAAAGTGATCTCAAATGGGCATAAGGTACATCACATAAGGATTATTAGGTGCACCACACAAAGCTACTCGCAACAAAATAGTAGTTGGGACAAAGTCTCTTAGCACAATGTAATTGGTCGAATCATATGACTATAAAATAATAACCCTCAAATTAATAATTGAATAAAATTAACATAAATTGAATCATGTAATGATATATCAGATGGAAATACACATATACCACATACAAAAAATAAGTGGCGAACAATGAAAATCTCATAGAAATGAATGTGAGATGAGAAACCCCTTACCTTATTCTCGAGAGTGTTCTTTGTTTCTTTTAATGACCTGAATAATAAAATTTAGTTTCATTAATTAATAACTCCAGAACCTTATATACATGTAATTGATTTATTATAACCTTATTAGGTTCATTCAGGGCCCTTTTTTGGGTTTAAGTGGTACAATTTTCTTATTTTGGAACCATTTTCTTCCTTGGTTTTAATGATTTGTTTATTTTTTTTATGAATGGAAGTTCATTTGAAATGTTGTTAAACATACATAATTGTTAATATATCTTATTAGTGACATTAAGGATATATAAATGATTTCATAATTATTTTTTGGTTATATACCATGATGATGATTCATTAGTTAAAAGTTTATTACAAATATTCAGATTAACATTCCCATTTTGTTCATAATGTACTTGTTTTGTATTAATATTTTATATTAAGAGTGTATGATGATTCCAGAAAATTTAGGTGATGAAATAAATATATTATTATCTGGTTCAACCAATAATATGATTTCATGACCAGTAATGAAGGGGAAAGTGAAGAAAGAAACTCCATCATCCACAAAGGTTATAAATTGGAACCTCAAGTATGTTGATTTCTTTTATAAAAATAAAAGGGAGGGAGTACAAATATTGATGATGGTACTTCTATTCACATGATATAATTCTAGTATATAGATGTTACTGAAGTTTATCATGGTCATTTGAATAGAGGAGGTGAGTATATAATTTGAAAATATATGAACTTGAAAATAAAAGAAAAGGTGAGAGATCCCTTATAAAAATTCGGCAGCCAAACGATGTTGCTTAAAATTTTGAAAAATGAAATGATGAGATCAAATGGGTACCTCATCATATTGAAATTATAATTACAGTAATAAGAACACATAAAATCATACCCTGACAATTGAGAATGGAAAATCAAATAGATAACATAAAATAAGTGACGACTAAAAGTAGAGAATAAAAGATTCCCTTACCTTGTAGAGTAACTCCTAGATCTTGAAAGATGGGACCATGGGGGATTAAGGACACCTTCTAAGGACTAATAAAGAGGTAAAACCACCAGATCATTGAAGATGATAAATTTTTAATGAAATAAAACAAATGGATTAGTGGATATTTACAGGAAAATTGAGGTAGTTTTTAATAATTTCAAAGGGACACCTCATTAGTGGTTTTTTTCTAAACCATGGTTTTTCCCATGGTATTTTATATTGTATTTAGTCACTTGGGACACATCATGTCATATTATACTGTACAAAAGTTTACCATCCTTTTATTTTAATTATTATGTCATTATGATTTCATTAAACTATCGAAAACTGAGAACTGTATTTTTACTATTAATGAAATTTTCAAGTATTTTATAAAAATCCCAAAAATTAACAATAACCATTTTTTGATGTGTAGAATTAAAAAATGAACTCCATTTTTAAAAATAATTTACTATTTATTCTAAAACTAATTTTTAAATAATATCATAGTAAATTTTAAAAATATCAATTTAATGGTATAATTAGTTTTGTATTACATTAAAAAAGTAATTAATTTCTCATTATCTTATTACCTAATTAAGCTAAAATATTATCATTATTTACTATGTATAAAGGTCATATAACTATTCATGTTACTATTAATAATGGTATGTTTCTATTCATCAAAAAATAAAGTTGGTTTTATCAGACTCCAAATGACTTATTGGTCACAACTCTAGATGACTGTTTTTTGAAATTCAAAACAATGAGATGGAAAATTTATATTTAATGGATAGCTTATAACGTTCACCAATAATGTTTTCATTCAAAAAATACATAGTTCTTCATGGAATATATTTTATCTAATGAATCTAATGTATTTAAGAAGAACATACCATAAAATGTTTGGGGTGATATACATAAAAGGTAATTTACCACTTTTGTGAGTTAAATTTAAAAAATCTGAGAGACATAGTTTATATTAGTAAGTAAAATTTTGTTTATTATGATGATAATAATTTTTGATGAATAATAACGTTTTACTATTATTTACCATGGTTAAAAGTAAATAGGGTAATTAAGGGTAAACATGATATTATAATTACCCTAACACAAGTCCTAATTCTACGGGATAAGTGTAATTAGACCAAAACAACTTTAGGAATAAAATATGATCCCCTTTGGTCCACTTGGATAAGATTAATACATTTATTATTTTTTTTAAAGAAGAGTTAAATGTTTTAAATTCAATGTTTAATAACTAAATCATTTTTAATATAGGGTTATAAAGAAGATAAATTTGACTATAAATATTCATTAGAAATATAAAAAGTTTTCCTACATAATGGTATTTTATTTGTTATTTTTATACATTAAATGAAAAAATTAATTTATGACATAATGATGATGCAGTAATTACTTTATGAATGAAAGATTAAAATAATTAATATTATAAATATACAAATAAATTTAATTTTAGGATTTTTATGAATTAAACTAATTTTATAGGTTAATATTACATGTTAGGGTTGATTAAATAATTTTTTTTCTAAGTAATCATGTTGTTATGTTTTTCACAAAAACCAAATATTAAATAGTGTCAAAATTGACATAATTGAGTTTTTAAAATAAATATTATTTTATTAATTGATATAATATTCATAAAAATATAGGGTTCATTAAAAGGACATATATAAGGTTATATATATTAATAATTAATCACTTTCGGTTCTCTTGGCTTGTTACAGTATGTTTATAAACCGTATAATATAAAAATACAAAGAGACATGGTAAATGACAAACTATTTAACTAAGAGTTAGATCTGAAAGATAAGGTTAATATAGTGACATAAACCTATATAAACCCTATTTATTGAGATTTTTTAGACCCATATCCACATTATACTATAAATAAATAATTTTGGAGCCATTAGAAACCTAAAATTATTTTGTTACAAAATAATATTTCATGCTTTTCCTAAAGTGACCCTCACCTCTCTTATAAAAGGGCACTTCCCATTTTCATAATTTCCCACCTCCAAAGCAATTTGGCTCAACCAAAACCTGCCCAAATATCCTTCAAAATTTCCTCCATTCATCCTAGAGGAATTACTTTGGTCATAAAGCCATCCTATGGATCCCTTTTGATAAAATCAAAAGGAAGAACCCGAAGAAGTGGTAAATATTTCATCACCTTTTTCATGTTCTTTTATTCTTCCACTTCATTTTCTTTGTAGTTTCCATTCTAAAATAATAAATCCAGTATCTTATATATAATTTTTTGTTATTATAAAAATGACAAAACAATATTCTTTATTCTATCCATCATATGAATGACAAAGTCACCATACGTGCGTACGTACGACTTACCGTCTCCATGTCGTGGTGTAGTTTGTTATTTAAACACTCCATTATTTGGAAGGGTATAATAATGAGTATAAATGATGTAAATAATAAATAAGACATTTTAATTATTCTATATATATTATATACCATCCAATTACATATGATTTCACCATCAATATAATGATATTGCCGCTCATGAGTATGTACGGATTAACGTCTCCACGAACGTGATGAGATTCATTACCCATCGTAATCATTCAAGAATAATTGTTATTTTATGATTAACAATAATGTTTATGAACATAATATAATTATATATATGAATCAAATACATCATATTCATAACCATCATGTCTTATGTAACTAGGCATATAAAGGAAAACGAATCTGTTAACACCCGAGACAATGATACTACTAAATTTTATTGAAAAAGAAATATTAGAAGATAATATTTACAAATATGGTTATTTTATAATTTAATAAAAATGAATTAACTATTATAAATTATTTTAACAAACCCTCTACCAAGTAAAATTGCAAGTTAAGGGTTAATTTCACAAGCTATTTATTATCCAAGGTTGTTTTTATCTAAGTATCTACTGGGACCTCTTTATCATCCACATCCATGTTTTATTAAAAATGTATTTCAAAACATTTTTACTATTTACTAGAAAATGGGTTAAAGTCATTTATCTCCTTATTTGACCTAATATGTTTTGAAATGAATCTTTCCTTTATTTTCCAAACAAGTTAATTTATGACTTTTTTGACAAAATTAAGGTTAGATGTTTTTTTAACATATACGACGGGTGTGGCCATTTTCCAACATTATAATATAATTAAGGCTTCACATAAAATCTTATAAGAATATTTTCAAAATAAATGTATTCTTTTATAATAATACGACTTTTAAATTATTTCAAAATATAAAGGGAAATTTCTCTAAAATTGTTTTGATTTCATCTATATCAACACCCTTTGATGGATTTTACGCTTGTTTGAAGTTGATTTATTATGATAAAAATCTTCCATGTTGAATTGAAATTTTTGAGATATTTTTTACTATGGAGGTGTTATTTTTACACCATTCATGGTTTATCTATAATGTATTGACATTTCGTATGCTAGTTTTAATATGAATGGTTTTGTTATGTTTAAACCTTTTCATATGAGGAAGGAATTTTACTTATTATGTGACAGGTGGAGCCCACTATATCTTCTCAATGAATAAATAGGTCTCACGAGATAAACTAGTTTCTTGGAACATGGCATTGAAAAAATCTTATTTGTAGTCTTGGCACAAGGCCTTGACTATGTGGTTATGAAGTCTGGAATTATGCATTCCACCATTATGAAAATTGTTATTGATATTGCATGTGATTATTATACTAGTGGAATATCCATGTGAATAAGTAAATGGAATTATTTGATTTAATATTTTTCTTAATATTCTGATGTTTAAGTTTAAAATTCTTTTGTTTTATCCTCATACATTGCCTTAAATTTTTATTCTTATTTATGAAATTTTCCGCTATATTGTTATCCTTACCGGGCATCTAATCTCACCACTTTATATGTTTTATTTTTCCTACGATGTGAAGAATTATTTTATTGTTTACCTACAGGGATAGGATAATAATATAAGCATGTTCAAAAGGGGAAAAATGTTGTTGATGTTTTTTTCATGAGGTAATGCAAATCTTTTGAATATATCTAGTACATCCAAGGCTACTGATCTGATCGATATTTTGGAAAATGATAACTTGTATCATTCCAATGTTATGTAATAATGCACTATCTCTGGGTAACTTGGGTTGGGGAGTTACAATATTGATCCCCTTGGAGATGTAAAGGATGAACATGGGAATCATGAAGGAAGGAACATCTTCTTATATTTTTTAATTTTTATCTCCACTATCCATAATGGATATGATTAAGAAATATCCATGGGATAATGTGGAGATATAGAAGATAGTGGAGTCTACGAGGAAGGGGAAACCCTCCAAGTTTAATTTTGATGATTAAGGAGTTGTTTGATTTGGGAAACAACTAATCTTAACCATAGAGATGGAGATAACAAAAGAAAAATCTAATCATGCTTATATCTCAAAAATTACCACTTCACATAAGGAGCATGAAGATGAATAATGATATATGAATACACTATTTGTGGGAAAATAATAAGGAGATTGAATAATATACATAAATGTGTCTAGTGTGTCAGTAGAAAAAAGGAAAAAAATACAAAAGTCCAAAGGGATGATTCAACCAATTCCCATACCAATGTGGAAATAAAAATACATCACTATGGATTTCATCACAAGCCTTCCAAATATATCCAAAGGAAACAATGACATAAGGGTTCTGATGTAGTATCTTATAAAAGACCGATCACCACATTTCTATTTTATAGGACTTCTCCCTCGATCACCTTAACATGATATATATTAGAGAAGTTAAAAGCATTCATGGAACACAACTATCGATTACTTGTTAATGATTTGAGGTTTAACTAAAATAAATCGAAGAGTATTTAATATTTTACAAACATAGGGTTAAGATTTCTTACAATCTATCACCCTCATTATAACGTCCAGTCTAAAAAACAATTCATACACTTGGGGATATGCTGTGTTATTTCTCAATGTACTTCAATGGAGGTTGGGACCAACATCAACCATGGGATGTTTTCTTGTACAACAATAATTTCTACTCAAGCATTGAAATGGACCCATATTAATCCATATGCAGTAAGATATATAGAATGCTTATGTGATGAGATGAAGTTGGTGAATGAATGTTTATAATACCAAAGACGGTAAATGAAATGGTTGAAAAGGGTATGTTTATTCAACAAAATATTAGGACAACTTAATGTCAAAAATATATTTATGTTTATATCATTAGAAAAAAATTTGAGTTTATGTTTGCTGAAATTTTTTTCATATATATAAATGGAAAAGATTCATTAGGTGTTGGAAGAATGGGATGTTGACTCCAAGATACATTGGTTTCTTTGATTTTCTTGAATGCCTTAGAGCTATTAGATATCTACCATCACCCTCACCAACAATTTATAATATACATGATGTGTTCCATGTATCACTTTTAAGGAAGTAAATACCAGATTCTTCACATGTATTGAATCTATTGGTGGGAAAGTTGGATGATGATCACTCTTAGGATGCGTATCTAGTTAAGATCTTGGACAATAGAAACAAAGTTCTATGCAAAAACAAAACTCACATACTCAAGGGACATAGAGGAAATGAAAAGTTTAAATAAGATACATAGGAAATTAAGGATAATATGAGTAAAATTACCATAATTTTTCCAATATTGAATGGAATCAAATTTCAAGGGTGAAATTTCTTAAGGGGGGAGATTGTAACAACCCTAAAATTATATAGAGAAACTTACCATAGAAATATATAAATATTTAATATAATGTAATATAGATGATGAGAACTAAAATCACCTTATAATTAATTAGTATCACAATATGTTTATAATAATACCCCTATAATATAAATCTATTTTATGATATAGTAATAATATAGATATATTTCATTCTTTAAAATATTTTTTCAACAAAATACTATGTTCTAATAATATATATATATATAACTAATTTATAAATTATATATGTTGAATATAATTAAATTAATTTTCTTTTTTGGATCAATCATGTGAAATTTAACTTAGAATTACTTTTTAGGTTTTTTATCAAATAGCTGATTTTTAGGGTGAATATTGAAAAATACAACTTTAAAAAAAATCAGTTTTAATGATATTTTGATGAGATATGTTGGAATTAAAAAATTTGAAACATTTAAGATATATTTGTAAAATAAAAAATTTATATTCTAAAATATTAGTTTGAGCTTATAAACCAATTTCCGAGAGTTTTGGACTTAATTAATATCTCGTCTGAATAAAAAAACTATTTTGGGATTTATTTAAAATAATTATTTTCTTTAAAATTTTTCTTTCTAGTTTTTACTAATATTATAGAGAAATTTATTTGTTGTATAATAATAATTTTATTTCCTAATAACCAAATACATAGATAATATTTTCATAGACATTAATTTTAATTTTACAATGAACTTTTTCTAGGAATCAGTTTTTACACATTATATGTTCTAATAATAAAATTAATTTTTCGAAAACATATTTTTTCAATAAAATTATTTACATTGTGTAAGTTATAATTTTCATATTTAAAAATAAATTTAATTCTTATTTTTTACAATAATATTATTTACTGAGGGTAAATGTTGAGTTACCATGGTAAAAATAAATTAGTGTAAAAGTATTTTAACATAGTAAAAAGGTTAATTATGAAAAAAAATTGTATGAAATTGTAAAATAGAAGAAATATAAACCCTATCATCTTCCCAAATCCATTATTTGTTATTTTTGGAGTTGTTATTCTTGAATAATTAAATGTAATCATTGAAAAGTAATGAGATTTTATAAATATGTCAATCTCATTACTTATAAAAGGTGCTCACCACCACCCCATTTCTATACTCATTACAATAAATTTTCTAAAACAAAAAACTATCCTAGTATCAAATAAACTCTTTCCCCATTTCTTTTATTCCTTGTTATCATAAAAATTCTATGATAATGATCATTAAGTTATTACCCAAGGGAGAACTTCCAAGGGGGGGGGGTAATTATCTCAACATAACTTTTCTATTACTTTTCTTATTCTACACCACTATGTCTCTTATATAAAAGAATTTATTATAAAATTTTCAATATAATTATGCATTATTATCCTAATATATTATCCACTTTATACAGTCTTCAAAAAATCATTGAGTAGAATGAAAATATTATCATGCGTATGT
Organism: Viscum album; assembly: GCA_963277665.1. Lineage (NCBI taxonomy): Eukaryota > Viridiplantae > Streptophyta > Magnoliopsida > Santalales > Viscaceae > Viscum > Viscum album. Next base: position 482,286,733 of record OY728153.1, on the reverse strand, counting down.
ATGAAGTATCACCACCAAGAACGACATGTTCAATTTTTCATCACAACCTTAAATGGAAGGTTCAAAAGGGGTATTAAATTTACACACATGATATATATAACATTATTATAATTATTAAATGAAAATTAATTTATTTATCACCCCTCTGATTCTATAGAAAATGAAATTTGTGTCTGTTCATATGTGCGAACTATTATCTAGATGAAAAACATATTTTTTTCCATTACCACATTAATTGGATGAATATAAAAACGTAATTAGTGTTTAATAAATATATGTTTAAACAAATAAAATTCTCTAATAATTAAATTTCTCATTATATATATGTGACTAAAAAGAAACAATCATAGTAACTATAACCACCCTTAATGGACTTATCATGGAACAAATCTTAATTTGGTCGAATTTTTTGATAACCATTGAAAATATAAAATTATTGTTATTTTTCAATAATAAATAAATTAAATAAATATATTTAATTAGATCATGAAGTTATTTTATCACACATTTTACCATGTCAATCAAACAAAATGTTTTACTGATAAATTAACCGAACCATCCCAAATAACTGAAGAAAGGAAAAAACTGTATTAAAAATAAATAAATAAATATAATAAATAAACCATTAAAAATAAAATATATATGAATAAGGTTCAGGGGTATTTATTTATTGAGCTTAATTTAGTTATTATATATGTTAAGCATAAGCATATAGTGAATTTGGACCCGAGATAATGGATCTTCTGTACCACCCTCGTAACTTGTTGGTTACACATTCTCTTTCTTTTTTTAAATTTTATATAATCATAATCTCATGAAATAATTAGATTATAGTATACATATCCCATAAATATATACATATTTAAATATATTTTTTTCAATTCTTCGGTTATATATGTGTTTATTTCCCTTATAAATTCCCACCTTAAAGAAAACATGATTTAATTGATTTTTTTATTTCTTATCTCATATTAATAATCACCCCATAAAATGTTTTAAATAAATTAATAGCTTTAAAAAACCCTCATTACATTATGAATAAATATCTTGGTTGAATAATATTTTTTATGGAAAATAATTAGATCTTTTCTTCCATAAAAATATCCTTTACTTCTTTCATAAGGCATTACTCGTGTAGTAAATTTTCATTCTTTTATATCTAGATCATTATCTATAATTTTCAAATTTATAATAGCATGTTAAAAACCTCAATAAATTTATCAATTAAAAAATTAAAAAAAATTATATACTCATTCTTTTGGGAATCATTATGATATAGCCTTCAGTTATGCCTTGAATTAGAACTATGAAACCCATGTCCTTCTAAAGGGTTTTATCATTATTATGATTAACGTATCATTTAATTCACTCATATGACATAAAATATGTATTATTGTATTTATTTTATGGTTGGGGAAAGAAATATATATCACTCCAATGTACTTTCTAATGTTTTATATCTCATCAAATTATATTTAAGAGATTAGGGATTTAACCTAATCCATGATGAGGCTCTGTTTAATTTATGATGATGGCCTTGGGAGTGAACCATGATGTATGTTTATGATGTAAAAACATATATTGTTCCAAAATATTCAATGATTCTAGGATCTTATGAATTAATTTACACATTCCATTTTTCTATTATTATGATCATTCTTTTTATGATATCACGTCATGTCACTTGACTCTCAGGTAATGATTTAATGCACCATTTTTCTATTTCTAATATTTCTGGCTCATTTTTTCTTTATTTATTTTCCCTAGGGAATACTACACATCATTAAAAGAAATTTAAGAGTTTGGATCGCTATTTTTATTTTTAAATAATGATGATTTATTTGTTTAAGATGATGTATTTTTGTGTTAAATATTCCAAAGATAGTAGACCTTTAGACCCATAGTTTGTATTTTTTGGAATGTTATGTTGGAAATTATGAAATAATATGTGTTTAGGGATTGGGTTTCATTAAAAAATATCTTTAAATTTTATGAAATGAAAATTTATCCTTTGATATAATTGTAAAATTTTTATTTGAGCACCTCGACTATTATATCGATTCATAAATCAAGATCATGGAATGATGGATGAGAATTTCATAATGAAACAATCATGAAATACATAGAAATAATAACATCTAATAATTTATTTCAACAATGATTTTTAAATAAATTAGAAAATATTTTTTATAAATGATTAATAATAAAGGAAATAAATATTAATTAGTCTTTAAAATAGTAAACGAATAAACAAATGTTGATTATATGAGGTGTTAGAGTAAGTTTTGGAACATTAAAAGTTATGGTATGGGGTTTTATGTAGATCACTATTATGATATGATATTATCTATGTATTATATTTACTTCTAATTGTTTTATTAAATTATATCTAAAATATCATATTTACTCTTTTTTTCATTTCTATGTATTTATATGCTAGTATTATTTTTTTGCCTCATTGTTTTAATTCAAAATTCCTATAGTACATTGTTTTAAGGGGTTTTCACACTAAATATTATCCATTTTAATTTATATTCATTCATATATATCCATATACTTGGATTTATTGTATAATCTATCATTTTATGTATATTATAATGTTTTTGAGGTGTAGTAGAAGAGAGAAGGCCTTTAATGGCCCATAATTTCACAATTCATTTTCCTTAAATTAATATTATCTTAATAACATATTATATATGAATAACTAAACAAAAAATAAACCATGATATATTAAAATAAAATTTTACCATCATAATATAGCTATTAAATTAGCGGTTATAAAAGTAAGTAACCATATTTTGAAATCTATAAAAAAAGGAAAGAAATAGAATCGGGTATTGAAAGTCTCCCTTAAGAAGCTAATATATCCAAAAATTAAAAGGAAATACCTTTTCTATAGTTTTAGCTATACCAAATATAATATAACTTAATAAATATGGTTTGATCTATATCATATGGGAGATAAATTCATGTACATGTAAACATCAAAAACTATTTTAATAGAAAATAGTTTTTCTTTATAATTTATATTTAAAAACTGAATTTATAGATTCAATAATATTAATTAGATAAAAATACCATCATTTAATAATTTATATAGACAAAATTATATTATTATTGATTAAAATTATTTTTCTAAAAAAGTTGAATTTTAAGTGAATAGTGAAATTATAGTTTTGACGAAATTGTAAATATGAAGACTTTATCAATATATGAGAATGATTTATAGGTTTATAAAACCTTTTAATTTATTAAATATTTATTTACATATTGAAACTATGCATATTATAATATTATTTTGAACTTAGATAACCCATGTTCAGTATTTTAGAATAGAAGTAACATTATATTATTATTTGAATACAATTTTCGGGATTTTCTTCTAATTAAACATTTTAATATAAATATTCGATTTTGTATTGATTTATAAATCATGTAAATAGTAATTTTTAGAAATTAAAAAATGTATATATTTAAACTATATTACAATGAACATTTATACTACACATAAATTTAAAGCATAAAATCCCACTTTTTCAAAAAACAGTTATTATGTGCTAATGTAAAAAGTAACTTTTATAAATTTTATAAATATTATTTTAAAAAATTATTTCAATATTTTAGGGAAAACAAAATTATTTTATAATTTTTATTTATTTTCAAGGTTTAAAATCATTATTACTAGGATAAAATAAAATTGTCCTAATAATGCAAAAACTGTTATTTTTAAAAAAATTATTTTTAACAATATGTAATTTTTATCTAAAAAATAATAGATTCTTGAAAGTGATTTTTGTATAATATTTAAACATATATATAAATATACTATAACTCATTAAATTATTAATAAATACTAGAAAATATTAAGAACACTTAATTGTGAAAATAACATTTTTTCCAAAAAATAGTTCAAATCTATATAAAATGGTATAATTTAATATTAAATTTTCTCATATTTATAAATTTAATTATATTATATGTTTATTTTATTTAGGTTAACCATATACAAAATTTTTAATATGTTTTACCTTATATTTTTAATAAATTTTTACTACTAGGTTAGAAACTATGTACCATGGTAAAATGCAAAATTGTAAAATATAAAAAAATAAGTTGTAAAAGGCTTGAAACATGATTAAAACATGTGTCAAAATTAATTTTTGGAAATGGTTCTACATTATTCCACCAAAAGGTCCATTATATATCATATTTTTAACCATTTTCACTTGAATATTATAATTCGACTGATGTAAAATAATGGTTGTTCTCAAAAGTACCATTTTCTTAACTTATAGCAGGGGAAATTACACCCCATCATGATACAACCATCACACCAAATTTATTCCTTATAAAATAAGTTTATTATTATTATATAATACTATTTTATTTTAATAATCCTCTGGTCACAATTAATTAGCCTAGTACTTTCATTTCCAATGATATTTTCATGTGAAAGTCCATTGTCCCAATGTGAGTATGGTTTAATCCTTATATTTTCTTCTAATTATTTTCCTTTAAAACCAATAATAATAATAATAGTTATATAATTACCTTATTATCATTAATATAATTATTTTGTATTATATTAATGGCATAATAATTATTAATTTCCCTTCCATCAACATATAAAAACAAAAGAACATTGATCATGCGTTGTACACACTACTCCCTCCCTCGAGAGAAATAATTAGTTTTTACCACTCCCTATCTTCACTACCTAATGATAACATAATATAAAAATAATATATCCATATTTATCATAATATAAACTGGTGTTCCAATAAAAAATAAAATAAAATTTAGAATATTAATATAATTCAGAATATGTTTATAAAAAATATAATCCGCCTTCATTTCGTCTCATTCATTAGGAAATTGAAACGCTAATCATGTATTGTGTAGACTACCACCTCCACAATGTAATTAACCTCATTTTTCATCTCGTTCCATTATAATATTTTAAATTAACTTAAATTATTATTAAACTCCTTAAAATTTTCTAATTAACATCATCATTAATTTTTAATAATGATATTATTCCCAAAATAAACCACTTTTATAATCATAATCATCCATTAATTATGGTATATTCATGTTTGGGTCGTTCTAACCACCAATGTGAAAAATCCTATAAAACATTTTCATGGATGAAAATGGTAACCTAAAAAATTAAAATATTATCAATTAAAATTGAAAATATTTATTATTTTATGGTTTTGTAATGTTTTTTTATTTTTTTGACAAATTCTATAAATATCATCTTCAATCTCTAAGATTACAAGAAAAAGTCAACATCAATTCATTTTTTCAAGTAAAATAACTAAAACACAAATGGAAAGATATAATAGATTTATAAATAAATATAATTTATCTAATTCAGCACCTTGAATTATATATTAATGATAAAATTTTGGATAAAGAAAAAGAAGATCAATCCTATTATAAACCTAGGTCAAAAAAATCAAGATAAATCACAACTAATAGTGAAAATATATAATAATTAGCAGATATAAATATATAGAAAAATTATAAATTATGTTTATAAAAAATTATATATATTAATAAGGATTTTAAATTTGTGCCTAATATAGTAATTTCAATTATATATGACGTTAGAGTAGGTTCGAGTAAGTAGGAATAGAATGTAAGAGTTTCTTTTCTCAAAATTTTACTCCTTGAGTCATATTTATTATTATTGAAAATGTTTTCATTGGAATGGTGTATATAATTACACATTGATATTTTATATCTTGATCCTAAAATTATTCATGGTATTTAATGTTTCTCTTGAAATAATACCCAATAAGGGGGTTTTATTCACAAATTTCTAATGTTGTAAGGGTTTTATCGACTCAATTTATGGTACATTGGGTCATAGTCATTGTTACTTGAATATAATTTTATGGATTTATTTGATCCTATAATTCTCTTATTTTATATAGTATTTTTTTAATTATAAGAAGAAATTAACAATCATCATTCAGAACCACTCATTTCATAAATTGATTATTAAAAAAAAAAGTGTATCATTGGTAAGAATAATCCTCAGTCTTACCAAATATTCTTTTCTTCCATGTCCACATTTTTCATCCGACTAATGTTTTAATATATTTTTTTCAGAACCAAAATAAGTATTATTTTACATTTTTTCACGATTTTCATTACATATTTTCCATATAAAATCCTAATATACTTTTAACCATGTCATTTTTTAACAAAATTATTTCAAAATATTTAAAAAGGTTTTCCATCCATTCATATAAAATGTTTTATATTCTACTCATCATTTTCTGTATAAAACCATTAATTTTTTTCAACACCTCATTATTTGATATTTATTAGAAATGAATTTTTCATTATATCTAAATATATTTCTTTATAACCTTTTCTTAAAATGAAATTTCAATTGAAACTGGTGACTTTTTTATTATATATTCTTTATAAAAATAATAAATAAACATCATTATAAATATTTTTCACAAGAAGGAATTTCCCAATGTTTTGAATATTCTTTCCAATGATTCATAGTTTTACAAAGTGAATTATTTTTCCATTATTGTATGAGTTTTATTTAAAATACATTTAAAGGAAAAAGGCCACTTTAATCATGATTTTTTCCAATTGAAATTCTATAATTCATGAAAAAGTATTCTTCATCTAATTGTCAATTCTTCTCATTTTTTTCACAAACAAAAAATGATAAATCTAAATAATATACCTGAACTATCAGCACTTTTTTCGTGACTAATAATCATCGATATATAGACACATTGATTCTTCCAATGCCTTTTTTATATGAATACCTAATTTTTGATTCCTTTGATTAAACAGGGTTTAACTAGATGTCATACATTAATTGATTAGGGGATATTTTTAACATAACCACATACCCTTTACCTATAAAATGTAAATACCATATAACATATTATCTTTATTAATGGGTATTTAAATTTAATGAACCTGAATATCTTTGGATAAAAATTTAAATTTCAATGGGTAAATCATATTATGATTATTTATTAAATTAAAAATGATTTAATTACATGAATCCATGTAAAAAGGATATGAAAACCATTTTATTTTCATGGTTTCTATATAAGGTGATGAATAAAACTCAATTTATTTTCATGGGTTAGTTATGATAATATGAATGATTTTACTTTTTAGTGTCACTCATATGTATCTATGATGGGGGTTGTGGTCATATTTATCCCTCAAATACATTGGTTTTAGTATTATATATCATATAATAATGTAGTGTGGTACGTTTTGGATATTCACACAAAATAATGTTTGATCCTTCTTGGATATACTCACAAACTCAAACATGGTAATTCTTGTATATTATCACAAACTAAAGGGTGATACTTCTTTGAATTTCTCGTATGTAAAAGGGAGATACCTCTTATACAATCTCACAAAATATATTGTGGGACTTCTTGGATATTATCATAATATTATGATAAACTATTATTTTGTTTATCCCATGAACATATTATAAATATTATGATTATGTCATGTTCTCATGTATCGTGTTTATTTATTCATGTTTTCTCACTCTCTTAAACCATTTATTATGTTATTCCACATCACATTTATTGAAGCAAGTTTTATTATCAAAGATTCTTTTGGGTATGATTTTCTTATGTATCTTGATTATTCATATATTTTCACTTTACGCTAATTTATGAACATTTATTATTATCAATTATGTATAACCTTACTGTGGATATGAGCTCACCCATTTATTATATTTCCATTTCTATAGTTTATGACGAAAAGTAATATGTATGATGTTTCTAAAAAGATATAGGAAAATATTGAAGAATTTTTATGGGTTAGTTGAATGTTTATATAGTGGGAAAATATACTTTAGTTGAAAAATACATGAGTTTTGTTAGTCAATGTTTTATACCAATTATATAAAACTATAAACCTAAATAGTATTAAGAACATGTTGTAATGGGATATTTGTTTTAAGTTATGTAATTGAGAAGGTCACAATTATGGACTGTTATAGTTGGTATAAATAGAGGGTTTAATATCTTTATAGATCAGGATGTTATTGATTAGTTGTAATTTAAGGGATGCAAATTTCAACAAAGGTTTATAAGTTAAGGTTGATCATTGTTTAATTGGTATAGAAAAAAAATTTGGTTAGTTGAAGAATTATTGAATATTTTAATGACTGGGATAAGATATAATTAGTGAAAATAAAGGGATAAGTATAAAAGAAAATTATAAGAATATGATAACATCAATTTTTTTTGGTAAAGTTGATATTTTGTGGTTTTCCTAGAAATAACACACATATATATATATATATATATATTGATATTACAATTGGATGAAGGATCTGTCGTAGATGTACTGAGGAAAATAACTCCAAAAAGAAAATCCAGGGTAATAAATAAATCATAATATAGTCTATGATAAATATTCCTAAAGACACACTTGTTTTTATTCACCTAGGGGATATTCAATGGTTGATTAACTTTCCCTTTAATGGACTGTTATAAAAGATTTTAGTATGATGATAACTAATTTGTTAGGAGAACAAAAAAATAAATTAACTATGGATGAACAACGATTGAAAAAATAGAGTAATAATTATAACCAACTACATCATATGTAAAATATGATGGTTTTATAGGAGAATAAAACAATAGAGTAATGTTTTAATTTTCATATTTTGAATATACTCATAACTGTTTATGTTTTAGTTTTTATTTCACATAGGATTATAAAAATTAATTTAAGAAAGGCATGTATCTAGAAAGTAATATGCCTTATAACTGAATAATGATTATACTTTGATGATTTATAATCATATTATATTCCTATTATAATGTAAAATTTGAGTTTCCAAATATTAGTTAGGGTTGTGAAGTAGTTATTTTAATAAAAATTAAGTCTTGATACTCGTTCATATTTTCAGTAGTGAGTGATAATTATCAATGATATTATGTAGTTTTTTTTAAAAAAGATGAGGATTATTTGAAACATATAATTACTTTTATTTAGTAATTATTATTTAAAGTTTTGTAAACATATATTAAATTGTATCAATAACCACAAAATGTGAGTTAATGAAATGGTTACACACTAGGGGATAACTATTGGAGAACACATGATCAATTGATGAACAACTATTTGGTTTAATATATGATAAAATTTGAGGAAACAAAGGGTTGATCTATTTTGAAAAAGTGAGTTATATATTATTAAAATCATTGTAATTGTTTATTGATTTAATGAAAGAGTCATCCTTGATATGATTAGAGAAGTTTATCTAAATTTTTGGATCATGAACTATATCGACTAGTGTGTGACTTTATGAAATAGTTGTTAATAAATTCGAGGGTTAATGATAAGGGTTATTTTTTATAGGAATATATTATTTTTCTATGGTTTAATGTTTTAGAGATTCAAATGGTTTTAAAAAAGGTATGTAATGGAGAATATATGATTAAGGTACACACATACCAGTGTACATGATTGTAAGAATTTTTAATATTATTTGTGGGAAGATCATTAACTAGATATATCCTAAGATAATAACATATATTACGTATAATATTTTATATATTTAAGGATAAATATTTTACAAATACCTTCACATATATTCATTAGTGTTTAATAATTAAAATTCGGAGGATGCAATTTATTTTTAGGAGGAATATATTGTCCCTAAATTTTACTATTTATTTTTCTTAAATGAATATAATGTTAATTACTTATTTTAAGTGTAGTAACAAAAAACAATGATATGTTAAAATAAAATTTTCCAATTATAATATAGCCATTAAATAAGTAGGTATAAACAGAATTAACTATATTATGAAATATATGAAAAAAAGGATTGAAATAGAATCATGTAGCATGAGTATCCCTTATGAATCCGCTGTATACAAACATGAAAATGAGGAATATTTACAAGGGTTTTGTATAGACTAAGATGACATTAAATGTAATCAATTATGACATTCATGAAGTCATAAGTCATATAAATTGAAGATCATGGATATTTCTATGATATCTATGCTTCCAGAATCACCACCCTCGATTTCTACTAGAGAAAATATTATTCGTAGATCTTATGTAGAGATTTAGATAAGTTATTTAACTATAAATAATGTTGATATTATTAGTTTTTTATTAATTTAACACTTTATTTATCACATGTATTTTACACAATTCATATTTTTTCTTTAAAAGAAAAAAGAATAATTATTTTTTCTATAAAAATTATTTTTCTTTATATTTAAAATTAAAAAACTAAATTATTAAAATTTAGAATATAAATTAGTAATAAGTAATTGTATTTTTTGATTTATAATATCAAAAATTATCATTGTATGAATATTTGTGATTTTTTTGAATAGTTGATAGTGAATAAAAAAATATAGTTTTAACAAATATTGTAAATTTTATGTCTTTATCAATATATGAGAATTACCTAAAAGTTTATAAAAACATTTAATTGATTAAATTATTATTTTAACAATCTAAAAATTTATTTTATAATATAATTTTGACCTTAGAAAACCTATTGTTTATTATTTTAGAACATTAGTAATATTTCATTATGATGTAAAAAATAGTTTTACTCTTTTATTATAATTAAAAATTTCAACAGTAATATTTGGTTAAGGATTTTTTTAAACCACATAAATCTTATTATTTATATTAAACCAATTTATATCATGATAGTCAATAAAAGTAATAAATTATACTATACAAAAATTCTAATATTAAAAACATATTTTTTTAAAAAACCACTTTTTATGAGATAATATTATATAAAAATTTTCATTAATTTAGAAATATTAATTGATATAATAACCTTAATATTTTAGATAAATTTTTTCAAATTATATAATAATTAAAATTTGATTTCTATCCATAAAATTATAATTACTAGGAATAAAGATAATAATTTGATAATGACATTGTTGCTATTTTCAATGAATTTATTTATTCTAATTGTGTAATTAATATTTAATAAAATAAATTATTAACACTTAAATAATGAATTTTATTTTATTTTTGATCTTAAATATAATTATATTTTTACCCATTCAATTTTTAATCGATACTCAAAACGATTAATTACTCTGAATGGTGAAAACAATTTTTTTTCTACAGAATTGTTTATCTATATATTAAATATATTAATTTAGAAGTAAATGTTATAATATTTATAAATATAATAATATTATATGAGGATTAAATTTAGGTTTAACACATCTACGTTTTTTAGGTGATACCTAATATTTTTCATAAAATATAAAGTTCTTGGTTATAAACTGGTAACCAAGGTAAACAACAAAATGGTAAAATATAAAAAATAAACTGCTAAAAGGATTGAAAAATATTCATGAGTTTTTTTATAATAATTTTTTGAGGCTTTATTGACCTTATACAAATAAAATATTCATTTATTTTTCCTTTTTAAACCATTTACCCATGGATAGTGTCATTCTATGGTTGAAAATTATGGGGTGATCACAAAAGATTCCTTTTATTCACTTATAAAAAGGGAAACATCCAAATGATCTTAACACACTAATTCCATAAAATTAATCTTGAAAATATTTCTTAAATATCATAATATAAAAATATTTCATTTTAAAAAACTTATAGTATCAATTATTTATAATTATCCTTTCATTTCCAGGGAGTCATTCAAGAGAAAGTTCAAGGTCTCAATGTGAGTATTACTTAATAATTATATTTTATTATTATTATTTTCATTCCAAATATATTCTAAAAATAGTTTTATAATGATCTAAGTATCATTATTATTCTAAATAATAATTATATTAGTAGATCATCCCTTATTTATTTTCTCTACATCTTCTTAGAAAAAAAGAAGTTCGACTATGTGTTGTGCAGACTACCACCTCCAGGAAGTGAAATATTTTGTTGTTACCCATCACTTATCTTCTATATTTTTAAGGATAGAATTTAAAATTAAAATATACATATATAATATAGTTATCAATATGATGAAAAAAATATAATCAACCTTCATTTACTCTAATTCATCTATAAATGAAAATAGTAATCTGAAATTCTCAGACTACCACATTCATGAAATAACACATCTCATTTTTCATCTAGTTTCAGTAATATTTATTAAAATTTATTAAAATATGATTCAATGAATTAAAATTATCTAAATAATATCATTATTATTCTATATTAATTATATTATTCTAGTAAGAAACAACTTTCAAAGTCATAATCATCTATCAAATATGGTATGTTCATGTTTGGTTTGATCTAACCACCTATTTGATCAATGATATGAAACTATTTTATAGATCACTATGAAAACATAAATTAGAATATTACTATTAATTAATAAGAAAATAGTAACTTTTATTATTTTAAAAATTTTATATTACATATTTAATAAATTATTAAACAATCATCTTTGATAAGTAACATTTCTATAATATACCGACATTGATTACTTTTTCACACAACATAAATAAAACACATCAAAAATTAGATTATAGATTTATAAATAAATATACGTTATAAAATAAAATTCCATAAATTATTTAATAACCATTAATGTTTGGAGAATATTAAATAACACCACCAATATCACGAAACAAGTTCAAAATGATCAAGAAAACTCAAAACAGATATTGAAAATAGACAATAACATACAAATATAAAAATAGAGAATTAATATAAATTATGTATATAAAATGTTATATAAGTGAATAAGGTAATTAAAATTTTTTTGTAGTATATTTATTTTACATATAAATAAGGTTAGAGTGTGTTCAAGTAATATGGAATAAAAGTTTAGTGTTTCTTGTTTTGAAATTTTACTCCTTGATACATATTTATAATTATATACCATGTTTTATTATTAATAGATTTTAAAATACCCCATTAATATTTTTTATCATGAGGTCCTATGACTCTATATATAGGACCTAGTGGTTTTTCCCAAGGTGTTACAAAATAGTATCAAAGAACAATTTTCTTCATTTATGTTTGACTAACCTGGGACATGTTACAATAAATATTGGCTGAGTAGGACCTAGGTAGGGTAGTTTCCTTATGCCTGATCATCTCATGTGCAACCGACCACTGAGTTGACATTAACATGATTGTTGTTATTATTTCAATGGGTTTTTAGTGCATCAATTCATCATTCCTTGGAACATATGATCACATTCTATATGTGTTGATATTGTGTTCATTATAATACATCATAATTTAATTCCTTGACGTGTCAAAAATGTTTGGGATAGACTTGAATCCTTTATTGAGCGACGCATATGTTTTAAATGTTAAAGTGACATATCTAAAATTTCATTAATTAGTTTAAGCTAAGAATAATATTATGTTTTTTGAATATATGACTATGAATAATGTGTAAGGATGGAGACCATGGTTAGTTATAGGAGGGTTATACCATGGTCTGTAAGAATACACTTAGGAGAACCTTCTGTGATCATATAGACTAATTAGTATTTTTTCTGAACTAATGATTTCCAATGTTTAAAATGTTCTACTAGAATTTTATAAATTCTACCATAGAGAGGTTTTATGGGAACATTAGATATGATAATATAAGATACTAATTTACCACCACTAGTGGTGTTGTAAGATATACCCAACTCTTGTGATTTAGGATACAGATCTAGTTCAACTGCGAATCACTCAGACTCTGCATTTTCATTGAAGAAATATCTTGAAGACCACGGATAATAATTATTTGGGCACCAAAATATATAATCCTTTAGTTTTTCAGGGAAATTGTGGACCTGGGATGTAAATGACTCAATGGATATAATTGATTGAATTTTTGAGCAGTTCCAAACTCCTGAGGAGTGGTGAGTGATTTTTGTGACCTTTATGTTCCAAGGACCTTCCAGGAGGTGATGTAAAGCCATGAATCAATCTTGAAGACACAAGGATCTTACTTGGGTGAACATCAAGGATCTGTTAATCAAGAAATATTTTCACAAAATGATGACATTGGACTATTCCCATGAGTTCATGTATTTGTATAAAGGGTTTGTGACCAACTCAACATATTACACTCAATTCATGGATTTTCTTCATTCTCTTCTATATTGGATGGGAAAGAGGAAAAAAAGTCATGGATGTTTAAGATAGGAATTTAAATATAGACCATATATTTGGTTAGGATCTTTTACCAGGTCACAAACATGCATGTTATTCATAAAGAATTATCTTTTCTAAAGGTGATTGAGGATGAAAAGGAAGTAGGATTGTTTTTAGTCCACAAAGAACCAGTGTATGAGCTTCCTCTTTTAACTATTTAATATTTATCTGGTAGTTGGAAGAGGAAGATGGAAAAAGAGATGTTGAGTAGCAGGTAGATGGGATAGAGTAGGAATTACTTAGGGCCCTCTATGGGAGGCAATTCTAGAAGACAATTAAATTATGGGCAAAGAGGTTGTTATAGTAATACATATAGGTAGTCATATAAGGAGTTTGTTTCTGAATATTTTGTCATGGTACACATCCTTCTATTGAGGACACACTGATTTTGGCCTTTCATTCCTAATTTCTAATGGAGGGTGGTATCTGTTACTTCTTCAGGGTCATTTTCTCCTTGATTGAAACGAGATGATGGGATGTCAACCACACCTTTTAGGGATTTCACCTAGATATTTGTTACCTAGTCCAGGTATGCCTTAAATATTATGATTTTTTTATGAAACTATTTCATGTGCTATATCTTTATGGACACTGGTTAATTACACTGCTTCTTTTTGGGACTTTCCAAGGGGTCATGTTAGTGTAGAAACCTTTGGTCAGGGGAGTAGTCATGTTGGTCATCACTATCGTGTCTGGATGCTAATGCACTGGTACACCTTTATTTATTCCCCTTATGATATGGATTATCAAGGGGTGAAAAACCTCTAGGCATTCCACATTGAAATGCGTGGAATTATATGTCGGAGGAATGTCTCTGAGATATTCCTCAGATTTCGATGTTTAACATGGGGTATGCGATGAGTTTAACATCTAGAAGAGATGGATCAGGCTGATCATAACACTGATGGGAGTGGATCAGATGGGTACATCCCAAGGAAGGATCCCCTAGAATTTTTACTATATGAATGGGTCAGAATGCCCAAAATATGGGTAGTCCCCGGGCAGTGTTACCTTAAAATGAAAGATGTCACACCATGAATGCTAATCGAGACACCACTAGGGCAGATCAGGGATGGTTCACCCCTACGAGGGGCACAAATTCTTGCCATGGGTTAGTATTGAATCACATGGAGTATTCCTATATAACCTTTGTAGAAGATAGGGATCGAAACCCACGTAGTTCGAAGTGGTGAGGTACAGGATTAGAGTGTACACAAAGGACAGCTAACCGAATACATGATAGGGATTACACATGGTTAGCAGCTCGAGTGCTATTTGGAGATTTGAGGAAGTGGGAGACATGATCTCACTTGTATGTGGAATCCCAGTTAAAACCAAGATGAAGGATGGATTATTTAATGATGTGGATGAGATGAATGGGATGAAACTGATGTGAATATTATGGTGTTGTTGGGATTGAACTTGAGGGATGATTTCTACATATCCCAGTGGGTGGGAATCAATTTCCACATAGTTCAATGAGGGGATGAGAAACATGAGGAGGCATCTCATGAGAATGGATGCTTGGATTGGAACCCAAGGACGTAGAACCTCCATGTTGGGACATGACCACCCCAAAACACAGAGGCTGGAAGAAGAGACCAAGATGGTACATGGGTGATGGGCATGAACCACATGACATATTACTACGTACCTTGCTCAAAAATTGAAATATAAAAGTTCATGTAGTTCATGATGGTGAATGGAATCGGGGTGTACACAAATGACTGTGACCTAGTGACATGTTGGGGATTATGTGTGTTAAGCATCCCATTCCATGAGGGACACTATTGTTTGGATGATTATGGGTTTATTGTGGGGATTATGCATGGTTAGCTTCCCGAAAACTGGTATGACCCCACTAATGTGCAGACAGAGGGTGTGGGTCCCAAAAAAGGGGACACCATTGTTTACCAGTGTTTGGTGTTGAACCTCATGGAGGCATCCTATGTACTCTATCTATGAGTAAGGGATAAAAATACACTTAGTTTGAAAGAGTATAGTTTAGAATCATGTGGGACGGAAGGGGCATACAATTTAATGTCATGTGGGATGAGGGTGAACTAACACGAAGTGGTCAGAGCTGATAGATGGTGGGATTGAATCTAGTAGTGGATTCTATGGTACCATTATTGTAAAGGGAAAAGATCAAAGTCCACATAGTTTGGAAGGATGGGGTACGAGGCTTACAAACAATGGAGGCCCATGAAAATTACATGGTCGATGCTTACTTTAAGCCCATGTGATTCATGCTTTGTGTGAGAAACAAGTGGTACAAAGGTCTTTTGATGAAGTCATTAAACTTGCATTTTCGAGGAATAGAGTGGGGCATACGTGTAGTTAGCGGCCCGTTGAAAGGATGGTTGGGACATACATCATGAGGGAAGCATGAGTAGTGGTCTAGATATACAGGGAGGATATGGAAAACATACATGGAGCTCCCCATCAAGGGGTGTTATGGATTACATGAGGGCTTCCTGAGACACACATGGTGACAGAGTACAATGGGAGAGGATAAGTGAGAGGGTGCTGGTGTACATCCCCTTCACAATCCCCATGGTCTTGTTACTATTGTGGTGATCATAGTTTAAAATCTTGTGTTGAGGGTTTGGATTCTTGGGAGTTTATCTTCCTGTAGCTCAAACGGTGAGGATTCACTCATCACCCATAGGGATTATATAGCTAGTCCACTTTAACCCTTGGTGAAGGGAAGGCACTAAAAAGTATGTATCATGATGGGGTTGTGGGGTGATACATTAATGTGATTGTGTTAGTGTGGCTATGCGAAGGATCAATAGCCATTAGCATGCCTATGCGAATAAGCATGAGGAAAATAAATATAACATGAATAAATTCCCAAGAGACCTTTAAATCACTTCGTATAGGCCTTGAGGGACACATGGGAGAAGGGTTCATGAAGAAATAGTCCTTGAAGAGAGGGGATTCAAAAATAATAGGGGATTGCCGAATATAGGATCACAGAGCACATGGCGTTGCAATGCTCATGGGCTCACAAAAAATAGGGGCTCGTAGAGAATGTGGATTTGTAAAGATCATAGGTTCGCAGAGCATAGGGTCTCTTAGAGGATATGACTTTTCAAAGTGGATAGATTCGGAAAGCATAGTGTCCCACCCCAATCATGGAGTACACATGTTTTTGGAGGGTTCTTCATGAAACATTTGTGCATTACGAAGTCCCGAATACCTGAAGGGGTATCCTTCCTTTCCGATGGACAATAGTATTCACGAAGGGAATCACTTCTTCAAACAGGGGTATATATTAGAAATGTAAAGGGGTTTTCACAATTCTCAATTAACATAGATGATTAATTTAACCAGCTGGTTCCTAGATCATGGAACTCTTTGCGATTTTGGAATTTATAAGATGAAAGTTCAGGGTCTTGACCCTATGAAATTAGGGGAGCTTGGTATTTCTAGGCACCATGGGCATGATGCTATGAAAGAGCACTGTGAAGTAAATTTCACTCCACCATAAGAGGAAGATTTCAACTTATTTCTTGGAATCACGAAGTCGATAGTCATCTCCTCAGTGGATCATATGATTCCTTCATTCCATTTTCAGCCATCAAAAAGGCATTCATCAGTTTCTAAGGATTCACGAATGTGATTTTCTATCCCTCAGTGGTGCGGTGACTTCCATCAAATTCATCATAGACATAGATTTGACCGTCATTTTTATCTGTGGTGGGAAAAGAGAAGGCCTCAGATTTGTGTTGACTACAGGTCTGAAGGGATTTTCACCAGCTGTGGTGCTAATAGGGTTTACACCAGCTACAGTGATGAAGGGATTTGAAAAGGTGCCTCGCGAAGTGGCCCCTACAACACCATTTAGAATTTTTTTTATTTTTCCCAACCATACATATTTTGGTGCCAAACGATTCTGCACCATACAATTGGAGTAGAGGAGAAAATTAGGCTTTTATTTTGAAGTTGGATCACCAAAATTTAGGCTGATTCTGAAGTGGGAATGTGATGAGGGTGCAGAAAGCATGGGCTGAGATCACCGTGAAGCTATCCACAGAGGGGTTCACCCAAAAGATCGGAGATCATTGCCTATAAATAGAGGAGGAAGACCTCTCTTTTTTGCTCAATTCTTTCTATATCATCATACTTGAGATATCAATTTGCAAACCTTCATGTGCTCCACGATTTCCTTTGACGAAATGATAACTTTTTTACTATGCGCCGCATGCTGAATCCATAGAACCTTTGATATTTCTCTCTGTGAGTTGTATTTGTGAGCTTTATTGTAGAAATTTGCAACTGATATCTTCGATCATGCTTTGTGCTCGAAATTTGAGATTGAGCTTTGCAGTCGAGCTCTAAGATCCAAAACCAAATAAAATACTAGTATTTAGACAAAATGGAAAACCAAGAAGCTGCTCAGGGGTCCATGTAGATGCTGCTCAGAGTGATGAGATGGAAGATAATCTAGGAATCAGTGAATATGTGTAAAGCCATTCAGATCATGAGTCCATTGCGATGCTCCTGTCAAAAATCAAAAAGAACTATCCTTTATGAAACATATATCCTTTTTAATTATTTGTTATGAGGGATGATGTTCTTATCCTTTATGAAATTAGGTATGAACAAACATACTAGTTCGAAGTATGCCATTTAAGCACCAGTGGTTTAGGGTTGCTGATGGTCATTTGTGGTAAGACCGCACATTTGGAAACACTGATTTCCTATACAATAATGTCAACAATGTTGACAAGAAATTGATTAATACATATCTATCACCCCAATATTAGCATACAATCCTCGATCTTTCTTTTGGGAATCTAGAGAATTGGTGGACCGACTATTGTGACATGCGCTATGCTGGTAACGTCACGGAGGATTGGGCCTGGGCTTATAGGGATTGTGAATCCTACAAGGAATTCGAGGTATAGTTGAAGCTTGTTGGGATGTATGAAGCTGAGTGGGCCTCACAATTCCCCATTTACCAACCAAAACACATGATTCTAGAGTTGCTGAGTAGATAGTCATTGAGGACCAACAATTTCTATCTTCACCACATGGAGTTCGACATCTGCCTTTGGGACCTTAATAAGATCTCGGGGATTCCAATATTATGGGTGATGTACAACGAGTTCCTCACCATGGAGAACACATGGAAGGATCAGGAGTAGATGTCGCAACTAGAAATGGTACTGATGGATCGGGTGCTTGGAGAGGACAATCAGTTGGTGAGGGATGTCGATTTCCCATTATGGTTTAAGCGTTTCATAATCTTCTTACCAATGAATTTTGTGGAAGGGGAAGAGGTTCCCAGGAAGCTACCAGTGAGGCCCCCACCTGTCTAATGGGAGCTCAGCATAGTAAAGATAATTCCTATTAGATAACCCTATAGGACAGCCAATGGAAGTTATGGGGGGTAAAATTTCAGCACCAAGAAACAATTGGTCGTTAGGCAGGTTGGGTTTATCTTGGCACTCATCTGTGGCTAGATATTACGGGCAAGGGACACAAACACGGGTATCCGACTAAAAAAATACATTATGGAATCCATGATTGAGATGGGGAATCATGTCAACATGGGGATCTCGGTGCTAGAAAAGTTGTACAAGGTGTTGTGGCACATCAGCGAAGGGAAGAGGACACAATGGTTTTGCGGACCGCTCAATTTCGTGTATGGATGGATAGTGGCATACATTATCATATTAAAATATCCTAACCATATTTCTCCCTTCGAGCCAAACATCCGACCATCCATCATTAATGTAGTAGGAAAATTTCTGGCCAAGCTGACTCTAATAACATTTGAATGAAGGATGAGATCAACTTCCAACCATTTTCACTACCAATATGTGTATTCATTTATAAAGACTAGGGAACTCAGTGGAATTGGACATATATCCTAGTCTTCTTGGGAGGAGTTATATTAGAATTTATAGACTATGAGCCTATCTATGATCTATACACCCTATATCGCCTCACGAGGCAGTTTTATTGTATGTAGAGATTGACCCCACGATTCTATCTAGGGTATGCCATGAGGATCACACATGCATGATGAGGAAAATGTGGCTCATGTTTACATGGGGGGAAGAGAAGATTTTGAATGAGTTGAATCTATATACTAATATCTTTTGGTTAGTCAAAGAATATTTGAATAGTTGGTAAGAAGCCAAGCTATGGTAGATGTTGAACCAATAAACCATTTGTGCAACTATGGGGTGCCCCTCAACCTCAAAGATGGGGCTGAAAAGTTGAATGAACAAGTCATGATGGTAGGTCCGTAGTAGTGACAAACCAACAACTTTAGGATGAATACCAAGTTGAAGGAAAGTGGAAGAGTTAGACCCGATGGTCCGAGATGTGCAGAGCTAACAGGAAGGGAGGCCACCCATGGGGTTTTGCAGGATATTCAATTGGGCTCTTCTGAAGTGGCTATGACAGATTGAAATGCATGAGGATGCTATTTTTATGGAGTCTTGGGACACCTGGGATATCAATAGACAATTACTATGTTGTTCCGTGATTTGAAACCACCTTAACCATCTTGGGATGGATCTGTCAGAGATCGGCCATTCCAATGTCAGTTTTTTGGTGGCTCAAGCATAATGGGAGCAATACATCGCCTTGCTAGGGGAATTTGTGAACTATTAGGGTACTCCGCATCCAATGATGGGCCGAGTGAAATTAAATCTTAACCAAATAGTTCCACCACAATTTTATATTGTTGAGTTGAGAGAGTGCTTTCCCTTAACCAACGAATCAGATGAGTCCTCTAGGGGAGAAGTGGCTAGCATAAGGGATCCCTTTAGAGGAAGGAGAAGTTTCAACCTCAGAGCTGGAATAGTTTTCCATGGATCTCGAGGTAAACCCTAAACCATTATATTTTTATCCACATTCAGGAATTCTAGGAATTTCCCAACTAATATTTTCTATGTGAAGGAGAACATTATATGTAAAATTCCTTCCCACTCAATAGCAGATGTCGCTTCGGGGTCTACGCTTGGGACAATGGTGATTGTAGAATATAGCAGGGCTGTGAAACCCATGGTGGTTCTATTGGATTCTTTAAAGTTCCCTACCATGTATGGGGGAGCATGTCCTAGTATTATGACCATAGCAGCTCAAGGTAGAGACCAATTATTTGATTTCTATATGTCCTCTCCATCCTAGAATCTTTAACTATTTATCATCAAACTAGGACAACTAAAACATGTGAATTTCAAAATTTGTGGTTATTCAAATGGTGTGGGACACCCTAGAGGGGATGGTTGGGTCTCCTGTCACTCCTTTGTTAAGGGAAACAATGATCATTGTTGAATCGGATGCTCATGCTAAGCAGACTAAAGTTATCAGGACAACATATATGACTATTGTAGCGATAAACCTTTGATTATCGAGGAGGAATCCAATGATGAGGATTAGCACATTGACATGGATCCCAACCTATCAAACAAAACACCTAAAGAAGACACCTTTAATGAATTTCTGATGGTTTTCCCTACATACAAACTTGCCAACACTGAGGATCGGGACGAGACTACTTTTGATGAAGAGGAGAAAAATGATGTCCATAAATTGTCTTGGAAAATGATCACAATCTTCATCACGGAACCCCACAAGTAGTGGATAAACCATATGGGGTGACTTCATTCCCGGCTGCGCAAAAAATGCGCTAGAGGAGTGGATTCTTGAATACCTCATATGGTTATCCGAGATTATATGGTGGATAATATATGAAAACACAATCATGGCCTCGGCATTGGTAGGTAGGGAAGGAATTATGTCATCAATAAGAAACACCAAGAGACTGAATAAGAGATCCAACATTGGAGGGAACAGGTGAATGAATGTAGAGACCCAAATCCTGGTGTACATGGACATTACAATACTTTTGTGGAATGCTTAATACATAACAAAAAAAGACACCAAAGGACCGTAATAGTTTAGTGTCTTTGGAAACTCAAAAAATAATCTTCTAATCATGGTGAAATATCATCAACATATCCCAAAAAGATCTTCCCCTTTTGTTTTTTTACTTAAATCCTTTCTTTAAATCCTGGAGAAAAGAAAACATATAAATGGTGAGCTCAAATGCTCAGTAAGGGTAAGAATGGAGAAAATAAAACAAACCATATACATTTGAACATAAAAACATGAACATAATGTTTAATCATCGAAATCTTGAGAAATGACATAAAACATGGCAGTACATAAGGAATAGATCATAATTGAACATCAATCATGATAAAATTTCTTGAGAATAAAACATGTAATTGTGGAAAAACATTAAGCACATGATATGATTTCCATGGTAGCCAAGGCATTGCTACCAAGACCATCTTAGTGGACAAAGTCCCTTTCTGAATCGAGTTCACTCCTCGTTTCAGTCCTGTAACACTGAACTGAATTAACTTATCGTTCCAGCCATGTCTATCTCATGAGATATAAATCTTTACCCATTGCATTGGAGGGAGATATAGGTCCCACCCATCTCATAATGAAATCATTCTTAATTGTGCCACAACATAAGCATAAATCATTCATCATAACCCAATGAATTAAATGGGTTTCATAGACATCATTCCATCATAAAATAATCCATATAAAACAAATCGATATCATTTCATCATAAGAAAAGTGAAACCATGTAAATAATAGATAAATTATACTTGAAACATACACTTATGAAATAATTTCATCTTAGATGGAAAATGGTTTTGAGAAAACTCTTGAAATGAATTATTGAAGAAAAATATGCTTTCTTCTTCAATATAATTTTCTTTTCCCAAAATGTCATGAAATTTTAAAAGAAAAGTATTTTTTTGAATATATTAATTAAATATTTTGGAGGAAGATTAATTAAAATAAGGCATTATAAAACCATAAAAATCCGCTCACGCCGTATAAGTTAAAAATAATAATCTCCTCGTACTTTTGACAGAAAAGTCAAAAAGTACCTCATATGGTAAACAAAAAAATATTCCATACGTACCATGTAGTCAAAGTAAAAAATTGGTAGAAAGGAATTTAAACATACAATAAAATATTTTTATAAAACATGGACATGAATGATAAATAATCCCAGTAAATACTTGCGTATAAGAAATCTCGGATAGAAAACAATTGAGATTGCAACATTATACCTTACCTTAGGTCCGATATGCTTCGTACGTATCAGAACCTCCTGTATAATTATTTAAATAATTTCATTGAATTATTAAAGAATAATATTTATTGTTATGATATCATATATGGTTCACTTATGACTTTATATTACCCGTTCATTTGTAAATTTCTTGTCAAATCAGCGTTTTGGGTAAAACGTTTTATTTATCATACGTGTTTGGACTTATTGTTCTTGATATTATTACTAATTATATCATGATTTAATTACATCCAGAATTTAAATCATGATATATATATATATCATATATATTCAGTATAATATATAGATAAATGAATTGAAATACACCGTTCATGGAGACGGTAGGCCGTACGTACGCATGAACGCTGTTTTCTTTTCCTTATTGACTTGAATGGAAGTAAGTGGATGAAAATGTATATATATATATATATTTATAAGTATACATAAATACAGTAGCTTCATTATTTCATATATTTTATTATTGTTCATTATATATACTTTATAATCAATCTTGCATGGTTAATCATGGAAACTGAATCTCATCTCATTCGTGGAGACGGTAGTCCGTACGTACGCATGAGCGATGATATCATTCCCATGATCGTGGAATTTTATTTAAGTGTATGTATAATATTAAATAATCAATATAAATTTACAATAAACATATATAGTTATTTATTTACACCATTATACCCATCCATGTAAGGTGGTGGTCGAAAATAGATTACACCACGGTGTGGAGACGGTATTCCGTACGTACGCACGCGCGGTGACTTCATTTTCCATAGGATGGATAGAAGGTGAATTTGGGTTGTTTCATGTTTATAATGACATACCAGTATATGAGTGATACTGATGTTATTACATCATAAGGAAACAACTAAAGAAGACGAAGTAGAAGAAGAAATAAATTTGAATGGATCGGTAACGAATATTACCTCTTTTTCGACACGCCACTTTGAAACCTCCTCTTAGGGCACTAAAATTTTTCTTTGAAGAATACCAGGACCTCTAGAATATTACTAGGGAAGTGTAGAAGAGAAATTGGTAGGGGTTTTCCGAGCTTGAAGGCTCAATGTTGTGTGAGGAGAAGAGGGATGAGGTTCCCTTTTATAAGGGAGGAGAGGGGAACCTTTGGAAGAACTACAAATATTATTTTATTATAAAGTCATATTCGTTTTTTAATAGCTCAAAATTGATTTATTTCAAAGATAAGGTTGTTATGGGTCTAAATACTCTCATAAAATAGAATTTTTATAATTTTTGGTTACTATTTTAACCTTATCATTTATATTTAACTCTAAGTTAAATAATTTAACTTTTACTGTGTTCTTTTTGTTTTCTTACACAATATGGTTAATAAACTTACTATAAAAAGCCAAAAGAACCCCAAGTGGTTCATTATTAATATATATATCCTTATCTAAGTCATCTTTCTGAACCTTAGATTTTTATGAATAAAATAACAATTAATAATATAAATATTTGTTAAAAACTAAATTATGTCAATTTTGGAACTATTTGCTACTTGATTTTTGTAAAAATCATAACAGAATTAATTGTTCGAAAAAAGTTAATTAAATAAATACTATAATGTCATATCAACCTATAAAATTATTATTTTTCATAAAAAGTCTCAAATTACATTTATTTGGTTATTTATAACATCAATTATGTCAATATTTCATTAATAAGATAATTACTACATCATCATTGTGTCATAAATAAATTAACTCATTTAAAGTCGAAAAACAATAAATAAAATACCATTATGTATAAAAGCTTTTTATCTTTCTAATGAATATTTATAGTCTAATTTATCTTATTAATAACCCTATATTAAAAATATTTTAGTTATTAAACTTTGATTTTAACTATTTTAACTATTCATGAAATAAAATAATATTAAATGTCCAAATCTAATCCATGTGGGCATAAATGGTTATATTTTATTCCTGAGGTTGTTTTTGGTCGAATTACACTTATAAAATAGAATTAGGACATGTGTTAGGGTAATAATAATACCATTTTTACCCTTAATTACCCTATTTACTTTTAATCGTGGTAAAAAAAGTAAAAGGTACTATTCACCAAAAATTATTTTCATCTCATTGAACCACATTTTAGTCCTTGATATTAACTGTGTCTCTCAAATTTTCGAATTTCCACTCACAGAAGCGGTAAAATTATGTTTTATGTGAATTTGAAAATTCTCCTAGGAGGTGGGTAAAAGACGGTGAAAGGTTCAATAAAAATATTAATATATATAAAATTATTATAAAATGACTCCAATGAATTAATTTAAACTTATATAGTTATTATGAATCAATTTTTACCTAAAATAAATTTAAATAAAATAAATAATTATTTAAATAAAAAGTCGGTTTTTAAATAGTAACCCAGTGTTTTCAATATTCATCAAAAATTTAATGTTTTCTGAAAAATACCAAAAATTCACCCTAGGACAATTTTGATATTCCAAATCTAAAAATGAAGTCCATTTTAAATGATCAAATTTATAAAATTCCAAAAAGTTGGTATTACTATCCATAACGGCTAGTTCATAGTAATATTATAATAATATCTCGTTTAGTGAAACTCGGTATTGCGTACTACACACGCTATCGAAGAAGGTCTTGATTTCGGGTAATGAAAGCCAAGTCCGAGATGTGTGTAGTGAAATATCCTTTTTGTGTAGCGTATAACACAATACATCAATTTAATTATAAAGAATATATTTTTCATAAAATCTTGGGGTGTTACATTCTTCCCCACTCTAATTGAATTTCGCCCTCAAAATTTATCAGGGTTATAATTGGATTACTATTTGAAAGTTTCTTTAATAGAAACCTACATCGTAAAAAGGAATACCACAATTTATCTTTAAAAACTAAAGTATAAAACGTAATGGTTACCCAAATTAACTAATAACTATGTTTCCACATAGGAGAACATAGGTGAGAATATGGATATGGAAGAGAAATCTAACCGTCATGTTTTGATGGAGAGGGTTAGAGAACATGGATATGAAAAATACAACAATCTCAAAGCCATAGATTTGTGATGATCTAAGGTACCATCTGATTCATCGAATATAAGGGCACTTGGACATCATTTTTGGTTTTCAAGATCATTTCCCTAATGTTGAAGAAATCGGAATTAGAAGAAATACATTCATGATTTTGGTATAGTCTCACCATTGGTTGTACCTTGGACAATTTCCTCTTGATATATTAAAGAAATGAAGTTTAATTTGTCATTCATGATGTGTTAGCAGATCATGTTATAGAATGATGGGTCATTCCATCTGTCTCAAACAAAAGTTTAGAAAAAGTTATCAAAAATTCAAAAGTCCATCTATAGTGAGATTAATCATATATGGTTCCAAAAATGGACATATAATTCATATATCATACTTATTAATATAATAAAACTAGTTTATACTAAACAGGGACTTCTTGTACGCCAGTGGTAGGAGATAAAGGACTGTCACACTTCAGTTGTGGGTTCGATTCCCACAGCCTTGTCCGACGCGACGGGTTGTCGCCTGTCCTGCAGGTTGTCCTTTTTCTAAAACTACATTATTATAACAATCGAAAATATCGGAAAATTCTAGCCTTAAAACAATTATATCTGATGTCTAACTTAATCTGTTCCAACCTTTAAGCTTATTAAAAATACTTCTTGTCCAATCTCATGGTTTAATGAAAATGATTACTTGAGAGGTCACATAACAAGTACGTGAATACCATCATTTATCCCCCATATATGATATATCTTATTGGTCACATTCCAAAAATGTGAATACCTTAATAGTGTATTCTATTGAAAAATTAATACCCATTTAATCTTAGTGAAAACATGAATGTTGTCAAAAGTTAACTCTTTCCACATACAAAAATCAAAAAAAATCTATATAATCAAACCATGATATCACGTAGTCCTTATATCAATCATGAGCTCATTAATACTATCAAACATATTATTTTCTCATTATCTGCATATCATCTTCCTTCCAAAAATATCTGACTAAACCTTCATGGTTACCAAAACCTTTCAAGATATACTTTCAAATAATTTAGGGAAAACAATAGTGTAACAATCCTTAGATGGTTCTTTATTCCATAGTACCATTAACTATACTGTATAACTCTTGATAAACATACAATAATTCCACTACCTTCATAAACAACTGTCTAAGCTTCAACACTTCTTTCAACTCATATATCATTTGTAGTCTCCTCATCATCATCCACATAAATACTACCCATATGACTGTGCTGATTCTCTTTATGAGATTTTCCCTTAGGGCATTGGTTTGCATAATGCCCATACATTCCACATTTAAATCATCTATTCATTGTTGATGTCGTAGCAATACCATTATCCTTTTCCATGGTGTTAAATGAACCTTTTCCTTTGCACATACTGGATTTGTGTCCTTATTTTCCGCACCCAAAGCATCTTCTAGTTCCATTGAAACATTCTCCTTGATGCCTCTTCCCACATGATTTACATGAGGGGAATTTAACTTTCATTCCTCAATTATCATCATGTAACTCCATATTTCTCTTATTAGCCGAGTTGGGATACTTACCAAAGTTGAGATTATTGATCATATTTTGAGATTGATGATTAGGAATTATAATGATGTTTGGACTTCCATATCCAATTTCATTAGGTTTATCATGAATAATATCATTCCAGTGTCCATAATATCCTCCATTATTGTGAATCTTCCTGTTTCCAGCCATTTTCTAAAACCCAAAAAGAATAGTGTGAAAGGCCAAAATCATAATCAATGGGGATAACCGTCAATATCTAAAATCATAGGTTAAATTCAATGATCATTACCATAATTATAGGACTATAACCTATACTTATTCTTAACCTTAAAGACATCCCTAGACATACCTTATAAATATCTCTAGGAATTTCACACATGTTTTCACATACTAGTTTCCAAAGATTAACTAAACTTTTCCTCTGATACCAACTGTAGATACCCAAAGCCTGATGTACATGGAAATTACAATACTTTTTCGGAATGATTAATACATAACAAAATAGACACCAATTGCCCGTAATAGTTTAGTGTCTTTGGAAACTCGGAAAATAATCTTCTAATCATGGTGAATGATATTCAACATCTCCCATAAAGATCTTCCCCTTTTGTTTTCTTACCTAAAACCTTTCTTTAAATCTTGGAGAAAAGAAAACATATAAAGGGTGATCTCAAATACTCAGTAAGGGTATGCATGGATAAAATAAAATAAACCATATACATTTGAACATAAATACATGAACATAATGTTTAAACATCGAAATCTTGAGCAATGAAATAAAACATGGCAATACGTAATGCATAGATCATAATAGAACATCAATCATGATAAAATAGCTTGATAATAAAACATTAAATTGTGGAAAAACATTAATCACATGATATGATTTCCATGGTAGCAAAGGCATTGCTACCAAGACCATCTTAGTGGACAAAGTCCCTTTCTGAATCGAGTTCACTCCTTGATTCAGTCCTGTAACACTGAACTAGATTAACTTACCATTCCATCCATGTCTATCTCATGAGATATAAATCATTACCCAATGCATTGGATGGAGATATAGGTCTCACCCATCTTATAATGAAATCATTCTTACTTGTGCCACAACATAAATATAAATCATTCATCGTATCCCAAAGAATAAAATGGGTTTCATAAACATCATTCCATCATAATATAATCCATATAAAACAAATGGATATCATTTCATCATAATAAAAGTGAAACCATGTAAATAATAGAGAGATTATACATGAAACATACACATATGAAATAATGTCATCTTAGATGGAAAATGGTTTTGAAAAAACACTTGAAATGAATTCTTGAGGAAAATATCCTTTCTTCTTCAAAATCAATTTCTTTTAAAAAAATTTCATGAAATTTTAAAAGAAAAGGATTTTTTTGAAAATAGTCATGAAATCTTTTAGAGTAAACTTCATGAAAATAAGGCTTTATAAATCCGTAAAAATCTGTTCACGGTGTATAAGTTAAAAATATCAATCTCCTCGTACTTTTGTCGGAAAAGTAAAAAAAGTACCTTGTATGGTAAAAAAATATTCCTTACATAAAAAGTAGTAAAAGTCAAAAATTGGTAAAAAGGACTTTAAACATACATGAAAACATTTTTATAAAACTTGGACATGAATTATAAATATAACCCAAGTAAATACTTACGTATAAGAAATCTGGGATAGAAAACAATTGAGATTGCAACATTATCGCTTACCTTAGGTCCGATATGCATCGTACGTATCCTAACCTCCTGTATAATGATTTAAATAATGTCATTGAATTATTAAAGAATCATATTCGTTGTTATGATATCATATATGGTTCACTTATGACATTATATTACCCGTTCTTTTGTAAATTTCATGTCAAAGCATCGTTTTGGGTAAAACATTTTATTTGTCGTACGTGTTTGGAATTGTTGTTATTGATATTATTAATACATATATCATGATTTAATTACTTCCAGAATTTAAATAATGATATATATATCATATATATTCAGTATAATATATTGATAAATGAAATGAAATACATCATTCATGCAGACGGTAGGCCGTACGTACGCATGAACGTTGTTTTCTTTTCCTTATTGACTTGAATGGAATTAAGTAGATGATATATATATATATATATATATATATGTATACATAAACCCAGTTTCTTAATTATGTCATATATTTCATTATTATTAATTATATATACTTTATAATCATTCATGAATGCTTAATAAGGGAAAATGAATCTCATCGCATTCTTGGAGACGGTAGTCTGTATGTACGCACGAGTGATGATATCATTCCCATGATCGTCGAATTGTATTTAAGTGTATGTACAACATTACAGAATAAAAATACCTTTACAATAACCATATATAGTTATTTATTTACACCATTATACCCATCCATGTAAGGTGGTGGTCGAAAACAGATTACACCACGACTTGGAGACGGTATTTCGTACGTACGCACGCGCAATGATTTCATATTCTGTAGAATGGGTAGAAGGTGAAATAGGGTTTTTTAATATTTATAATAACATACCAGTATATTAGTGATACTTATGGTATTACTTCATAATTAAACAACTAACGAAGAGGAAGTAGAAGAAGGAATAAATTTGAATGAATCAGTAATAGATATTACCTCTTCTTCGACATGACTCTTTGAAACCTCCTCTTAGGGTACTAAAATTGGTCTTTGAAGAAGACCAGTACCTCTAAAATATTACTAGGGAAGTATAGAAGAGACATTATAAGGGGTTGGTCGAGATTGAAGGCTCAAAGTGGTGTGAGGAGAAGAGGGAGGAGGTTCCCTTTTATAAGGGAGGAGAGGGGCACCTTTGAAAAAACTAAAAATATTATTTTATTATAAAGTCATATTCGGTTTTAATATATCCAAATTAATTTATTTCGAATGTAATGTAGTGATATGTATAAATACTCTCATCCAAGAGAATTTGGACAAGTTTTGGTTACTATTTTAACCTTATCATTTAGATTTAACTCTAAGTTAAATAATTTAACTTTAACCGTCTGTTTTTTGTTTTCTTACACAATATGGTTAATAAACATGCTATAACAAGCCAAAATAACCCCAAGTGGTTTATTATTAATATATATATATCATTATATAATTCATTTGGCTGAACCTTATAATTTTAGGAATAAAATAACAATTAATAATATAATATTTGTTTTAAAAACTATTTTATGTCAATTTTGACACTATTTGGTACTTGATATTTTTGGAAATCCTAACAGAATGATTAGATCGAAAAATGTTAATTAAATCAAGACTAACATGTAATATTAACCTAGAAAATTAGTTTAATTCATAAAAAGTATTAAATTAAATTTATTTGGGTATTTATAACATCAATTATCTTAATATTTAATTAATAAGATAATTACTACATCATCATTGTGACATAAATAAATTAATTCATTTAAAGTCTAAAATTTATAAATAAAATAAAATTATGTAGAAAATATTTTTATCTTTCAAATGAATATTTATAGTCGAATGTATCTTATGTATAACCCTGTATTAAAAATGTTTTAGTTATTAAACTATGATTTTAACTATATGAACTATTCTTGAAATAAAATAATATTAAATTTCCTAATCTAATCCAAGTGGGCCTAGATAGTAATATTTTATTCCTAAGGTTTTTTTTGGTCGAATTACACTTATACAATAGAATTTGAACATGTTTTAGCGTAATTATAATATCATTTCTACCCTTAATTATCCTATTTACTTTAAACTGTGGTTAAACAAAGTAAAAAGTTACTATTCACCAAAAATTATTCACATCTCATTGAACAAAATTTTAATCCTTGATATAAACTGTGTCTCTAGGATTTTCGAAATTCCACTCACAGAAGCGGTAAAATTATGTTTTATGTGAATTTGCAAATTTTCCTAGGAGGTGGGTAAAAGACGGTGAAAAGTTAAATAAATCTTTTTATATATATAAAATTATTATAAAATGACTCCAATGAATTACTTTTAACTTATATAGGTATTATGTATCAATTTTGGCCTAAATTAAATTTAAATAAAATACATAAATAATTAAATAAATAGTCGGTTTTTAAATAGTAACCCAGTGTTTTCACTATTCATCAAAAATTGAATGTTTTCAGAAAAATACCCAAAATTCACCCTAGGCTCATTTCGATATTCCGAATCCAAAAATGATGTCCATTTTGAAAGATAAAATTTATAAAATTCCAAAAAGTGTGTATTACTATTCATAACAGCTAGTTCATAGTAATATTATAATAATATCTCATTTAGTGAAACTCAGTATTGTGAACTACAGACGCTATCGAAGAAGGTCTTGATTGTGTGTAAAGAAAGACAAGTCTGAGATGCGTGTAGTGCAAGCTCCTTTTTGTGTAGTGTAAAACACAAGACATCAATGAAATTAAAAAGAATATTTTTCATAAAATCTCGGGGTGTTACAATGAACATTCTTATTTCTTCGATGCACAATCAGAAATCATATCATGAATAAAGGCAAGATGATAGAGGCCGAGGAACAAATGAGGTGATCACCCCAAGATAAGGATATTATCTGACATGATGAGGATCAGGAATGGACCATGGCTGATGAAATATTCTCCATTGCTATCGAAGAGGAGTGGGAGCTTAACAGGCGATAATAAATTTTTGATTTCACAACCCAGAGAGTGGTGGAGCATGGATTCTCCATTTAAGTGGTCAACCCATCTATTGGAGGGGTTAATACACGGGGTATGTAATTTTCATAGACTCACAAACAGACATTCATGCTTGCTTGTTTATTTTTTTTCATGCATGAGTCAGGTTACCTAGTTTGATTACTGAATCTCAATCGTATCTGTGAAATATCTAGTGATCCATCCCTAAGATCGTGTGGGTTACGCCCAATGTGAGAATCGAGGTATGGAAAAATCATTATTTCCCTATCATACAAGATAACCAACCAATAAATATAAATTCAATGTCTAAATGACCACTCGGAGTTTTTGGGAAGAAAGGGGGTCCATGGTTAGAAAATAGAATCCTCACCACATTTAAACTGTCCTATCCCAATATGCGCTGGTGCTTGAGTAGGATAACTCCAGGGTGTTGGAATAAATCTGAAAAAAGTGTAATGAATAAAATGAATTATGATTCCTAGAATTCAGACCACATTGAGGATGGAATGACAATAGAGGATAGATGTTGACCAAATTTGAAGCACAACATCTGGATCGTGTTAGCCTGAAATGGGAACAGACAAGTGAGTTCCAACTAATGACCAAATTTGAAAACATGGAGACAAAATGAAGTGTCATGTGATGTCCTTCATAACGTTATCTCATTTTGGTAGTCAGTCCTTATACCCAAGCATCCTAACTGTAAGGGAGTTCCTTTAGACATGAAAGAGAATGAGGGTCTGAATACGGGGCACACAAATCATGAGGTTGAGTGATGAGCTATTTGAATGGAGTCTAACACTATTTAAATTATGCCACCATGATGAAAGTACACTGGGTGAGATTATCAGTCTGAATCATGATCTGGACAACTTCTATGAGGGACCACTCTGGTGATGACTTTATATGGTCAACAATTTTACATCATGTATGTGGGGATGATAAGCACACAGTTTTGCATCATGTGGTGAGGAGGATGCATGGAATTGTGTAACGTCATATGATAATGAAATTTCACATTGTTTAAGGTCATACTACAGGGACCCTACACAACAGTTTAATGTTTTGTTACATGGAATGGGGAATCCTAGTTTATGGTAATCGGGTTCAGGCCATGATTATGGTAAATGAAGTAGTAATGAATATGGTCCTAGTGGTAGGCCCAAGGGGAAATTACTGGGAAATGCTACGTATCCCATAATGATGAGAATCAAATCAAACATATTTCTTTATCACAACATGGTCAGAGACCAAAGTTGGTAAGGGAAACCCTCTCTGGCGAGAAAGCTGATACTTCCCATAATTATCATTGGGCATTCTAAACTTGTTCAGGGTAGGGTTGCAGTTTAATGTCATGCATCAATGACATGGATACCCAAAAAGATAAATTTATGATGAGGTTCATAACCCAATGTGATTGAGGATAGAGAAGTCCAAACCACATCGAAAATTCCTAGAAGGGAATTTGGGGCCGAGAAGGATAAGATAAAGAATTTACCATTCAGTTGGATGGACTTGGGGGTCAGATTCCCGAATGTATCTACGTATCCTCCAATGGAAGGAATAGATCCTTAAATAGTTATTTTCATTAATATCAATTTAATTTCATGTGGTGAGGATGATAGTGTGATAGTTTAATGATGTATGGTAGGACCAAATGGTTACACCACATTACATATGGATATTACCCCACAAAACCCCTAAGCCTACATATTCCATGCTCGGTGTGCGAATCATGGATTGTTATAAGAAATTTCATATAACGAGAGTGTGAAATGGTGTAAATGAAATGTCGGGTAGGGAAGGTCCTAGATGAACTGACATTCCTACTCAATGCATTAAAATGCATGGAGTTACAACATAGGGGGTATCGATGATCCATATAACGGAAAGGGACATTAACCATGAGATTCAGAACATCCGATATTTGGGATGCAATGGGAGCGGTGTGATGATGAAGGGTAACTATTGACAGTGTTCAAAACATAACATCAATTTCATGTTATCCTTGAATTGGGAAAAACAAATTACAATTGGATGATAACCATATTCTATACATGGAACATGTCTTATAATTTCATTCAAAATCCTATAGGATGTTAGCCCAAGAAGTTAGGAGAGAACTTATAGGGCCTCTTAATATGTGAATGATAATAAAAATCCCAAATGATGGGATGTGTGTAGCGCAAACACCATCCATGCAGCTTAAACATCATGTAGGATTGGTGCAAGAAGTGGAAATCTCGAAAGAAGTACGTGGACTGGTTTTTATAAACCCAACATGAATGAGGACCGAAGTAGTCTTCAATACACCGCACACCTTTTGGAGAACCCAAGCCAGAAGGGGCCTGAAAGGTTAAATTTGGTGCAATTGGACCACAAATAGGAAGTCTGGGTGTTAATACATATCCCATGAGGATGGTAATAAAGACACACATAGTTTATGTAGGTGGTTTGGTAGGTGACCAATACAAAAATGGAGTTACATCCTCTTTTAAAAAAGAATATCTTAATTGATACACTTTTTCTTGATGGGAAAACATGGATAGTAATAATCATAGTTTACGGTTATAGGGCTCAGACCATAAGGTGCCCAGTTCGTTGCCATGTGCATGGGACATCTCGTGCAGTTTATCATCATGAGATAAATACAAAAAAGATTGAGACATTTTCAAGGGGGGGGGGGTGGTGTTATTAATTCAAACCATGCATGAATGGGGACAAAAAAGTCCACCCCACACCACATACTTATGAAATAATTCATCTGATTCGAAGTCACAATGGATGGAATTTATGAATGAATCTCCTAGTTTAAGGTCATAGATTTTGGATCGTAAGGTGCAGAGAGGTGTGGTGTAGCGCCACAGGGCAGACTAAATGTGGGTATGAAAGAATAAATCCATACCATATCTCACCATTGCAAGAAGAAAGGACCCAAACCCAAAACAAGAAAACATATATGTTTTAAAAAACTTCGGTTGGACCCAAAGGAAATGTGATCTCGCATCGCTATATATCAAACAAGGGTGATAATCAATCAAAACCTAGCTATTAAACGTGGCATAGAGAATGGAAAATGACAGAGAGATAGTGTATTCTCGAATAAAGACGTCATATGGATGGGTATTAATTAGGAAACAACCTAGATGAAGAAAATTAAGATTAACATCACACTACAAGGTCATACATGATCTTAGAATATAGTCACAGATCTTGGACCAAAATAAGATTATTATCTGAGTGAAAATATGTGATGTGGTTCCATAAAACAACCTAATATGAATGGGTACATGATTGTTATCATCAAATTAAAATTTTCCAAAATAACACATAAATATATTTTCATGATGCATGGACTATGGGATATGAGCTCCTATTTTACCGTCAGAGAGTTTGGACAGAAAGGATGTGTGGTTCTTCCATGCCGGAATAAACCATACCCAAGTCACTAAGCCGATGTGAACCATTCTTGGAGTGGGAAACATGGGTAGATAAGATCCTTACAACACATGGAGTAATCAGTAGGGGGGTACAATTTGGATTTGAAGATGACCCCACAATGATGATTCCACCTCTTTAATGTGCAAAGGTGAACAGAGGAATAACACCAATGTTGTCGAAATTCCCCTAGAATATGATGGAGTGGAAAAGGGATGTGAATCATGAGACAAATATTTTAAGTAATAATGGGGTGGCATAACGATGGAGGATAATTGTTTACCATGTTTAAAACACATCATGCATATCATGTGACATGAAATGGGAACAACAAAAAGAGGGCCTATCATTGACCAAATTTTATACATGAGTCATATCTCGTAATATTAATATAAATCCTCTAGGACATGGGCCCAAAGTAGTAGGTAATCCATAAATCTAAACATCTATACCATTTGGGGGTCCTTTCGGATGTGAAAGATGATGGAAACCCAAATAAATGGATACATGAAGCATGGAAATGGATGAAAGCATGTTCAAGTAGAATCTAACACACTATGTCCAAAACCACAGTGCATCTGAGCACGTTGGTGAGGCATGAAAAGGGTCGAGGGGTCCATTTTATGGAAGAAAACATGAGGAGGTGAGGTGATGAATAGGAAAAAATGTATTGATGAACCTAGGGCTAGAACTAAAGATGAAGTATATGAGAATTTCTACGTATCCCATGAAGATGGGAATCTAGCCATACATAGTTTTCAAATGTCATGCAGTTTAATTTCATGCAGTAAAGATGTGAGGGAACATGTAAGGGGGATCCCATAAGTGAAGTATATGACATGGATATTATAAACCCGATGTGAATGAGAACCAAAGAAGTCCACCCCACTCCACAAGCTTTCAACAGAGTTTAGGACAGGGGGATGGAAAGAAGGTAAGATTTTAGGTATTTGGGGTTGGACACGAAGAATAAATGTATGAGAATTCCTTTGTATCCCATGAGGATGAGAATCCAGATAGATGTATTTCCTCAAAAAAACTGGTAGGATACCAATTCTTTGGGAAATATTGTCTTCCAGGTATTACTCATTTCCTAAAATAAATGGCATTTCATGGATCTTTTTTTATTTAGTGTGAGTGTGTTTTTATGGATCATAAAATCCATGATGAAGAATTCAATCATAACTATAGAAAACAAGACTTATGTGGGCCTTCAAAAATAGGATGGTGGATCACTGATGGTAAACAAGATTCCATATCAAGTGAGGATACCACAATGGGACACTATTTTTTCATCTTACGGCTAGGGTGATTGTGTCACAGTTTAAGGTCGTATGATAGGACCAACCCATGTAATTTATAACCATGTGGAATAGACACAGTAGTTTAATGTCATTTTGGGTGAGAAAACGTAGTTTAAATTCATATGGTTTGGATGTGTATGGAAGAACATGGTTCTAAAGGGAATGTACATGGAATGATAAAGCATTCCCAACATGAATGAGGACAAAAGTACACTCATCGTTACACGCAATCCCAAGGGGGAACCTCAGGCCACAGGGGACAGAAAATATTGATGAACCTAGGGATATACCCAAAGAAAAAATTTCTTGGTGTTCCAACATATCCCATGAGGATGAGAATCCATCTATACGTAGTTCTTGAAATATGGGTAGTTTAACGTCATGTGATAATGACGAAGTTGTATTGGGAGATCTCTAAAGGGGACACGTGATGTGGTATTTGTAAACCAAATGTGAATGAAGACATTAAAGTGCCATTAGACCGTGCCCTACAAGTAGAGATCTCATACCAAGGGTCCGAACATAAGGATAAACATGGGGACGAACCCAAAGATGATATGTCTGGGTGTTCCTAAGTATCCCATGAGGATGGGAATTAATCCACATGTAGTTATTGAAATGTCATGTTGTTTAATGTCATGTGACAAGGAAATACAAAATCTCTGTTTATAGTCATAGAGCATAAACAATAAATGCCCTGTTTAATGTCATGTTTATGGGACATGAGAGTGGAGAGCTCTCAGGAGAGGTACATGGCATGGTAGTCATAAAACCAATGAAAATTAGGATAAGAGGAGTCTAAGACACCCCACATGAAATCCCAAGATAGGGCATGGTCCAAGAGGTCAGAAAGGTTGAGGGACCTAAGGCTGGGCGACAGGTGAATGGTTTGGGAATCGCTACAAATCCCTAAAGGATGGGATTCAATCTATACATAGTTCATGAAATTCTATGTAGTTTAACATTTTGTTGTAATGACGTAAAAGAACATAGTTTATGGTTATAGAGGTCAGACCATAAACGGCCAGTTTAATGTCGTGTGCATGGGAAAAAAGGACAGAAAAGTGTGGATCACCGCAAATGATATTTGGAAGACCATGGTGATGAAGATAATGATACAGGATAACTGATAAATGGGCTCCCAACATAGTACCCATATCATGTGACACAGAATGGAAACATACATGTGAGGGTCAGCTATTGACCACATTTTCAATGCAAGACCTGTCTCATAATGTCTTTTGAAATAATACAGGGTGTTTCCCTAGAATGGTATGTGAGGCAAGGTGGTGTGTGACCCTACCATTAAGGGGTCCTTTTGTATATGAAAGATGATGGGGGACCAAATGAGGGGCATGCCTGAAGCTTTGTGGAACCCATGCAATTTAACGTCTTGCAGTGGGGGCTATAAAAGATCTTAGATTAGGGTCATAGATCTCAAACTATTTTGATGTTTATAGTCATGCAAGATGAATGGAGTGTAGTTTTACATCCATCATCCCAGATGAATCATTTATTTTATCATCTTATGGTAAATATGGATGGAGTTATTCTTAAGTAAAATACATGATGAGGAATTTGGCATTGGTGGGGGGAGTAATATTCTCACCATCCATAGTGATTAAGGAGTATGCGCCATTAGGGTAAACCATGTGAATGATATAAGGTCCCCCCCCACATAGGTTCTAACATTGGTGGCTTCGTACTTGGTATCATTGGTTTTTTCAAGGACAATACTACATCACCTTGTAAGAAAGATCAGGGGAAAATTTTATTATTAAAAGCCCTGGATATATTGTTCTGATGCCTCGCCAAATCGTGCTAGGCACGAAGCATGTTCTCATCAAGCACTTGTAGTTCAGTCAAATAGACTTTAGATAATTTATATGGTTTCCATTGATCGTAGAAGAATATTCATAGTGAGGGTAACTTAATCTTAATGGGTAATAATTCATTTGTTCTGTACACTAGGGAATATGGAGTCACCTGGGGGGACTTACGAGTCGTCATCCGGTAATACTAGAGATCATTGGGGAGATTATCATTCCAACCCATCTTGTTCTGACTAACCATATTCTAGAAGATGCTAGATATGGTTTTTTTGAACTCCTCTTTCATCCCAATTTCTTGTGCATGATATAGAGAGGTATGATTAGAATATATATTGTACTTAAAAAACATCTTCTTTATCTCTGCTGCTTGAATGTTGGTGTTGTTATCAATGAGGATGGAGTGAGGGACACCGAATCCATGGATGATATTGGAGCTCATGAATTCAACGATGAAACTAGCCTTAACATCCTTGGGTGGGACTACCTCATCCCACATGGTAAATAAATCCATAGTAGTCAATCTGAATCTGAACATGCAATCTATAACCATTGGATATGGTCCCATGACATCAAGTCCCTAAACCGCAAAGGGCCAATAGTACTTGGTAGTATAGAGAGGATCTGGCGGCTGATGCCCAAAATTAGCGTGGATATAACATGTGTAGATCTTCATGGAAAACTCAATGCATCCATGGACCATGGTGGGCCAAATGTAACCTAACTATCAGATCTAATGAGAGAGATTCGGCCAGGCCTGATGTGGCCCACTAGAACAGGAATGGACTTAAAACCTAACCTAGGGAATCCCATATCCTTCAATGTAATGGAAGAGAACTCCATTGAATCCATGTTTGTATAGGATCTTCTCAAGACTAGGAACACTCTAGAGGGTGAACTACACTACGTGCCAACATAATCAGTCATGTTTGGATTGGTCCTACATGGGACTATTGTGATGGAGATATTCAATAAAGGGAGTCTTCCAGTCATGGGTCTTCTCTAATATTGTGGGAAGGGGATATAGAGGTCTCGATGTGGAGGCATTAGTCATAAGGTGGCTAACCTGTTGGTTATCATCATCATTCAGGGTGATAGGAGAGATGACTATTCGATGTGCCCCATGGATAATCAAATAATCCTAGCAAGGCATTGCAAGAGATGCAGTGAGGCTGGAAAAAGAATTGTCTTTACTGTTATGTGATCGAGGTACATGAGTATCTTCTAGACGAGAAGGGAATTGGGCCATTAGTTTATGAGTAGGATCTAATAGAGGTATGAGCTCTGGATTCCTAACAACGTAATTGGCATTGATCTTCATGATAACCATCTCCGAGTCCACTTTCCCATGAAAAGGTAGATCATCAATCTCAAGGGAGAACATGAGACCAGTGATGAGAACTGGATATTCTACCTCGTTATTGGTATAGCCTTATAACAACAGGAATGAATATGACCTGACAGATTGTGAAGGCGTGATGAAGACAATACCCATGCCTACTCTATTGAGTTTGGGACCATTGAGTATCCTTCCATTAGGGCTTGGTGAATATCTATCAAAGTGCATCTTCTAACACAATAAAAATTGATCATCTGAAAGGATCGCTTCATCTAGAATGTCAAGATCTCGAGATTGATCTTCGAGGCTGGGATGGGTGATAAGAAATTATGCCAATTCATATCCATGTATATCCTTATGGGGGGAAAACATGGTTCTGAACTATTGAAAGATCATTACCCACTGATTTAGAAAGTCTATAAACATGGGGTAGTTCGGACTGTACTTTAGCAGATCCATTACGGACACCGGCTATACCTCATAGTGCTTTATGTTATGTCTCAATTTCTACCCTGTGAATACCAACACAAAGTACCTCTTCTTGATTGAGGAATATCTAGTATTTGAATCGAGTAACATGCAACTGAGACAATATAAACTATTTTCTGTCCATTCATTGTTTGCCTTGGGGAGAATAACATTGATGGATCATTCCATCACAGTCACATAAAAGACCATTGACTTCCCAGAGAAATGTGGCATCAGAACTGGAGGATATAGCAGGTACTACATGATTCTTCAAGAGAAATTTGACACAAGAAATCCCAAGGATAATCCACACCATTCTTCATGTTCAGAGAAAAGGGTATACACTTGACTGCTAGATTTGTGATGAATCGACGTTTGTAGTATAGGTGGACATGAAAGCCTTAGAGCTCTTGAATATTTCTAGAAGAATTCATTTGACTGATGGCCTTGATCTTTTTTGGATTGATCTCAATGCCTTTATATCTAAAATCGAAGCTGTTAATTGTTTTTGGAGGTTACCCTGAAGGCACACATCAAGGGGTTCATCTTCAGGTGGTGGGAATTGAGGAAGATGAATACTTTATCAAGATCCATAATAAGGTCCTGATGCTGGAAATATTTAACCACCAAATCCTCCACGTAGCATTTCACCAATGTTCCACAGATTGGATTGAATATGTGGTGAATGGAATACTGATAGGTGGAACCTTCATTATTTAGACAGAAAGGAATTATCTAGTAACAGAAACTACCATGTGGATTTCTAAAAGCAGTAGAATCCTCATCATCAGGGGACATTCAAATTTGATTATATCTATAATAACCATTAATGAAGGAGAAATATTTGAAACCAACAGTATTTTTGATCAACTGTTCTATCCCTGGATGGTGGAAATCATCCTTCAGATATTGACGGTTGAGATCTCAGACATATATGGAGACTTTAATATGTCTTTTCTTTTTTTAATGGGAAAAATTCATGATAACCATATGAGGTACTGGACCTCCTTGATGAATTTTGATTTTATGAGCTTATAAACCTCAGCCTCGACCATGGCACCATGATAAAGGTGCATATTATTGGGAGGCTATTTGAACCTGTGATGATTTTTTGGGAGACTAAGACAGTGGATGATGACTAAGAAATTGATGTAGTGGTAGTAGTCGAAGGTAGCGCATCGAATTAGAAAGGCTTAGGATGATTCAAACATGCATGGATAATATAATTGGAAAAGTTCAATTCATTGTGATCTATCCAGTAATCATATTTTTGAGACACATGGTTAAGAACCCTGTTCCCTTCACCCGCATTGTTTCTGTCAGGCTTTATAAACACACATGATACCTATGCTGAGGTTGGACCCAACCTGACTATGTTGTTGTCGAACTGATTTCGGAAACAATCTTTATACACATAGCACTACATGAGGGTGTGCCTAAGGAACTAGTGATAGGGGTAGTAATTGAGGAGATCAGTAACATTTTCCTATTCATCCCCCATACATTTTGAAAACCATAGAATTCTGGGGTCTATGGTGCTTCGTAAATAATTTGGAACTTGAGCCTCATTGAATGATTTGGTTCAGTTCCTCCAATATGATAAAAGATATTTTGGATCTTGGTCCTAAAAAGGGGATATCAGAGCCTGTATAGGAGGTGGAACCTGATTATATCGCTTAATTGGCGGGGGCACATTACATGGGGGCGCCGACCGATTATGAGGCGGGTACTGCTAAGCTAGAGGCGGCACCTGAGGTGGTGGACATCAATAACGCTATGAATGTGGCTCTACAGGTAAATATTTCAGCATTATGGGGGCCTTTATTTGTACTACCATGGTGGTCTCTACCATGGTTTCTCTTCATGTGGGTTATAGATGATTCAATGCATGTTCCTGCTTATCTTGCTTCAAGGATTCCTCTAAACATTGAACTTTGTCTGAGAAATCCTAGAACCCACCTGGGAAGTTATGAGTGATCAAAGACGAGACCACTTTTGTATTAAAATTCCCAACTCACGTCGTTAGAAGTTGTTCCAAGGTTGTTGGAATATTAATGAAATAAGTTAGGCCCTTCCCCCTAGTAAAAATTTCTAATATGCGTTCATTTAGACTCTTCTTGCACTTAAAGAGGTTGTCAATACTTGTATTTCG
Source organism: Viscum album (assembly GCA_963277665.1). Classification (NCBI taxonomy): domain Eukaryota; kingdom Viridiplantae; phylum Streptophyta; class Magnoliopsida; order Santalales; family Viscaceae; genus Viscum; species Viscum album. The sequence continues at coordinate 482,243,646 of OY728153.1, read as the reverse complement.
GGTCATGGAACTAAACGGGTAGTGGAATTCACTATGATGATATTTCCAATTATTTGTAGACCCAATAAGTAATTGGTTTTACCAGAAAAACATAGGTCCATTGTATATCTGTATGAAACACCGGAGAATGGAGGCCTCTTGCTGCGCTGGAGTACCCAATATGGTACCACACCTTGAAATAAAGTGGTCTAGATGCTGCAACAGTTCACCTATCCCATTAAAAAAGGTTAAGGTAGGATTTCTAAAACCTAAGGGTGCTGGGATATTGTCCACCCATGCCAGATAAAACATTATATTAGGTAGGATTTCCTTATTTTGAGTTCATAGGGCCTTGAGGCAAGAAATAAGTGCTGCCATTAGATCATCTAGATGAGGATTCTAATCTCGACAAGGGTCCCTGACCACCAAAGTGTTGGAAGTTTCTTCAAAGTGGTAAGTAGGTCCAATGAATCATGGGGTGAATGGTTGAATTACTTGAGTATCTAGGGTAATAACCTGTAGATTGTTCAGTAGGACATATAGAGTGGTTGGTGGAACCTGAGGCAGATCCCTAGGAAGGTTATCGCACAATTCAGGTGGATTGGGTGATGCATATCATAGAAACATTCCATAAACACCATCCTCTAACCTTTATAGATGCATTGGGAGGTTGAGGTTACTATGAGGAATCTCACTAAGAGGAAGCTATACCTACACCAGTCCCTATTGACCCGGTCAAGGATTACCATAGTCTTTCCACCTTTCCGCAGTGCACTTGGTGAGGAACTCATCAACCATCATTTTATGTTAAGCAAGATATTAGTGCATCACTGCATTTTTATGGTCATCTTCCATCTTTTTCAATGATCCAAATAGGTCACAGGGGTTTTCAGTTTCAATTTTCTATTTTCCTTTGCTAGGGTTTCGACTGAGAATCAATGACTCAAAAGGTGTAGGAATGCCATGAAATGTAATTTGTTGGAGACTATGGGAACCTTCATGATCTATCAGGTGTTGTATCGTCACATCATGTTGTTACTCTTATCTATGCCTTGTACCAGTTCCCCCTTTTGGGTTTATCTTAGGAACAACCATGTTCACTATGACAATGCCCAAAGGTATATTCTTGGTATCACATGGTGAATGAGTCTGGTGCATGATGAGACTAAAATATAGGGCAAAATACTTCCCCCATCTAAAGTTCCTGAAATTTGGGGAAGCCTTCGTGAGAATTTAATAGAGAATATTTAGTCATTGAATGCATTGTTTCAAGAGGGTGAGATGATAGCCAGGCGGCGTATGGTACAGAGCAATAGGATGTGTGGCCAACATGACCAGACGTTATTGTGGGATAATGTCATCGTAGTGTTCCCGAATCATTGGATAATCTGACCACTGACAACAGAGAAAAAAATTCATCATACCTAAGGTTTTTTAGAGGCACTAAACCTCTTCTTAGGTAAGGGACTTCATAATGTTTTGATTGAAATTTGCAAGAACATCTCTCAAAAAAGTGCTGCTACAACAATGTCCCACAAACTTCTCAGCTCAGAGTCGGGATCTGATCTTTGATTACACCACTCATCAACTGGAGGCAGTTGTGGGACTGGTAATGGAACTAATTTTAATGGTTGTGGTGGTATATTGGCCATTGGAGAGTATGGCATGTGAGATGACAAGCCTCCACATCAGGGGTTGTCTTTTGAAGAATGCTCTTACTACACCAACACATCCCTATAAGATGGACTAATGAACACTTCTTGCTACAAATGGGATGGGGTCATTAGCAGTGGGTGACACTATTAATATTCCTTTATTGGTCCCTAAAATAAGTCTATGTGATCTATGGTGGAGTTAGAGAATTATCTGGTTGATGATAAGGAGGATTCCACGATCATGCCCTAGAAGGGGGATAAATATTCCTCCTCCTGTATATATCCTCGGAGGGATTCAGGGATTTGGTGAAAATAATTTTATCAATGGATGAGGTTGATACGCCTTGTTCCTATCCCTATCCATGACACATATAATCAGGGTGAAGGTTCTATCATTTAATCCCACTCTTCTACATAGTATAAAAAGGGGATGAGTTTGATTTTAGTTTGAGGACTCTCCGGATTCTTCCTCTAGTAGCGATGACACACCCTCCTGCCCCATTATAGTTCTACAGGATAGGGTAGATTTTTGAAATTGGTAGGACCTACACTTTGGTTAGTGATGGAGCAGGGAGGACCTCCACTCAGATTGACTAGGGTGCGAGGAGATCTTAGGAAAATGTCAAATGGAACATGGGGAGGAACATCATGGTTGAGGGTGTTATAATCGGGAGGGCCTCCTCTAGAGTCTGTGAGAAGATAGGGAGGAATCCCATGCTGGCAGGTGACTGTGAAAGGATGGTCCTATCATTGATAAAATGGTTGGAAATGGAAATTTTCATACCTGAGACTAGGGGAATAGGGATGGACTTCATGTTGAGTGTCAATGAAGTGGATAGATCCTTCGCTATATTTGGTGGTGGGGGAATGGGGAGCACCTCCAGGATCATTTCCTGAGTAGGGAGTAACTCAACTTATTCTGATGATGGTATGAGGATGTCCTTAATTCTTGATGTCCTCATCTCGGATCAGCACGTGACGACTGTTGCTTGCACTAGTGACTGGGGTGGCCAAATCGACCGACTTGTGAGGTGGCTGGTGCATCAATTTGGATTGGGCATGGAAGAATCCCTACTATGGGATAGGGAAGTTCCCATGTTCCGTGACAACAAAAGGGGGCCAATAACACATATCAGTGGTGGCCCGAGCCATAGGATCCAAAAGACATGATTCCCCTAGAGGCTTTCTTCTTGAGATTACACCCATAATTGACATCAGGTCACCCGATCTAGGGTCGAATATGTTTTGGTGCAGACCACCAACTCTTCAGTCTATGGGACTAGATGATGACACATACACTGCCTGTTGAGAGACCACCTAAGTGGCTCCCTGGTAGAAGTCCAAACGGGGTGGACTCGAACATCCCTTAAATCATCTGCATATCGGAGTGAATTGTAAGATCGCTATAGGGAAAGGTTCCATAAGAGGTTGAAGGACATAGTAGGGAGTAGTGGCCCCCTACGCGGCCCTTGGGGTGGTAGCACTAATAGGGTACAGAGGCCACTAGGTCATGACAGTCCATGTCCCTTGTCGGGATAACCCCCTCTTGTTCATATCGAGGGACAAGATTATTGATCACCATCTATTGAATAAATTCAGAGGGTGAGATATGGTGTGGGTGCTCAATAGCTATGGTTGTGGAAGTGGTTGTAGAAGATATGGAGCTGTGAGGGACTCCTTCTTTGGAATTTACTCTACCCCTATGTTCATGGGTGGGAGGTGATCATTTTCTTATAGCTGTAGCTTGGGTCTTGAAAATTAGGAATATATGAAAATCATTACAGAAAATTGGCAAGAAATTCCCAGTGCCCTAGCACTATTCAACAATCCATGGTAGGATAGAAATATCCCTGCTGACAATGTCGTAGTCTGGGATTCCCAAATATCAACTACCCTAAATCCTAGTGAGTTTCATGCTAGGCCCAATACATGATTGGTGGGACCTAGAACCAGATAGTTGGATCTGGTGACATGATAATCTATATAGGCCATGAATAGTACTAATCCCCATATTGAGGTGAATACATTCACATCGAGTTAACCATTTCTGATTTCAATACATTTGTTAGCGTACACATCCTTCTGTAAAGGACGCGCTGAGTGTGGCCCCACGATCCCTCTTTCCAAAAGAGGGAGACATCCGTCACCTCATTAGAGACATTTCCTCCTTGATTAAAATGGAATTATGGGATGTCAGACTCTCCTTCCAAGGATTTATCCTTGAAATTCGTTTTCTATTCTGGGTCTCCCTTAAGTATTAATGCATTTTTTTGTAAAATTATTCCAATTTCCTTGTATTTTTTGATGAAGTATTGTTACAAAACTTCTAACTGGACATTCCATGAGGTTAATTCATAGCATCAACCTTCAGCCATAGGAGTAGTCACATTGGGCATCACTGGCGTGTCTGCACACATAAACTTTGGTATGCAAGAATTTCATTCCCTTATGATAGGGCTTATTGAAGACATGGAATCATGAGTCATCCCACCTCGAATTTGGGGAATTATACGTCAGAGGAATTTCTTCAAGGTTATCATTGGCTTCCTATATTTAACATGAGGTATTTTGCGAGTTTAACATCTAGTGTATATGGATTAGGATAATCATAGCACCGATGAAAGTGGATAAGATGGGTACATCTTGAGGATGGGGAAAGTAGAAATTGTACTTGATGGATGAGTCAGAACTCCCCAAAAATAGGTGGACCTTTTGTGGTGTGTCCCAAAATTGAAATATGTCACACAGCGAATTATGATCAAGACACCGCTAAGGGTGGATCAGGGATGGTTCCCCCCTAGGAGGGGGAACCAATGTTTACCATTGGTTGGGATCCAACCTTGTTGAAACATCTTACATACCCTGTGTAGTTGACATGGATCAAAACCCACATAGTTCAATGGGTTGAGGAATAGAATTGGGGATTAAAAAAAGGATAACAACCTAAATACATGCTGGGGCTTACAGATGGATGTCTTCCCAAGTGGGGTTAGGAGTTACAAGGAAGTGGGTGACATGATCTAATTGGTATGTGACGTCCCAGGTAAATCTAGGAGTGATGATGGATGATTTGATGGCATGGATGAGATGAATGGTATGAAACCGACATGAATATGATGGTGGTGTTGGGACTGAACCTCAGGGAGGCCTCCTACATATCCCATTCGGTGAGAATCAAAGTGCACGTAGTTCAATTAGGTTATGAGACACCTAAAGAGGTGTCTCGTGGGAACGGACACATGGATGGGACCTGAAGGAATCAGAAGCTCTAGGTTGTGTCATGACCATCCATAAACAAAAAGGCTCGAGGGAGGGACCAATATGGGACATGGGTGATGGGCTTGAACATATGAAGGCTTCATACTTACCTTTCTAAAAAATGTAAAAGATCAAAGTTCACATAGTTCATGACGGGGCATGGAATCCTGGTGTACAAAAAGGACAACAACCCATAGACATGGATGGGAATACGCGTGGTTACAATCCCATAGAAAGAGGTGCACTATTGGGTGGAATAGTATTTGTTGATTGTGGGGCTTATGCATGGTTATCTACCTAAGAACCAGTCTGAAAACACTAAGGGGTGGGCCAAAGATGTGGGACCCAACAATGGGGATGCCAAATTTACCATGGATTGGGGTTGAACCTTAGGGAGGCTTCCAACATACCATGTCTATGAGATAGGGATCAAAACATTGATAGTTTGAAAGAATAATGTTTAGCATCATGCCTGACGAAAGGGGCATACAATTTAACGTCATGCGTGATGAGGATGAACTAACATAAAGTGGTCAAAATCAATGGATTATGGGCTTGATCTAGAGGGAGGCTTCCTACATACCTTTATTGAAAATGGGAAAGATCAGAGCCTGTGCAGTTCAGTAGGATGGGGGGAGTTCCTTATACACTAATTAATACATTAAAAATATCATGGTCGATGCTTAATCTAATCCCACATGTGTCACACTCGATGTGAGAATCACGATGTAACATAGACCTGACAATGACATTGTGAAAAGTGTGCATGTAAGAAATGAAGTGGGGATTATGTGTAGTTCTCAGCCTATAGAATAGAAAATTGTGACTTACACTGAGAGGGAAGCCTGAGTAGGGGTCCAGATGTAAAATGAGGATATTTCCATCATACTTGAATCACCCTCTCAAGGGGTTTTGGGGAGTATGTAGGGGACTCCCGATATGGGAAGGGAAACAAAGTTTTGTGGGAGAGGAGATGTGAGAGGGTGCTAGTGCACATCCCCTTCATGGTCCCCAAGGGATTATCACTCATGCGGTGATCAATGTTTAATGTCATGTGTTGAGGATGTTTATGCTTGTAAGTTTGACTTTTTGAAGCTTGGATGGTGAGGATTCACTCCTCGCCTCTAGGAATTTCATAGCTGGCACACTTTAACCCTTGGTGAAGGGAACCCACCAATAATGCCGAATGGAGACGGGGTTATGAAGTGATCTATTGAGGGGCTCATGTTGGCATTTCTATGTGAAGGAACAATATCCATTATCATGTACATGAAAAGAAGCATGAGGAAATTCATCGCAACATAAGGCACTACCCATGGGAAATTGAAATCACATCGTACAATCCTGGAGGGCCGCACATGAGAAGGGTTTTTTATGAAATAGGCCTCACAGAGAGTGGATTTTAAAAGAGCAAGGGCTTGTAGAACACAGGAGCTCACAGAGCACATATCTTCATAGATATCATGGGTTCTCAAAGCATAGGGTCTCATAGAGCACATGGCTTGGTATAGATCATGGGATCGCAAAGCACATGGCTTCACAGAGCTCATGAGTTTGTAGAGAACATTGGCTCACAAGGGATATAAATAAGTAAAGAGGAGTGATTTTCAAAGAATGGTGTACCAGACTATGAACGAAGTACAAATATTTTTGGAGGGTTATTCATGAGTCATGGTTGATTTGCGAAGTCCTGAAAACTTGAAGGGGTCTTCTTCATTTTTGAAGGCCAATCAGCTTCACGAAGGGAATCCATTCTTCAAATAGGGTTAGATCTGGGCAACAGAAAGGGATTTTCTCAATGCTCAAGTACCATAGAATATTCATTTAACAAATTGGTTCATAGATAAAATAACACATTATGATTTGGTAATTTAGAAGTTGAATGTTTGGGGTCATACCCCTTTGGAATGGGAGAGCTAGGTATCTATAGGGTCTAGGGGGCATGATCCTCTGAGGGTGTCTGACAAAATATCTTTCACTCTTCCATGAAAGGTATACATCATCGAGTTTCTTTTTTTTTTGTGAAGTCGATCATAATCTTCTCCACGGTGTAGAGGATTACTTAGTTCCCTCTTGATCCATAATAGAGGCTTCCATCAATTTCAAAGGATTCATAGAAGCAATCATCCTTACCTCTATGGAACAGAGACTTCCATAAGTTAATCATAGTAGTTGATTAAAAAATCACTTTTTCTCTATGATGGGAACAGAGAAGGCCTTGACATTGCACCCACCATAATGCTGAAGGGATTTGCGTAGGTTGCGGTGATGAAGGGCATTGCACCAGCCGCAGTATTGAAGGGATTTGCGACGGTGCATCGCGAAGCTACCCCTTTGGCCCTATTTATTGCCTTCGATTATTTTTACCAAACATAAATATTTGTCCCCAAACAAAATTTCACTATTAAAGAAGGGATATTAATAATTAATGTTTTTTTATAGGGTTCATAAAAGTAGTTTTTTACGATCAATGAAATATGGGAGAGGAGGACCTCGACAGATGATGCATACTTCCTAGAGTATAGAGACTCAAGGGTAGGTCCATGGATTTATTATAGGAAAAGTTAATATATTGGATCAATCTCTAAATAATTTTGGTGAGGAAATATGTACTATTATAGGTAAAAACCTAATCACATCTATATTATCTAGTACCATGTTTGATACAGGTTCTTCTTGTTCTTTTATTTTTTCACAAGATTTTACTTGACATGACATACCAATAAAGTTATTTCTTATTTAAATTCCATCAATTAAATATTGGGAATGAAAGTGGATAAAATTCAATGATTACCATATAGTATCCTAGAGTCATTTTGGGTTATGGGAATATTTGGGAATTCTTGATTATAGAGATGATAAGCTATGATTTGATTCTTAACATGGACTAGATGAAAAGATTCTAATCTCAACATTACTACTATCACATATTAGTATTATTTACATAACTTAATGGATAGACGTACATGATGATGGGGGAATGAAAACAAGGATTGGGTATAGTTGGTCCAAACATGATTTAGCTTCATATGGTCACAACACATATTGTGGTATTCAATATTTTAAAAGTATTAAAAGACAATATAACATCTTTTCTTCCAATATTGGGTGTCTATTTGTAAGTATTTTTGGATGAATTAACATGACTTCCCCTATTAGAGGATTTGAGTTTAAGATATATCTTATTGGTGTGTATGTAACCCATTTCAATATTCTGTTATAATATAGAACTATCTGAGATTATGTAAATCAAGGTGAATCTCAAGGACATAGAATAGAAGTTCTTCATCATACTGAGTACTTCATCATGGGTAGAACCATTCTTGCTCCCCATGAATGTGGATTATAGTCTAAAAATATGTATAGAATATTAGAAGCTTAAATAGGTGATGGTTAATAACATATATTGTATTTCTTGTGATCAATGATATTTTTGATCAGTAATGGGGATCCTAGTGGTTTTAAAAGAATGATCTTTGATTTATCTATCTCTAATTCAGGGATGGAGAGGAGTACATCCCGAAGACAGTATTTCATAGTAATTATAGTATATACGAGTACATGGTGATGTTTTTGGGAGTGATTAATGTACCAGTAGTGTTCAAGGATCTCGTGAATATGATCTTCCACCCATATCTAGGATATTTTATCATGGTGTTCAATGACGACATCCTCATATGTTCATCGGCCCAGAATTCCATGATATACATATTGAGATATTATTGAGTATAATTCAAGCACATAGGCATTATGATAATTCATTGAAGGGTAACATTATGATTTAGAAGTTGAAATTATTACGGATTGTGGTGTATGAGATAGGTATATATGTGGACCTAAATAAAGTGGGGGAGTGATTTCTTGGACATAACCCTAGAACGTGTTCAAGATTGGGAGATTTTTGGGTTTATTAGGACACTACCAATATTTTATCCAAGAATTCTATTAATCACGAACAGAAATGAATATGCTGATGTATAAAGGAGTGATGTTTAAGTAGTCAGATTCGTGTAAGGAGTCATTTCTTGAGCTGATTTGGATGTTGAATACAACTCTAGTGTTGATACTTCCTGAGTTAAAGACTGCTTATTCTATATACTATGATGCATCCGATGATGGTTTGAGATACGTACTAATGTAGATGATGTGTGTAATAATATATGGGTCATGTCCATTTTGAATCCATGATAGAAACTATCGTCCCCATGACATGGATTTAGTATTCATGGTGCATGATCTAAAGTGTTGGTGACATATCTCTTTAGAAAGAGGTTTATTTTTCTACACATACCATAATATCATCTGCTATATCTTCACACAATAAGATCTGGAAATATTAAATAGATTATGAGTATAGTATATATATAATTGTGACTTAGATATTACTTATTAACTAGGTAATGGTAAATTAATTATAAAAACTTCTAGTCAAAAGATACAAGTAACTCAAGAGTTGGGTGAATACCATTCATAATAATAGTGTCACCTAATGTGATTTTTGGATGAATAGAGGATGGATGATTCTAAGGATTGTAGATAAATGATTTTTTCCTAATTTTTGGTCACATATTATTTAGTAGACTGAGTAATGGATAGATAGAAAATAGAATCAGTGTCTGTTGTGATATGGAAATAGCTAGAAAGAGGTGACCTGATACATTGGTGGTCGTTGGATAATGATGATGAAATCAATGTATATGGAAGAGTTATATCCCATAATTACCACATGGGAGCGATTATAAGAAACATAAATACCTCTAAGAATCTATTATATCCCAGGAAAATAATGATATACCATGTTTTCATTGGGTGGTTCTGGTGACCAGCGATACAGAGGGATATTACTGGATTTGTTTCCTTTTGACTTACCTACAATAGTATAAAGGTTTAGCACTAACATCAGGGTATTTATTTCCATCAAATATTTGTACCCATGTGGATGTGCTGGGATGTGATGATGAAATTTTTGATGGGATATTTAATACCCCAAGAATCCACGATGTGGATTAGGTGATTATTGATCAGTTAATGATATTTTCCCATTTCTTACTGATATGTGAGAATCACTCAATAGATGAGCCGGTAAATCAATAAGTCTATGTGACGATACACATACATGGAGTTCCATTGAGCATTGTATCTAACATAAATGAATGTTTTACATCTTAATTTCGGTATGTCTTTGATAAATCCTTAGGGGCATACCTAAGATTATGTACAATGTACTATCCTAAAAAATGAGTTGTTAGATCAGATGATTTAGATACTGGAGGATATTTCCATGATTGTGTTCTATAATTTAGGGGAGTTTTGGATGGTCACATGACCTAGTCGAGTTTGTACGAAATAAAAGTAAATGGAATTGAATAAAATAGAACCTTATGAGGATCTTTATGGAATTCCATGTTGTTCACAACTATATTGTCATAATGCTGATGAGGTAGTAGTAGTGGGGATCAGTTTGGTATTGGAGGCCTCCATTTGAGTGTAGATGATTGGAAAGAGGTTTTTCATAGCTCATAGGAGGAATAATTCATATTCCAACCAATGTAATAAACACATTATGTTTGTTATAGGAAGCTAAATTATTATGAGATTGAATCCTTAGTTGATCCACTGATGTTTGAGGAAGCATGGGAAGCAAAAACGTGCTATGATGGACCCTTTAAGATCACTTAGTGGGCTGGGAAAGTGGTGTACCATCTTGATATTAATTCACATTATCAAGATATTCAATACATGTTTCATTTTTCTCAGCTCAGGAGGTATATTATTGAACATATACATGTCTTCAACTATGATGATAGTGAGATAGAACTTATAACATCATATTTGGAGTGCTCGGTACAGATTTTAGAACATATAAAGAAAGTACTTTTAGGGAATATGGTACAACTAATCGAGGCTATATAGAATCATTAACAGATCCAGGAGGAGACCTGGGATCCAAAGGATAATGTTTGGGCTGAGTGGCCTGAGTTGTTTGAGTGAAACCATTAAAGGTACTTCATGGGGATTAGAATTTCTTAGAGGGGGATAATTGGAACATCCACATTTTTTAATGTATGAGATGCCAGGATAAAAATTTATAATTTATTTTTGGTTTTGTATCTAATTTTCCATTGTTAGAGGTCATATTTAAGTGGATAAGGTTTTGGGTTTTGAAGGGCGGAGAAGTTGAGGACCACCCTTGGACCATTTTTCCTAGATGGAATCCATCAGGTAGTTAGTGGAACCCACCAGCTAGCCAATGGGATTTCAGTAGGTTTACGTGGTTCTATAGACCCCACTGTCCAAAGTATTAACAAGTGAACCCATCATAGGGTGATATTAATTCACACCATGGGTTTTTACTCAACTAAGTTTTGACCCTACTAACTACCAAAATATGCCCATCCCCCAAGGGAAAATTTAAAATTTTAAACCTCCTCTCTTGATTCATAGCCACTCTTATTCATCTCCCATATATCCTTCAATCTTTGATTGATCTGGTGATTCCTAAATGTCGAGTTTTCCCTTGATCTATAAAAAATCCATATTCTTATATAAGATATGAGTATGGATAAATATCATATTTATGTTTTCCTTGTGTATCCAATGATATTTTCTCCATTTATTCATAAATTTGTGGATGATAAAGTACATTTATGTTATTCCTTGATCAAATCAATATCTTCCAATGAATATTAGCATTTTATGGGTAAGTGTTATTGAACCATTTTCATGGACTTATTTATTATGGTATATTGATGTTAAATACTAAATACACAAATTATTCATCAGTATATTGGTGGAGGATTTGACGTGTCAATGATGAACCTATTGAATGGAGATATAACTATAAAAAATGTTGGATGACTCCTAGTATGTAACTATTAATAGATCATGTATATATTCTATAATTAGTGATAAATTCACAATATGTTCTTCGATTGATAATAGATCTCTTGAATTAGTTCCCCTTCTATTGAAATACCTCATTATTGACCCTATTGATATACATCAAAGGTACGTGGTTATAGAATCAACGTATTGATTTGGAATTATCATGATTCTATATTCTAATCCTATTTCCTGAAAAATTATAAGTATATTTTGGAATCCTAGATGGATGATGTAATTCTAAATGGTTCTGTAATGACGTTTGGTCATTTTTGACATGAATAATATTGTATTTCATCATAAAAAATATTGAGGTAGGATTTTCCTTTCCATAAAGATACATATATGTTACATTTTCATGACTTGGTTATTTTTTCTTGATAACCCATGCTTGTTCTGTGTTTCCATGTGGGTGTGTGAGTATATTTGAGACCTTGATTTATTATGACCATATTTTTTAGGTATATCCACTTGATTAATTATTATTGATATGCCTTATTATTTATTTTCATGATACATTTTTTTAGTGTATTGTATAGCATGTGGGACTTTACATTAGGTATAGAGATAATCATGTTGCATAGTTTCAGCTAGATATCCCCTTAGAAGGGGAGTTAGATGACTTGACGATGAACATGGACTAAGAATCCCTTTTTGGTATGGTTATGATCAAAACAATGTCTACCTAAATGGGAGAAGACCATATATGGGAAGTGAGGGTCCATCAGTTGTACGCTAAATTGGGATAATTCCATGTATGAGTGATGTGATTATCAAGTTACATTTGATATGTCTGGTGGTACTTACCATTATATAAGGATTAGAACCACTTTTAGGGTGTGTAATGAAACGTTCCTAATAAAAAATATCATTACGATGGGGTGAGTGACATTGGAGGTGAGAATTGAAAAACATTACATTCTAATCAGTATCCGGTCAAATTATGTGGGTTCTGGGTTCATGGTGGATTGGTTAGTCCATGATGAATCATCAAATAAATAGATCCGTGTTTATTTTAGAATTTACATTATGACATTTGATACATTATTATATATTATGTGAAATTATGTTTAGGACGCATCGTTGGTGTCCTACTATGTTTATTACTCAAAGCCTTTTTGTGAATCTTAGTTTGGGTAAATATTTTATGTATAGGGATCCAGGCATGGGAAAGGATCCAATGTAGGATTGTTGAGCTGAGATCATGGAGTTATAATAGTGAAAATATGGTATCTAAAAGACTAAGATTGATTTTATTGTATTTTTTACCTACCTACACTTATTTCTCCAGTTTTTCTTATGACTTAGGGAGTTAGTTTATTTTATTATATTTCATGTATTAAATTTTGATATTATTCTTATTTTTAATTATTTACATTGAGTTGTTACACTTTATCGAGATTATCAGTGCATGGATATGATATTGGGTATATAGTCTCCCCAATAAAGCATTCAGACCCTCACAGCTAGTCAATAACCTCTTGCAGATGGGGAGGTTCACATTAAGCCATTTGACCCTCCATATTATACCATGTGGTTTGGTTCACAACATTACACTTTATCTGTACATTGTAAATGCCATATGATTTGTTATATTGAATTAAATGTAATTACCTAGAAAGTTACTAAATATCATAGGAGACAAGATTATCTTCAATGGTTAAATAATTTTTTTTATTATTTATAGAATTATAAATTATTTCCTTAGGTTAATCTATTTGAAAAGGAAATGAAACTTGTTTTCTTCCCATGGGCCACTACGATGTGATTACATAAACCCATTTTATCCCCATGGATTATTTAAGATAATATGAATTATTTTATTTTTAAGTGACACTTGTATGTAAGGATGGTGATGGGTTGGGTCATATATCACTCTCTGATGCATTGTTTATGGTTTTATATCTCATGGGATAATGTAGTGTGAGCCATATTAGATATTCTCAAAAATTAAAGGTAGATCCTATTTGGAAATTATCACAAGATAAATCATATTACTTCTGATATGCTCAAAAACTAAAGGGTGAGCCTTTTTGGATATACTCACTTGTTAAACAGTTCTCCTTCTTGGATATGATCACAAAATAATGTGTGGAAATTATTGCATATGCTAAAAATATGATGATACAATATGATTATGTTTATTCAACGACCTTATTAATAATATTATGGCTGTGTTATGATCTCATGACTTATGTTAATTGACTAAAATTCCCACACACTATTTATTAATTTCTTATGTTATGATATGTCTTATTACATGTCACATGTTTTATGATCAAATCTCTGTTCAATATGATTTTCTTATGTATCCTGATTATACCTATATTCTCATCCTATGATCAATTATGAACATTTATTTTTATTTCTTATTTACATCCATACTGATATTTTTAGCTCACAAATTTGTTATGTTTTCATTTCCTTAGGTTATGAAGAATTATAATATGTATGATGTGTCTATAATAGTGTCTTGTGTGGTTATTTTGAGGTAAATATTGAAATATTTTTTGAGTTATGAAATTTTTTATAAAGTTGTAAAATTTTCCTTTGGTTGAAAATTCCATGAGTTATGTTAGATTGTTTTTTCCTAATTCACTAAAACTATAAATCTAAATGATATGGGTGATATATTATCATGAAATTATTATTTTAGGTAAAATAGTTGAAATGATCATGTCTACAGGATTTTATAGTTCTCATTACCATCTAACATTATCATCATTTTTAATTGATAAATTCAATGAACATGAAAGAAAAAACCTAGAATCTTCATAAAGAACAAATTATCACATATAGTTTACAGTTAACTCAGAAAAATAATTACCTTGGATTCATAATTATTTCATTATTTATTGATCAATTCTGTAATTTATGTCATCATATTATTATTTTGGTGGAGAATCCAAATTGAATTCCTCTAGTAGTATCCACACTTGCTCCATGAATCCTGGAATATCTACGTTGGTATTCTGACTAATATGATGGAGGAACCATCATTCATTGTTAGAAGTTGATTACAATAAGAATTATTTTGATGTTTAAAGAATTATTATTATGTTCACATCATCTTGAAACGGTGTAAGAGGATTATCTCTCATTTTTGGGAGAAATCTTAAGACGTTCTTAAGGAAGCTAAATTTTGGATACGGCCATGAACAAGAACTGTTAAGGAAACCAAATGTATTTTGGGAATCCACTAACAATTCGAAAATTCCAGAGGGAGATGCACAGTAGAAGTAAGGGTTTCATGTAAGATTCACATATGGAAGAAAACCCTTGGGCACAGAATGTGACATCAAAGGGAGATTTCCGCAGCATCCATATGAAAACATGCCAAGGAAATGGTGTGAAGGATGAATGTCTTGTGCACAAGATTCCCTTGGGTTCAAAACCCTTGCACTCCTATGCAATGTCAAGTGACCTCTTTCATACAGCTTCTATTGCATGCCTCAAACATTGTTTTTGGCTAAAAATATAAGTGTAGCCCCCACCCTTAAAAGATATTTACAGAAGCCAAAATGACACTCTACCTCACAAAATACACGACTTTTGTGACCGCGTGAAAAACTACATGACCTTAAGATATTGGATCTTGTGTGATAGGTCTCCACGGGGTCCTCCTTCAGGTGGGCCCACTTGGGCTTCATCCTCATCAATTTCTATTTAATCTAAGGAATTTTCTTGCATGTTTCCCCTAGTATCATAACCATCCTGCGCACATCTACTCGTTTTGCACACAAAAACCTCATCTTGATCAAAACCTCTAATATTGGGAGCGCCCCTCCGCATGTTCTCCATGTGTCATCCTCACCCAAAGGCAATATGTCCCAAGACCTCTTATGTGAGACACCCCTACAGTGCACATTCTTTTCCCGTACGACCCTACATCTTTGTACGAAGTGATTTCAAGGTCCCTTGGGCGGTGCTTCATATCGCGTTTATTAGCCTCATGCTTCTTCACATAGGCACTCTAATGTTTATTTCTTCTTCAAAGAACCACACTAATGTGATACCCTCAATGGATCACTCCACAAACCCATATCCAAAAGACATTATCGGTGCCTTCCCTTCATCAAGGGTTAAAATGTGTCGGTTATGTAAGTCATAGGGGTGAGGGGTGAATCCTCATCGTCCAAGATGGAGGTCATCGAAATTTCAAGCACCGTTTGTCTTAACACATGAAATTAAACTATAGCCTCGGCCCCTGTATTATATATGGGGTGTCCCACCTCAAACATTTTCCATGCCCACTGATCTCCACGGGAGGGAGATATTAGTCACATGGAATGAGATCTACTTTGAATGTAACAACATCCATCTATGGGAAAGGGAAACCATCTTGGTGTAAGCCCATAGCCTTTTAGCGAATAAGGTAGCATCCTTGATCCTCCTTTGTTCTTATGTGCACAAAGTCTAGAGGATAGGTGGGAAGGATGACCTTTGTTACCATATCCCTCTCCATTTGGTCTTTATCTCCATCATGCCACCATCCTATAGTGGCCCCAATATCTATCTCCCTAGGCCTCTAACCAAGAGCAAGCCCCTATCACCTCTTTGGGACCCTAACCAAGCATAAACCCCACTCTATCCCTCATAGAATCACCTTTCATAATGTGATCATCAGGTCTTTGCTGCCTCTTTTTTCTCACACCAAGAAACACTCAAATGGTCTTAATGTAAGCACCAACCATGATATCCTCTCTGGGATGACTTAGTGTGTAAGCCCCATTCCCTCCATAACCAAACTACGTGGACTTTGATCCTTGACAATTCAAAGAGAGGTACATTGTAGGCCTCCTTGAGGATCAATCCCATCACCCATTGGTCTAGACCGCTTTATATTGGTTCACCACCGTCCTAGATGATGTTAAACAGCATCCCGATTTTCTTCTCGCATGACCCTAAATGGTATGTATAGGAATTACATGGGTTTTGATATCTATATCCTAGAAAGGGAATGTAGGAATCTTCCAAAATGTTCAATCCCAATCTATGGTAATCTGATTTATTCCCCTATATGGAGATCCAATTCCCTAGTCCACCCCCAGGCATTAGATCAATTGAGGTATACTAACCATGTGTAATCCCCAACATCATCTTTGGGTCACTATACTCCATGCACACCCCAACAGTAAAACCATTCTTACTATGTGGGTTTTGATCCCTATCTCACAGAAATTTTACATTGGTTGACTCCCTGAGGTTCAACCACAGAAAATAGTAAACTTATTCAAACTAAATGGGTTTTGATCCCTATTTGAAATACGTTGGTCTTGATCCATGTCTCCTAGAAAAGGTACATTGGAAGTATCCATGCAGTTTAACCCCCAAACACTGGTAAACATATGTGTTCCCTTTCTTGGGAGCCACACCCATGGTTCGCCCCTTAATCGCATCAGACCAATTATCAGGCAGCTATCCATGCATAATCCACATCATGTTTTCCAGTCTCTATCCTTTTCATACACCCCAATTCCATGCCCCCATCCGGAACTATTTGTACTTTGATTCTCTGGCACAGGGATAGGTATGAAACCTCCCTGAGGTTCAATACTATCACTCATGCCCCATCCTATTCTCTCCCTTGAACCCTTGTATTATGGGAAGGTCATGCCCTAACCCAGAGCTTCTACATCCATTAAGTCCCATCCATGCATCCATTTTCACGGGCTGCCAACTCGAGTGTCCCAAATCCCCACTAAACTACGTAGAATTTGATTCGCTACCATGGGGATATATAGGAAGCCTCTCTGAGGATCACGACTAGCATTACCATCATATTCACATTTGTTCTACCCCATTCTTCCCATCCACTTTGTCCAATTATCCATCATATATCCTAATTCTTACTTAGGCTACCACATCTTCATTAGATCAATCCTTTCATCCCATCACTACATCATGTGGTATTCAGGAATATTACAATTCACAATCCACATAGAATACATAGCTATCCAACCACAAGAAAACCTCTTGTGATGGGCCGTTATCTGTGTATATGCCCCAGAAAGTCATTGGGTCTTTGTCCTTTGTGTACATCTTGAATCATCACCAATTCAATCTACGTGGTTCATGATCCCTACCTCGTAGATATGGTACGTAGGAAACCTAACTGAGATTCAAATCCCAACTAATGGTAAACCTTGGCACCCCCTTTATTTGGACCCAAGCGTCCTCATATCAATCTTCATTAGAAATTGGGATCCACTCATCTTGTAAAACCATATTTTTCTCCATTCTGGTGATGTACCCATATGATCCACTCTTATTAGTGTCTTGATTTGTCTGGTTTGTCTCCTCGAGATGTAAAACTCGTGGAATACCCTATGTTGAACATGTGAATATGAGGGAAACCTCATGGACATGCCTATGGAATATAATTTCCCATATTACATGTGGGATTCCTCAGGCTTCTGGGCCGTCAAAAATCCCTATCACAAGGAGAAGAAACTCAGATGCACCAGTGTTTTAGCGTCAAGACAGACTAGTTATTTCCAATGTGACTACTCCCTAATCAAAGGTTGCTGCCCTGACTTGACCCCTTGGAATATCCTAATAGAAGCAGTTTAGGTAACTGGAATCCAAAATGGTATGGCGCCGAGAATAGTTTCACAAACAACACCTTATTCTTTATGGGAGACCCGAACTAGGTAAAATGTTTTGAGAAGGTGTCCACGGAAGGAGAGACCATAATACCATCATCCAATTTCTATCATGATGTAAAAATCCCTGAATAAGTGAAGAATTCCACCCGCCATTAGAAAGCGGGAACGTGGGGCAACGGCCAGCATGTCCTTGATGGATAGATGCATGCCCTAATGAAAGCATCTTAAATAGAAATGGTGAACCCATTTTGATATTTTTATTCTCAATGTGGAGATTAGTAGAATTTGAGTCATCTGTGGATAAGAATGTCACCAGATACAGCTATCCGACAATGGGTCCCGCCAAGCAAATAATGAGCCTAGCGCGAAACACACTGGAGATTAGGGTGGTTGAATGTTGGGAATTTTGGTCTGCTATGTTGTTAGTGTGGATTATTCTTACCAATCATGGGAGACATAATGGAGTCGGGGAACTGGACATCTCATTCCACTTTTCAGTGCTAATGGATGAATCTTTGTTCTTTGTAGGGCCCAATATTCTATGTTAGGAAACCAATCACCCCCTCCTACCGAAGCATGGGCTGGGGAAACACCAACACAATAGTCCCATGCTGCTCTGTCTCTTTTATGACGACCTCTACATCCACTACTGTAAGGCACCCACACCCCATATGACCATCTGAACTCATTCAGAGGAGGCTGATCAAAGACCTTGTACAACAGTATGAGGAATAATTGATTATTCCAACTAGGGATATGGTCTGATAGGACATAGAGGATTATATACCTCACTATCACTGCCACCCAAAAGGGCACATAGGGAGCTACTACATCCCACTATAACCTACAATTGTTCTAGGAGCTTGTCCCCATAATGCTTTGAGAACTGTATCCCTTATGCTAATGAGGTAGGGGGAGTCCGAACTGTCCCAGTTGTGATCCCATCCCAGTGGCCACCAAGGAGAGCTCGCACTAGGCCGCGGAAAATCCACTGCCTAGTCCTATAGGATGAGGAGCAGATGAGATATACACTAGCACCATCGACCCAAACTTGGTTAACCCAACTCCAACATTGGATGCAAGATGAGAAGGGTGCCCGCCAAGTGGTGTCATCATCAATGGCTATAGTGTCCCATGCCACTACTGATGCATACCATCAATACCCATTTTATACTTAGAAGGTGAACTTATAAGCCCGAGCCAGATTGAGGTCCTAACCACACCACAGGTAGGTCAATACGAATCTCTTGGTCACCAAAACTACTAGAACTTATCCTGGACCGACCTATGATGATGAAATCCAGAATGAAGGTCCTCCCCGTACCACCACTAATGAAGAGCACATTTCATCCCTACTCTCATGATCGACATGGAGGTCTTCCAAATTCTACCATATGTCTAAGCGAAGATCCTCCCCGCTACACAGACATCCAACATGAAGGTTTTTTTTGAAGCTGTGATACCATGTAAGGAGTCATTTCTCCTATCACAGGTCTCAGATGTAAAGATCCCACTTTCCTGGTCATTTATCAGCATTTAGGTCTTCCCCATACCCATAATGTAATCAATGAAGGTTCTCATCATCCCAGAAATCATAGAAGTGGAGATCTTCCCTACTTTCTGGGCATCCAACACATATTTCCTCCTTAGATTCAATTTTATAGGTTTGAGGGCCCCCACTATACCATCACTGCTAAGGGAAACAAACAGGGAAGTACTGACCATGCTTCCACTAGCTCCAACAGAGGTCCTACCCACTCCAAAAATTTCCATGAAGATCCCCTCCTCCCATCCACTAGTTAGTAGACCTAGAGGCCCTTCTTAAGATCTTTTTGATAGTGGTTTGGGTGATCCTCACACCCCGACTCACCTAGGACAAATTTTTCTCTTCCCCAAAACCAGTTCAGCTGAAGGTCCTCCTCGTGTCGAAAACATTCCATGTCATGAAGAACCATCCCAGGGATGGAGGGCGTGTCATCACCACAGAAGGAAGAATTATGAGATGTTTCAGACTGTGATTAAACTCATCGTCTTTTCATATTCCATGGAGGAATGTGATTTGGTAATGTAAACCTCATCCTAATCCTTTGTGTCAAGGACTAGGGAGGAACAAAGAATAAAAGCCTCATCATTTCAGAATGATAGGTCAAATAGATTCCTGACTCCCTTAAATGATATATACTGGAGGAGGATGATTTTTTCTGTTTCTAGGGTGTAGCCTTGAAATCCTTCCTATTGTCAATAGGATAATTATTTACCTCAACTAGAGATCACGGAGAGTTATTATGGGGATTTATAGAAGATGATAAATAGTATGACCCACAATAAGTAACTGTATCCCATGTGCAAGAATTTTTGGTCGCAAGTACATCTTATCGAGAAGTTGTTTCATAGTCGTTCCATTCCTCAAAAGACATCCCAAGATGTGGAGGCGTGTCTTTTCACTCTCTGTATTCTCCATCGACCATCCAACCGTCTCAATGGTATACTTAAATTCCACTACCGATCCCTCAGCTGCCCCCATTCAATGAATGGAGAAACCAAGCGTTGGACCCCGAGTCGGAGTTTAGGAATTTGTGGGACAGCCGTGCAGTGGATCATTTCCAAGAGATGTTCTGGACAATTTCAACCATGAACATCATTACACTGAAATCAGTTACCATAGAGGAGGCTGTGTGATTTCTCTAATACTTCTGGGAAACACACATATGTATCTATCATCAGTGGGAGGCTTACCCCAAGAGTCAAGAACACTTTGATGATATTGGCTAGCAATATTGTATGGTCAATTTGGATCCACTTCCCGTGTCCTAGTGCCCTAAGTCACCTGATCCCCATCAGACCATCCAAAACCAATGTGTCAAAATATTCAATGTGCTCTACACAATTATTAATGATGATTTCCCCCATGTTCTGATCTCTGGTTTGAGGTAGTATGTGACCCTTCCTTTTAGTACTATCTATCACAAGCCCAACATTCTATGCGATACTAAGGATATTCTTTTAGGTACAGTTATAGTCAATGTGGAAAACCTATCAGAGGGAGAGAGAGAAATAGATCTCCTTTAATAGAACATAATATCGGGGGGAGTGCCACACCTATGGGATCCATTGGGAACGGTTACACACCATCAAAGAAATTTAATAGGTCTTTCTGTACCTACTAAGTCATTTTACCTCTTTCGGAATTTCAATAAGTAAAAATAGAATCTTTGGGTCGTCAAACCCTCTATTCCATCTGGCTCTGTTAAATATAAATAAGATGACCCCAAAAGGCTGTATTGCATCAAAATCTCACGGAACATAAAAATATGGTCGAGGACCTTCTCATTGAATGTTCTGCGGAAAGGTAACCACACTTTGATAATCCTCAATTGTTGAAGTAGGTGTAGGTACACTCTACCCCTAGTGAGTTTCCACCAGCTGAAATTGACCATCCATCCAATATAGATCATGTAGATGCTAGAGTTTATGAAAATAGGGCATGATATGCATCACCGAATCCTCTCAGGATACGCGATAACCCTCGGGACCTAGCTTAGGTTCCTCTAAACTCTCCACAAGTCATTCCCGTGGAAGTCCCAAATGTCAGCCACCAAACTGCTCCATGATCTGCTAGGCCTGATTATCATGTTGAAGAACCTTCCAATGCACTAGTGGCAAAGGATCCTCATCAAGACAATAATCTCTTCCCAGATGACCTGATGGAAGTGCTCAGTTCATACCTTGATGCGTTAGAAACTCGACATGTAGCAATCCAACCTAATGTAAATCCATATCTGGTGTGGGGGGATTATATTCCATCACCCCTAGTTTCGAAAATTCTACTTCTTCTCCTTTAATTGGATGGGAAATCTGCTGAACCATCTGGACCACTTCATCTCATGAGTGGACACATCTCGGGAACTCCAGCACAGTAGGAGTTCTCAAAACACTATTATTTCATTAAAAATTGGAAGGGCCCATATTGTTTTGTACATCCAACTACCCATAAGATCATTATCTATTTGGGAGGATCATTGTAGGTAGTTTTCTACCAATTTAGTTCCACCACCCTGAAGAAGACTATTGCAGAACTCTTCATGTGCAAGAAGATTCCTGACAAACATGTCGCATACTTTATCGCCAGGTGGAATGGCCTCACCTACTCCCTTGATCTACCTATGACTCATGAACAACTGTTTACAATTTGAGTGGCGAATGTCATGAACAAAATGGTCCCATCACTAATAACATTAAAATACACAGGGGGATTACAGGATATCTTTGACGATGCCTAACGTCGGGAGGAAGCCTTGAAGCATGCCAAGAAGGCACGTATTTTGCCTCCAGTAGTTCTTAGGAGAATAGACTCTAAGGCTGATACCACCAGGGTATCACAAATAGTGGACCACAGGTTTCTAGAGTTTTTACCGGTGGATCCACCTCCACATCCTCTCTGAGGCCCTCCACCTCAGGCACAACCTTCGGCCCAACAACACTCACCTTAGAATCATGAGACGCACCCGCATAACACACTGCAGCTACCTAGGAGGGATAACCAGGTTCCACCTCCTAAGGAGGTTCTTCCAGACCCTTGTAAGGGATAGTCTCATAGTGCCGTATTTCCGGATAGATGAAACCATACCTTCTAATTTGTTGAGTCTCAAGTCCCTGGTTATTTCTGATGTTACTAGGAACTAGGAATTCTATGGTTTTCGGAATGCGGGAGGCATGAAGAGGAAAATCTAAATTATCACCCTAATTACTTCCCCACACAACGAATATGGGGGAACACCCTCAAGTAGTTCTATGTGTTTATATACTGGTTTTAAGATCATGTTGATAACAACATAGTCAGTCTAGGTCCGGCCACTATAGAGGTGGCATGTGTATTCATATAGTCTGACAATGACAATGACTGTGAATGTGAGTGGCAATAGGTTCATAACCATGGGTCAAAAAAATATGATGACTAGATGTCTTGTAAGGAAGTATCACATTCACATGGTATTATCCATTCAATTTTAAATTTACCTAACCCTATAGATTTCATTGGGTCACCCACAACCACTACTTATGAATCAACGTCTCAGTCTTCCTCCCCCTAGAGGGGAAAGGATAGGCGAATTAGGGGAAAAGAACGTCTCCCACTGATTCCATCGTCAACCCATACACTCTAAGATTTCATACACATGAAGTTGGAAAATTCCCCCAGAACTCATCAATTGATTGAGGATTCTTCATATGATGATAGAGGGTATGCATCCGTTAATACCGTGGAGCTGGTAAACCACTATATGGTTCCCAAAGATGAAGAGTGAATGAAAGATCATCCCAACATCCTCAAATGATGCCAGTGTTAATGATTCCACATTTATATTAGATTCTAATATGCATTGGTCAGTTCATACAGCTAGGTTGTTCATTCCATCGAATCCATATAGCATGCCCATAATAGATCTCAGTATGAACAACCTTCTAATCTTGTTTCACTAGATCCACCTATACCACCTTATGTACTGCTGGATCCGGTGAAACCACCATGTTCATTCTACGATCAGCCAAATTCTGTTGTAGATCAGCCTCATCCATCTAGCCCTCATCTGGTAGTCACTCCACGTTTTATGACTAGAGAGTAGCATGACATTCCCAGCACCAGTCGACCACCAGTTCAGCCAGAAGGCCCCGTCGTACCTCCTATCATAGAAAAAACCCCTATCAGTAGAAGTTAATTATTGTCATGGATGTTTGATATTATAAAACATCATTACATCATTCCCATGAATCTATCTGTCATCGAGTCTATTCTCCTATCTGCGGATATGAATGATTCCCTTGTCAAGGCATGAAGAATCCTACTTCGGTTTATAATGGAGTTAGCATCTGCAAAAGCCTTCCAATATGATGCTGATGAGCATAGAGAATGTCAGACAATTATCTCTTTCTCTAGAAAAGATGAAGGTTATCATATATAAGGGAATATCCTCCCACTGTACATCACTAGTAACTTCAACGAAAAGGAGAATCACCATTGTATTTTCAACATAGGTTTGGTGATCAACCTTATCCTGAGCTAGACACTCTGATAGATGGGGATTCCCGAGGGTGATCTGAGTCCCTCTGACCTGAAGATTCAAGGTTATAACAGGATATAATAGAAATGAGTTTTGGAGGATCCCCCTAAATACACAGTTTGGTGGCATCGTTTTAAGCACCGATTTCATGGTTTCCTCACAAGACACTTCTTACAATGCGATGATGGGTAGGCGATGGATCCACTTGCACGCGGTGGTCCTTTATTCATATCAACAATTTCTTAAGTACTCCCTTAACAGTCGATTAGGTGTACTCCAATGAGATGTGTCTCCCTTTTTCTCTTGTTATGCCTCTTACCTGGACACCAACTATTTCCAAAGAATGGACTTGCATATTTAGGCTAACGAGGCAGAACATGATATAATTACTACTGAAACATGGACAAACTTGGACGATGTCTAAATATTCCTGATCCACCAATTGGGGTCCACGACACCAGACATGGGGAAATGTTCTGTTGTTTTTGTAATGAGGGGAAATAACATTCCCATGTCTGAGGAACGTTGGAATATCACCTCGTATTCCTATAAAAATCCTACTCGAGTAATCCTAGAGCCCCCTAATCCCATAAGGTATCAAGATATCTTCCCCATGGAAATGAAAATATGTCATTATTTCCTTATTCTTTGGGATGGGATAAACCAGCTCCAGTCAATGAACTTCTATTGATTTGATAACATCAAGTGTGTCCCCATGGGATGAAGGCCATATGGGATCAGGTCGAGAGCATCCACTACCATGGTTTTAGTAGTGCATGAGTCATCTGATGTGATGTCCACTGCTACTCAGGTTGGGGCCAGTGTCCCATCGGGATCTCTCGACTAGGAAGAATCTCCTCCCTTTGAGTATCCCTCCTCCATGAGTGAAGAACATGATTTGTAAGATAATCCCACATTTGGAGTTGGTGTCTCCCCCATGTCAGATGAATTGGTATAGGCGATCCTCGGTAACAAGATGGATTTGATACCAATCATTATCAGTGCCTCTATTCCTATCAAGGAGGAACAATGATAGATGGTGTTCCTAAAGCAGCATCATGATGTGTTTTCATAGAGTTATGGCGAGATTCTAGTACTATATCCTTCGGATACTATCTACTGCCTCTATCTTTCAAGAAATTGTCAGGGGTTCAAACAACCTCCCAAAATGATCCACCCTTTTTAGGATGCCATGGTCGAGGCTGAGGTTGATATGATCATGAGAGAAAATTCCATAAAGGATATATAGTACCCCAGATGGTTATATTACATTGGGACCATCTGGAAGAAAAAAAATATCTGAGTATTCATTGACTTCTAGGATCTCAAATGTCAATGTCCAAAGGATGATTTCCACTTCTTACAACGGAGTTGTTAAATTATTCCACCAAGGGGTTATAGGCTCTCTCATTAATGGATGGGTGTTTTTCGTATAAGAAAATTCTAATGGCCTCTAAGGATGAATAGTGAACAACCTTTAGGGAACCACAAAGTAATTTCTGCCACTAGGTAATGCCATTCAGTATAATTAATGAAAGTGCAACCTGTTAGTGTGCCCTGCATCGCACATTTAAGAAAATCCATGGGAAATTTGTGGAATTATATGTGGATGATTTGGTAGAAAAATAGCTCCAGTGCCAGGACCTTCTAAACGAACTTGAGAAAGTGTTCGGCTCCCTCCATTCTTGCCATCTTATGATGAACCCTTTGAATTTCGTCTTCAGGGTCACCTTTGGAAAGTTTCTCATCTTTGTTTCCTGATATGGAGGAATCAAGATTGATCTGCAAAAGATCAATGCCATTAGTTAGATGTCTCCTCTGAGAAACATTTGGGAGTTTCAGTGCATTCAAGGCTTCTTAGCCTACATATGTTGATTCATTTCAAATCTGGCTGGTATGTGTAATCGATTTTCCTAGAACATGAATAAATGTGTTGATTGTAAATGGGATGAGGAGTGTGAGACTACTTCTAAAGAGATCAAGACGTACCAGTTATAGCCTCTGGTTCTGATGCCACCCATTTTTGGAAATCTGTTGTTCCATCATGTGACCGCTCTAGAATGATCTCTCAGCACCATTCTCACCCAGAAGAGCAATGAGGACACGAAGAACAATTTATACTATCTTAGCTTCATGATCCTCGATAGAGAGACCATATACTCCTCTATCAAGAAGAGATACCTTTCTCTAGTATTCGTAGTGGAGAAATTATGACATTACTAGTAGCACCATGAGATACAACTTGAGTCTCGAGTGGATCTATTGAATTAAATTCTGAATTGCCCCATGTTGATAGGTCAACTAGCTCAATGGGTAGTGATCCCCCAACAGTTCGACATCATGTTTATCCCTCCAGAAGGCTATCAAGGGACATTCATTGGAACACATCCTTGCCTCCCATCCATCTCCCACGGACGAGTCTCTAGATATTGATTTTATGGATGAGGGAGTTCTCTTAGTTGATCAATCCATTATGTGATGGAAAATGCATTTTGATGGTGCTTCCCAAAGCCCCACCGGACTAAGACATAATGATCCCAAACTCAAAATAGTATGTTTGTGTAACGTCTTCATCAAGGTGGTACAAAATGTTCTTCTATATTCATTCCTATCATCAGAAGGTTGTACTAACAATGAGGCAGAGTACCAGGATCTCATCAATAGTATCTAGAAAACCATCAAGATCGACATTCCCCACTTTTATGTGATAGGGAACTCTGAGCTAGTCATCAAGTAGATCAATGGTGACTATGTCATCAGGAAGACAGAGATTTTACCATATTTAGAGAATACCCACCAACTGATGGTCTAGTTCCCATCTCGACTAGAAGTTACTCATGTCCCACATTCATAGAATAGTAGAGACGATTACTTGGCCATCCTAGCATCATCCCTTGCAGAGCCTGACTAGGATCATTTTATTTTTCATGTAGCATTTCAGAGATTCATCTCTCTCATTAATCAGGATGATGATGATAGCCCACAGGTAATCTACCTTACTGCTGGTGCCTCCATGCATGGACCCCTAGGTCCCCCTAGCGTAGTGTTGGAAGTGACTCCTAACTGGTGGACCCCCTTTATCAAGTATCTCCAATACGTTAATATCCTAATAGATCGAGCCGAGCATGAGGAAATCCAATGGCACACATTGTAGTCCATCCTCCAGAGTGGTCCTAGTCTTGAGCAGAACCTCTACAGATGTGGGTTAGATGGAATTAACCACTATTTCAATGAAGGAGGTTTGATTTCTCATATCATGTATGTGGTTCATTCCAGTTCCTACGTGGATCATTATACAAGGTCAAAACACTGTAATGAGATCGGGAGATTTGGAAATTTTTGGCCCACCATGTTCTGTTCCAATATAGAGTTCTCCAAGAGATTCCATGCATGCGAAATCCATGATAATTTTGTGTATATTCCACCAGAGACCCTTCACAATTCCATGTACTCTTGGACCATTGAAATTTGGGGACTTGATGTCATCAAACCATATCCACCGGTGAAAAATCACCAATGCAGGTTCATCCTGACCGCTACGGATTTCTTTTTCATGTTGGCAGAGGAAGTTCCGCTTAAAGAATACAAGGCCCTTTCCATCATTGAATTTGTCAATTCCAATATCATATATCAATTAGTAGTACCTCACGCCTTCCTCCCCGATAACGACACTCACTTCTGGGCAGCCAAACTAAAGAAGGTGTATTCCAAGTAAAACATATGTTCTATCCATAAATCCCACAATCATGTGCATGAAAATGGACATATCAAGGTGTCCAAAAAAACCCTCTACAATATTTTGTAGAAGATGGGTTGTCAGAACATGATGTGTTGGCCGGGTAAACTCCCCAACACTCTACAGGCTTATCAGACAATGAGTCGTATTTACACTCAGGAGACCACATATTCCGTGGTACATGGATCAAAAGCAGTCCTACAGATCTAGATTCAACTTCATTCATTACACATAACTATATATGATTAAAAGACACCAGATAATGTACCCAAAATCTTTCTGGATGAACATGAGGCACATAATGAGAATCAGCTATGTTCCCTACACAATCTAGGGAGGTAATAGAATAAGATATCTAGAGAATTCAACAATAATGTTTTCCTCTTTTCTTTCTTACAAGGTTACATGGTGTTGGCCCTGAGAATGATGAGGATACACAATATGAAGCCAGCGATTTTTGTGACCAAATGGGAAGGACCATAAATCATTCACATGGTTTACCCCAATGCCACATAGTCCCTAGTTACCATGTATGGTGGGCATATTACTCCTCCCACCAAGGCTAAATTACACATGTAGTATTTTTCTTGAACATTCCCACATTACTCTAAACTATACCGTCTTTACCAAACAACATTAAAATGCATGATTAGTCTACGCTAAAGGGCGTAAAACTACCCGAAAATCATCCCACATGACAATAAACTAAAAAACCGTCCATGCTCTGGGACCTTAAACTATGATCTCCCAACTTCCTCGCTATATAATTGTAAAATCCACAGAATCTCAAGAACTATATATGGATTGATTCCCATATTTATGGGATACATAGGATTTTTCAAACACTTTGTCTTAGAGTCCAACCCCCAAATTCTTCTCTTTTACTACCCCTAGGTATAGATCTCATGGAGGATCACACATAGTGTAGTTTAGAATTCTTTGCAACATATATGCTAGGATTACAATGATTACACCATGTTCCCCTCGCACTGTTCTATACTCCCACATCCTCACCACACGATGTTAAACTATTTTTCCCTTTTAGAACTATGTATGACTTGATTCCTTCATCTTCATGGTACATAGGAACAACTAGAAATTTCATCTGTAGGCCCAACCCCAAACTTCAATATCTTTTCTTGGGTTTGACCTCTTGGACCGAATGTTTTCTAAAACAAAAGGTGTGGTGTGGTCCTGGTTTTCCTTCATTCGTGATGTTTTTATCATGACGACGCCATGTATCCCCCTCCTTGTATATCTCAACCTCATTTTTCCTAACAGCATAACGTTAAACTACACGGGCATATTCACGCTTCACGCATCCTGTTTATTTCAGTATCCATCAACATTCACATTTGATGGGACCCATGAACGGTACAGATGCTCAACCTTATGGCTCTCTTACCATTTTGGGCCAACGTCCTAGAGGGTCTTGAATGAAACATTGATACAAGTCTCACAAATTGACTATGGTGATTATTGGACGCTCATTACTGTTCTCATATCAGGTCACATGATATGGATGTTATGTTTCAAACATAGTTGACAACCATCCTCCATCATTATCACCACCCCCATATGTACCAAATATTGGGTGCATTGATTTCTTTTGTCCTAATATCCCTTTGAACATCAGTCTTCCTCGATAATGAATTTTGGTTATGTAGGGATCGACCCTGACCGGCCACTTTCCTTCATTTTCAAACTCTTATATGATGGGGAGAATCAAATATCAATCCTCTTTTCCCACTATAAGAATTCCTCACGTGGGCTTAGGAGATTTGGTAAAGAAATACACACATAAAGGGTCACATGCTTACGGTCCGAGCTATATGAAAATAAACTATGATCTACCACATCCTTGTCACATGATGTTAAATTGAACAAAATTTTTAAGAACTATGTATGGCATGATTCCCATCCTCATGGGATATGTAGGAATGAAAAAACATTTCATTTTCAGGTCCATCCCGAGTTCATCTATTCTTTCACATGGACACTTGGTCTGATTTCTATCCAAGAATTATTAATGGTGTGGTGTATGTGGGTTTATGTACTCATTCACAACATGTTATTGACCATGCCATGCAAATTTCACTTTAGGATGATTACTCCCTACGTTCACACCACACGATGTTAAACTACACGGCCCTTTCAGAACTACATAGTGCTTTATTCACATCCTAATGGGATACATAAGAATGCTCAAACATTTCGTCTGTGCGCCTAGACCTGTTTCTAAAAAACCTTATCTTCTTTATGGCCCCTTTTCCTAAGTTCTCTAGGATGGGTATGTGATGTGGTATGGATATATTTCCTAATTCATGTCTTGTTTTCCATAGCCATGCCACATACCTCCCTCTTATGATCTCTCCATCCCCCTCTCCTCCACTCATCTTATCGAGTTCTCTGATCTCAAATTGGTCCCCTTGACAGTCATTGTAAATTCTCCAACGTGCATAGGAGCACTCTCGTTTATGACCTAGTGTGTTGCATTATACCAATACACGTTTTCACCAATTTCAATGCTTTATGTTTCCCTTCATTTGGGATCTCATCATCTTTCACATTCTATGGGACTCCTGAATGACATGGATGCTAGGCCACAGTGCCATCCTACCATCTTGGGCCAACATCCCCAAGGATTTCGAATGAAAATTTGACACATGTCTTGTGTTTTGAATATGGTCAGTGGTCGATAAACATTTTTTTGTTCCCATTTCATGTCACACAATATTGAAGTTGTGTTTCAAACATGGTCAATAGTTATCCTTCATCATTACTCCACCCCCAAAAAGCCCTAAATATTGGTTTCATGATTCACATCCTTTTCCAATCCATCAAGTCCATGTGAAATTTTGATACTCTTGGAACTATCTCTCAGTGAACATTTTCATGTTAAGAGGATGAATACATTGTGTGGTTTCATTCGATGTTATGTGCCATATTCCCTTCTCTGTATTCCATGTGTCATGAAGACTTTCTCCACACTTGTTTCCCACATCGAGTGTGGCTCACATGGGATTTGGGATTTGGTTAAGGTTTACACCTTCTTGGAAGAGACTCACTTATTCATGTCTGAGCTCTATAACCATAAACTGAGATCTTCCCTCATCCTTATCACATGTTGTTAAACGGCATGAATATTTTCAGAATTACGTAAAACATGATTCCCATCCTTATGGGATATGTAGGAATGCCTGAAAATTTTGTATTTTCATATAGATCAGGATCTACTATTTATCTATTATGTTCATCCTTTTAGAAATTATTCTTATAGGATTGTGTGGTGTGGAATATGTCGTCTTATTCCAACATTTACATTGGTTTTTCAATAACCTCACTATGTACTCCCTATATATGAGATATTATCATCTGAATTCATCCTTATCACTTGATGTTAAAATTCATGTCATCTTACAGAACAACGTATGGCTTGATTTCCATTTTCATGGGAAACTTAGGAACACACAAAAAATTCATCTTCGGGTCTAGTCCGATATACTCTAATATTTTCTATCCCCTTGACTTGAGGTTTATATTCTGGAGTTGTGCACGATGTGGTGTGAACCTTGTCCTCATTCACATCAGGTATGCTTTATAACACCTTGCGCATTCCATATATAACCTTGTACTTTTGTATGGGTTCAAGGCATATGCCCGTAAAATATGCTTCTGGGTACCACATGACTTTAACCTATCACATATTTTCTATACAATGATAAAATATGTGGGATGTTCTTACCATAGGACCCTAAACTATGAAACTATTGTCTTGGATGCGTGATGAAAAACGACACCGCATTGTGGTGTTCTCACTCGAGAGGACATCATTTTTGGAATAAGTCATCCACCATTCCATTTGTGAAGGCCTGCATACAAATTTATTCCTAAAGTGATGACTATATTCTATATCTTGGGTTAGTTTATTCATTAAAAGAAAACACATCCACCCTAAAGAACAAACAATACCATTGAATATGGATTTTTCGGTGCATGGGCCATACCTACAGGAAATTATTGCCCCTAACATTGGTTCCTATGGGGACATACATCAGAACTATGTGTGGCTAGATTCCCATACTCATGGGATATATACTAATTCCTAGACATTTAGTCTTTAGGTCCATCCCCAGGAATGTGTCATAAGATTGAAGGCTTTTTGGTCCTCATCGGCATCCTGTTTTACTAATTTTCCACCCTACGCACATTCCACTTAACCAAGTCCCCTATCAATGGTCCACTATATGAACATATACAAGGATATCGTATCCCCATAACCCTTTTCTTTGGAAAGGGATTCGACTCCCTTTATATGATATATCTCACTGGCCTACTTAAATGTGCCTTCGAGTAGATCCCAAAGTGTTCGATTCTACATAGACATTCCCTTATTTCATGTTCATTATTCATGAGCCCTTAATTTGGATCCTCATAATCTTTTATGTATGAAGTGACCCTCTTTATGACCGGGTATCTTTCCACATTGGCTCTCCTACCATCTTGGGAGAATTCCACGCAAGAGCTAAGACTACATTTTTCAATGGGTCCTATGTTTTGAAAATGGTCAGCAACCAACCCTCATTTTTCTATGCACATGCCAGGCAGACACGAAACAAATGTTGTGTTTCAAACATGGTAAAAATATATCCTCTATCATCATGCCACCATCATTGCGTCTCAGATCTAGGGTGTCATGATTCACATTTTTCCTCTTCTTTATGTCTAAGTGGAATCCAAACACACTTAGTTTTCCC
The DNA here is from genome assembly GCA_963277665.1 of Viscum album. Taxonomy (NCBI): domain Eukaryota; kingdom Viridiplantae; phylum Streptophyta; class Magnoliopsida; order Santalales; family Viscaceae; genus Viscum; species Viscum album. Next base: position 482,210,715 of record OY728153.1, on the reverse strand, counting down.
CCTCTGTGCATCTATCTGTGTTGAGTAGGCAGGTCTATAATATTGGGATGTCATTCACCTAGTGTTACATTACAAATAATGTGTAACTCCATGTACCAGAAGAATCCCAGCATAAATCATTGTTTCCCACATCAAACACAACTCAGGTGGGCTTAGGGGTTTTGGTAGAATGGGTACTGGTGTTACCCAACAACACATTCCTTGCATCCTGAATGAAGTTAAACTGAAATATGATAACTACGTATGGCTTGATTCCCATACTAATGTGGTATATATGAATTCGTGAAAATTTGTCTCGGGCCCAACCCTAATTTCACCATCTTCAGTATCTCGACCTATTATTTCCCCCGGACTACGTTGTGTGGTATGGAATGCTTTGGTCCTCATTCAGGTCAGGTCTATAATGGCCACAACACAAATTTCCCCCTTTGAGATCTCCCTTTTATCACTCCATCCTACCGTATGATGTTATGATACATGGGTATTTTAAAACTATGTATGTCTTGATTCTCATCCTCATGGTATACATTTGAAATCCCGGGCACTTTCTCTTGGGTTTAGCACCAAATTAGGCCACCACTATTCTACGGTCAAAAGAATCCCATCGGAAACATGTGGTATGGTGTGGACTCTTACGATCCTCATTCAAGTTAGGATATTTATTGAACATCACATTTCTTTGGGATGCTTATGTCATCAATGCAAGGATTTATACTACATCACTACCCTGAAAATGTTCAGGAATCCCCATGAAAGTAATGGGATGCATCATCTTCTTATCATGATAGGATTTATCCCTCCAACATTGGTCTCTAACCGTGATGTGCTCAATAACTTTTTCTTGATTATCATCCTTATGGGATACGTAGACACCCCTAGGAAATTCTCCTTGGGCCCATACCTTGGTTAATTAACCCTTTTGGCCCCATAGCCCCGATCATAGTCCAATATCAATGAACATAACTTTGGAGCCTACGGTTGAGGAATCATGATGTTAAAATATTACCTTTGGCTGGGCAGTATGACCTTAAAACTATGTGTGTCATCTTGTTCATATGATGATAAACTATCTCGTGCATCATACTCACCATATGACATTAAACTATGTGCCTATCATCCTTATTGGCATGACATAAAACTGTGGGCCTCTCAAGGTTCATTCTAGAGAGAGATATTTAATAAATAAGTACGATCCCTGATCAGAATGATGTTCTAACCTAACATGTTTTCATCATGGTGGTGTAATATCTAGAGTACTAGAATCCATTTGAACAACCCATCAATCCACCCTCTATACTTTTTGTTCCATTTATTCGGATCCTCATCCTCTTTCAGGACTAAAGGAACCCCAAAATAGTATGGATGCATGACTTATAGATTAATTACGTTCATGGTCCAATGTTTTGGAAGACTATGACTGAAATTTTGAGTCAGGGACCATGATTCAAATATGGTTAGTGGTAAACCCTCATTTTTTGTCCCCACTTCAGTCTAATGTAATAGGGATACTATGTTTCATACATGGCCAACAATCATCCATCATTGTCATGACTCCCCAACAATGTTCCAAATTGTGTGTATTGCGATTCACACCTTCCAGTTACCTCTGTTTTTATTGATTCCCAGACCATTGGTATTATCCCACTCATGCACTAGAGTATATCGGGAAAGCATCAATTCGATGGTCTTGAAGGCACTATTCCCTATTCAAGGCTCCCCATTCCATTTATAAAACTCTGGGCAATCATCCAGGCCCCATGTTTTTTTATGTTCATCCAACGATCTCAGACACAAAGTGAACAATTATGTTGTCTTCTCTTGTTTCACACACCAAGCATGACCCATGTGAGCTTAGGGATGTATTTCTAATTAGATCAAAGTTATAATCAAATTTCACTAAAATACGATATCAAGAAAATAATCAGTCCATGCATATCATTTAGAATAAAAAAAATGGGAAGTAGTAATGTGAGTTTGGCCAAAATAGGGCCCTTAGGGATTAGTGCAGTTGATGGATTTCATTAGTGCTGCCACCTTCTGGCTCGTTGCATCCAGACATGCTTCCTACTCCCTGAGATCCCTCTCTTATTTAGTGTCATCAGAACATAACTCATTATCTCGAACATACACTCTTATCTTCTCACCATAGAACTTAATCATTTAGCGACTCGCCTACAGTACCTACTTCTGGGAATCTATAAGTTGGGCCCTCAACTATTCAATGATCTCATAATGGATCGCGGTAAATGAAACTCTTTCATTTTCTTTACCTTCAATTCATCATAAATCTTTCTCAACATTAGTAACTTCGGGTTATTATATGAAACTTTCTGGAACTGATTAAAATCAGAGTGTTGCCTACTCTCCCATATTTTCTTATCCATAAATTCATGAATTATTATATGAAGGTGATGAGCCTCCACCGATATGGTATAAGGAAAGCGTATCCACGTGTGATGTGACCCCGTCTAGCTCATCCATTCCTCCTGTGATTGATTGGGAAAGCATTCGATGCACTTCCATGCCTTGTGCCACATCATTTATGTTTCCTCAGCCATGTCTGGGTCAGAGTCATCCATCTCACAGATAAAAGTTCAATGGTAGTGTCCCCTTCTAGCATTATCTCATCTATATCAACCTGACCCTCCCTAGCTTAGAGCTCCACCCTAGCAGCATTATCACCCATTATTGGAACTTATGTCTCACCAAGTACTTGATTAGGGCCAAATTGAATAGTTGGCTCTGCGAGAGTTGGTGAAATCACCGGCAGGGATCTTACAGATGTTCTAAGCTTGAAGACTTTTGTGCCTCCACCCTTGTGATAACTATATCGGGAATCAATATCTTGGTCATCCGAGTTTCCCAATAAAGGATGAGGGACAGCAATGGTAGATACATAAAAGAGCCAAGAACAGTAGTATCCAGTGCCTGTTTCATTGTAGGAGGCACCACAACAAGTGATGCATCGACAATTGTTAGCTCGATCACCGGCAACGTCACATTTTAATGATGAGGATAAAATGAGAACTAGAGGTTACTATTTCATCCCTTTATTTTGGTTCATTGCTTCCCATTTCATCTCTGGTCAGTTCCCCACCATACTCAATCTTAAATGCAGCCTCATGGGGATGTTCTCTCACATCAATAGATGAATCTTCTTCCCCTACAGGGAAGGATTCTTTGCTACCATCATCAATGTGTTCCTAAATAGGGAAGATTTTGTTCACCAAATTCAAATTTTGAAAAGAGAAATACTAGTATAGATTAGAGTAAAAAAATCACCTCGAGATGTTCAGCTAGCTCTATATTGGAGCCTTTAATTTTTCTACTCTCACATGGGATTACTTGGTGATTGGTTGTTTCTAATGGTCCCTCAACTATGGAATCTTCAACCTCATCATCATCTTAATCCTCTTCCTCTGCATATTCTTTGTCTTCTTTCTACTCTTCCCCTTTATCTTATTCTTCTGCATCGTCATTATCCTCAGATGTGGTCTTTTCCAGGTCTTGTTTTTGGGCAAGCTTCAATTTCACTAGGAGATGTGCATCTTCATACCGCCCTCACTGGCAGGCATACATATCCATGGCTATCAAGTATGCATGTCAGTGATGAATGTTTAGCCAATCTGCCACTTGGATGTGACTTGTGTTTTGTATGTCATGCCTAGTAAATATCAATATCCACCATAGATCTTCGGTGAACATAGGTTGTTGTTGAGTTTTCCCAGAAGACCATAGATATAGGAATATAACATTGTCAAAAAACGTTAGTAGACTCCTTAATTGCTTCCTCGGGAGGTTCCTAGCTGGCCCACGAGGCCCACCACAGGACCAACCCTCTTTAGAAGGAAGAGCCATGTTATTCCCTGTGATGCTCCCACTAATGATGTTTCAGCTAGTTCCATTTTAACAGCCTCTCCTATTCTTTGTCCGAACTCCTCAGCAGCACCTTTTCTGCCTCCTTGCTCTCTGTGGTCGATGCGACCCAACATTATTTTCTAGATTCATTAACATAGAATCACCTCGGGGTACATTTTGGTCCAATGGTGTACATAATCTATTGATAGGACCACAGTAACATCGAGGTGGGGGGGGGGGGATGACTCCACCTAAGCCTAAAGTCATGAAAATGATACATAGTTTGAAATGTATCAAAGGATGTTTCTCTTCCCGAACCTCTGTGTACACTTTCTTCGGCATCCGTTGCACCCAAGCTGCCTGGAAAATCTGGTCGGCACATATGGTTCGCAAAAGATTTTTCCGTCTATCTGGGCTACCAAAATACATCCCCCGATGCTTTGCAGGTACTCCCAATGCTCCAAAAGGTCCAGAAATTCACCTTCTATCTGACCAACTAGTGTCCAAAATGGAAGAATGTTGATTCTGGCATGGCTATCAATCTTGATCTTGATCGATTCCTCTCTAAGAATCAGCTGAAAGATTCTAGAAATATTTATGATGGATGGTTGCACACCATCACCTCGGGGGGAAATGGTATTCAAGTAGTCATACCCAACTTAGTGAGCTATAACCCAACAATAGAGGATCTGAAATAGCCCACATATCCTTCTTGGTATTCTTCCCCTCGAGATGAATTCAAGAATTCTATATAGCTTGGCCAATAGGGGAACCCCCAGATTAACTTTGTTCTTTCCTCCATGATCTCGGCCGTCACTAGAATTCATGGGCACACCCCCATCCTCATGTCCCTTATAGGAAGTAGCCACCATTTCAGAAATGTAGCAAGGAACCATACATATCATACATCCAGGTCCCGACTTTCATTTTTACTAAAGCCCCATGATCGATACTCAACTATTAATAGGTTAATCTAGTATGATCCTTCCATTCCCATCTATGATGTGTTGGAGCACTGCTTCCCTCAGCCTTAAATTTTCACTCCCTTTTAATATGTTAGAAATATACTGAACCACCCTAAATTAGATATATCCTTTGGGATTTACTTGATATATTGATTTTTCTTACCCAAATCCAACATATTCCACGTCAGAATAGGGGTGCACATCCTATCCCCAAGACGTTATTTTTTGGGAGGATATTTTCATATTGGTACCCCTCAAGGGGATTATCGCAATGCAATGGAAATCCCATAGGTTGATGCCTACCTCTCCGTGGTGGAGATGAAAGGTGATGGTTTCAGGAGACCACCAGCTAAATAGCTGAGGTACCCGGTCCTACTAATGATAGAAGTAAACTTATGATGTCCAGACAGCTTGAAAAAGCCTGATATCCCACAACTCTACTCTTAACTCCTCACATTTCACGTGTACCCAATAAAACCATGCCCATTCATTCTTGAAATAACCCCCGACATGATGTCCCATTCCTTCCAACTTTTTGTCTCATCAGTAATTCTGCTTCTGAAGGTGCTCGCATAATGAGCTGGAGATTCCCCAGGAACCTAATCGATTCCTACAATAGTTCGGGTCTTTGGGTTCAAGATGTAGATAGTGGTGTTCAATGTCTCCCTGGCCGGATGACCATTGTTCTTCATGTTGAACTGTAGAAGACTATCCTTGCATGTTACTAATGATCGTGACATATTAGTTTCAAAGCCTAGCATCCGTATATTCTCTAAAATTATGAAGTTCCCTATTGGTATATTGTTACTCATCTACTTCTTTTCACTCTAATGCATTTCCATACAAAATATTTCTCTTGTGTCTAGGTTTCCCTCTATATCGTAACAATATTGCGCGCATCTATTCATATTGTCTGAAACTGACCCATAACGCATGAAACCTCTCTCTTTACACTCTCCCCTCCCCAAGTGATCCATGTGTCATCCTCACCCTAAGGCACCATTCTGAGACCCTATTTTGTGTGACACCCCTTTCAGGCACATACATTTCCCGTACGACCATAAAAGTTTCATCAATGTGATTTCAAGTTCCCTTGGGTGGTTCTTAATATCTCCTTTCTTAGCCTCGTGCCTCTTTTCATAGGCACGCTAGTGGTTATTGCTTTTTTGAAAAGCCAGGTTGATGTGATCCCCTCAATGGATCACTCCACAACCCCATATATATATGGAATTACTGGTGGCTTACCATCACCAAGGTTTAAATATAGCTGTTTATGTATATATTAGGGGTGAGGGTTTAATCATAATTTTCCAATCCACATGATGTTAAAATTCCAAGAACCATTTTCCTTAGAAAAAGTAGTTAAACTCTAGCCTCACATCATGAAATATACATGGGGTGCCCCACCTTAAACATTTTACACACCCCCTAATCTCCACGTGAGTCTGTTCTTCCACACAAGGAATGAGATCCTCCTTGCATGGAATGACATCTATCCATGGGGAAGGGAAACCATATCAGTGTAGGCCCCTAGCCTTTCTTGTAGAAGGTAGCTTTTCCCTCCTCCTCTCTTCTTTTGTGCAAAAAGGCCAAAGGATAGATGGGAACAAGGACCTTCGTTACCTCAACCCTCTCCCATTGGGATTTATCACCATTGGGCATCTATCCTAGAGTAATTCCTATTTTCTATCTCCCTAGGCTGCTAACTAACTGTAAGCCCAAGTATCCTCTTTGGCCCTCTAACCACACATAATCACCGCTCTATTTCTCATTGATGCACGTTTTGTGAAATTATCATCATGTCTTCGTTGCCTCTTTTTTCTCACACTGAGCATGACTCACATGGTCTTAGAGTAAGCACTGACCATGACATCATCTATGTTCTGCCTTAGTGTGTATGTCCCATTCCATCCAAAACCAAACTACATGAACTTTGATCCATGACCTTTCTTAGAAAGGTACATAAGAATCCTCCCTACGGTTCAAGCCCATCACCCATCGGTCCTAACCGCATGATGATAGTTCAACCCCACCTTCATGATGTTAAACTATACACCCCTTTTCATCCCACATGATGCTAAATTGTATGTATACGATCTACATGGATTTTGATCCCTGCCTCTTGGACAGTGTACATAGGAAGCCTCCTTAAGGTTTGGTCCCAATCTATCATAAGAAGTTGTATTCCTCTCTGTTTCAATCCAATTATCTAGTCCACCCCCTTGAGTTAGATCAATCACAGGCTGCTAACCACGAGTAATCCCCATCATCATCTTCAGGTCATTGTCCTCCACACACACCAAAACTATAAACCCATTCGAACTACATGGGTTTTGACCCTTGTCTCCTAGATAAGGTACATAGGAAGCCTCCCTGAGGTAAAACCCCAAACAATGGTAAACCTATTCGATCTTTGTGGGTTTTGAAACCTATCTTCTAGAAATTATACATAGGAAGCCTCCCATAGGTTCATCCCAAAATAATGGTAAACCTATTTTAACTACATGGGTCTTGATCCATTTCTCTTAGACATGGTACGAAGGAAGTATCCCTAAGGTTCAAACCCTAAACATTGGTAAACTTATTTGTCCCCTTTTTTGGTACCCACAACCTTGGATCATCCCTTAATAGTGTCATACCAACTTTCGGGCTGCTAACCACACGTATTCCCCAGCATGTTTTTGGGTCGCTACTCTTTGCATACACCCTGATACCGTAACCTCATCCTGAACTATGTGGACATAAATTCCCTACCACAGGGGTATATAGGAATCATCATTGAGGTTCAATCCCACCACTCATGTAACATCCTTGTATAACCATTGATCCCTTGTGTTACGAAAAGGTTTTTCTCCAACTAGGAGGTTCTACTTCCTCTAGGTCCTATCCATGCGTCCATTCTTACATGTTGCCTCTTCAGGTGTCCCGTCTCCCCAATGATGTACATGGACATTTATTTCTTGCCACGATGATATGTAGGAAACATATCTGAGGTTCAAGCCCAACATCGCTCTCATCATCACATTGGTTCCACCCCATTCCTCCAATCAACTTTTTCAAAACATCCATCATATATCTTGATTCATACCCGAACCTCCACATCTGAGTGTGATCATTCCATTAATCCAATCACTCCTCCTTGTGTCACCTAGGCAGCTAACCTTGTGTAAGGTCCACAAAATCCATAACCATCCAACCCAGAGAATCCTTCTTCTAATAGGCCACTATCCGTGCGTAAGCCCCATCATGTCTCTGGGTTGTTGTCCATTGTGTGCACCCTGAATCATCACCCATTTGAACTACATGGGTCTTGCTCCCAGTCGTATATACACGATACTTAGGAAACCACACTAAGGTTCAAATTCTAAGTAACGGTAAACCCTGAAACCCGCATTATAGGGTCCCAAGAATCCATGGATCCATCATCGCTGGATATTTTCATCCACTCATCTAGTAAACCCCTCAGGTGCTCCCTCTTTGGGATGTACCCATCTGATAGAATATTATTAGTGTTCTGATTAGTTTGGTCCCTATGATCTAGATATTAAACTCGTGGCATACCCTATGTTAAACATGGGATTCTAAAAAAATACTCAGGGAAATACCTATGGAATATAATTTCTTCCATTTGACATGGGATTCCTCGAGCTTCTACACCCTCAAGAATCCCTATAATAGGGGGAAGAAACTTAGATTCACTGGTGTTTCAGCATTCAGACACGCTAGTGATGTCCGATGTGACTACATCCGTAATAGAATGTTGTTTCCCTGACTTGACCTTTTGGAATGTCCTGATATTATTAGTGTAATTAACTTCAATCTACAAAGATATGGAACTGGGAAGAGTTTCCTGAACAATAATTTAATCTTTAATGGAGACCCGAACTAGGTAAAATGTTTGGAGGAGGTATACACAAAAGGAGAGGCTGATATCCCATCATCCAATTTTGATGAAGGAGCAAACAGCCTTGAATAATAGATGGATGTCGCTTGCCTTTGGAAAGAAGCAATTCAGGGCAACCACCAGTGCATCCTTGACAGATGGATGCGCACCCCGACGAAAGCGTCAGAAACAATTCTATTTATATTTAGAAAATTCTTATTAGAGGAAATGTTGGGAAAAATAATTCACATAAAACTATGAAATTCATATAAAATAGAATATATATTTTTTATTAAGTATTTAAAAATTATTCCACGACCCTTTTTTAGAATCTCTCTTTAATATATTTCCCATTCCAAATAATAATATTTTTATAATTATATTTCACCATATGTTCTAACTATAAAATATTTAAATTCAATTTATTAGATAAATAAACTAATATTTATTTAAATGATGTTAAAAAAAATATACAATTTAAATCGAACATATAACTCTGTTTCTCAATCCACCTGAACATTTAACAAAACATAAATAATAAATATTTATTTAAAATATAAAATATCTTAACATTATCCATTAAATAAATAAATAAATATTATATTCTATAAACGTGTGAATAATATTTATTTTAATATTCACATATGTGAATAAATAAATAATTATTGAAATATGAATAAACAATAAATAAATAAATATTATATCATTTTTTATATATGATATTCATTTGTTATTCAACTCATATATTTTCTAAACACAAAGAACCAGTGACTTAATTTTTTTGATCAATGATACTTGAATAATTATTAAACCGCAAACAAGAAATAATATGTATTCATAATTATAAATTTAAATATAATTGAATCGATATTCTAGATACACTTAGTATGTGACCCTCTAGGTATTTTTATCAATGCAGTTAGACAAGTTTTCCTAATGTTCTAGATTTTTATCTAGAAACACTTCAAGGCAACCATATAGAAAAAAATAATATCATAATTTCATGAATCTCAAAAAAATGCTTATTTTCTAATATAATCCATTTGTCTCAAAATATCGTCACGATGGTTGTATACATGTTTCATCAACCCATATTCTTGATTTGACATTCATTGACTCTGTAAAATGTCCTTGTTGATAAAATTACATGGTCATGGAATTAATCAGACAATTCCATATATTAATATTATATTAATTTAATGCACAATGTAAGTTGTTTATAGGGAACCAAATCCAACATATTATTCAAACTTACCTTATTTTATGAGATATATATATATTCATTTTACTATTACATTATTGATCAACTATGATATTATATTAAAACCTGTATATTTGTATCATTTAAATTACCTATCTTAATGGATTTATATTATAATTATATCACTTCATTATGAGGTTACATGAGTTTAATACATTTCCAAAATTCTGTATATATTTTTTAATTACAATTCACTTCACTATTTTTTTTATATTATATCTACATCACTCTTAAAAATAGTTTTAATCAATTTTTTTGTCTTTTCATTAATTTCATCTCTACCTCTAAATTTTTTTTTATTCTTTCCATATTCCATTATTTCATGTATGTTTTAAACTTTTTATCATATATTAATTTTTTCATTTTTATATTCTTATCCAATTAATAGTTTCACTTTTACAATTTATCACTTTAAAATGAATCATTTTGTAAGGGATATAGTTTATAGATCTAATTTTTTATTTTGGATTATCACTCTATAACCTAAATTTGAATAATTTTTTTTGAAATTTATATTTAAGGAAACATATTCTCTAATTAATATTGGTTTATGGGATTTAATAATCACTTTTGTATTCCCCTCATACTAATTCACATATCATCTATTACTACAATTAGAGGGTAAATTTTATTTAATTATATTTTGTATTTGTATATCTCCTCAATCTCCATATTCTCTTATATATAAATTTTATACGCTTTTATTTTACTTTTAAGGATGTATTTTTTCTTTGAATATTCCTTACTTGATCATTTATAATGTTATAAAGGAGATCTTATGATCTATTTCTCTATATTAAATTTCATAGTCTCTCCCTCTATGACAAATTTTCCATTTATTTATTTATATGAAATCTTTTAGAATTTTTATAATTCATGTTATTTTTATAAATTTTACTATTTTCAACTTCCTTTGTATTCAAATTTTCTATATTCTCCATGTTCAATAAAATTCAAAATGATGATGAAATTATTTCTTAAATTCCATAATTTTATTTTATATTTTTTGATGAATGATTTTTCATCGATGTTAATATTTATTTGTTCCACCACTTTAACATTTCTTAAGTTTGGTTCCCAATATTAATTGAGGATTTTCAGTCTTGTTCACTACCCATTAATTTAGTCACATGAAATGGGGTGTAAAATTTTGGAAATTAAATGTATGGTTGGTCACTAAATAAACCACTTGGCTGATAATAGTCCAAGAATAATATATTTTTCTTGGGGATAATAAAAATTAAGAATAATATTAAATTTTAATATATTGATAAACCTTTTTTTCTAATTAAATGGACCATGATAAATAAATAATAATGGATTGAAAATATTTATTTAATGTTATATGTTACAAATAAATTTCAATGTATGGTTCTGTATAAATATGTTCATATAATCCATTAATAAATTGAAAAAATTATTGGATGAAATATATATTAAAATTAATCATCTTATTTATATATAAATGAATTGATTATACATAATTCAATTTAAATATATTGATTATATAAATAAGAAAAAACGAAGATTATTAAGTTCAATCATGAACATAGAAATATGAATCCAAACTAATTCTAAAAAATCATTCCTCACAACTACATTTGATATAATCCTTTAATTAATATTTTTGTAATGAATTATTATAATAGGAAATAATATTTAATTCAAAAAAAATATTTCTAATCAAAACAATCATTTTTTGAATGATGTAAATGAAAAATTATGTTCCCATCCTTTTTATCATGACCCCTTACACCTAAACTGACAAGAGACTCATAATCAAATAAAATTCAACCATGAATATCATATCCATATTAAAATCTTATTAATAGAATCAAAATATTATAAAAAGTTTAAAAATTAGAAACTAAGAACAAAGAATAATTAAATTGAAATCAGACATACTTTACTAAATCATAACAGAAAAAATAATTTTTTGAAATTTAAACTTATTAAAAGATCTTAGCATAATTAAGGATAAATGAATAAATATATAGGATGTGGTAAAATGGGGTTAAATTAACTAATTTTCATACATAATATTAATAAAAACATGGTATATTTGGGAGCATAATGGTATAATCCCATCTAAACTAAACCAGCTACCTTTTCACTATGATATCTTCAAAATTGGGTATTCTTCATATCTTTTACTGAACTATGGAATCAACCTAGACATATTAAGATATAATAATATTATGTATATTGATTTTCATTAATCATAATGGTATAAGTGTAGAAATAAATTCAGATCGTTTTCATCAATCTCAATTGATAGTCCTTCTAAAAATGGCTTGACCATCATCATCAATGAAAAATGCTTATCTTGTTTCAATAGTGTTAATTTATTCCTTCAATCTAAGAACGGTGTTGAATTATTTCATTGATTATTATTGGAATAAAAATACCATGGTCATATCTATTAAATAATAATCATTATTTGGGAAAATAACATAACATTTTCCCATAACTTGGTCCCTAAATGGAATAGTGTCTTTGGATTATGTATTGTTTTAAAAAATCACCATCATGTAATAGTCTAGGAAGCATCATGACATAGTCTAAAAAATATTCTTATACTTTTACAAATCTCTCCATTTGATTTTCAATGCACAAATCCTCATTATATTAATTCAAATCAACTCCAATCAAGAATATTTATCCTTATTTCAAAGTAAAAAATTATTAAAAAATCCAATATAAAAAAAATTCCAATATGTTTTAAATTTACTTTTACCCAAGAAATTATATATTATTAGTTATTTCAAAGAAATATATTCCTTTATAAAGAAAATATTATAATTTATTTATTTTAAGAGAGTAATGTTTTTATTTATTTTAAATTCTTATTTTCTCTATGTATCCAATCATGCATTCTAAATTGGTTAAAATTACAATATATCCTCCCTTATAAATTTTAACCATGACTTATATATTAATGCCTATGTTGTGAATTTTTTAGGAAAAAAAATCCCTCACTCCTCAAAATAATTCAGAAATTAGAGTTACTCTCAATATCAAGTGGGGACACTTTATCCATTGGTGTGAGATATATATTAATAAGCACATAATTTTAGGGCATTTTATTTAATCATTTTGTATCACACCTATGGAATGGCCATGTCATAAATAACTATAACATAAATTTCATTGTGGCACTTTAGTGTAAATAGATTTCTTTACTCTAGGTGTGGTGCTGGACATTTCCTCTGTCTCTTTTTGTATTTAAAATTTTATAGTTTGATCAAAAGAATAATTATCATCATGGTGGAATGTAAAATACATGTATTATAGGAAATGTTTCATATATAAGATAGTAACTATAGAAACTTCATGAACATTATAAATTATCACCATGAAAATGTCTAAGAAGCAACACAACATAATATGATATATTTCCATTATGTTTTCATAATTTCTAAAAATAAGTTTTGATGCTAAATCCTTCCAAAATACATTAAATTCAAAACTAATCAGGCAAAGTTATCATGATTCATTGACAAAAAACATAGATAAGGTTAATATGAAAATAAAGTATCACTTGAAATCATATATTTTTTCTTTTTGAATGTTTTTTATACCTCATGAAATTTTTTATATAAACTAAATTATTATATTGGGGGTTTGATGTAATAAAAATGATAGATATATGATTATCCAGGTTCATGTTTCCACATATTTATATATATATTTATTCATGATGGTTGATACGAGAATTATATATCCTTCAAACGCATTGGGTAAAGCTTTAAATCTCGTTGTATTGTTATATATGGGACATGGTAAGTTATCCTATTATGTTATATTATAATTTTTTGAGGGTTATACTTGATTTTGGTTTCTAACATCCCATGATTATGATTATTCCTCATTCAAATATTATGATTCATTTTTATGTTTCCAAGAATCATGTTCATTTATTTATGATCTTAAACACCAATTTCCAGATTTCATTCTTATGCTTCCATATTAAATATTTCATTTATGTGTATTAATTTATGATATAAAATGATCAATAATATATAAACATTTCATATATATAATATTTCCAACCACAATGGGTTAATAGCTAAATCATTTTGTTAATATAAATTTCCTAGTGAAGAATGGATTTATAATGGGTATAAGGAAAATGATCATTTTAATGTCATGAAATCTTGTAGAAGAATAGGTAAATAAATTATTAGTGAAAATTTTTATAGATGAATGCAGAACTTGGAGGGAGATTGAAGATGATTCCAATCCTATATTTATTCAAACAGGCATATACAATCCAAGTAAGTTATAATGGAAAAGGTATGCAACAAAAAATCCTTAAAAGAAGTTTTCACCATAATGTAAGAACAAAATATAATTTTCAACAGCAGTTAGGAAGATATGATATGGATTGATACTCAAGATCTCTTATTTATACAAGATTGTAAGGATGTTAAGATAAGTATAGAGGATTATATAATGACTTCAAACAATATGTATTTATTTTTTGAGGATATCATTCATAAAGTGTTAGAGAAGTGGGAATTGATCATAGATTAGATTATAAAAATAGTGCATGATTCAAATATTTAATTGTTTATTGGAATGAATATGTGATTCATTTTTTCTATAATATCCTTGCTACAGGTGTTCACATATTCATGTTTCCCCTCAACCCATTAATGCTCCATCCCTGAGAATGGAAAATATATTTTTGGAATACATACTTTGGATAGGTGAACATATTATACTTGTTTTCTTATCAAAAATTTTATAGACTTATGTGAATGAATGTAATATGTAATTAGTCTCCAATTATAATAAATATTTAGGTTCTGAGTGCGTGTTTTAATCATGAGGTGTTATATTTTTTTATTGAACTGCTATATCTATTTTTTGTAAAATAATTTAAAGTATTTTTATGTAGTTTTTAGGTTGTCATAAATCTGATCCCATGAAAAATATGGTACAAAAAAATTCCTTAGTATCATGGCTAGTTGACCAAAAAATGAAAATATATTGATAAAATAAAAATAAAAATATGATATAAAAATGATCGATTAAATAACATAATGATGGATATAAAATATATATTAATTTAGTTCCAAAAAAATAATAAAATAAAAATAAAAAAATACTCTATAATATGTTTAGGAATCATTCATATATTAGGAACTCAACACCTCCTAGGTGTAATATCCATGATATCCCAACTATATGGCCCTAATGATTGAATTTGGGGTTTTCATCAGTTATAATATCCTCGGTCATGCTTTGAATACAATCATTTAAGTTGTCTCAATAGATCTGAAACATAAAATATTAATAATGTTGGTGATTATATATAATAGAAATTATAAGAATAATTGAAACCAAATGGGTAATTATTGAAAATAATTAGTATGATCATCCTAATTTTATTTAGATGTTGAAAATTATTATTTATCTTCATTACTATCACCATAACAATCTTTATTTTATTTTTGATCACCATTAATTTATTAAAAATCATCATTTTCCACATTTTATATTGTTCCAAATTCATTACGAAATATTTCATCTATAATATCATCTCTATGACACCATTATTGAAAATTATCCTTAGAAATATTTGAATCTACTTGAGGAAGAGATATATTCAAGGATTTATCTTGAAAAATAGAATTATTTTGAAACTCATAATAACCAATTTCATTATGAGAAAACAGATTTTAATTAGTTTCATTTTTATTACACTCCACTAATTAATTACATCTTTTATAACGTTATAATAATTTTTAAATAAACATGATGTACTTGATGTGTTGTTGTAAATGGTTCATTTGATTTAGTATGGTCTTGAAACTTGATGTTTGTAACTCTATGTCATGAATGATTTCACTTACACCTTCAAAAGTGGTCCTAGGCCCACAACATTGTGCGGAAACCTATATATGGGGTGAAATATAGGACTATGTGTTTTATTTTATTTTTAATATAATTCTAAACCATTGTATCAAAATGGGCTCATATATGTATAAATTTTGTCACACAGTCATGGGATAACCCCTCGAACCACAAGATAATTTTTTTTAATTCGATGAGAAGTTTTTTAGATTAAATTTAACATATAAAGTCTAAAATTATAGAATATGGAATGAGAAACCATCTAATATTCATCAAAAAACAAACATATATATCCATTTTTTTATGTTTTTTTAAAATAAAAATTTAATTGTAATGAAATCTGATAAGGGGTGGTTTTTGAACCTATGAATATTGTAATGGGATTTAGATGTGTTTGCAAATGGAGAAAAATTATTTTCGATTTATAATTACATTATATATATATATAATATTAAAATATATATAAGAAATATTGATAAGAGTATTTCATAGGGGCTTTCCTAACCTAGATGATTTCTTTTGGGTTTATAAATTTTACACCACATGAAGTCGAACAAAAAAAGTATAGTTAAAAAAAGAAGATTAATTTATAGGTCATTCCTATTTGAACCCAAAACAATGTTTTTCTAGCCTAAATGAATGACCCCTAATAAATATCAATTTAATGATCAATAAATATTTCAATATTGTTTTTCACATGTAATAAAAATCAATTATTTTATCTATCATTGCATAAAAGTAGATTTTTCATTCCCTATTGAAGGATCATTATTAGAAACTTGAAAGATCCCTAAGAGAGTGTGAATTGGTTATCTATATTCCTTTTTTATTTATTTTGAAATGGACCTCATCATATATTTTATTACAGTGATAATTTTAATTTTTGACCCTAATCACACACCAATACAAGGGAATAAAAAGGATTGCAAGTTTAACCACTAAATTTGATACGTATATTCCATGGTGTGAAATTTATTCCTTTAGGATCACACTACCCACTAGAATCATCATGTGATTACAATTAATAAGGTTTAACTGTGAAAATAATGTTTTCATTTTTACCAAACAACATTATTTCACCCTGCAGAAAAGTGCATCCCATACATAACAATGATAGAAAATTTTTGTAACATTTGATATGTATTTCTCTTATAGACAACTTTGTAGTTGTTAGGTTTTTGAGTTCTTATTTAATTAAAAGGGTATACAAAACACTATATATAGCATCTACATTGGTTGATTGCATCACCCTCAAGAATATTATTCTTTCATGGGTAATGAAAACAATAACTGCTCCCTTATTTCTACATTTGACATAAATTTCATTACCAACTCACCTAATTGTTTTCACTATAAATCACACAATTGATTCACACCTTCCTCAACCAATAATAATAATAATTTAATACCGTTTTAATAATACTATCAGTTTTTAATTACCTTTATATTATTATTCTTGCTGTAAAAATAATTTTATTATTATTCTAATTCAAATTATCCTGAAGACACGAATCTTTTAAATTCAGAGACATCTATTTCTATACATAATAACAGATGTAATAACTGTATATAACAACTTATAAAAATAATATTGGAATTATTCATCATTAAAACATCATAACATCCTTTTTTCATTGTTTCAGGCATTTAAATTAATCCACACATTATATTTATAGTGACCTGTAAATACATAGAGTCTTAGTTAATGGAATAAAAATTACAAAGTAATCTCTATTTTTTAATAATTTATCTTTTTCTATTTATTCCATCAATTTTTTATCTCTTAAATTATATGTAATTCCATTAATTTAAAATAGAACATAAAATTATATACATGAACGTAGTTGTGAACATGGATACTAAATTTGTAGTCAGAAATCTTTATATGCGAACTTCATTATTCAGTCATCAATATACTTCTGAATCATGAAACCATTGGAAAAACATTTTATACTCATGGATCTATACACACGGTTTAGATAAACCATCTTTATAGAGTGTCTTCCTAAAACTATTCTCACAGTTTTGAAAAAAATAATTGGTATAGGTTGGGCAATAAAAATGGTTCTGTAAAAATGGTGGGCATAACTATTTTAATATGGAAGGCTTGTATAGGAACATACTCCCCCTACTCATTTGAAAACCTTCCTATCCTCTCTCAAGAGTGCTTCAGTGTCCCCAATCCCCTCCATAGGTGATGATCACCTCCACAGAAGATCCACTCCTTAGGAAAGCATTGACATTTCCCCCACCCCTCCTCAGTCGACCTTTTATGTCCCCCGCACATCCCTAATCTCCTTCTCACCTGAGCATGTATATAACTCACTTCTCCTCTAGTGATCTCCTAAATTTCAGTCATTTTTTCTTAAATGGTATGGATTTCAAATATTGTTTCAAATATATTTTGTCACATTCAGTTTGATTAAATTCCATTCAGTTTAGATTAGTTTTATTATGTTTTGTTCAACTCTATTCTAGGAATATTTATTTGGTTTAATTTTTTTGCTTTATTTTCTTTATCTATTATGATAAAACTAATTTTGTTTTGTTTTCTAGATCTATTCATGTCAATGCATTTTGGTTCAATTTGGTCTATTTTGGATTGGTATGAGTTTGTTTGATTTAGTAATGGCCAGTTTAGGTCTATGTGATTCATCATTTTGAAATATAGTTTGTCTCTATTCCATTCAGTTTTTCTCAATTTCATTTGGCTTATCAATTTACGAATCAACTCTAATTAGTTTTCTTTTTTAGATATCTTATTTTCAATATGATTTATTAAATTTTATATGGTTTTTTTTATTATCATAGAATGTTATATTATATTATATAAGGGTTTGTTGGGAAAAAATATCTCAAGGTATCATTGAATCATTTTTGAGGTGATTGTGTTTGTTGAAAAAGTGGACATCTGTGTTGTGATTGTTGACAAAGCAAAACTATATCATACACATTTTTTGACAAAGGTGATTTCATGGTGGAATGTCGAGTTCAAGAGCTGTGGTCAACGATCCATCTTTGATTCAAGAATGTCGACAAAGGATTGGATGATATGGAGGCGGCATAAAAAGAACATATACAAGCTGGCACCGTTTTCCAGTGATTGCCAAATTTTTGGGCCTGCAAATTGAAAAATGAAGAAAAGTGTTTTTGGCAAAAGGACTTTCACGATGAGGTCTTGGAGGATAGTAAACTAGAATTCCATATGTTTTTGAAGACCAGATCATCAAAATATGACAAAGGGATAAGGATCACGTAAGTATTGGGTTGGTCGTGCAGGGGACTTGCGCGCCGGTGCCTAGGATATTTGGATAAATGTGCGCATATTGTTTTTCAAGATCAGAAGATCATAATATGTCAATGGAAAGAGGGTCACGCAGGTTTTTTGTTTGGTTGTGCAAGTGTCTAGGAGGACAGAAGACTTGCTTGCCGAAACTTGCGCAGTGAGGGGTGATTTAGGTGCCGTCACACAGGGTGTTCAAAATGAATATAAACAATAGACCACCCCTCCTCATTTCTCAACGGAGTTTAACAATTCAAGAAATCAGAGCTACCGTCGGGCAGGTGTGGTGGCGCACAAGTGGTGGTGTGTCGCGCAAGTGGGACTTGCGTGCCAGATTTGAAGAAGGGCGATTGTTGGTAGTTGCGCGCCAATATTGGATTGGGCATAAAAGGAAGTGTGTCGTCGAAGTTTGGAGTTGAAGAAGCTTATGTATCACAAGTGTGTGAGGTGGACATGCGCGCCAGTTGTGACTTGCGCACTGATACTTTCTCACCAAGATAGACTTGCGTGCCAAATATGGATTATTTCCAGCAGTGATTTTCGGGCTGCGTGGAAGCTGGTAGTTCTCTTGATACCTTCTGTGTAAAGAGAGATTCATCTACGGGTGAAAGTTGGAATTCAACAAAGCATCCACATACAACAGAGGCTGGATTCTTTCATGAAAATTATGATACTAACAGGTATATAAACTGTGAGTGGATCCTTTCCAGAGCAGTGAGCGAAGGAAGAGGAAGAAGGAGATCCTCTCCAACGGCAGTGAGCCAGAGAGATAGAAACAAGGAGTGACCCTTGGGAAAGCACTGAGCTGTCCCTAAAAATTTTAAAGGCAGTGATATTGGGACAGTGTGACTGTGCCCAAACCTTGTAATCCACAACTACTAAAGTTTAGTGGAATTTGGTACGACCGACAACCTGTCGGCGTATGCTCTTTGGATGTAGCCCTTAGCGGTGAACCATGTAAAATTGATGTGCCTATTACTTGATCTACTTTCTATTTATATCGTTCAAGAGGAGAGAGAGAATATTGTTTTTCTTAAGAGAAAAACAAGATCAGAACGAGCTTTAATTTTAAATTATTCATACCTTGATTCACCCCCCTCTCAGGGTATTCAGCCTTGTGGACCTAACAATTTGTATCAGAGGGAATGGTTGATTTTTCTTTTCTCTCAATGGAGGTCACTAATCATAAAGGGATTCCGATCTTCGACGGATGTAATTTTCAGATAAGGAAGAATCGAATGCTACACTAATTCCGATCTTTGGGAATGGATGTGTTTTCAGCAGCTATGCATGGTACCACAACTGATATTAATAGTGGTGCATTATCATAATCTGAGCATAGAGAGTATGATTTTGATGCAAAAGCAATCAATTCCTTAGGGGGAGCCCTTTCCAATCCCATATACAAAAAGGTGATGTCATGAAAAACGTCACATTCCATGTGGGAAAAACTATTGAATATTTATAAAAGAGATACAATGGTTAGAGAGGAAAAGCTTCAAGTGCTGTGGAATAAGTATGAAGATCTGAAGATGAACAAGAATGAGTCTATTGATGTATTATTTGATAGGGTAAATATTTTTTTGGAAGATATGTGAGGACATGGTGAATTCATTCAAGACATAAATATCGTAAAGCACATCTTGAGGAAGCTTCCCCTCGGTTCAATCCAAAAGTTTCAGTTCTAGAAGATAATGATCCCAAAGAGCTATCATTGGACAATTTTCATAGTACCATGGTTGCATATGAGATGAGGAATGATGATAACAAGGTTGTGGAAAAGGGGATATCTAAAGAGATGGCATTTAAGTCCATGAAGAAGCTCACCATTGAAGATTCTCATGAAGAAGAAGAGACATATGAGGTGATGACATTCCTTTCTTCACATCCGCAAAGAGGAAAAGGAATGTTTAATGGGAAACTTCCACTAGAATGCTTTCGATGTGGAAAGTTTGGTCATATTGGGGCATCATTACCCAAAGAGTTTTCAGATAATGATAATGATGATGACGAAGTCAAAATTGCCAAGAAGAAGTCACCAGCATTTGTGAAAGGGAAGAAACAATTCAAGAGAAATTTCATCATGAAGATGAATCTTCTTACACAAGAAATAGACAGTTCAGATGAGTCTGAGGATGAAGAGGTTGAGGAGTTTGAAAATTGTAATGATCATGGACAAAATTCAATGGTGGCTATTGTCGGTAGTGCTCAAGAAAAGGACGAAATCGACGCTGATGAAGAAGAAGAAGAAATTGATGGTAGAGTTGACATGGAAGCTAAATTAGAAGAAGATCTTGAAGAGATAGATATTTGGAGAACAAAAACAAAGAAAGCCAACAATGTGGTACATTATTTCAAACACTACATGCAATAGCAGGAAGACGAGAAGTCCGATCATGGAAAAGAAATATAAAACCTTAAGTCTTCAAGGCCATAGAGCACAAAAAAGGTTGATGAGAATAAGCTCAAGATTGAAGAACAGAAAAGGAAGAATGATGGCTTGAACGGAAAATTGAAAGATCACGTCACGCATATCGAAGATCTTGAAGAGGAAGTTGTCAGTCTGTGGAGAAAACTCAAAGACAGGAAAAACATTTGATTCCTAACACATTCTTGGGATAGAAGGTTGTCAAGAAGATCGAAAAGATGAAAGAGGAGCCTTGTAGTTCATCAGGAAAGAAGAAGCAATTGAGCTCATAAGTTAGGGCTATATCAGGGATTAATTAGAAAAAAAAATCTCTGACAATTGAGGTCAGACCATAATCACCCATCCTGAAATTGAAGGTTGATTTGGGTACAATGAGAAATCTGAATATTTAGATATACCAAAGGAAAAATCATAGTGCTAAAGTAACACAAAGGAATGCACCTTATATCAGTTGTTATTCTTGTGGGAATATGGGACATTCACAGTATGTATGTTCCGTAGCTAAGAGATATATAAGGGAACAAGAACAGAGTTGGAATCCATGCATAGAACCGTTTTCTAGAACATATTTTGAAGGAAACTGTTTTTGGTGTGGAGGATTTGGGCACATGGCTATGTACTGCACTTCGACCATTCAGAGAAATGTGCCAAAGAAAAATCAAAATGTATGCGAGCAGAAGATCATTAAACCAACACGTGAGTTAAAAATGCAGAATAGATTTGCGGTTCTACAAGATGAAGCTGGTCCATCATACTCTGAGAAAGAACAGAAGCCTCAATCCATGCCGAGTGTGAATGAATATGTATGGACCATGAAGAAGAAAAATGAGAAGGTCAGGGTGGCAGAGATTTCCCTTAAAGCATCAAATCGATCTGGTGTGTGGATCCTTGACAGTGGTTTCACTTCCCACATGATAGGTAATAAGGATATTGTTATAGGAATAAAATATGACAAAGAAGGAGTTTTCAAATTTGGAAACGATGAAGGCCTGAAGATTGTTGGTTCAGGGAAAGCCATGTTTTGGGGAAAAGAAATGTGACGTGCTGATGACTTAGTAGTATAGGGTCTTAGTCATAACTTGCTCAGTGTCAGTCAACTATGTCACTCTGGGAAATCTATCCGATTTACCTAGAAGATGAGTGTTGTGAAAGGAAAAGATGGAGCAGTTGTTCTGTAGGGGAAAAGGACTAAGTGAAATCTCTACCTTGTAGGTGGGGATGAAAATACATGTCTTTTATCCAGAGAAGAGGAAAACTAGTTGTGGCATAAGTGACTTGGTCATCTATGCCAACCATCTATGGATGATCTGGTAAGGTGTGATGCTGCTAGGGACCTTCCCAAACTATCACATGATCGTACTCATACGTGTGATGCTTGCCAACAAGGTAAGATCATTAGAAAGACATACATGCCAAAGGAACAGAAATCAACTAGAGTGCTCGAATTGGTGCATGCTGTTGTATGTGGACCTATCTCACCATGAGCTATAAATGGGAAAAGGTACTATATTCTTTTCAATGATGATTATAGCATAATGGCCTGGGTATTTTTCATTAACCATAAGACAGAGGTGTTCAGTTGGATAAAGCAGTACAGGAGGGAATCAGAAATGATGCTTCGGTAGAAAATTTTGAAATTTCGTACAGATAACGGTATAGAATTCACAAACGGTCATGTCGAAAAATATCCAGAAAAACACGAGATAAGGAATAAAGTTTCATCAGTGAGAACTCCTCAACAGAATGGATTTGTTGAAAGGAGAAATCAGATCACCAAAAATATGGCCAGAACACTGCTTATTGAAAAGGACCTACCAGAGGAATTTTGGAAGGAAGCAGTTTTGACATCAGTCTATATTTCGGACAGGTCTCTATTGTGTTCGAAGTAAGGGAAGACTACTTATGAAATGTGGTACTGAAAGAAGCCAACGTTGAAATAAATTCGAATATTTGGAAGTAAGTGTTTCATTATCAACAAAAAAAATCACAGGATGATTGAGTCACGAGGAGATGAGGGGATATTCCTTGGCTACTCAGGTAAAAGAAAATCATATAAATTCTTCAACAGAATGTTGGGAAAAATTATTGAGAGAAATGATGTCACTGTAGTTGAAAATGAACAGAATGCTCAATGACCCAGTGAACAGTTTCTGGATGAAAGTGATGATGAGGTAAGAAACACAGGGGGAGTAGAAGTGGAAGAGGCTGACTCAGAAGAAGATAATGATGATGAACATAAAGTTTCAATTTTGTTTCTGCAAGGAAGCCATAGAGTCAAGATGAAATTGATAGGAAAAATATCATTGGTGATCAGAGAGATCCAGTTCAGACTCGAAGAATGAAATATTTACAACAAACATAATTTTTATCTCAGGTGGAGCCGAAAGGTTTTTACGATGTAGCTGAAGATGAAAACTGTGTTCAGAATATGAATGAAAAGCTTGATCAGATTGAGAAGAACCAGACATGGGAAATTTTTTCAGGGCCAACAGACAAGAATGTCATCCGGACTAAATGGGTCTATCACAACAGGATGAATGAAGATGGCACAATAATTCGGAACAAAGAACGACTAGTGTGCAAGGGATACTACCAGATAGAGGGAATAGATGTTGATAAGACATTTTCACCGGTAGCAAGGATAGAGACAATCAGATTATTTTTTACTATAGTTTTGAAAAGAAAGTTCATAGTGTTCAAGATAAATGTCAAATCTGAATTCTTGAATGGAGTTCTAGAAGAGGAGGTGTATATTGATCAGACAGATGGTTTTCTCATTCATGAGGATGAGAACAATGTTTTCAGGTTGAAGAAGGCATTGTATGGGCTGAACCAAGCACCAAGGGCATGGTACTCAAGGCTTGATCAGTACTTGTAAAAGCTGGTTTTCCAGCATAGATGAGTTGATTACAATCTCTATTTAAACAACAACAGTAATCAAAGAATGATGGTGTTGGTGTATGTTGATGACATAATATTCGGTGGATCAGATGAATCTCTGTGCAGATAGTTTTCCTAATTCCTGAAACATGAGCTTGAAATGTCAATGATTAGAGAGCTAACATTTTTCCTTGGTCTACAGGTAACAAAAGGAAGGAATGTAACATTCATATCTCAATCCAAATATGCCAAGGTGGTTAGGTTTAGCATGGAGAATTCCAAGGAGATGAAAACTGAGGTTGCTACCTAGATGATATTATCAAAAGTTGAGGATAGATAGGCCGTTAATATCACAAAATAAAGAGAAATTATTGGCAATTTGTTTTACTTGACCGTGAAAAGTCCGGATATTGTTTTCGCCACATGCCAAGCAGTGAGATATCAGATTAACCCCAAGGAATGACACATGCTTGCAGTGAAATGAATACTTCGGTATATACAAGGCACAATGGATTTTGGCATGACATATATTGACAAATCTCAGACAGAGTTGTTGGGAGATACTGATGCAGACTAGGCCGGTTCAGCGGATGGTAGAAAATCAATGTCAGGTGGTTCATTCTATCTTGGTGGATTGTTTATTTATTGGCTAAGCACAAAGCAATATTGCAGTTCATTGAGCACCGCAAAAGATGAGTATATTGCGGCCACTCAAGCATGCACACAATTATTTTGGATGAAGCAGATGCATTAAGATATGGGAGTTGAAGTGAAGTCTCTTTTCAGAATCTATTGTGATAACTCAAGTGCTACAAATCTCACAAAAATCCCATCCATCACTCAAGGAAAAATCACATTGAGATAAAGTATAATTTTATCAAGGAGAAGGTTGAGCATGGAATTGTGAAGTTGGAGTATGTTCCTACAGAGCTACAGGTTTCAGACATTATGAAAAAAGCCTTACCCAATTAAGCTTTTGAGAGGCATCGACTGGCTCTGGAGGTTTAGTCGACTCCCCCCACATAAGAGTCTGTGGATGTGAAACCCCCCCACTACCCGAGGTATGATGGGGTTTTCCTTAATGTGCTTATATGTGTTCTCTACTCTGTTTCATAATGAAAAGGAGTGACCTTTGGGTTCATTGAAAAAGGGGGAGAAAATAGTGATTGTTCAAGGGGGAGGTAGTGTGGCTATTAGAAAAATCATGAATGATATGGGGAGAAGATGACAGGTGGAGCATCCAGATAGGGGGAGAGTAATGATAAAGGGGGAGAAAATTAAATCTGATGATGTTAGAAGTGATCAATCAAAGAATATATGTCATGACAACTACGGATCATGATAAAATCATAAGAGTGGTGTTGGAGAGTTGTAAGAACAATTTCAAAAATTGGTATTAGTTTGGTAACAATTGTTATCAGTTTAATGTCAATAGTGGGTGTCATAGATGAAGTGATTCATTGATAAACTTTTCATATACTCTTGTTTCTCACGCCAAACATTTCTCATGTGGGTTAGAGTATGTTTTGAGTAAATCCTTGATCTCTATCAAAATCACAATATGCGAATGGTGGCTGAAGAATTAACGAGGTACCTTTTTATGGAAGAGCTATCAACAAATCCAAAAGGGGATATTGTTGGGAAAAAATCCCTCAAGGTATCATTGATGCATTTTTGTGGTGATTGTATTTGTTGAAAAAGTGTACATCTGTGTTGGGATTATTGAAAAAGTAGAACTATGACATACAGATTTGTTGAAAAAGGGGATTTGAGGGTGGAATGTCGAGTTCAAGAGATGTGGTCAACAATCCATGTTTGATTCATGAATGTCGACAAATTAATTGATGATCTGGAGGCGGCATAAAAAGA
Source organism: Viscum album (assembly GCA_963277665.1). Classification (NCBI taxonomy): domain Eukaryota; kingdom Viridiplantae; phylum Streptophyta; class Magnoliopsida; order Santalales; family Viscaceae; genus Viscum; species Viscum album. The sequence continues at coordinate 482,184,426 of OY728153.1, read as the reverse complement.
ATATATACAAGGTGGTGCCGTTTTCCAGTGTATGCCAAATTTTTGGGCCTGAAAATTGACAAATGATGAAAAGTGTTTTTGTAAAAGGGACTTGCGCGACGAGGTCCTGGAGGATTGGAAATGTTTGCACCATATGTTTTTGAAGATCAGATAATCAAAATAGGGCAATGGGATAAGGATCGTGCAAGTATTGTGTTGGTCGTGTAGGTGACTTGCGCGCCGATGCCTAGGAGATTTGGAAACATGTGTGCCTGTTGTTTTTCAAGATTAGAAGATCAAAATATGGTGAAGGAATGAGGGTCGCGTAGGTATTTGTTTTGGTCACGCAAGTTTCTAGGAGGATAGAAGACTTGCGCACCGAGGGGTTACTTGCACGCCATCGTGCAGGGTGTTCAAAATGCCTATAAATACTAGACCACCCCTCCTCATTTCTCACCGAAGTTCAACACTTTGAGAAATAATAGCTCCCATCACACATGTGTGGTGGTCACGCAAGTGGTGGTGTGTTGCGCAAGTGGGACTTGTGCGCCCGATTTGAAGAAGGGAGATTATTGGTAGTTGCATGCTAATATTGGATTGGGCATAAAAGGAAGTGTGTCGCACTTGTTTGGAGTTAATTAAGAATGTGTCGTGCAAGTTTGTGATGTGGACTTGCATGCCAGTTGTGAATTGCATGTCGATACTTGCGCGTTAAGGTAGACTTGCGCACCATGTAACGTTTATTTCCGGAAGTGATTTTCGGGCTATGTGGAAGCTGAAAGTTTGCTCGATACCTTCGGTGAAAAGAGAGATTCATCTACGGGTGAAAGTTGGACTTCAACAGAGCATCCACGTACAACAGAGGGTACATTATTTCATGCATATGAAGAGAACTACAGGTCTATAAAATGTGAGTGGATCCTTTCCAGAGCAGTGAGAGAAAGAAGAGGAAGAAGGTGATCCTTTTCACCGACAGTGAGCCAGAGAGAGAGAAACAGGGAGTGACCCATGGGAATGCAATGAGCTGACCCTAAAAATTGTAAAGGCAGTGAACCTAGGACAGATTGACTGTGCCCAAACCATGTAAGCCACTACTAGTGATGTTTAGTGGAATTTGGTATGACCGACAACCTATCGGTGTATACTCCTTGGACGTAGCCCTTAGCGGTGAACCAAGTAAAATGTTTGTGTCATGTGCTTACTTTATTTTCTGTTTATATCATGCAACAGGAGAGATAGTGAAGAGTGTTTTTCTTTACAGTGAAACAAGATTAAAACGTGCTTTAATTTGAAATTAGTCATACCCTGATTCACCCCCCTCTCAGGGTATTCAGCCTTGTGGACCTAATAATTGGTATTTGAGGAAAAGGATGACATTTGTTCTTCTCTCAATGGAGGTCACTAATCATAAAGGGATTTCAATCTTCGATGGATGTAATTTTCATATATGTAAGAATATAATGCAACACTATTTCTGATCATTGGAAATGGATGTGTTTTCAGCAGCTATGCATGGTATCACAGCTGATATTAATAGTTGTGCATTATCAAAAGTTGAGCATAGAGATTTAGATACTGATTCAAACGCAATCAATATCTTAGGGGGAGCCCTTTCCAATCCCATCTACACAAAGGTTATGTCATGAAAAACATCACATTCCATGTGGGAAAAACTATTGAATATATATGAAGGAGACACAAAGGTCAGAGAGGAAAAGTTTCTAGTGCTGTGGAATAAGTATTAAGATCTAAAGATAAAACCGAATGAGTCTATTGATGCATTCTTTGACAGTGTAAATATTATTGTGGAAGAAATGCGAGGACTTGGTGAAGTAATCGAAGACATAAAGATCGTAATGGTAATCTTGAGGAAGGTTCCACCTCGGTTTAATCCGAATGTTTCAGTTCTAGAAGATAATGATCCGAAAGTGCTGACATTGGACAATTGTCACAGTACCTGGGTTACATATTAGATGAGGAATGATGATAACGAGGATGTGGGAAAGGGTAAATATAAAGGGGTGTCATTTAAGGCCATGATGTAACAGCCCAAGATTTTATAAAAAATATTCTTTTTAATTTTATTAATGTCTTATGTTGTACGCTACACCAAAAGGAGCTTGCACAACATGCATCCTTGACTTGCCTTGCATTACACGCAATCACAACCTTCCTCGATAGCGTGTGTGGTACGTAATACTGAGTTTCACGAAACAATGATATGCTATTAAAATATTATTAAAACTAGCCGTTATGAATAGTAATAACCACTTTTTAAATTTTAGAAATTTTAACTCTCAAAATGGACTTCATTTTTGGATTCGGAGTATCGAATTTAGCCTAAGGTGAAATTTTGGTACTTTTCGGATAACTTTCATATTCTGATGAATAGTGAAAATTACCAAATTATAATTAAAAACAACTTTTTTAATTGAAATAATTAATAGTGATAAATCATTAATTTGAGTGGTTTTAAAGTATATTTAGAATATAATTTTACAATTTAATACAATGTTGGTCATTGGATGTAATTTCACATTTAAACTAGACATAAACAAGTGTCAATCTTTTGATAGATATTGTTTCTTAAAAACACGCTATTTGTTTTAACAGCGGGATTTAATTATAAAATTAATGAATGCAACTTCTATGTTATGAATTTGGTAAAATAGACTTCATTTTTGAATTCGGAATATGAAATATAGCTTAGGATGAAATTTTGGCATTGTTCTGAAAAACATCAATTTTTGATGAATAGTGAAACTACTAAGTGGTAGTTAAAAAACTGAATTTTTCATAAAACATAATTTTACCGCTTCTGTGAATGGAATTTCAAAAATCCGAGAGACACGATTGATGTCAGTAAGTAAAATGTGGTTCAATGAGATGAAAATAATTTTTGGTGAATAGTAACTTTTTGCTTTTATTTACCACGGTTAAAAGTAAATAGGGTAATTAAGGGTAAGAATGATATTAATATTACCCTAACACATGTCCTAATTCTATTGGATAAGTGTAATTCGACCAAAAACAACCTTATGAATATAATATGACCATTTAGGTCCACCTGGATTAGATTATGACATTTAATATTATATTATTTAATGAATAGTTAAAATAGTTAAAATCAAAGTTTAATAACTAAAACATTTGTAATATGGGGTTATACATAAGATAAATTCGACTATAAATATTCATTAGAAAGCTAAAACGATTTCCTACATAATGATATTTTATTTATAATTTTTAGACTTTAAATAAATTAATTTATTTATGACACAACGATGATGCAGTAATTACCCTTTTAAGGAAATATTAACATAATTGATGTTATAAATGCTCAAATGAATGTAATTTGAGACTTTTTATGACTTAAACTAATTTTATAGGTTACTATGATATATTAGTGTTGATTTAATCAACTTGGTTTGAACATATAATTCTGTTATGACTTTCACAAAAATCATATATCAAATAGTGTCAAAATTGACACAAAATAGTTTTTAAATCAAATATTATATTATTAATTGTTATTTTATTCCTAAAAATCTAAGGTTCGGCCAAATGACTTAGATAAGGATATATTTATTAATTATATACAATTTGGGGTTCGTTTGGCATGTTATAGTAAGTGTATTAACCATATAGTGAAAGAAAACAAAAAGACACGGTAAAAGTTAAATTATTTAACTTAGAGTTAAATCTAATTGATAAGGTTAAAATAATAACCTAAACTTGTCTAAATCCTATTGGTTGATAGGATTTCGACCCATCCCCACTTTATCTTCGAAATAAGACCCTTTGGAACCATTATAAACCGATTTTGAATTTAATATAAAATAATATTTTGAGATATTCCTAAGGTGCCCCTCTCCTCCCTTATAAAAGGACACCTCCTCCCCCTCCTCCTCACACCAATTTGAGAACTCAAGATCGGCCAACCCCTACCAAAATCTCTTCTCCACTTCCCTATCAACATCCTAGAGGTTCTGGTCTTACTCAAAGACCAATTTTAGTTCCCTAAGAGGAGGTCTCCAAAAGGCGCTTCAAAGAAGAGGTAATTACCGTTACCAATTCTTTCATCTTTATTTCTTCTTCCACTTATTCTTCTTAGGTTGTTTCATTATGAAGTAATAACATCAGTATCACTCATATACTGATATGTTATTATAAGTATGAAACAAACCTATTTCACCATCTATCCATCCTACGGAAAAAGAAATCACCGCGCGTGCGTACGTACGGAATACCGTCTCCACGCCGTGGTGTAATCTATTTTCCACCACCACCTTACACGGATGGGTATAATGGTGTAAAGAATAACTATACATAGTTATTACAACATCATATTGATTCTGATATATTGTATAATCCACTCCAATTCAGTTCAATATTTATGGAAATGATATCATCGCTCGTGCGTACGTACGGACTACCGTCTCCACGACGCGATGAGATTCATTCTCCATGTTAACCATTTAAGAATGATTATAAAGTATATATAAGAAATAATAATGAAATATATGAAATTATAAAGCTACTGGATTTATGTATATATATATGTATGTCATCTACTTACTTCCATTTCAAGACAATAAGGAAAGTAAAACAGCGTTCATGCGTACGTACGGACTACCGTCTCCATGAACGGTGTTTTTCATTTTATTTATCTATCTATTATATATATATATACTGAATATATATGATATATAAATAATATTGTATATTCTGGAAGTAAGTAAATCATGATATAAGTAATAGTGATGTCAAGAACAACAAGTCAAAACACCTAAGATAAATGAAACGATTTTACCCAAAACGCTTCTTTAACATGGAATTTACAAAAGAACGGGTAATATAATGTCATAAGTGAACCATATATGATATCATAACAATGAATATGATTCTGGAATAAGTCAATAACATGATTTAAATCATTATACAGGAGGTTTGGACACTTACAAAGCAAGTCGGACATAAGGTAAGGGAATATATCACAATATCATTTTATTCGAGATTGTTTGTACTTTGAAAGTTACTGGGGTGTATTTTATCATCAAAATCCATGTTTCCTCAATATGTAATGTTATTTCCATCCAACTACAATTGTTTAAATACAAATTTACCCTTCGGTGAGTTTTTAGTAAAAGATATGAAAGGAATCTTTTGTCGTTTTTTTGTACGAGGTACTTTTTGACTTTTCCGACAAAAGTACGAGAAGAATGTTTTTTTAACTTATACGGAACGAACGGATTTTTACGGTTTTATAAAGCCTTATTTTCATGAACCTTCCTCCAAAATATTTCATGACTATTTTTAATAAAATCTCTTTCTTTTAAAATTGTATGATTTTTTCTGAAAAGAAATTGATTTTGAAGAAGAAAGGATATTTTCCTCAAGAATTCATTTCAAGTGTTTTATCAAAATTATTTTCCATCTAAGATAATAAAGGGTTCTGTTTCTATCCATATTTTTACATTGATTTTACTATTTTGTGATGGAATTATGTTTATGAACTCCTTTATCTTATATGAATGGTTTTATGATGTCATGTTGTTTAAGAATCCCATTTTATTACATGGGTTATGCAATGATGTATGATTTTTGATTTTGTGGCACACATAAGAATGGTATCATTATGAGATGGGTGGGACCTATATCTCCCTCCAATGCATTGGGTAAAGATTTTATATCTCATGAGATAGACATGGCTGGAATGGTAGGTTATACCGGTTCAGTGAAACAGGACTGAAACGAGGATTACTCGATTCAGAAAGGGACTTTGTCCACTAAGATAGTCTTGGCAATGAGTCTTGACTAACAAGAAATTATTCTCTATGATTATGTGTGTATGCCACAATGAGTAATGTTTTAAGTTATGATTTCATTTCACTACTATGATTTATCCCATGTTATGAAATTATTCTCTCTTTTGCAGGTTAAGATTTCCAAAAATGTTATGTTCTTATGAAAATTATGTGATTGATATTTCCTTTGTTTACCCTTACTGAGCATTTGAGCTCACCCTTTTATGTTTTCTTTTCCCCGGGATATAAAGAAAGGTTTTAGGTAAAAAAAAGGAATATCTTTTTGGGAGATGTTGAAGATCTTTCCCCACGATTAGAAGATTATACTCCGAGTTTCCAAAGACACTAAACTATTACGGTCCTTGTGTGTGTGTTTTTGTTATGTACTAAGTATTCCGAAAATGTAATGTAATGTCCATGTACATCAAGATACGGGTCTCTACAGTTGGTATCAGAGGAAATGTTTAGTCAACCTTTGGAAACTAGGATGCGAAAACGTTAGTGAGATCCCTAGAGATATTTCTAAGTTATGTCTAGGGATGTCTCTAAGGATAAGTATACGTATAGGTTATAGTCCTAGAATTGCGCTAACGATCTTCTAATTTAACCTAAGATGTTAGATATTGAGGGTACTACCCCTTTATTATGTTGTTTTCCCTAGCATGATTTTTGCCTCTCATACTATTCTTTTGGGGTTTTAGACGATGGCTGGAACCCGAAGGAACCGTGTTAATGCGGAATGTGATGGGCAATGCAATGATTGTCCCCCTGAACAACCAAACGATATGGGAGCCGGAATGAAAAATCTTGTAGCCATGCTCACACAACTTTCTCAAGCTATGAATCATGCAGGACTTCCAAACGAGCAAAGGAAAGAGCAACATTCTGTTGAATCCTTCATGAGGCAGCGTCCACCTTCTTTCAGTGGGTCTACTGATCCATTAGTTGCTGAACAATGGATTAGTACTACTGAAAAGATATTTTCAGTTCTTCAATGTTCTGAACATGATAAAGTCATCCTAGCAGTGTATCGTTTGGAAGGAGATGCTGATCAATGGTGGAATCTTATTAAGAATACGAGGCAAAGGGATGAAATTGAGTCTCTGGAATGAGACGAGTTCAAGAACTTATTTTTCAATAAGTACTTCCCTCGTATTCTCCGAACAAAGATGGAGAAAGAGTTTCTTGAACTGAAGCAAAGGGATGATGAATATGTTGGTACCTATGAAGCGAATTTTACAAGACTTGCAAGGTACGCTTCTGGTATTATCATCCAACCTGAAAGTAAAGTTGATCGATTTTTTAGTGGCTTAAAACCAAGTCTTCGAAGGGAATTAGCTATAAGAGACTTCAGTAGCTATGAAGAAATTGTGCGTTGTGCTATCAAGGTAGAAATGGAAGTTGGTGTTACATATCCATCTCATGGGTTTGACAAGAAACGAAAGATGGAGTTCAAGGAGAAAACTCAGAATAATGGTGAAAAGAAGATGAATGTTTCCTTATGCAAAAAGTGTGGAAAGAAGCATGGTGGAGATTGTCTTAAAGGGACTAGAAAATGTTTTAAGTGTGGAAAAGAAGGTCATCTAGCAGCTGAGTGTCGAAGTAATGGAAAATGGGATTCTAATGAAGTGAATAAAGCAAACACTGCAGAGAACGTACAACCAACACTTCAATGCTTCAAGTGCAAGGAAATGGGGCATTATGCTAATAAATGCCATAATCCAAGGGTTAGTGATGATCGACATGAGCAACTGCTTAAGGCAAAGGACAAAGGGAAGTCAAATGCGATCACTATTGGCAATGTTGAATATGACAACGATGTGGTGGAATGATTAAGTGTTTATGTAATGGGATTCCAAAATAAGTTGTATCTTGGAATATTGGAATATTTATGTATTGGTCTAATGTGGTATTCAAAGTGATTGAGATATTATGCGCATAATGAAGGGAAAACGAGAAAATGAAATGTTTAACAGTATTCATGAGCTCATGATTGATATAAGGACTAAGTTTGAGTATATAGAATTTTGAGGATTTTGGTATGTGAAAAGTGTTAACTTTTAACTGTATTCATGTTTTCCCTAAGGTATTCAAGAGAATACACGATTAAGGACTTTGAATGATTGGAATGTGACCAACAAAACATATCTTATGATATATGGGGATCGATGATGGTGTTAAATCTCTGGTAATCATTTTCACTATATTATGAGAGTCGACTGCAGTATTATGGATAAGCCTAAAAGACTGGAATGGATTATGTTGGACATAAGTTAGTATTGTTTGTTTTCTCGATATTATCGATGGGATGTTATATAGTTTTGGAAAAAGGACAACCTGCAGGACGGGCGACAGCCCATCGCTTCGGACAAGGCTGTGGGAATCGAACCCACAACCGAAGTGCGACTGGCCTTTATCGCCTACCACCGGCCTACAGGAAGTCCCTGTTTAGTAGAAACTAGTTTTATTATATTAAGCAGTATGATATATGAAGTATAAGTCCATTTTAGGAACCATATATGATTAATCTCACTATAGATCGACTTATGCATATAATTTTTGCTAACCTTTTGTTTGAGACAGATGGAATGACCCGTCATTCTATCACATGATCTGCTAACACTTCATGAATAACAAATTCAACTTCATTTATTTAAGAGATGAAGTGGAAATTGTTCTAGGCACGAACAATAGTGAGATTGTACCAAAATAAAGAAAGTATTTATTCCAATTCAAATTTTCAACTTTAGGGAAATGATCTTGAAAACCAAAAATGTTGTCCTAGTGATCTTATACCTGATGAATCGGATGGTACCTTAGATCGTCACAAATTTATGGATTTGTGATTATTGGCTTTTCCATAGACATGTTCTCTACCACTCTCCATCAGAACATGATGGTTAGATTTCTCTTCCATATCCATATTTTCACCTATGTGGAAACCCAATGATTAGTTTATTTGGGTAACCGTTACGTTTCATACTTTTGTTTTTAAAGATTGGTTTTGATATTCCTTTTTACGATGTGGGTTTCTATTAAAGAAACTTTCAAATAGTAAACCATTTATAACCCCGACGAATTTCGAGGGCGAAATTCATTTTAAGGGGGGTAGAATGTAACAGCCCAAGATTTTATAAAAAATATTCTTTTTAATTTTATTAATGTCTTGTGTTGTACGCTACACCAAAAGGAGCTTGCACAACACGCATCCTTGACTTTCCTTGCATTACACGCAATCGCAACCTTCCTCGATAGCGTGTGTGGTACGTAATACTGAGTTTCACGAAACAATGATATGCTATTAAAATATTATTAAAACTAGCCGTTATGAATAGTAATAACCACTTTTTAAATTTTAGAAATTTTAACTCTCAAAATGGACTTCATTTTTGGATTCGGAGTATCGAATTTAGCCTAAGGTGAAATTTTGGTACTTTTCGGATAACTTTCATATTCTGATGAATAGTGAAAATTACCAAATTATAATTAAAAACAATTTTTTTAATCGAAATAATTAATAGTGATAAATCATTAATTTGAGTGGTTTTAAAGTATATTTAGAATATAATTTTACAATTTAATACAATGTTGGGCATTGGATGTAATTTCACATTTAAACTAGACATAAACAAGTGTCAATCTTTTGATAGATATTGTTTCTTAAAAACACGCTATTTGTTTTAACAGCGGGATTTAATTATAAAATTAATTAATGCATCTTCTATGTTATGAATTTGGTAAAATAGACTTCATTTTTGAATTCGGAATATGAAATATAACTTAGGATGAAATTTTGGCATTGTTCTGAAAAACATCAATTTTTGATGAATAGTGAAACTACTAAGTGGTAGTTAAAAAACTGAATTTTTCATAAAACTTAATTTTACCGCTTCTGTGAATGGAATTTCAAAAATCCGAGAGACACGATTGATGTCAGTAAGTAAAATGTGGTTCAATGAGATGAAAATAATTTTTGGTGAATAGTAACTTTTTGCTTTTATTTACCACGGTTAAAAGTAAATAGGGTAATTAAGGGTAAGAATGATATTAATATTACCCTAACACATGTCCTAATTCTATTGGATAAGTGTAATTCGACCAAAAACAACCTTATGAATATAATATGACCATTTAGGTCCACTTGGATTAGATTATGACATTTAATATTATATTATTTAATGAATAGTTAAAATAGTTAAAATCAAAGTTTAATAACTAAAACATTTTTAATATGGGGTTATACATAAGATAAATTCGACTATAAATATTCATTAGAAATCTAAAACGATTTCCTACATAATGATATTTTATTTATAATTTTTAGACTTTAAATAAATTAATTTATTTATGACACAACGATGATGCAGTAATTACCCTTTTAAGGAAATATTAACATAATTGACGTTATAAATGCTCAAATGAATGTAATTTGAGACTTTTTATGACTTAAACTAATTTTATAGGTTACTATGATATATTAGTGTTGATTTAATCAACATGGTTTGAACATATAATTCTGTTATGACTTTCACAAAAATCATATATCAAATAGTGTCAAAATTGACACAAAATAGTTTTTAAATCAAATATTATATTATTAATTGTTATTTTATTCCTAAAAATATAAGGTTCGGCCAAATGACTTAGATAAGGATATATTTATTAATAATATACAATTTGGGGTTCGTTTGGCATGTTATAGTAAGTGTATTAACCATATAGTGAAAGAAAACAAAAAGACACGGTAAAAGTTAAATTATTTAACTTAGAGTTAAATCTAATTGATAAGGTTAAAATAATAACCTAAACTTGTCTAAATCCTATTGGTTGATAGGATTTCGACCCATCCCCACTTTATCTTCGAAATAAGACCCTTTGGAACCATTATAAACCGATTTTGTATTTAATATAAAATAATATTTTGAGATATTCCTAAGGTGCCCCTCTCCTCCCTTATAAAAGGACACCTCCTCCCCCTCCTCCTCACACCAATTTGAGCACTCAAGCTCGGCCAACCCCTGCCAAAATCTCTTCTCCACTTCCCTATCAACATCCTAGAGGTTCTGGTCTTACTCAAAGACCAATTTTAGTTCCCTAAGAGGAGGTCTCCAAAAGGCGCTTCAAAGAAGAGGTAATTACCGTTACCAATTCTTTCATCTTTATTTCTTCTTCCACTTCTTATTATTAGGTTGATTCATTATGAAGTAATAACATCAGTATCAATCATATACTGATATGTTATTATAAGTATGAAACAAACCTATTTCACCATCTATCCATCCTACGGAAAAAGAAATCACCGCGCGTGCGTACGTACGGAATACCGTCTCCACGCCGTGGTGTAATCTATTTTCCACCACCACCTTACACGGATGGGTATAATGGTGTAAAGAATAACTATACATAGTTATTACAACATCATATTGATTCTGATATATTGTATAATCCACTCCAATTCAGTTCAATATTTATGGAAATGATATCATCGCTCGTGCGTACGTACGGACTACCGTCTCCACGACGCGATGAGATTCATTCTCCATGTTAACCATTTAAGAATGATTATAAAGTATATATAAGAAATAATAATGAAATATATGACATTATAAAGCTACTGGATTTATGTATATATATATGTATGTCATCTACTTACTTCCATTTCAAGACAATAAGGAAAGTAAAACAGCGTTCATGCGTACGTACGGACTACCGTCTCCATGAACGGTGTTTTTCATTTTATTTATCTATCTATTATATATATATATACTGAATATATATGATATATAAATCATATTGTATATTCTGGAAGTAAGTAAATCATGATATAAGTAATAGTGATGTCAAGAACAACAAGTCAAAACACCTAAGATAAATGAAACGATTTTACCGAAAACGCTTCTTTAACATGGAATTTACAAAAGAACGGGTAATATAATGTCATAAGTGAACGATATATGATATCATAACAATGAATATGATTCTGGAATAAGTCAATAACATGATTTAAATCATTATACAGGAGGTTTGGACACTTACAAAGCAAGTCAGACATAAGGTAAGGGAATATATCACAATCTCATTTTATTCGAGATTGTTTGTACTTTGAATGTTACTGGGGTGTATTTTATCATCAAAATCCATGTTTCCTCAATATGTAATGTTATTTCCATCCACCTACAATTGTTTAAATCCAAATTTACCCTTCGGTGAGTTTTTAGTAAAAGATATGAAAGGAATCTTTTGTCGTTTTTTTGTACGAGGTACTTTTTGACTTTTACGACAAAAGTACGAGAAGAATGTTTTTTTAACTTATACGGAACGAACGTATTTTTACGGTTTTATAAAGCCTTATTTTCATGAAACTTCCTCCAAAATATTTCATGACTATTTTTAATAAAATCTCTTTCTTTTAAAATTGTATGATGTTTTGTGAAAAGAAATTGATTTTGAAGAAGAAAGGATATTTTCCTCAAGAATTCATTTCAAGTGTTTTATCAAAATTATTTTCCATCTAAGATAATAAAGGGTTCTGTTTCTATCCATATTTTTACATTGATTTTACTATTTTGTGATGGAATTATGTTTATGAACTCCTTTATCTTATATGAATGGTTTTATGATGTCATGTTGTTTAAGAATCCCATTTTATTACATGGGTTATGCAATGATGTATGATTTTTGATTTTGTGGCACACATAAGAATGGTATCATTATGAGATGGGTGGGACCTATATCTCCCTCCAATGCATTGGGTAAAGATTTTATATCTCATGAGATAGACATGGCTGGAATGGTAGGTTATACCGGTTCAGTGAAACAGGACTGAAACGAGGATTACTCGATTCAGAAAGGGACTTTGTCCACTAAGATAGTCTTGGAAATGAGTCTTGACTAACAAGAAATGATTCTCTATGATTATGTGTGTATTCCACAATGAGTAATGTTTTATGTTATGATTTCATTTCACTACTATGATTTATCCCATGTTATGAAATTATGCTCTCTTTTGCAGGTTAAGATTTCCAAAAATGTTATGTTCTTATGAAAATTATGTGATTGATATTTCCTTTGTTTACCCTTACTGAGCATTTGAGCTCACCCTTTTATGTTTTCTTTTCCCCAGGATATAAAGAAAGGTTTTAGGTAAAAAAAGGAATATCTTTATGGGAGATGTTGAAGATCTTTCCCCACGATTAGAAGATTATACTCCGAGTTTCCAAAGACACTAAACTATTACGGTCCTTGTGTGTGTGTTTTTGTTATGTACTAAGTATTCCGAAAATGTAATGTAATGTCCATGTACGTCACGATACGGGTCTCTACACATGAAGAAGCTCACCATTGAAGATTCTCAGGAAGAAGAATAGATAGATGAGGTGATGTCATTATTTTCTTCAAACATGAAAAGAGGAAATGGAATGTTTAAAGGGAAACTTCAACTAGCATGATTTAGATACGGAAAGGTTTGTCATCTTGCAGCAAGGTGCCCCAAAATGTTTCAAGATGACTATAATGATGATGACGATGTTGAAATTCCCAAGAAGTTTTCTTCAGCATTTGTGAAAGGTAAGAAAGAATTCAAGGGAAATTTCATCAAGAAGATGAATCTTCGTACAGAAGAAATAGATAGTTCAGATGAGTGTGAGGATGATGAGGTTGAGAAGTTTGAAAATTGTAATGATCATGGAAAAAATGCAATGGTGGATGTTTTTGGTAGTGCTCAAGAAAAGGATGAAACCAACGCTGATGAAGAAGAAAAAATTGAAGGTAGAGTTGACATGGAAGCTTAATTAGAAGCATCTCTTGAAGTGATAGATATTTGGAGAGAGAAAACAATGAAATACAACAAGGTGGTACATGATGCCAAACTCTACATGCAACAGCAGGAAGATGAGAAGTCTGATCTTGTAAAATAAATATAAAAACTTAAGTCTTCAAGGCCAGAGAGCACATAAAAGGTTGAATAGCATAAGCTCAAGATTGAAGAATAGAAAATGGAGATCAATGGCTTGAATGAAAATTGAAAGATCACGTCAATCGCATCGAAGATCTTGAAGAGGAAGATGTCGGTCTGCGGAGAAAAGTCAAAGACCCAGAAAAACCATTTTTTCCTAACACATTCTTAGGAAGTAAGGTTGTTACGAAGACTGAAAAGATGAAAGAGGAGCATAGTAGTTCTAGTAAGGAAGAACTAGCAATTGAGATCTGAAGTTAAGGCTGTTTCATGGCTTAATCAGAAACCAAGATCTGTGACAATTGAGGTCAGACCGCAAGCACCCGTCCCAAAATTGATGGTTGATTTAGGAACAAAGAAAAATCAGAATATTCAGAGACCCCGATGGGATAATCGCAGTGCTGAAGTAACACGAAGGAATGCACCTTATATCAGGTGTTATTGTTGTCTGAAGATGGGACATTCACAATATGTGTGTTCCATAGCCAAGAGATATAGAAGGTAGCAAGAACAAAGGTGGCAGACAAACAGAGAATAGTTCTCCAGAACATATTTCAAAGGACACTGTTTTTGGTGTGGAGGATTTGGGAACATGGCTAGGTAATGCACATCGACCATTCAGAGAAATGTGATAAAGAAAAATCAAAATTTTCACAAGTAGTAGATCAATAAACAAACAGGTGAGTTAAAAACGCAGAATAGATTTGCGGCTCTGCAAGATGAAGGTGGTACATCATACTTTGAGAAATAACAGAAGCCTCAATCAATGCCGAGTGTGAAGGAAAAATAATGGACCAAGAAGAAGAAAAATGAGAAGTCAGTGGTGGAAGAGATTTCCCTTAATGCTTCAGATCGATCTAGTGTGTGGATCCTTGATAGTGGTTTCACATCCCACATGACGGGTAATAAGGATCTTGTTACATGTATAAAATTTGACAGAGAAAGAGTTTTCAAATTTGAAAATGATGAAGGCCTGATGATTTTTGGCTTAGGGAAAGCCATGTTTGGGGGAAAGAAATGAGACGTGCTAATGTCATGGTAGTATAGGGTCTTAGTCATAAATTGCTCAGTGTTAGTCAACTATGTGACTCTAGGCACTCTATCCGATTTACCACGAAGATTTGTGTTATGAAAGGAAAATATGGAGCAGTTATTCTGCAGGGGAAAAGGACAAACAGAAATCTCTACCTTGTAGGTGGGGAAGAAAATACAAGTCTTTAATCCAGAGAAGAAGAAAAACAGCTCTGGCATAAGTGACTTGGTCATCTATTCCAACCATCTATGAAAGATCTGGTAATGTGTGATGCTGCTAGAGACTATCCCAAACTATCACGTGATCGCACTCATACGTGTGATTCTTGCCAACAAGGTAAGATCATCAGAAAGACATACAGGCCAAAGGAACAGAAATCAACTAGAGTGCTCGAATTGGTGCATGCTGATGTATGTGGACCTATCTCACCACGAGCTATAAATGGGAAAAGGTAATATGTTCTTTTCATTGATGATTATAGTAGAATAGCCTGGGTATTTTTCATTACCCATAAGAAATAGGTGTTCAGTTTCATAAAGCAGTACATGAAGGAATCAGAAAGGATTCCTGGGTAGAAAATTTTGAAATATCGTATAGATAACGGTACAGATTCCACAAAACTTAAAGTGAAAAAATATGTCGAGAAACATGGGATAAGGCATCATGATTCATTAGTGAGAACTCCCCAACAGAATGGAGTTATTGAAAGGAGAAATCAGGTCATCAAAAACATGGCCAGAATAATGCTTATTGAAAAGGACCTACCAGAGAAATTTAGTACGGAACCAGTTTTGAGATTGGTCTATATTTCGAACAGGTCTTTGTTGTGTCCGAAGCAAGGAAAGACTCTGTATGAAATGTGGTAGGTAAATAAGCCAACGTTGAAAAACTTTCGAATCTTGGGAAGTAATTGTTTCCTTCTCAATAAAGAAAATCATAGGAAGTTTGATTCACGAGGATTTGAGGGGATATTCCATGGATACCCAAGGAAAAGAAAAGCATATAAATGCTTCAACTAAAGGTTGGGAAAAATTAATGAGAGCAATGATTTCACTAAAGTTAAAAATGAACAGAATGCTCACCAACCCAGTGAATAGTTTATGGATGAAAGTGATGTGGAGGTAAGAAACATAGGGGGAGTAGAAGTCACAGAGGCTGACACAAAAGAAGATACTGATGATGAACAAGAATGTGTCAAGTCTGTGTCTGCAAAGAAGCTGAATATTCAAGCTAAAAATTATAGGCAGAATATCATTGGTGATCAGATAGCTCCAGTTCAGGCTCTAAGAATGAAATCATTATACCAAACATCATTTTTATCTAAGGTGTAGTGGAAATGTTTTTCTGATACAGCTGAAGATGAAAAATGGGTTCAAGCTATGAATGAAGAGCTTGATCAGATTGAGAAGAACCAGACATGGGAAATTGTTTCGAGGCCATCAGACAAGAATGCCATCGAGACTAAATGGGTCTATCATGACAAGATGAATAAAGATAGAATAGTATTTCAGAACAAAGCATGACTAGTGTGCAAGGGATACTCCCAGATAGAGGGAATATATGTTGAAGAGACATTTTCACCGTTAGAAAGGCTGGAGACAATCAGATTATTTTTGGCCATATCAGTGCAAAAAAAGTTCAAAGTGTTCAAGATGGATGCCAAATCCACATCCGTATTCTTGAATGGAGTTCTAGAAGAGGAGGTGTATATTGTGCAGCGAGATGGTTTTCTCAAACAATAGGATGAGAACAAATTTTGTAGGTTGAAGAAGGAATTGTATGGGATGATACAAGCACCAAGGGCATGGTACTCAAGGCTTGATCATTACTTGAAAAAGCTTGGTTTCCAGCATGGAGGAGTTGATTGAAATCTCTATTTCAGCAAAGACAGTAATCAAATAATGATGGTTTTGGTGTATGTCAATGAAATAATATATGGTGGATCAGATGAAGCTCAGTGTAGGCAGTTTTCCGAATTCATGAAACATGAGTTTGAAATGTCAATGATTGGAGAGCTAACATTTTTCCTTTGTCTACAGGTGACACAAGTAAGTAATGGAACATTCATTTCTCAATCCAAAAATGCCAATTAGGTTTTAGGATGGTTTGTCATGGAGAATTACAAGGATATGAAAACTATGGTTGCTACCCAGATGAAATTATCAAAAGATGAAGATGGAAAGGCAGTTAATATCACAGAATACAGGAAAATTATTGGATGTTTTTTGAATATGACCGCGACAAAGCTTGATATTTTTTTCGCCATATTCCAAGTAGAGAGATATCGGATTAATCCCAAGGAAACTCACATGCTTGCAGTAAAAAATAATACTTCGGTATATCCAAGGTACAATGGATTTTGACTTGACATTTACTGAAAAA
The DNA here is from genome assembly GCA_963277665.1 of Viscum album. Taxonomy (NCBI): domain Eukaryota; kingdom Viridiplantae; phylum Streptophyta; class Magnoliopsida; order Santalales; family Viscaceae; genus Viscum; species Viscum album. The sequence continues at coordinate 482,167,271 of OY728153.1, read as the reverse complement.
TCTCAGACAGAGTTGTTGGGATATACTGATGCAGACCGGGCTGGTTCAGTGGATGATAGAAAATCAACGTCAAGTGGTTCATTCTATCTTAGTGGATTGTGTATTTCTTGGCTATGAAAAAAGAAAGAATGCAGTTCATTGATCACCGTGAAAGCTGAGTATATTGCGGCCACTCAAGCATGCACACATTTATTGTGGATGAAGTAGCAGCTTGAAGATATGGGAGTTGAAGTGAAGTCTCCGATCAGAATTCTGTGTGATAACTCAAGTTCTATAAATCTCATCAAAATTCATGTCCATCACTCAAGGAAAAATCACATTGATATAACATATCATTTTTTCAAGGAGAAGGTTGAGCATGGAATCGTGAAGTTGGAGTATGTGCCTATAGAGCTACAGGTTGCAGACATTATGACAAAGGCCTTACCCAATTAAGCTTTTGAGAGGCATCGACTGGCTCTGGGAGTTCAGTTGACTCCCAGCACTTAAGAGAGTGTGGATTTGGAACCCCCCTCTCCCTGAGGTATGATGGCGTTTTCCCTAATGTGTTGATATATGTTCTCTACTCTGTTATAGAATGCAAAGGAGTGACCTTTGGGTTCATTGAAAAAGGGGGATAAATAGTGATTTTTCAAGGGGGAGACAATGTGGATATTTGAAAAATCATGAATGATATGGGGAGAAGCTGGTAGGCAGAGCAACCAGATAGGGAGAGCAATGAGAAAGGGGGAGAGTATTAAATCTAATGATGCTAGAAGTGATCGATCAAAGAATAGATATCACGACAGTTGAGGATCGTGATAAAAGAAGAAGAGTGGTGTTGGAGAGTGGTAAGAATATTTCAAAAAATTGGTATCAGTTTGGTAACAATTGGTATTAGTATAATTTCAACAGTGTGTGTGAGGGATGAAGTGATTCAGTGATGAACTTTTCATCTAATCTTGTTTCTCACGCCAAGCATTGCTCATGTTGGTTTAAAGTATGTGTTGAGTAAATCCTTGATCGCTATTAGAATCAAAATATAAGAATGGTGGATGAATAATTAACAATGTACCTTTTTATATAAGAGTTTTCAACAAACCCAAATGGGGAGATTGTTGGGAAAAATCTCTGAAGGTATCATTGAATAATTTTTGTGTTGATTGTGTTTGTTGACAAAGTGGACATCTGTGTTGTGATTGTTGACAAAGAAAAACTATGACATAAAAAATTTTTGACAAAGGGGATTTCATGGTGGAATGTCGAGTTCACGATCTGTGGTCAACGATCCATGTTTGATTTAAGAACGTCGAAAAAGGAATGGATGATCTTGAGGCGGCATAAAAAGAACATATACAAGGTGGCACTATTTTCCAATGTTTGCCAAATTTTTGGGCCTGAAAATCGTCAAATGAAGAAAAGTTTTTTTGGAAAATGGACTTACGCGACGAGGTCTTGGGGGATAGGAATCATTCATGCCATATGTTTTTGAAGATCAGACCACCAAAATATTAATAGGGATAAGGATCACGCAAGTATTGGGTTGCTTGCATAGGTCACTTTCACGCCGGTGCCTAGGAGATTTGGAATCTTGCGCGCCAGTTTTTTTTCAAGATCAGAAGATAAAAATATGTCAAAGGAAAGAGGGCCGCACAAGTATTTGGTTTGGTCACACAAGTGTCTAGGAGTACAGAAGACTTGCACACCGAAACTTGCATGCCAAGGGGTGACTTTCATGTCGTCTCACAAGGTGTTTAAAATGCCTATAAATAATGGACCACCCCTCCTCATTTCTCACTATAGATCAACACCTTGAGAAATCAAAGCTCCCATTGCGCAGGCATGGTGGTCACGCAAGTGGTGTTGTGTCGTGCAAGTGAGACATGCGCACCAGATTTGAAGAAGGGTGATTGTTGGTTGTTGCACGCCAATATTGGATTGGGCGTAAAAGGATGTATGTCGCGCAAGTTTGGAGTTGAAGAATCTTGTGCCGCGCAAGTGTGTGAGGTGGACTTGTGCACTAGTTGTGACTTGTGTGCCGATACTTGTCTGCCGAGATACACTTTCGTGCCATGTAAGGTTAATTTCCAGTAGTGATTTTTGGGCTGTGTGGAAGCTGGAAGTTTTCTCGATACCTTCTGTTCAAAGAGAGATTAATCTACAAGTGAAAGTTGGACTTCAATAGAGAATCCACATACATCAGAAGCTTCATTCTTCCATGCAAATGAAGAGACCTATAGGTCTATAAACTGTGACTGTATCCTTTCCCGAGCAGTGAGCGAAGGAAGAGGAAGAAGGTGATCTTTTCCAAGGGAAGTGATCCTGAGAGAGAGAAACAGGGAGTGACCCTTGGGAAAGCAGTGAGATGACCCTAAACATTTTAAAGGAAGTGATCCTGGGATAGAGTGACTGTGCCCAAACCTTGTAATCCATAGCTAGTGAAGTTTAGTGTAATTTCGTACGACCGAAAACCTATCGGCGTATGCTCATTGGACGTATCCCTTAGCCATAAACCAAGTAAAATTGATGTGTCCTGTTCTTGCTGTAAATTTTGTTTATATCATTCCACAAGAGAGAGAGAAGAGTGTTTTTCTTAACAGCGAAACAAGCTCAGAACATGATTTCATTTTAAATTAGTCATACCCTGATTCACCCCCCCTCTCAGGGTATTCATCCTTGTGGGCCTAACATGTATGATTTGGTTTTATAATATTCATTTAATGAATTTTTGGTTCAATTATATATCATTGTGTTTTTATTTTTGTCTGGATCTATTTTTCAAGGTTAGTTTCAATACGAATATTTTTAGGTGTATTTAGTTCTATTCGATTTAGTTTAGTGTGAGATGTTGTAGTAAAATTATATATTATTTGGTCATGATGGATTTATTTTTGGTTTATATATATAGTCATTGTGACATTATTTGATTCATTTTGTTTTGATTATCCTTGGTTTGATATCATCTGGATTTATTCATTTTTATTTAAGTCACATTTATTCGATTCAGATGACTTATATAATTTCAAATCCACTCAATTATTCTAATTACAATCCTATATGGATAAGAAAAAATTTCATCCATTAAAAATTATATGAATATATTTTTAATAATTTTACTCTATTAGATTTATTTTTTTGTTTTATTTGGATTATTTTGATAGGGATCAATTCAATTTTTCATGGTTCAGTTCCATTCCACTCCATTGCATTTTATTTTCATTGAATAAAATTTTTAAGGATTTATCTAGATTTTTTATGTTTATTTTACCTAAATTCAAAAACATAATGATTTTAGAAAAAGATAGTTGAAATTTGGATTATTTCACAGTAAATAATTAAATATCACAAGAAGATGATAAACTGAGAACATTAAAATGTATGTCCTTTTTAAATAAAACATCAGTTTTTGTATGTAACTAGTTTCTATTTAGATTTTATGTTTTAAAATAGTAAAATAAATTAGTTATGTATTGTATGAATGTTTTTTATCCAGGTTTAGGGTTACCTATATAATCCTCTTCTCAAATCCACTAATACTAAATATGAGTATGGTGAGTTTGATTGTATAATACTTTCAACTATGTATCTTCATAACTATGTTTACTAATTATAAACCCAGTATTACCAAATCCATGATATTTTATTAGTTTATTTTAATAAATAACATTCTCAGGGTCTTAATCCTCAAAAAATTTAATTTATAAGAATAATTACCTAGTTTTAAACTTATGAATCTAGAGCTACAAATACATATTGTACATTTATTATTTCATATGTTATATTTCCTATTGTTTTTTATATCTACTAGTATACTTTGATGAATTTCATATTAAAATTGGTTGTAATGAATTTTTTATATATTTTTTAATTTTTTTATTAGAATATAATTTCTTTCCTTATAATAGAATTTATATAACCTATCAGTATTGTACTAATAATATTTCAACTTAGTTTCAAATTAATTTTGATTTTAATTTGATTTTTCATTTAAAAATTCTTCAAATGGAGGTTGCATAAAACTTCCATTCAATAAATGTGTTAGAAGACCATGTTTAATCTGATATAAAGCTAGCTAACATATAATGAATGTTGGAGTTCAAACAAACCATTATTTTTGGTATCACTATGGTGAGATGAGACAATATTTTACAAATCATGAAAATAAAGAAATAAATGGAATGATGATTTTTATATTTGATTGGTTTCCATTTTTGCATCATCATGAGAGAGATAGTATGCTAGTTCATGAAGGAAATGATATCAATACAAATGAGGAAAGGACTTATGATGATGATATTGAGAGAGTGAAAATTTTAATGAATGGTGCCAGAACTCAAGTATATCAGGATTGTCCTAAAAGGACCCTGTTCAAAATTTTAATGCAGCTATATCATGAAAAACCCATGTATATATTTTCTAATACCTTCATCCAATATATTCTTATCTTTTTGAAAGACTTGTTTTTAGGTGGTGTTGACATTCCCTCAAATCATTTTAACGCATGGAAGTTAATTAATCATCATGGGTTTTATACTATTAAAGTTCATGATTGTCTGAAAAATATTAGTTTCTTTTGGGAGGGAAAATATAAGCATAATGATTATAAAAAATTATGTATATCTCAATGGAAGGAAAATGTATATCGAACACCATCTCATGTGCCACCTATAGTCACGTGGAACATTCCGTTGATTCACAAGATTCAAAATCAATTCATGTATATAGAAATCATAATAAATATGAGATGAAATGTTGCTAAGAGAAATAATTGTAATGATTAGTTGATTCATCCAGGAGATCGATTAACATGGTTGGAATTTGATACACAACATCATGACTTTGTAGTTGAGGGGCATAATGTCATTTTGGGTCTATCCTGTGATGGTTTAAATTAATTTGGTTAGATGCTCACTAATCACGACATGTTTCCAGTTGGTATTCACATTTATAATCTTCCACGATGGGTGTGTATGAAAAATACTTTTACTTTATTGAGTATAATAATATCTGGATCATCTAATACCGATAATGAAATAAAATTACAATAATAAATTTAATAAAAGCGTTTAAGTAGATTTGGGATAATGGTGTTCACACATTCGATGCTTCTTCAAAATGTATATTTCATATGTATGTTTCACATTAATGGACTATAAATAAATTCCCTCCTTATGAAATGATGTATGTTTGGTGTATGAAGGGAAAAAATCATGTTTTATTTGTATGATGAATACATCATCCAAAAGACAGAAATATCGTTGTTGTATTAGTTTCATTGGGAATCTAAGATTCTTGATAATGGATCATCAATACATGAAGAATCACTAGAGGTTTGATAATATTTCTGAATCTAAAAAACCACCTCAAAGATTGTTAGGAAACGATGTGATTAAAGAAATGAAGGATTTTAGTTTTTCATTAGGAAATAGTCATATGAAATTTTAAAAAACAAATAATTTTGACATTGAATCTACTTACAATTGGATAAAGGGAAATATTTTTTTTGAGTTACCATATTGGTCTACCAATTTGATACTTCATTGTTTATATGTAATGAACAATGAGAAAAATATATGTATAATATTACATTCAATACTTCTAAATAACACGTGGAAAAAATATAACATCGTCTATCATTGGGACATGATGGATTGAGGTATTTGACCATAACTAATTCCGGTCTATATTAGTGAAAACAAATGGAATGATATATGTTCTTATTTTGTGATGACACCATTAGAGAAAAATCTATTTTTGGAAGTATTGTAGAATATCCAGGTTCCTAGTGGCTATTCTAGAAATATATCTAAATGACTGAATAGAATTGAATTGAAACTAAAATCCAAAAAAACACATGATTATCACATCCTTTCTCATGAATTGATTCAAATAGAAATTCAACATTTTTCATCTAGTAATATAATGGTGATAGTGATTATCATGTTCCATTTCGTAGATACATTTCTTGTAAATGTTTATCCAATTCATTCTTGATAAAAATTTATTAAGAGACGCTATTAATTTTCTATGACATGGAAAAACATTTCTTCCATCATTTGTTACCAACATGACATATTTAACCTACCATATTCTAACTAAAATACTACTTGTGGGACAAATTTCATTTCAGTGGATGTATCCTACTAAAAAACTATGTTCATAAAGAAATATTATGTCTGAAACAAAATTATCTTGAAGGATCGATTGTGAGACATTATCTAGATAAAAAATGTATGGATTTTTTTTCAATGTATTTGTCAAACGTGAGAACATGACATAACTAGCCAATGAAAAATTAGGACGAGAAGTATGGGGAAATTGAGCCCCAGTTTTCATCGCTTCTCTAAATAATAGGATTTCATAGGTTATATAAATTGACTACATTGAGAATTTAATATTGGGATATAGAACAATTCACAATATTGTATCAAAATGGTTTGTTCGATAAATATATCAAGTATGTAATTATAATATTTAAATGTTATCTCATACTATGTGATTTCAGATTTACATAATATTTTTATTATCATTTTATGTTGGTAACAATAAAAAATTATATGTAGAGTTCATCTACCTTTTCCTTTACTAAAGAGAGAGTTTTCAAAGCGAAGAGTTTCCTTCTTAGTTGAAATCAATGGTATGAACATTACATTAATTAACTTATAATATAAATATACATTAAATATTATTATTTAAATATATTTTAGGTATTGGGATTATGTATTGACACTATTTATCATGAATTAAAATCAGTGGATTTAGTTCCCAATTATTTGGTTACTGAATGAAAATATTTAATAATCAATGGGGATAAATTTTTTAAAACTGATCAAGAAGTGAAAATTAGAACAAAACATGATGATGTTATGTTAACTACTATAGTGGACTATTATACTAGTGCATCAAACAGTTAGTCCAATATGAAGATGTGTATTATTAGTTGCTTGTGAGTAAAATATTTTTATTGTATTACTACTTTCAAGGCCGAGTCAGTATGACGAATCATAAAAGGTTTTATTCAATGATGAGACATAGTAGATTTATTGATGAGTGAGGATTCAGAGTTATCAACATGAGTCAATTTATTGCTTCGGATGAACCATAAAATTTGGAATTAATAAAAACAAATTATTTTATGTGAATGACCATTTGAGACATGATTATGGTGTCATTATTGAAGTAATTCCAAGTCATATATTTCCAGACATTTGGGATGAAATCAAAACCATTGATGTCCATTTTGGGGTTTAAAAAAATATTTCATTTGATGACTCAAATTTTCTAATTGAGAGAGTTGAAGTTAAAACTAATGTCCTGGTGGGTAGTATATAGAAGAAACCATATATATTCACAATTCAATCAGTTTTACATGAAATGAGATTCTGAGGTGAGTATTACTGCAATTAAATTAATTTAGTTTTAGTTTGAAATGATATGTATGTTTTAATATTTTTTTGGGATTGTTTCATTAATTATAATTATTTCAATTCCAAAAACCTGGTTTAAATTTTTTTTTAAAAAAAATTATAACATGGTTATATATTATTGTTAATAAAAAATGTTTTGCAAATATTTTTGAATTATTTTACTTCTATGTTGTATTATGTTTTTTAAAACTATTTATAAAAATTGTATATTTCATTCTTATAGAGATTACAAAATAAGTTTGAATGGAGTAATTATTTATGTTGATCAAGAGAGGTGAAAGCATGGGTTGGCTCCTCTGCTTCCCTTAGTGAGTATAATAATTTTAATATTTTTTCTTCTACATTACAGAAAATTTTATGTTCATATCATTTATCAATTTTTTTTAGGAATATTCAGTTGCACCAGATTGGAATCCTCATCCTACGAGTATGGGTTCTAACAGGGATGCTCCGAGACCTAGATGAATCACCCATATTGCACATTCCACCCCTTTCCCACATTGAAAAACCTATATAACACACCTTTCCATCATAATATTGATCCTTTAGGTATATCCCCACTCAATCCGCTATCATTATCTCATTTAGCCTCTTATTCCCATACCATGTATACACCGCCTGTATAAATGTTCATAGCCATTTTTCCATAGTCATCTCAATTCGGATCACCTTCCCATATCATTTCTACATGTCCTGTAGGAATGTTCCTGCACATTCCTCCATCATCATATCATTTAGCCTCTTCTTCCCATACCATTCTTACACCACCCATATGGATGGTTCCTCCTTTTCCATTACCATATCTGTCAATGTATCCCCAAATATTATACCAATATCCCATCTTTTCTACGTCTCTTATAGTTCCTATACACATCCAGGATATGATGATTCTATTCATTTAGCTCCCACTCATGTGAATGCAGATGACCTAGTGCATACATTTGATCAAACACATCCTTTAGAGGCTACTGATATAAGACTTCCTAGAGATCTATCACATACTCATGAGAATCATGTATAAGGTTTTTATTATAATAACTATGTAAAATTATATCACTTCATTTTTTCTTATTTTACAATGAATTATTTATTTTTTTCTTTTTATTTTATCTTATTTAGAGGGATCTTCTAGTAGGATAAAAGGGATCACCTGTATGAAGGAATCCTAAAAAAACCAAACAGAAATAATGGGGGGTTAAAATGAAGTGAAGTAGATGATGGGTAGAAATTACATGCAGTGTAGAAGTGTCATGGCCACTTTTTCCAAGTACCACAATATCATTCTATTGAAATAGGTCTCGTGGATAGATATCAGTAATGACATCACAGAATAATCATGTAAATAGATATATATAATTTTTTTTATAAATTTCTGTCTATATTATTATTTTATTTATATAAATTTACATCTTTGTAACGCCCTGACCCCAGCTACCCAGAGTCAGTGCATTACTTCGTAACATTGGCATGATCACAAGAAAGATAAAATCTCGAAAGACCGATTGGTTTAGTATCCTTGGAAACACTAGATATATTCATAAGTCTTACATTACATCATAAAATGAAAAACTACTACAACAACATATTGTCTCCATAATCCACACTCATATCCCCACATAATATCCCTGCAGGTCATTCATAATTTACTTCTTCACTTCCTGGGAAAAATAAAACATAGAAAAAGGGTGAGCTCAAATGCCCAGTAAGGATAACAATATAGAGGAAACTTTCATAAATAAGAATAAACATTTAAGGAAATGTATAACTAAAACAAAATCCTTTTAAACTTGAACTTTTAACATAGTATGACATAAATAAAATGAAATAATTACATTTACTTATTCACATGGTTATTCTACTAATTAAATAATCACATGCAAAATAAATAACCACTTTCATAATGATGGAATGCATAATGCTGAACTTTAATTTCTTTGTCAAGGCCTCGTCCCTAGACCTTGGGGCTAACTGTAACCGGAACCCAACCCGGAGTGCCTCTAATAACCGGACACCAACCCGGAGTGCCTCTAATAACCGGACACCAACCCGGAGTTCATCTAATAACCAGAGACCAAACCAAAGTTCCTCTAATAACCGGAGACCAAACCGGAGTTCCTCTAATAACCGGAGACCAAACCGGAGGTCTTACTTTTACCGGTCCCCAACCCGGAACATACTTGTCTAACACATTCATCTGAATGAAAGTTTGAAATATAACATAAACATTCGGATTAAAAATAACTTATGAAATGTCAATACATTAAAAAAACATGAGTGACATAAGAATAGCTTATCCACAGTCAAAAATATCACAAAACCTTTAATAAAATATGGATGTTTTGTATCATAATAAACCAACTTCAAATAAGCTTAAAATCCATCACATGATGTTGAAATAGATGAAATCAAAATTCTTTTTAAAGAAATATCTCTTTTTATTTTGAAATCATTTAAGATCCATATAAAATAAAACATTTTCTTTAAAAATATTCGTATGAGCTTGTAAGGGAAGATTTGGCGATTTTATAACGGCGGTAAATAGCCACACTCACCATATAAGTTAAAAAAACATTCTTACATTAATTCTCTCGAAAAGGTTAAAAAGCACCTAGTTTGGAAAACAATGGAATGATTCCTTTATAAACCTCTTATAAAAAGTCAAAAAAGGGTATAAATGACTTTAACCCATATCCTAGTAAATAGTAAAAATGTTTTGAAATTCATTTTTTAAGAAACATGGATGTGGATGATAAAGAGATCCTAGTAGATTATTACGTATAAACAACCCCGGATAATGAAGAGATTGCGAAATAACCCTTACCAATTTGGTATCTTATGAAACATACAACTCATGAAAGAGGTATCATACAATGAATATGTAAATACACATAAATTAGAGTGTATTACCCAAAGAATATATTTATGGGTAGTACATACACCACACAAAAGGTAATGGTGGCAATATGGCATGAATCTCACGGGAATAAGGAGTGAGATGAAAACCCCTTACCACGTTAATCAACTGAGTCATATGGCCAAAAGTTAATAACCACCAAATTATTTACAGAATAACATGAATACAAAGAGAATCATGATAATATATATCAAATGGCAGTACACAATACACCACTTTCAATAATTTGGTGGCGAACAATGGAAATCTCACGGAATTGAATGTGAGATAAGAAAATCCCTTACCTTGTACTTTTCCTTGGTTGGGGTAGGTTAACCTCCTCTTCTTCGGGTTCTTCCTTTTGATTTGATCAAAAGGGCTCCTTAGGTTGGCTTTCTGATCAAACTAAGGCCTCTAGGTTGTACTGAGGGATGTTGGGAGAGTATTTGGGCACAGTTTGGCCGAACCAAAAGGCTTTGAAAGTGTGAATAAATGAGAAGGAGGAGTGCCCTTTTATAAGAGGGGTGAGGGGCACCTTTGGAAAAGCTAGAAATATTAATTTATAATAAATTCATATTAGGTTTATAATGGCTCCAAAGTTGATTATTTAAATTTTAAGGTGTGGATGGGTCGAAAACAACTCAACCAATATAATTTATACAGGTTTGGGTACTTATATTAACCTTATCATTAAGTATTAACTCTAAGTTAATTAGTTTCACTTTTACAATGTCTCTTTGTATTTTTATATAATATGGTTAATAAACATACTATATACATCCAAGCGACCCCCAAGTGGTCCATTAATGATGAACCTATCATGATATAAGTCTCTTGGCCAAACCTTAGATTTTTAGGAATTTAATATCAATTAATAATATAATATTTGTTTTAAGAACTCTTTTATGTCAATTTTGACACTATTCAATAGTTGATTTTTTTGAAACTCATAAAAGATTGATTACTTCTAACAAAGTCAATTAAATCAATCCTAATATATCATATTATCCTAGAAAATTAGTTTAATTCATTAAAAGGTTCATATTATATTTATTTGGGTATTTATAATATCAATTATTTTAATTTTTCACTATTATAGTAATTACTACATCATCATTGTGTCATAAATAAAATAAATTATTTAATGTCTAAAAATTATAAATAAAATATAATTATGTAGGAAATCTTTTTATCTTCCTAATAAATATTTATAATCTAAAATCCAACATATATAACCCTATGTAACAATTGTTTTTCTAAAAGATATATGCTTGTGTCATTTTTGTATTCATTTTAACTTAATTAAAATAAAGTGTCATTATCACTTACAAGTGGATCCATGGGGTCCCAAAATCGACCCAAAGATGACCATGGTCGACCATGTATCAACCAATAGGGTTAAGACACGTTTTAGGGTAATTTAGTATTATTATAATATTATTTTTTAACCCTTAATTACCGGATTTACCCTTAACCATGGTAAATAAAATATTTACCGCAGTAATTATTCAAAATGTCTAAAAATAAAAGTTACCTATTTACACAATTTGGATATACTAATTTCAAATATGGAATCCATTTTTCTAAATTCAAAACACAGAAGTGGCAGAAATTAATTTAAAATTAATTCCCGCTGTCAAAACAAAAAGCGTGTTTTTAAGAGATAATAACTATCAAAAGATTGACACTTGTTTATGTTCGGTTTAATTGTAAAATTATGTCCAATGACCAAAATTATATTAAATGGTAAAAATATATTCTAAATATACTTTAAAACCACTCAAATTCATAATTTATCACTATTAATTATTTTGATTAAAAAAGTTTTTTTTAATTAAAATTTAGTAATTTTCACTATTCATCAAAATATGAAAGTTATCCAAAAAGTACCAAAATTCCACCTTAGGCTAAATTCGATATTCCGAATCCAGAAATGAAGTCCATTTTAAAATATAAAATATATATAATTTCTAAAAGTAGGTATTACTATTCATAACGGCTAGTTTGATTGGTTGTGGTGTCTGTTAAAACTCAAGGTTGCGTACAACACACGCTACTGTATTATTCAAAGAAAGCGTACTGTGGAAGCTTGGGATGTTTCATTTTAATTTTTTTTGATGTCCCCATTTAGTCAAAAAGTTTAAAATATTATATTTAAAAAGGTTAAAAGTTGATAAAAGTTCAATACTGAAAATGAATCTGTTCTTGTATTATGTCTAAGAAACTCATAATATGGATTCTAAAAATTTATAAGGATTATATAAAGTTTAAAATTTAGTTAATACTATTCATAACCTCTTTTTAACGGCTTGTTTGGTAAGTCATGGTGTGCTTGAACTCGGTGTTGCGTGTAGTGCAAGTTATTGTATTATTTTAAAGAAATAACACACTATGAAATCTTGGGGTGTTACATTCTCCCCTCCTTTAATAAATTGTGTTCTCGCAATTTGAAATTGTTCTTCGAAAATAAAAGGTTGAAAATAAAAAATATCTTTGTGGGAAAACCCACATTGGAAATTGGGTTACTAAAATTTAGTCTTAATATGAGGAAATGAGAAACGAAAGGGTCACCACCAAATTATGATCTCGATTAGGAGAACATTGGTGGAAATTAGAGACATATAATTGGAGGAAAAATGTAAATATTTATAGGTAGTGATTGAGGTCATCAATCACAAACAAGTATAAAATTGAAGTCCTTAAACTCATCAATCTATAACGATTTGAAATACCATCGGTTCAACAAAATATATGGTCTTAGGATAACACATTTATGACGTTTCAAAATATCTTAGTTGAAATCTCACATCGAAAAATGAATTAAAGAGGCCTCTATTTAAAATAAAGAGTGGAAAGTATGAAGATTAACGAAAATAACACATACTAGGGTTCCATGTAGGAAAATATGGATATGGAAGAGAAATCTAACAATCAATTATCTGATGGAGAGTGGTAGAGAACATGGCTATGAAAAGGCCAACAATCCCAAAGCCATAAATTAGTGATGATTTAAGGTACCATCTAGGACAACATTTTTGTTCTAAGTTCATTTTCTTAATGTTGAGGAATTTATTTATGATATTGGATAAGATCATAAGGAGATATACTTACTTTATAATTAGAGTTTTGTCCATTAATAAATTTCTACCACAAACTCATCTTTCACTCTAAAAGATAATAGAATGTAAAAAAATCTTATTTACACTATTATTATAGGGTTCCAAAATAAATTAATTTATAATTCATCCACAAGATCTTTTAAAAAAAACTACATTATTTAATCCAGGAAATCTCGTGGGCCAGTGGTAGGTGATACACCCTTGTCGCCCTTCGGTTGCGGGTTCAAGTCTCGCAGCCTTGCCGGACGCGACGGGTTGTTGCCCGACCTCCGGGTTGTCCTTTTATGGCAATCCAAAATAATCCAAACTAGAACTATCAAAAATACTTCTGTCCAAACTCACAGTCCAACATTTTTAAGGAAGGTAAACATAATGCAGATCCTTTTTACCCCGTAATAGCATATGAATACCTTCATCATGTATTCTTTTAATACACTGAAACATCCTGAATTACCATATTCCTTATTGATTACATTAATTATCCCTTATTCCATATAGAATGCTGGATATACATCATCAATCCAAAAATGTTTTAAACCCCAACAATGATGGAATATACAAATCATTAATCAGTTCCAAGGTAGTCAAGAATATCCAATATAATTTTTCCAAAATAATCATGTATTATTCGAAAATCACTACCTCGGTATCAGAACTATAATTTTGTTTATCATTCTGTCAACCATTTATTTTCCAAAAATTTATCCTGCTATTGAGTCACTTTTCTTTGTTCCACACAATCTCAAGTCCTTAATGAAATAGTACTACAGTACAATCCTTATATACTCCATAATTATTATAACAAGTACATTGTTGATACAACACTCAATTGACATAATCAACATAAGAACTCTAATCATTCCTCTTCATCTGTGGTAGTATCATAACTTGATTATTATCCAATAACATCATTTGCGGCATATTCTGATGACTGGGACATAGGTTCGCATAGTGTCCAAACTCCTTGCAAATGAAGCATTGTACATTTAAAACCATTTTCTTACCCTTGCAGTCACATACTTTGTGCCCTTTTCCTCCACACTTATAACAAACTCCCATTCATTTCAGGCAAGTTCCAGGGTGTTTCTTTCCACAGTTACCACATATGGAAAAATTCTTCTTTTCCCTCTTCCCTTTATCCATCTTTCTCTCTTCCATCCTTTTATTCTCTTGCTTCCCTTCAAATCCATAGGACTCAGTAAACTCTTTACTTATCTTATCAACACATGATATTATTTCTTCATATGATGATAATACATGGGAGACTATTTCTCTTATAAATTATAGCTTAAGACCATGAAAGATATGATCCTTCATTCTCTTTGAATCATGTGCATTTTTGGAGTTCTCATTCCTTCTACTGGGCGCCATTTCTAAACAATGACATACACTAGATCAGTTTATGAATCAAAATACATAATCCCATACTTATAAAACACTCAACATAAATTGAACTATTTATGGATATAATCCATAATCATAAAAATGTTTTCTTTGAGAAAGTATATACTCATAATCCCTTCAAAATGATTGGTAAAGAAAATGAGAGTTATCCTAAGCATATCCCCCAGGAGTGTCGTAACCAAGAGTGCAGCAAGGCCCGTTGTCGTGCACCAGTTCCCATTCGAGTCTAGCTCAAAGCGGTGTTTTCGGGTTTTACCCCTAGGTACATCTGTGCCAGAGCCGCCTCTACCTACTCGTATCCAGACAGGGATGTATTGCTCGGAAAACTCACAAAATCTCTACAATACCAAAATTCTAGGAAGTTCTTCTATACTAATCCTCAAAGTTCATCTTAGGTCTACGTGCTCTAATCAGAGTTTATCTAAATCTATCTTCCAAGGTTTGTACTAAACTTCCTCTGATACCAACTGTAACACCCCGACCCCAGCTACCCAGAGTCGGTGCATTACTTCGTAACATTGGCATGATCACAAGAAAGATCAAATCTCGAAAGAACAATTGGTTTAGTAGCCTTGGAAACACTAGATATATTCATAAGTCTTACATTACATCATAAAATGAAAAAATACTACAACAACATATTGTCTCCATAATCCACACTCATATCCCCACATAATATCCCTGCAGGTCATTCATAATTTACTTCTTCACTTCCTGGGAAAAATAAAACATAGAAAAAGGGTGAGCTCAAATGCCCAGTAAGGATAACAATATAGCGGAAAATTTCATAAATAAGAATAAACATTTAAGGCAATGTATAACTAAAAAAAAGCCTTTTAAACATGAACTTTTAACATAGTATGTCATAAATAAAATGAAATAATTCCATTTACTTATTCACATGGTTATTCTACTAATCGAATAATCACATGCAAAATAAATAACCACTTTCATAATGATGGAATGCATAATGCTGAACTTTAATTTCTTTGTCAAGGCCTCGTCCCTAGACCTTGGGGCTAACTGTAACCGGAACCCAACCCGGAGTGCCTCTAATAACTGGACACCAACCCGGAGTGCCTCTAATAACCGGACACCAACCCGGAGTTCCTCTAATAACCGGAGACTTAACCGGAGTTCCTCTAATAACCGGAGACCAAACCGGAGTTCCTCTAATAACCGGAGACCAAACCGGAGGTCTTACTTTTACCGGTCCCCAACCCGGAACATACTTGTCTAACACATTAATCTGAATGAAAGGTTGAAATATAACATAAACATTCGAATTAAAAATAACTTATGAAATGTCAATACTTTAAAAAAATATGAGTGACATAAGAATAGATTATCCACAGTCAAAAATATCACAAAACCTTTAATAAAATATGGATGTTTTGTATCATAATAAACCAACTTCAAATAAGCTTAAAAGCCATCAAAGGATGTTGACATAGATGAAATCAAAATTCTTTTTAAAGAAATATCTCTTTTTATTTTGGAATCATTTAAGATCCATATAAAATAAAACATTTTCATTAAAATATTCTTATAAGCTTGTAAGGGAAGATTTGACGATTTTATAACGGCGGTAAATAGCCACACTCGCCGTATAAGTTAAAAAAACATTCTTACCTTAATTCTGTCGAAAAGGTTAAAAAGCACCTTGTTTGGAAAACAACGGAAAGATTCCTTTATGAACCTCTTATAAAAAGTCAAAAAAGGGTATAAATGACTTTAACCCATATCCTAGTAAATAGTAAAAAAAATTTGAAATTCATTTTTGAAGAAACATGGATGTGGATGATAAAGAGATCCCAGTAGATTATTATGTATAAACAACCCCGGATAATGAAGAGATTTCGAAATAACCCTTACCAATTTGGTAACTTATGAAACATACAACCCATGAAAGAGGTATCATACAATGAATATGTAAATACACATAAATTAGAGTGTATTACACAATGAATATATTTATGGGTAGTACATACACCACACAAAAGGTAATAGTGGCAATATGGTATGAATCTCACGGGAATAAGGAGTGAGATGA
This sequence comes from Viscum album, assembly GCA_963277665.1. NCBI lineage: Eukaryota > Viridiplantae > Streptophyta > Magnoliopsida > Santalales > Viscaceae > Viscum > Viscum album. The sequence continues at coordinate 482,150,396 of OY728153.1, read as the reverse complement.
AAACCCCTTACCACGTTAATCAACTGAGTCATATGGCCAAAAGTTAATAACCACCAAATGATTTACAGAATAACATGAATATAAAGAGAATCATGATAATATATATCAAATGGCAGTACACAATACACCACATTCAATAATTTAGTGGCGAACAATGAAAATCTCACAGAATTGAAAGTGAGATAAGAAAATCCCTTACCTTGTACTTTTCCTTGGTTGGGGTAGGTTAACCTCCTCTTCTTCGAGTTCTTCCTTTTGATGTGATCAAAAGGGATCCTTAGGTTGGTTTTCTGATCAAACTAAGGCCTCTAGGTTGTAGTGAGGGATGTTGGGAGAGTATTTGGGCAGAGTTTGGCCGAACCAAAAGGCTTTGAAGGTGTGAAGAAGTGAGAAGGAGGAGTGCCCTTTTATAAGAGGGGTGAGGGGCACCTTTGGAAAAGCTAGAAATATTAATTTATAATAAATTCATATTCGGTTTATAATGGCTCCAAAGTTGATTATTTAAATTTTATGGTGGGGATGGGTCTAAAACAACTCAACCAATAGAATTTATGCAGGTTTGGGTACTTATATTAACCTAATCTTTAAGTATTAACTCTAAGTTAATTAGTTTCACTTTTACAATGTCTCTTTGTATTTTTATATAATATGGTTAAAAAACATACTATATAGATCCAAGAGACCCCCCAAGTGGTCCATTAATGATGAACCTATCATGATATAAGTCTCTTGTCCGAACCTTAGATTTTTAGGAATTTAATATCAATTAATAATATAATATTTGTTTTAAGAACTCTTTTATGTCAATTTTGACACTATTCAATAGTTGATTTTTTTGAAACTCATAACAGATTGATTACTTAGAACAAAGTCAATTAAAGCAATCCTAATATATCATATCATCCTATAAAATTAGTTTAATTCCTTAAAAGTTTCATATTATATTTATTTGGGTATTTATAATATCAATTATTTTAATTTTTCACTATTATAGTAATTACTACATCATCATTGTGTCATAAATAAAATAAATTATTTAATGTCTAAAAATTATAAATAAAATATAATTTTGTAGGAAATCTTTTTATCTTTCTAATGAATATTTGGAATCTAAAATCCAACATATATAACTATATGTAACAATTGTTTTGATAAAAGATATATGCTTGTGTCATTTTTGTATTCATTTTAACTTAATTAAAATAAAGTTTCATTATCACTTACAAGTGGATCCATGGGGTCCCAAAATCAACCCAAAGGTGACCATGGTCGACCATGTATCAACCAATAGGGTTAAGACACGTTTTAGGGTAATTTAGTATTATTATAATATTATTTTTTAACCCTTAATTACTGGATTTACCCTTAACCATGGTAAATAAAAAATTTACCGCAGTAATTATTCAAAATGTCTAAAAATAAAAGTTACCTATTTACACAATTTGAATATACTGATTCCAAATATGGAATCCATTTTTCTAAATTCAAAACACAGAAGTGGAAGAAATTAATTTAAAATTTATTCCCGCTGTCAAAACAAAAAGCGTGTTTTTAAGAAATAATAACTATCAAAAGATTGACACTTGTTTATGTTCGGTTTAATTGTAAAATTATGTCCAACGACCAAAATTATATTAAATGGTAAAAATATATTCTAAATATACTTTAAAACCACTCAAATTCATAATTTATCACTATTAATTATTTTGATTAAAAAAAGTTGTTTTTAATTAAAATTTAGTAATTTTCACTATTCATCAAAATATGAAAGTTATCCAAAAAGTACCAAAATTTCACTTTAGTCTAAATTAGATATTCCGAATCCAGAAATGAAGTCCATTTTAAAATATAAAATATATATAATTTTGAAATGTAGGTATTACTATTCATAACGGCTAGTTTGATTGGTTGTGGTGTGTGTTAAAACTCAAGGTTGCGTACAACACACGCTACTGTATTATTCAAAGAAAGCGTACCGTGGAAGCTTGGGATGTTTCATTTTAAATTTATTTGATGTCCCCATTTAGTCAAAATGTTTATAATATTTTATTTAAAAAGGTTAAAAGTTGATAAAAGTGCAATACTGAAAATGAATTTGTTCTTGTATTATGTCTAAGAAACTCATAATATGGATTCTAAAAATTTATAAGGATTATATAAAGTTTAAAATTTAGTTAATACTATTCATAACCTCTTTTGAACGGCTTGTTTGGTAAGTCATGGTGTGCTTGAACTCGGTGTTGCGTGTAGTGCAAGTTATTGTATTATTTTAAAGAAATAACACACTATGAAATCATGGGGTGTTACAATCTTCATTGTAGAGTCGATTAATAATTCCCTACGTTGAAGCTTCTTAGGTTTTTAATGTTGATGGATCTTGGGGAGTTAGGGATATAATCCAATCTGGAGTTATATGCTTGTTGGATAAGTAGAGTTTGTTATGATTTAGCGGGTGTAGATATATTCCTCGACTGTTCAAAAAAACAATATCATAAAATGATTGTGTACTAGTAGACTGATGCATTTAAGGTATTCCAAATATTCAATATTTTATATATAGAATTTATTTATTATTACAAGTATTGAATTTTTTTTATGAAGTGTTGGGAAAAAATAAAAATAACAAAGATTCAATAACCTATATGAACACATTATAGTGCAATAAAATTCCCAATCCTGATAAGTGCCATGTACTTTAATATGAATTGAAATAATATATAGATTAATATTGTTACTTAGTTAGCTATGTATATTCTCATGTATTATTTTTTTATTCATCATTAATTTTTGATATTGGAAATATATGAATAATGATAAATTATGCTATTAAATAATTATCATATACCATAAAAATGTTAATTTTAAACATGATACAACGTATCTTTTTATAGAGAATAGAACAATAAGATAATATTTTTTCAATACATGATATATAATGACTTAGAAGACACCTTCATTCATCTAATTTAAGTGTTAATATTAATTATTAAAACATTTCTCAACATAATTGGTTTCTATATTAATATTCAAATATATGAGTTAGATATTGTGATATAGTGTCCATAACAAAGATAAGTACTTGTCTTCCATTTTACAGTTGTGATATAAATTGAAAATTTCATTAAACATAATCTATTCATTCTCTTATTTGTGTTCTTACTGATGGTTTATCATGGTATACGATTCATTGTTTTTTTTCATTTTTATCTATTTAAAATATCTTATTAAATGATTGAACAAATAGTTGATGGTGTAAAAATTTTGGAAAATTTTCATTCTTTTCAACATAAATCACTCAATGTGGCTACTCATTTGGATTTGGGGATTATTTTACTTTATTGAAATATCAATTTATTAGTTTAAAAAAAAGTGACTATAATGCTCTCCCAAATTTGTTCCACTGTGGTAATATTCAATTTCATTGAATCTTGTAAGTATTCACATGGATTTTATTTCCATTTTCAGCACTAAATAATATATGATATTTATTGAAAGATCATAATGAGGAGCTAAATTTATATATTCTTTATGATTATCTATTATTTTGTAATTTTTAATTAGCGTTTATCACTTATTTTAACATATGGATTTATCATTCATTCAAAAGTTATTCTCTTTTGTTTTCATAAAACATTATGAAATGTTTATATTCTTAATATTAGAGGAGGAATCAAATTTATTTTCAACAAGCTGTATTGGGAATCGAAGGTCGTGTTCCCCGAGAAAAATTATTATGATTGAGTAGGGATGAAAAATGTTGATGTATTTTAAATAATTAAACACTGGAAGAGATGTTAAGGTTTTTTATTTATATTTCAAATATTTATATTAAATTCATAATTAAATATTTTGTCTTTATTTTCAATAGTCTTACCTAAAGGCCCTCAATTATAAAGAAACTAAAAACATCAGGCCAAGTAATCATATGAGTTCGGTATTAAGTATAGAGAACTATGGTAGAGTGTGATGTTGAGCAGGGAAAAACATCACAGCTCTAGGTATCAGTCCTCATTGAGCTCCACTCAAACCTATTAGATCCCCCAATCTACAACTACCTTATGCAGAAGTAGTAGATGAAAAAAATGTCATTAAGGAGCATTAAATAACTAATACAATCATCAAACACACCCCAAAATCTATATCATTTATAATTCAATAACATCATTTCGATACTAATATGACTATTTATTCATATATGACATCAATGATTTATTTAAATGATGACCCATGTGATTTAAATGAGGTCCCTAATGGTGTTCAAGATGATGGTGGTGGTGATGCTAGTATTGATGACGATGTTATTGATGATGATGGAATTGTTTCACTAGATGATGATGTTAGTGATGAGGATGTTGGTGATGGTGATTATGATGATAATTCTATTTGTGATGAGGGATAAATTAATCTCCTCCATTATTGACTTAGAAATAATGATACTTACTAAACATGTTTATTGAATTGAATTGAATAGTCGTATGGATGTATATATATTTTATAGTATTGTGAATGGTTTGAAAATTATTAAAAGTAGTTGATTTATTGATGAATATACAATATTTGTGATGAATTGAATATGTACAATATGTTTTATTCTATTTACAGGTTCAAGAGTTGGTGAAAGGAGGCACTATTTCTACTGATTCCAATTCCAGACAAATACCTAAAACCATAGTTTAGGGAACTATCAGAATTGGTTCCATGGTGGGAAAGCTATAACCGTAGTTTAGAGAACCATGGTTATTAAATAATATCTATGACCTATACCCATGGTTTGTATTGAAACTATGGGTATAGGTATATACCCACTCCTCTATCATCCATGGTTCATAAAACCATGGGTATATCAAATACCCATAGTTTTAGGGGAAATTCCCATAGTTTAAAACTATGGGAATATGCTGGTTTCTCCATAGCGTGATGATGAAAATCATGGTTATTTTTTCATTTAATACCATAATATTTAATAGTGAATGATTACATATCTCCTCCAATTATTTATTTCACATCATCAACTACCCTTACATATCTCTAATGGTAACTAAATTACACTTACATGTGTAGTCAAATACCTAGAGGGTCCTTTACGTATCATAGACTGCACATTATGTTACTTTTATATAGAGGTTGTACAGACCATTAAATAGCCTCTTGGTGTCCTGGGTAATCCTTACATAGATAATATAAACCAAACGTTACCTTTAGGTAGGTTGAATTTCACTTATATGAAAGTGTAGAAAACTGATTGACTATGACACATGCAGTCACTTAATCTACATGCCATACAAGAAAATGTTTTTTCATATAGATGAATATTCATGTGGTTTGTTTACTTGATGGGTGACTGATCAGTCTATTGTGAGGAACCCGCGATCACTTTACCTACAATGTGAAGGTTACAATCACTCTACCTAATGTGTGAGTTGAATTTCTAGAATTAACTCATTTCGATCTAAAACACCCTTATAGAAGTTCTAGTCATTATCAAATAATTCATACTTTCTACCAATATGACGTATAAAAGGTTGTTTCTACCAAAAATATTTTTTATTAAATTCTTAAAAGATCATCATAATAATTATAAATTTTAATATAGTTTCTGTGTTGTCTATAACCAAAAAAATTCCATGTGGATCCATTATAACTTATTGTTATAGCTTCAATAATCTTAGGATCATGGAAAAACCCCTCTTGGGTTTTATTTACAACAATGGATCATAAATCATATTCAAACCTATAAAAATTATAAATGAATATTCATTCAATAATTCTATGTGTTTGTGAGTGTACTAGATTTTTTATACAATTATATTGTATAATAAACTCATTTTTTCCCTAAGAAAATAATAATTTACATTCATACTTATTCAATCAATTAACAAATTATACTTCTCATAGAATATGTTATACAAAAATTCATTTATACACTTCAATAAATTATTAAAACCTTTTATACATGCAATAAATATTGTAATCCTAAATTAACCATTCTAAATGTCTCAAAATATATACTCTCCTAGAAGAGAAACATATATCAATGGACCCCCCCCCCCTTATAAACACTCTCTCCCAAAAAACATAAAGGAGATAAATATAAAGAGATATTTACATTTTCATTAATTTTTCACCCCATCTGAATATAATACCAATGGACAAAAGGTGTGTGGGGACAGAAAACATTACCTTAATCTTGATATAGGTGAGGCTAAACACCTAATATTGATATCATATATTGGAAAAATTATTTAGATAGTGTCTTATTAAAAACAACATTTATTTACTCGTTATTCAGAATATAATCAAACATTAATTTATTTCTCTCTATAATATACTTGATAAAGTGAAATTTAATAAAAAATTTCTTGCATATTGAATACTAAACATGATTCATTGTGAAATTCATAAATGTTTTATTATCACATCCATGAATAAGTGGGAGCCTCCCTTCGGTCTTAAAATCATATAAATGAGTTTTCATCCATAATAATTGAGTTTTGGCATGATTTTTAGCCAATTATTCTACCTCATCTGTGCTTAAAATCATAAAACTATACTTATTTTTGGGCCAAGATACACATATATCACCAAGGCCGAAATTTTTTCTAGATTTGGATCTTTCATTAAAAAAAAATTTAACCCAATATTTATCTACATAACCATAAATTGCTTACTTGACATAAAGTCATATATAAACTCAAAATCTAGTGTTACCTTTATATATATTATATTTATTTTTCTTATTATAGAAGAAGATTATTTATGAAAAATTTTATTCCATTCAAAAATACTGAAAACATATATTAAATATGGTATAGAATCTATAAGGTATAACAGAATTTCAACAAACACCCTTAATTATCAAGGATTAACATCCATTCATTTATAATCATTGTAAAACATTTTTCCCACTAATATCATTGTTGAAACAATCTTTGAATCTTCCATAACAATTTGTTTTTAAATTCTCATAGAATAATTCCTTTGATAATGTAAAATATAATCCTTATCTCAATATATTTTTACAGTAAGAATGCATTTCACTTCCCTAAACATACAAATTTCAAAAAGATTCTCCAGCTCCGAAAAAACATCTCACAAACATGTTTGTTATTTCAAGAAAATATAATATCATCTAAATATATAATAAAATAAGAGATACCAATTTTTTATACTTGATATATTGATTGATGTCAGCAATTCAAATTCTAAAATTCAACAACTTCATGTATGTTTCAATATTTGAATTCTAGGGTCTTGGGGCTTGTTTTACCATATATAAATTCTTCTTTAACCTAAAAATTGAATTTATATATTTTATAAGTATGAAACCACATTATTTATCAATATATACATTCTATTCCAGCTCACCATTAATGGTGAAAAACATTATATCCATTTAAAATATTTTATATTATCATTATAATTCAATAAAATGATTGATTATAATGGTTTATAGACTTGTAACTGGAGAAAGTGTGTCATCAATTTGACACACCCTGACCCAAACTGTGCACTTCCAAGTATTTTCTTAAAAATAAATAAATTAAATTAAAACTAAAATAAAATAAAAATAAAAAACCTAATTCTAACCCTATCCCCTACCTCACTCGATGCAACCCATCCCCTTACCTAAATCGTTGTTGATCCCCTTCCTCCAGCAGCACGCTCCCCCCTTACTAAAGAGCCTGCCTTCCGACGGTCTCCTTCTGGTGAGCCACCTATAGCACCCCATTCCCCCTCATGGGAACATCTGATTCCCTACTATCCCTTCACATATGGATCTCATCTAATGCACCTTCCTCTTTCCAGTGAGCTCCTTGGAACGTGACCCCTCCCTCTGTAATGACCCAAAGTATCATTAATGGAAATTCCCTCTTGATCCAGTTAAATGTTTCTTTATGAAAAATGTTTTTATAAGATGTCAACTTCTTTAGTTGTACATTAAGATTTGTGACTGTTACTTTTATAGTCGTTGAACAGTGATCATCTGAGTAGTATAAATATAAGGCTTTAACGAACCCATTTCTACTCAGACAAAGGAAGCGGTGGCCTCATCCAGTAGAATTGCCCCTTACGAAGCCCATTTTTCAGAGCACGGAAAAGAGGTGGCGTCTTTGGGCTTTGCCCTTGACCGAGCCCAAGCTGAGCTTCATCAAGTCAAGATAGAACGTGATCGTCTATGGGAAAAGTGGAAGTTGATTGAAATTACCACTCGAGCGATGTTATCTGAGCCGCCCAAAGAGTCTGTCACCATCGCACACCTTACCCTTAGGTCTTATGCGGATATTTTAAGGGGTTATGTAACAAATAAGTAGCACCATGTTCATGTATATTATTTTTGTATATAATAATGAATATAATTTCTAGTCATTTTTGATACATTGTAATTAGTTTTTAAAGTACAAATGGTGTTTTTAGTTATTATTTAATTAAGAATTATATTTTATTAAATTAAAGTATTTTTGAATTAAATAATATTTTAATAAAATATTATTATTAATATTAAATTAATTTTTTTATTAAGTATAAATGATCTTATAATTTTATGAATGCAATTAAATTTTTTATTAAGGTTTGAAAGCCATTTCTGTCAAAACCCGTGAATTTATTTATAAATGTCGGTTTTTATTTTAAATGTGAAAATTCACATATTTAAAAAATTATTTAGATAAAATAAATATTATTTTTTGGAATCAGGACGTCGAAATTATCCAACGGTGAATTTTTCATAATTTTCTGAGACAGTCAAATTTTTGGGTAAAAATTAAATACCATTTAAATATATATAATGTGTTTTATTACATCATAATGACCCAATTGTGATGTAATAAAATAAAATAATCCATATGTTCGGCCAATATGTGTTTTATCATTAAAATGATGAGGTTTTGGGTTTGTTTGACTTACTTTTCAAAGCATTAATGGAACCCTCAAGACTTATTCAACACTTTGCCTTTTTAAATTAATTTCCATGGGAGTGTGACTCACCTCCACATAAGAACCCCTAATTTTTTAATAATTTTGGACCTTGGAATTGTAAAATATTGTTTTCCTCTTTCTTTTTCCAGAAACCATGGGCAAATAACATGGGATGGTTTGTGGTTTGGATTATTTTAATATAAGGGGTCCCAAACTTAAATAATAAAAAATTCTCTCACCTTTCCTATATAAACCCACGCAAGCTCCCACTTCCTTCTCACTAAAATCACTTGGATTTCGTCCAACCTCTGCCCTACTCTCTCTAGAATCCTCCCATGGTGCCCCAAGCTCCCAAGAAGCCTCTCACAAGCCTCTCTCTAGCCATTGGAAGCACACTTCCATGTAAGGGGTTTTCTTCCTTTCTCATTTTTTTGTCAATTTTCATTAAGTTGTATTGCCCTTTTTATTTCAATTATGAATATTGTGGTATGGTTTATCACCACCCCCATACTTCCCTCTTATTGTTTGAATGATGGGAGAACCCTTTCTCTCTCATTAAATGCCTCCCATGTACACACGTTACTATGCCGAAATTCCGAACGGAACTTCTCTCTCTTCTTTTACATTCAACCAATACTTTTGTATCATGAATCTAAATTCCATTTCTATTTTTGGGACATGTATATATATGAACTCCTTACTATCCATTACATGTAAATATGATGAGGAACCCCTTTCTCTCTCATCAACCTTTTTTATGAATTCTTATGTCACGCCGTTACGCTGCCGAAATCACACCGATTTTCTAAACCAATGTCTTTGTGTAGTGAATACCATGCCCATTTCTCCATCAAAGGTATTCACCTTTATGCACATTTACATATTGATTATAAAGTTTCATGTATGAATTCCACATTCCTTTATCGTGGAAGAAATGATTATGTTTTATGAATCCATGTTTTATGATCCATGTGGGCCACTTATGCATTAAATGAAATGTTTAAGAAGGGTGAGCCCTTTATAGCACTCCAATGCATTGGGTAAAGTATAGTATCATGATACATCATGTGCAATGAGTTTTTTTACTCATGCTAATTCAAGTGCAACGAGGGTTTACTCGTGCTTCAAGTGCAATGAGGGTTTACTCATGCTCCATGTGGAATGAGCCTTGGCTCATGCTAATTCAATGTTAAGTGTTGTTAACACATTTCCATGTTATGATTATCATGATTTATCATGCCTTTATGTTCATGTTTCTCTTCTGCTCTATTGATATGCCTATTGCCTAACATGTAATGTACTCCTCATGTTATTCATTGTGTACTCCCTTACTGGGATTTATAGCTCACCCTTTTCTTATGCATGTCCTCAGGTTATCCCATGCAATGCTAAGTACGAAGGAATGTAGTGGTCATGTAAAGAATGTTTTCAATAAAGATGTTGTATTTCACGTTTAATGTTTTTATGTAATGATCCTAATCCCCAAAGACACTAAACCTCTCGATCTTCTTTGTTGTATCAAGTGATTTTTTATGTAATAAATCATGTTTAAGATGTAATAAAAAGCAGGGTTGTCATAGTTGGTATCAGAGGATAGGTTTAGTTATTTTTGGGATTAGGAATCCCTAGTAAAGCCTTAGATACAAGACTAAGTATAATTAAATCATCCCTAAGTTTTGGTAAATACTAAGTAAGTGGTTTATCAGGCAAATACATCCCTGTCTGGATACGAGCAGGTAGAGGCGGCTCTGGCACAGATGTATCCTAGGGGTAAAACCCGAAAACACCGCTTTGAGCTAGACTCGAACGGGAACTGGTGCACGACAAAGGGCCTTGCTGCACTCTTGGTTACGACACTCCCGGGGGATATGTTTTGATAAATTCACAATCTTAGTATGAACCCTTATTAAGGGAAAAATGCCCCTAAGAATATATGTTAGAAGGAAGATCATGAAAATCCTGGTTTGAATCCTATAGACTCATGAGTTAAAGAGATTAAAGTTTATTTATAAGTCATCAACTTTTGTCTTTGGATTAACCTTTATGTGTTACCCCTAAATTTCCTTTTATTCCAGCCAATGGCCAGTAATAGGAGAACTCGGGCTAACAACCGTTGTGAAGATCAGTGTGATGATTGTACTTATGAAATGCCCAATCCAATGGGAGTGAGAATCGCGAACTTTGTCATGCATCTCTCTCAGCTAACTCAAGTTTTGAATAGAAACACTGGTCAAGAGGAACGTTCAACCCCCCCTAAGAAATAACAAGTCGCTATTGAAAGGTTAATGAGACAAAGGCCTCCTACTTTTAGTGGATCATCCGATCCCACGATCGCTGAACAATGGATCAACTCCATTGAAAAGATATTCTCCATCCTCCAATGCTCTGAAAAAGAGATGGTTCTCCCGGCGGTTTATCGTATGGAGGGTGAAGCTGATCAATGGTGGACGTTGATCAAAAATACGAAGCCTGAGGAGGAGATCGAGGCTTTGGAATGGAAGGAATTTCGGAAGATGTTTTTTGATAAATATTTTCCACGCACCTTCCGTCTTAAGATGGAAAGGGACTTCCTTTCCCTCAAACAGAAAGATGAAGAATCTGTGGGAGCGTACGAGGCAAACTTCACAAGGCATGCACGATACGCTTTCGGCTATGTCGTTACCCCCGAATGCAAGGATGACCGCTTCTTTGGTGGGCTGAAGCCTAGCCTGCGGAAAGCATTATCGATTCGTGACTTCGACAGCTATGAGGAAATTGTCCGATGTGCCCTCAAGGTTGAAATGGATATCGGAGAATCACAGGGGTATCATGGGGACAAGAAGCGTAAGGTGGACTTCAATGCTGGTGGTCCGATGGATAAATCCAACGGCGCTAAGAAGTTCCAGCACCCCACTTTCCAAAACTGTGGAAAGAAGCACCCTAGAAATTGCCTTAGGGGGACAAGAAAATGCTTCATGTGTGGAATAGAAGGGCACCTAGCTGTTAACTGTCAGTAAGAAGGACCCGCGGCTACGACAGAGGAGAGGAACGCTCCGTTCGAACCTCAACGTGTTGTTCAATGCTACAAATGCAAAGAACCGGGTCATTTTGCAAATCAGTGCCCTGATCCAAGGGTTATTGGAGGCAACCAGCAACCTCCAAGACAGCAAGGAAGAACTTTTTCCATCACTTCTGTCGAAATTAACCCCAACAACGAAGTGGTGACAGGTACGCTAGTTATTCATTCAAGAATAGCGAACTTACTTTTTGATTCAGGTTCTACGCATTCTTTTATATCTCAAATGTTTAGTAGAACAATCACAGCACCACCACAAATCCTGGACGTAAAGATGTCGGTGAGTACGGCAAATGGGGCAATCATTGCATCCCATGTGTATAAGTCCTCCCCTGTTATAATCTGTGGATTGAATTTCCTGGCGAACCTCGTCATACTCCCTTTGGTGTAATTTGATGCAATTCTTGGCATGGATTGGCTTTCCTTATATAGAGCCAACATAAATTGTCGGGAGAGGGAAATCACACTCCATATGGAGAATCGACCCCCGATTCTTTACAAGTGTCAGGAGGAAGTTGAATCTCGTTTAGCTCCATCATCTCAAGCATGGATATTACTGCCTTATGAGCACGCATATCTGGCTCAGATGATTGAGTCCAAGGAAGAAACCACCCTTGAAGAAATGCCCATTGTGAGGGAATTCGCTGAATTATTTCCCGAGGAACTTCCTGGTCTTCCTCCAAAAAGAGATGTTGAGTTCTCAAATGAACTTATACCTAGGGCGCTACCAATATCCAAGACTCCATATAGAATGGCTGTTGTTGAGCTTGAAGAGCTGAAGAAACAACTACAGGAGAATCTGGATAAAGGTTTTATATGCTCAAGTGCATCACCATGGGGTGCACCAGTCCTCTTCGTCAAGAAGAAGGATGGGTCAATGCGGCTTTGCATCGATTATCGTGAACTTTACAAAATCACGATAAAGAACAAGTATCCTCTCCCAAGAATCGATGACTTGTTTGATCAGCTACGTGGAGCACAATACTTCTCCAAGGTGGACTTGTGGTCGGGATATTATCAAGTAAGGGTGAAGAAGGAAGATATCCCCAAGACTGCTTTTCGTACAAGGTACATGCACTATGAATTCATAGTAATGCCTTTCGGACTCACCAATTCTCCAGCAATATTCATGGACTTGATGAATAGAGTCTTTAGAGATCACCTAGACAAATTTGTGGTAGTCTTTATAAATGATATTCTAATATACTCCAAAACCAAGGAGGACCATGAGGAGCATTTAAGAACTGTACTAGAGACTTTGCGCAAGGAGAAGCTCCATGCCAAGTATAGCAAGTGTGATTTCTGGTTGAAGGAAGTCTCATTCTTAGGCCATATCATCACAAGCTATGGGATATCTGTGGACCCCTCCAAAACAGATGCAATTGAGGGATGGCCGAGGCCAACATCGGTAACTGATATCAGTAGCTTCTTGGGGTTAGCTAGATATTATTGACGATTTGTGAGAAATTTCTCACGATTGTCCAACCCTCTTACCAAGCTATCTCGAAAGGGAGTAAAGTTTTCTTGGAGTGATGAATGCGAATAAAGATTCAAGGAGTTGAAAAGGAGGCTTATCACTGCACCCGTGCTCACTTTACCCACAAGTGGGGAGCTTTTTGTGGTATTCAGTGATGCTTAGAAGAAGGGCTTAGGATGTGTGCTGATGCAGAATGATAAAGTGATATCCTATGCCTCAAGTCAGTTGAAAGTCCATGAGAGAAACTATCCAACGCATGATCTGGAGTTGGCAGCGGTGATCTTTGCCTTGAAAATCTGGCGGCATTATCTCCATGGAGAGAAATGTGAGATATATACTGACACACAAGAGTCTTAAATATATATTCACACAGAAAGAGCTTAATATGTGCCAGAGAAGATGGATAGACCTCATCAAGGATTATGACTATTCAATACATTACCACCCTGGGAAGGAGAACAAGGTGGCGAATGCCCTAAGTAGATAGGATCCAGCAATTCTATCAATGATGAGAATTGAGAAGGATCCAATCTTCTTAGACTTGATGAAGATGGATGTGGGAATCATAAAGAAGGGAACATCATCAATCCTTTCACAAATGATTGCTCAACCATCTCTTTTGGAAAGGATAAAGGATGCTCAAAAGGATGATGCAGGAATCCAAGAAAAAGTAGAAGCTATCAAAAAGGGAAAATCCTCAGAGTTTAATGTTAATGAAGAAGGAATTGTGTGGTTTGGGAAAAGACTATGTGTTCCATCAAGTTCGGAGCTGAAGAAGGAACTTTTGGATGATGCACATAGTTCAAATTTCTCTATTCACCTAGGGAGCACAAAGATGTATCGAGATCTCCGAGAAATCTTTTGGTGGGATAATATGAAGAAGGAGATTGCTGAATATACATCAAAGTGCCTGGTGTGTTAGCAAGTGAAGGCAGAGAGGCAGAAGTCTAAGGGGATGATGCAACCATTGCCCATACCAGAATGGAAATGGGAGAACATCACCATGGACTTCGTCACTGGACTTCCAAGGACATCCAAAGGCAATAATGAAATCTGTGTTGTTGTGGATCGTCTTACAAAGAATTCACACATCATTGCTATTCGAGAGGATTTCTCTTTGGATCAACTGGCACAGATATATATCAGGGAAGTGGTATGGTTGCATGGAGTACCACTATCTATTGTGTCTGACCGAGATCCAATATTTACCTCTATGTTTTGGAAGAGTCTTCAACATGCTCTGAATACTGAACTGAACTTCAGTACGGCCTATCATCCTCAAACTGATGGCCAATCTGAGCGGACTATCCAAACACTTGAGGATATATTGAGAGCGTTCTCAATGGACTTTAAAGGAGTATGAGATCAACATCTTCCTCTAGTTGAATTCTCTTATAATAATAGTTTCCACTCGAGCATCCAAATGGCCCCATATGAAGCCCTGTATGGGAAAAGGTGTAGAACACCTGCTTGTTGGGATGACGTCAGTGAACGTAAGCTGCTTGGACCATAAATGGTCGAAGAAATGGTGGAGAAGGTGAAAACCATTCAGCAGCATATGAAGGCAGCCCAAAGTCGACAGAAGAGTTATGCAGATAATCGTCGACGAGACCTTGAGTTTAAAGTCGGAGACATGGTGTTTTTACGCATATCTCCGTGGAAGAAGGTCATGAGGTTTGGAAAGAAAGGGAAGTTAAATCCAAGGTACATCGTCCCCTTCGAGATTCTTGATCGTGTTGGGGCTATGGCATATCGACTAGCACTTCCACCTACTATGGCCAAGGTGCATGATGTCTTCCATGTATCCCTCTTAAGGAAGTACATACCAGACCCTTCACATGTACTCTCTTCCAAGGTGGTACAATTGGAAGATGATCTTTCTTATGAGGAGCAACCAGTGAAGATCTTAGATCGTAGAGAAAAAGTTCTATGAAATAAGACAATGCCCCTCGTCAAGGTGTTGTGGAGAAACCACAAGTTTGAAGAAGCATCTTGGGAGTCAGAGGATATGATGAAGCTAAGTTACCCACATTTGTTTTAGTGTGGAAAAAAGGAAAATTTCAAGGGCGAAATTTCTTGAGGGGGGAATTTTGTAACGACCCAAAGTTTCATTAATGGAAAATCCCTCTTGATCCAGTTAAATGTTTCTTTATGAAAAATGTTTTTATAAGATGTCAACTTGTTTAGTTTTACGTTAAGATTTGTGACCGTTACTTTTATAGTTGTTGAACAGTGATCATCTGAGTAGTATAAATATAAGGCTTTAACGAACCCATTTCTACTCAGACAAAGGAAGCGATGGCCTCATTTAGTAGAATTTCCCATTACGAAGCCCATTTGTCAGAGCTCAAAAAAGAGGTGGCATCTTTGGGAATTTCCCTTGACCAAGCCCAAGCTGAGCTTCATCAAGTCAAGCTCGAACGTGATCATCTACGGGAAAAGTGGAAGTTGATTGAAATTACCACTCGAGCGATGTTATCCGAGACGCCCCACGAGTCTGTCACCATAACACACCTTACCCTTAGGTCTTATGCGGCTATTTTAAGGGGTTATGTAACAAATAAGTAGAACCATGTTCATGTACATTATTTTTGTTTATAATAATGAATATAATTTCTAGTCATTTTTGATACATTGTAATTAGTTTTTAAAGTACAAATGGTGTTTTTAGTTATTATTTAATTAAGAATTATATTTTATTAAATTAAAGGATTTTTGAATTAAATAATATTTTAATAAAATATTATTATTAATATTAAATTAATTTTTTTTATTAAGTATAAATGATCTTATAATTTTATGAAAGCAATTAAAATTTTTATTAAGGTTTGAAAGCCATTTCTGTCAAAACCCGTGAATTTTTTTTATAAATGTCGGTTTTTATTTTAAAACTAAAAATTCACATATTTAGAAAATTATTTAGATAAAATAAATATTATTTTTTGGAATCAGGACGTCAAAATTATCCAACGGTGAATTTTTCATAATTTTCTGAGACAGTCACATTTTTGGTAAAAATTAAATACCATTTAAATATATATAATGTGTTTTATGACATCATAATGACCCAAGGGTGATGTAATAAAATTACATAATCCATATGTTCGGCCAATATGTGTTTTATCATTAAAATAATGAGGTTTTGGGTTTGTTTGACTTACTTTTCAAAGCATTAATGGAGCCCTCAAGACTTATTCAACACTTTGCCTTTTTAAATTAATTTCCATGGGAGTGTGACTCACTTCCACATAAGCAACCATAATATTTTAATAAGTTCGGACCTTGGCCTTGTAAAATATTTTTTTTCCTCTTTCCTTTTCCAGAAACCATGGGCAAATACCATTGGATGGTTTGTGGTTTGGATTATTTTAATATAAGGGGTCCCAAACCTAAATAATAAAGAATTCTCTCACCTTTCCTATATAAACCCACCCAAGCTCCCACTTCCTCCTCACTAAAATCCCTTGGAGTTCGTCCAACCTCTGCCCTACTCTCTCTAGAATCCTCCCAAGGTGCCCCAAGCTCCCAAGAAGCCTCTCACAAGCCTCTCTCTAGCCTTTGGAAGCACACTTCCAAGTAAGGGGTTTTCTTCCTTTCTCATTTTTTTGTCAATTTTCTTATGTTGTATTGCCCTTTTTAATTCAATTATGAATGTTGGGGTATGGTTTCGCACCTCCCCCATACTGCCCTCTTATTGTTTGAATGATGGGAGAACCCTTTCTCTCTCATTAAATGCCTCCCATGTACACCCGTTACTATGCCGAAATTCTGAAAGGAACTTCTCTCTCTTCTTTTACATTCAAGAAATACTTTTGTATCATGAATCTAAATTCAATTTCTATTGTTGGGACATGTATATATATGATCTCCTTACTGTACATTACATGTAAATATGATGAGGAACCCATTTCTCTCTCATCAACCTTTTTTATGAATTCTTATGTCATGCCGTTACGCTGCCAAAATCACACCGATTTTCTAAGCCAATGTCTTTGTGTAGTGAATACCATGCCCATTTCTCCATCAAGGGTATTCACCTTTATGCACATTTACATATTGATTATAAAGTTTCATGTATGAATTCCACATTCCTTTATCGTGGAAGAAATGATTATGTTTTATGAATCCATGTTTTATGATCCATGTGGCACACTTATGCATGAAATGAAATGTTTAAGAATGGTGTGCCCTTTATAGCGCTCCAATGCATTGGGTAAAGTATAGTATCATGATACGTCATGTGCAATGTGTTTTTTTACTCATGCTAATTCAAGTGCAACGAGGGTTTACTCGTGCTTCAAGTGCAATGAGGGTTTACTCATGCTCCATGTGCAATGAGCCTTGGCTCATGCTAATTCAATGTTAAGTGTTCTTGCCACATTTCCATGTTATGATTATCATGCTTTATCATGCCTTTATGTTCATGTTTCTCTTATGCTCTATTGATATGCCTATTTTCTAACTTGTAATGTACTCCCTTACTGGGCTTTATAGCTCACCCATTTCTTATGCATGTCCTCAGGTTATCCCATGCAATGCTAAGTACGAAGGAATGTAGTGGTCATGTAAAGGAAGTTTTCAATAAAGATGTTGTATTTCATGTTTAAAGTTTTTATGTAATGATCCTAAACCCCAAAGACACTAAACCTCTCGATATTATTTGTTGTATCAAGTGAAGTTTTATGTAATAAATCATGTTTAAGATGTAATAAAAAGCAGGGTTGTCATGCCCTCCATTCCGTCGTCCCTCTGAGTATGCATTTTCTCCCCTGATACATGATTTTGTCTATTTTGTCATTACGCTTTTGTTATCCAATAGCTTGGGTTGTGGTTTTGGGGGATCAATCATGTGATTTAGGGACTGATTATAATGATTTTTTGTAAACCATGATTGTCTAGGGTTTCTTTGAGATGTGGTTGAGGTGTGATCGAGATTCCACACAGGATGCTGGAAATTGCTTCACCCCTGGAAGGTGGTTATTTGCCTATCATTTCATATATGATTCTATTTTCTTGTTTAATTAATTTTTATCATGTTATATACTTTAATTTTGTGGTGATAAAGTCTTTAATTTAAGGATTTGATGAAAAAATGGTTTGGGAATGATTTTCTACATGAAATTGGTGTGATGTTTTTGGGAAATGTTTTATGAGTTGTTTGAAAGGTGAAAACCATGTTTTCAAAGGAGAATAATGTATGGATAGGGTTGGAAGTAAGTTCTTAAATGAAAATGACATAAATTATCAGGTTGTATGTTTCATGAATCTCACAACATGAATTGATAATTTTTTTGAAACATTAAAGGCATGTTTTGAAAATGGTATTGGTACATGTTTGTTTTTACTAAGGGGCATGGTCAGTGGAATTGATTGATTAATTCATGTTCTTATTGTGTTTTATAGAAAGGGATTTTGTGAGATGTGTATGTGATAGTATATGGATTTAAAAAGGGTTTTTTTGAGTAAAATATAAAATGGATTAGTATTGGCATATTGGTCTTTTTGTACACTTTTTAGTATGAGTTATGATTTTTTTTAATAATGGGAATATTGTTTTGGAAATAACTTATTTTATGTGTGCATTCAAACAAGGGGTCTTAGACCGTGGTTTTGAGTGAGTAACTATGTTCCTACCATATTTCTTTATAAGTGGATTCTTATGAATTAAAAATACTTTTTAAAAAGGGTTCTTGGAATATATACCATGAAAAGTGGTTTGTTCATTACATTGATGATTTTTGGTCCCCTATATGTTAATTAGATTGATTAGTGTCTCTTGTAAGGGTCAAACACTCATACATATGTATATATATATATATATATCTTCATTGCACATATTACCTCAAGGTGTGGATATTTTTTTCATTGGATTAAGGGGTATATATATAGGGATGTATGTGCGTGTAATTATGGAGCGATCTTCGTCAAAGGCATCGGGTGATGAATTGCTAAGATCGGTTCTTTCCCTTTAAGGTAGGATATCTATGCATTAACCATTATGTTTAATAATTTATTTTTAATTTTTTTTATAGTTTTAATATTAATTATGGATATAGAATTTTTATTAGAATTTTATATCATGAAATGGAAGGTTTCTCACCTAAAATATATTTCAATAAATGACTTTATTGTATTCATAAAATAAAGTTCTTGATGAAGTGTCCCATTGGCCATTGTAAATGTGTTTAAGATTTAAAATGTTGTTTTGGGTTTCTTAAATGGGTTTCCAAGTGTGTTTCTGGTTTTCAAAGTGGCGTGTGTGTGGTTTTTTAGGAAATTGCTTAGAATATGATGGTTTAGTGATGCCGAGTTGGCACTTTAACCATTATTTCATCAGAAACAACTTTTTAAAATGGGTCCCCACATTTTTGTTTGATGAAATTTTGGTGTTTTATTTTTTTGGGACTACCATTATGTAATGATGGATTAATGTAAAGGGAATTAATCCTTGGGGTAACACGTGGGTAACGTTATTGTGTGTATTAAATTGTGTTTGTTGAATGAAATTTTGACTAGATACATGCTTGACATTGTTGGATCACAAAATTATTAGTTTCAGCATGGGAACCTCGCATAGTGAGTGAATTTTCAATGAATGACTACATCACTAGTTTAGATTATGCCCTTGCTAGTTGCCTTAGTATGGACTATCTGGTTTGGGATTGGGCCACTTGATCTGGGCATGTAGGGAAATAATCGAGCATTTGGGAATTATGATGTCATCAGGTAAGGCATGACTTCAAGATGAGTCAAGTGTATAGTGTGTTCTAGATTATTCATGAGCTCCTAGGTTTTGTAATATACTTTAAAAGATAGTTATATCTGGTGGATAATTGAGGTGAATTGTTTGGTTGGTCACTCTTTCTAGCTATTTTCCATTTCCCTTGTGTGATCATTGATTTTTTATCATTTTTGTGCATCCCTTTGTCAAAAGTGATGAAATGATATTCAAATTTTTGATGAAAATGGTTTGGAAAAGGGTTTAAAATTCCTCCTTCTCTATCCATATCTCTTCAAATGGTTAAATATTCTTTCTTAGATAGGAAACTAGTTAAAATAAGGGGTCAATGGTCGATGATTTTTATTATCAAGAAAATGTTAGAAAAACATACTTTAATAAATTGTATTTCAAAACTATAATTAATGTTTCTTTACTTAATGGAAATTAATTGGGAATAGATTACATGGGAACACCTACTGAGTTTTAATACTCATGCCAATACCTAATTCTTATTTTCAGTCTCCGGTGAAAGGTTCATCATGATCACGATCACCGTGGACATTGTTATGTCTTGGGATTGGAGAGTAACCCATGGGGTCGCATGGTGTTTTAGTGGTCATCTATTTTTGTTAGTTTTATTTTATCATTATTTCATAGTAATTTAGTTTGGTATATATATTTTTGGCTACACATTTTTTTGCTGCTTTTGTTTATTTATATTGGGAGATATCATTCCGGTCATCACTATGTTGATAAGCATGGTGCTTGTCGCCAACCCGGGAGGATTGGGAATGCCTCTCGGGCCTTGTCGTGCACCAGCTCGGGTGATCGGTTCGTGGTCGACCCAGTTTGGTTCACGACAAAATTATACTTCTTTCACCTATGAATTTACTTTACATACTAATATTTTTTTATATCTCAACACTACACCTTTTCGATTCAATTTATTTCAGAAACCACTTTATTCCAAAGATAATTTTCCCTCTAGGGTTGGGTACCAACAAATATGTTTCGTTTTTATCAATTTGATTTAATTTATCATTCATAAAATCAACTCATTCTTGATATTTCATAACATCATCAACATATTTTTGTTTAACATTAGAATACAATGAGGTAAGAGTTTTTGTCTTCAGGGTTCTCCTATTTTGTATCTGTTGTCCATGATATGCAATGATTCTTTGCACATGGACATATCCAATAATTCTATGATAATGTGAATAATATTGTTCCTCATCACATAAAATGGATTAATCTTATTATATAATTTATAAATCTTCAACAAGTTAATCTATTTTTATAATTTATATAGTTTATCCAACAAAAACAATATCATCATCACTTATGAATTTTTCTTTATCTTGTAAAATATAAATGCCGTAAATTTTTATACATATTATTATATGATATTAAGAATAATTAACCATCAATTAGACGTCAATGATAAAAAATTATATTATCTTTGAGAGATTAGGTACATAATTAAATAATATTAAAATATATTTTATTTAATCATCATAATGAGGTCCTAAATTACTTTAATCCCTTACATATACATAGAATAACATAGGGAATACATGAATAAAGGGATGAGATAAAAATCATTATAAGTGTATAATAACAATAATAATGCTTTGAATATGGGTTTGAAGGCATAATAAGATGACATAAAAAACATGGAATATGAATAAAAATATAGAATCATAATATATTGAACATGGATCATGTAATCATGGAATCATAGAATCATGGGAAAAACATACAACATGACATAATCACGAGTCATGAATAACCACTAAGAACATTAAAAATGTTTAGAATGAGTCAAGTCAAACCACTAAGAGCATTTTACATGATTATCAGGAGTTATGGCTAACCACCAAGACCATTTCACAGGATTATCACGATTCAAGGTTAACCAAGAAAAAAATTTCAAATGATTAGCATGAGTCAATGCCAACCAGCCAAACCATTGCACATGATGTCTCATGAAGCTACAAATTACCTAATTCATTGGAGCACTATCTGGGAAAACCCATCATAAAATGTTTATGAATATGTGTTCCACATAAAGAGTCATACATAATAAATAAACATAAGGGTTACCCATGAAATGAAATCAGTATCGTAATCATATCATAAGGAATAACAAAATAGCATGTAAAAGTGTCAATGAAAGAGCGTACATAAAGTATACATGGACATTATTTAGGTAAAAATAGGATAGGTTATGATAAATTATGTCCAGATGAAGTGAAAAAATAAAAAAATATTGTTTAATAATCTTTAGAAATGAGCCAATTTGTTGCAATTTAACGGAATATTTAAATGGTTCTTTATAAAAGAAAAGGTATAATTTTTTGTATAAAACTAGAAATGAACCAAGATAGATTTTAATGATAAAAGGGATGATTTTAGAAAAAATAATTGTGACTTAAAAAAGACAATGGAGTTCACTTGAAAATGGGTAAGAAATATGGATGTTCCCTTGAATCGAGCTAACATACTATGATTAATTATTAAGGGGACCTTTTTAAAGACATGTATTTTTCCAAAAGAGTTGGATGATATGTTATAGATACATGAATTTGGAACATTTAATCATAATTTAAAATATTTACATAAAAATATAGAATAATTACATTTGGTTAAAGAGGGTTAAAGCATAAACTGAATGAAAAATGTAGGATTGGGAATAACCCCTTATCGTGTGTCTAAAAGTATTCCACACTTGTACTTAATGTCCAAGATATAAATTTTAAATATATTCATTAATTAATTACTAATATATTATACATTTATTTTATTTAGAATAATTTTATTATGTTCGTTTATTTATTTTTTGATGAGTCATATGATACAATTTTATCGTTCAAGAGCATTCATCTCCTTGGTTTTCATTATCAGTATAGTAGTTTACTTGAATGGAAAATCATGTAAAATGATAATAGTTATCCAAAAATAAAATTATATGTTATTAATGAAAATAAAATTTATTAAATGATCTTATATATCAAATTTTCTATATGTGAGGATGATTAATTGGACAAATTTTAAAGACAATCGTATAGATTATTTTGGCGTTCTTTCGATCATCCCAAACTAGTAATTTTATTAATTAATAACATATATATATATTTGTTACATAACATTAAATAATATATAATGTAAATATTATAAAATTTTATAACCATATAAATTATTTTATTCCTTTAATTTATAGTGGTAAATGAAATTTTAAACTCATCCTCATTGACTTCGATAAATTAACACATCACAGACGATGTTGTCATTTTTAGAAAATATGGGTGGGGAAAAGTAATGGTGATGGATTATTCCATTAAAAAAAGAAAAATACATTATATGTTAGATACTAGAGTAATCAATTCACTGGAACAAGGATATGTGATTATAGATTAATAAAATATATGAATTTTTGAATGAAATTAAATGAAAATGATAGAGGTTTTTACCTCTGGAATTATTCTCCTCGATAACCACTTTAGAGGAAATGGGGTTTTTATTTTCCAGAGACTAAAGACTACTAGTTGCCGGGAAGAGACATAAGACGATTTTCTTTCATAATTTGGAAAATCTTTATGGCCTTTTAAGTGTGAGGAGAATAAGTGGTGAGGGGTAGTAGTTATAGTGGAGGACATTAGTGTTTTTTGAATATTTTATCCATTTTTTTTATTATTTTGGTTCAACCCTATGAATAGTTTGATTACCATAAATATATAAAGTAAATGGATAATTATAGTTCCATATTATGAGATTTAATAATCCAAACATTAATCACGACTCAATAATTCTTATATTTCTTAAATACCATAAATTATTGTTTTTCAAAATTCACAACAAAACTCATCAATTTTAGAAAAATACCCAAAATCTCCATAATTTTATTCAACATATAAAATTAAAAAAGGACTATATTTTAGATATATAATTTTCTATATATTTGAAATTTAAATATTATTTAAAAACATCATTTAGTCATAAAATATCTATTTTAAAATTACTGTCGATATTATAACACTTTGAAAATTTAATTAAGGTCTCATAAATTTATATTTTAAATATAAGAAAAAATAAATTTATGAAACTATTTAATGAAAATAAATCTTATATTAAATAATTAAATAAAATATAAAATTGTAAATAAACACTTATTTTTTATAAAAATACCAACACATAAATTTTCATTATCAGTACATTTATTTACATATACTATGATATAAATATATCATATTTTCATTTATAAGATACCTACATTTTATTTATTATTTCGAGGTGATGTTAGTATTCTCTTTTCTAGTTTACATTTTATAATGACCACAATACTCTTCCAACATACAAATTATTATTCCATTTGTATAGGTCCCTTATGTTCTATAAATTCATCTATTTCATTCATAGTTCACTGATAAAGTTTATATTTTATTTTCTATATGATTTTATTTGTTTTATACTATATGAAATAATTATTAGAATGTAATTTTCATTGACAAAATTCAGGTTTATTAAATTCTTCCCCACTTATGTAATTTCACCCTGGAAATTTTATTTTTCATACTATATTATAAAAAGGTGATGGTACTTCTATTATTTCAATCCATTCACTAGAAATAAAAAATAATATTTGGGATCCTGAATAATTATATAAGAATAATATTAAAAAAAATTGAAGAATATATGGATAAAATTTTATATGAAAAGAATATCATATCAATTGATTCCCTAATTTTCATTTTATGTTATCCATGGTGATAAAATTATCCCTATAGTTCTTACTAAATTACTCTAGTCCTAATCTCATAAAATAACAAGTCCATTCTCTGATATCAATGATATTTTATGAAGCCTTTTACACAAATTATTACATGATTTTAAACATAATTAACCTTCAATTAATAGACAAGGATCATAATGTATAATGTCTTTAAAAGATTAGGTACACAATTAAACAACATAAAATTTCATTTATTTATTATAAATAATGATATCCTAACATCCCTTAAAACCATACATTTACATAGGATAACATGTGGAATACATGAACAAAGGGATGAGATAAAAAGCCTATTTACGGAATAATCATAAGAATAAAACATAGAAAATCAGTTTGAAGGAATAACATAATGACATAAAAAACCTGGAACATGAAAAATCATATATAAGAATAACATACAGAACATGGGATCATGTAACAATGGAATTATAGAAATTTGGAAACAATATTCAATATGGAATAAGCATGAGTCACGACTGGCCACCAAGACAATTTTACATGATTATCAGGAATCAAAAACAACCACAAAGACCATTCCACATGATTATAAAAGTTCAAGGATAACCACAAGAAATATTTCACATGATTAACATGAGTCAAGGTTAACCACTATGACCATTGAACATGATTATAATGAGTCAAGGCTAACCACCAAGACCATTGTACATGAAGTATCATGAGACTAAACATTACCTAATGAATTAGAGTGATATGTGGGTGCACTCATCATATAATATTTATGAATATGTGTTCCACAAGAATAATCAATCATAAAAAAAATATAAGGGTTACCCATGGAATGAAATGGTTATCATAATCATGTCATAAGGAATAACAAAATAGCACAAAAAAATTCCATAAAAGGGTGTATTTAAGAATACATGGAAAATAATAAGGTTAAATAGAAGTAGTTAATTATAAATGATGAGTAATAGAAGTGAAAACAAGAAATTTTTTTTATGAAACTATATAAATGAGCCACTTTGGTGCATTTTAAGTGAAAATTTTACCGATTCATTAAAAATGAAAAGGCATATTTTTCAGAATAAAACCAAAAATTAAGCAACGTAGTATTTCATGATAAAATTAGTGATTTTATAAATAATAATTCTGAGTTAAAATATTTTATTTAGTGAACTTGAAAATGAGTATGAAATTGTTATGTTCCTTCGATTCGGTCTTGCATATCAGGACTAATTAAGAAGTGATCCTTATTAAAACATGAATTTACCCATAAAATTAAGATGATATGATTTGTAGACAAGAGTTTTGAAAATTTAAATTGAATTTATAATAATTATATTATAATAATGGAGAATTAAATTCAGTTCAAGAGGGAGAAAGAGTATCTTGAAGATATAATGGAGGTTCGAAAAGAATGGCTTACCATATGTCAGAAAGTGTTCTTCAATTCTACTCGAATGTCCTTGATAATAAATTTTATTCAATAAATTACTTAATTAAAAACCTATTATACATGTATTTTATTTAGTATATTTTAAATATTTTCATTATGTCCTTTTTTATGAGTTATAACATAAAATGTTATCGTTCAAGAGCGTTCATTTCCTTGGTTTTCATGTTCAGCTTAGTTGTTTACTTTTATAAAAAATCATGTAAAATAATAATAGTTATCCATATTTGAAATTATATGTTATTAATGAACTTACAAAATATTAAGTGGTCTTATATAAATTTTTTTTTTCATATCTGTGAATGATTCATTTGATAAACGTTAATGATAATCATTTATATTATTTTTTCTTTTTTTCGATCATCACGAACTAGTTTTGTATCAGGTATATATAATAGTTAAATAACATCAAATAAGACGTAAAAAAAATTATTATTATCATTTTTAACCGTAAAATTATTTTTTAAAATCCTTGATGGTGGTAATGGATATTTAGAACTCTTTATCCCCAAATGTGATAAATTAACACATCATAGACGATATTTTTATTTTTAGAACAAAGAGGAGGGGAAAAAATGGTGATGGATTATTCCATTAACAAAATAAAATTATTGTATTTGGGAGAAATTGGAGATGTAATTCCACTTGGTTAAGGGTAGGTTAGTGGATAACAGTAAAATATAATAAATTAAAAAGAAATTGAAATAAATAGAAAGAGGGTTTTACCTCTTGAATTCTTCCCATTAATAACCTCATTTGGGGAGTTAGGTGTGGTATTCTGTGGATACATAATGATATTGTACATGGGGAAGATACTACAGAAGATTTTTGGTCATAATTTGAGAAATATTATAGGATTTTTAAGTGGGATGAGAAGAGGTGATGAGTGGATGTATTTATAGTGGAGGAGAGTGGTGTTTTTTGATTATTTTATCAATTTTATTATTATTTGGGAACAAGACTATGAATTGATTTGGTTTGAATGAATATATTTAGTAAATGTATTTATTGAGTTTGAGAATACATTCTTACTTCAACTATACATCTTCCATGACTCAATAATTCATGTATTTTTAAAATACAGAAAATTATCGTATTTCACTATTCACAAAAATTCAACTGTTTTAGAAAAATCAAAAAAATTCACCACAACCATTTTTCAATATATTGAATTAAATAATGGAATCCATTTTATAGAACTAATTTTATAAATACAAGAAATTTAATTTACAATTAAAATCATCACTTAGTCAAAAAATACCAATTTTAAAATTATAACTCATTTTATAACACTTTGAAAAATCAATTAAGGTATTATAAAATTATTTCACTATCTTAAGAATAAACAACATTATTTTTTGAAACTATTTTATGTAAATATAGTTTTTTAAGTCATTATATTAATTATAAAATTTCAAATAAACATATTTTCTTTACAAACATACAATCACTAATTTATCATTTCAAAAACATTTATTTAATTATTATATGATATAAATAAATCATATTTTCATTTATAAATTCTGTAATTTTATTTTTTCATTGATTGGTGATCATACTATTCTATTTGCGAGTTTGTTGTTCTTAATGTTCACATTACAGTAAAAACATTTGTGTTACTATTCCATTGGTATTTCTTCTTTAATTTCTACAAATATATCTTATTTCTTTATTATTCATTTATAAAGATTTTATTATTTTCCATAGGTGATTTATAATATTTTAAATATGTATGATTAGGTAATTTACATTAATAAAGTTCTGGGTTGTTATATAAGAACTCTTTTTTTGACTACATGAAGATATATAAATTAGACTTATAAATGGTCTTTCCACTTCTA
The DNA here is from genome assembly GCA_963277665.1 of Viscum album. Taxonomy (NCBI): domain Eukaryota; kingdom Viridiplantae; phylum Streptophyta; class Magnoliopsida; order Santalales; family Viscaceae; genus Viscum; species Viscum album. The sequence goes on along the minus strand of OY728153.1, from coordinate 482,122,180 downwards.
TTATTATAATACTGATAACCTCTTAGATTTTGGGGATATCCGAGGAAGATCCCATAAACTATTCATTTTACAAATTTTCCAAAAATTTCAACATTAAACTTTATAACACAAGGGTTACCAAACACATGAATTTAATTCAAAATTGGAAATCATTTGTAATAAAACTCAAAAAGGAACATACGTAAATTTTTCTCATGTAAACAATGGCATTGAAACTGATATTTTTTTTCATTCCTCAAAAAAGATAGGTGGTATCATGTTCAACAAAAATTGTTTGAATCATCTCTTCCAAATAAATATTCTTTTATTATGCCAAACCATTTTAGTGTAGTGTGTATGAATTACTGAGTTCATGTATAATATTATAATTCTCCTAATAATATTCAATCACCTCATTTTTAAAATTAGATACCTAATATGTTTGTATATTTTTGAGATACAAAGCACACTATTATTTTATACATCTTAATTTCTTTTTAATTTTTTAAGGAATTATACTATTTTTTCATAAATATGACACTAGTTATGTGAGTGAATTCATTGGTAAAATTAATAATGTAATTATCTGTATTGGTTTATTTATTCCTAATAATCCGGCATAGATCTAGGGGAATTATTTCCAATGATTGTGCTGATTGAATTTACATAATGTTTTTAATAAATTAAGAATATTTCCATTTAAAAAAATTTAGGACATCCAATCTATTTTTGTTTTCATAAAATGAACATCATGAAATTTTTATCATTGCATAATCGTTTTTTTCTTCTATTAGTGAAGCTAGACAAGGTATTTATTCCATTATTGAAATCTATTCTTTTATGCATTGACAACCTGAATTTACAGAATTAATTAATTGAAATAAATTCCCCCCTTCTTGCTCTCCTCTATTCAGAATTATTCCATAATCATGTTTCTTAATGAAGAACCTATATTTATAAAAAATCAATTCCTTCATAAAAAATTTGTGAAATAATCAAAACTTTTGTCAAATACATCAACATAAAGGGTGTTTTTCAATTTTATCATTTCATTACCATTAACTATTTATCCAACTCCTTCAATTTTTATTCACCCACAATTTCCTATATTAATTGATCCTATATTTAAATAATTAATATATTTTATGATTTTAAATATCCAATCAAATTAGATGAGAATCTATAGTCCAAGATCTATAGTATTTCTACTTTTTATGCTTTAAGTTCCTCCTCTACAACTAAGTCTTTCTCCTAATATTTCCTCTTTATATTTTGAGGATCTCGAGTACTAAAATCATATATTTTCTTTCAGGTAGAAGGATTTGACATTAAATTTCATGTTGACCGAGAAGGTCATTCCTTCTATGAACTTTTTCAATATTATCAATCATGATATATTTATTATATCCATAATACATAACATATTTCTAAACATACATCAAAACACGGAGTTTAATCCCCATAAAAACTTATTTACCAATCTTTTTAGGAAGGTTATGAAATTATAAGTTAAACAAAAACATTTTTTCTGTATACCAAAATTCTCCAAAATAGAACCAATTGATATCAAAATCTTATTTTCCATTAAAAACAATATGTGTTATAAAAATGTGTTCTAGAATTGCAACATCATTTTGATCAAAAAACATGACTCATATTGGGATTTTTTTATATGCTCCAGAAATATAATTAATTATTTTATATATCTTCTTATATTCTCCTGATTCACTAATTGTAGTAGATTTAGATCCAAATCATGGATTTCCATAATTTACATATTTGTGAGAATAATTTTATTTAGCTATAGAGTTGGTCATTTCTACTTTCTTCATCTTCACGAAATCTTTATCAATTGTTTAAAAATTAAAATAATCCTAGTATGATTAAATTTATTGATCTTATTATGATTATTTCTTTATTGAATGCTCTACATATTCTTGAACAGATTTTTGAAAAATGGATCTGGATATATTCAGTTCTATTTCATCACTGATAATTTTATTTTGAACAAGAAACATCCCTCTCCACCTATTTCAAATTTTATTCAAAATTTATAGTAATAATATTTTTAGTATAATCCGTCTTTTTATGTCAAAAATTTACTTTATTAATATTAATCTTTATTTGGTAATGATGGATTCCTTTTAATTGGATTATTGATGTTCATTTTTATTCATTATGATTTATTTTTCTAATTTAAAGGCCATTAAGAGAAACTAAATTCATTAATTCTTTAATAATAATTCATTCTCAATCACATTTACTTAATAAATTATTTCATCACTAGTAACCATTTTCTTATTTACATTAGTAACAAAATTTTTTCACCATCTTCGTCGTCAAATGATGTATCATCTTCTACTTTTTTCTCTTTATCATTAATTTATTTAGATAAGATGTTTTGAAACAACCAATGCCTTACCATCCCATTAAATTATCAATTTTCGGTGATGGATTTTTTTTGGAGAAGGCTTGATGAGGTTCCATGGTGGTTGGAGGTGCAGCTACGCTACATTAGGAAATTCACATCTTGAAAGAGCTACATGACATGGATTGGTGGTTCATAGCTTCGATAGCCAGCCAGTTTCATGGAATGTTTATAGCTGAGGGGGGACCCATGAAATGGATTCACATTGTGAAAGTAATTCATGATTATTAATTAAATAAAGGCTGAGGTTACATGATTTTTGGTCGAATTTGGAATTTTTGGAAAACATGTGGATTTCACGTTGTGAATGGAATACATGATGTGAAATCGATACAATCCATGTTATTTTATAACCCTTTCAGTTTATTACTTTTTATATGGTCATACCACTTTTCCATCGCATTATGGGTGAACCCTAGGTGGATCTAATAGTATTTTCTTCCCCATGGTCTTACTTCGACCCAGTGGTTCTGGTGGATGTCTGTTGGTGATTACTGATATGCCATTCTCTTCTTCATTGTATTTTTTGTTATGTTCTTATCATGGGGATCCTCTTTAGTGGTTTATATTTTTTTTTTGTGTTTTTCAATGTATTTTTAATAATCATTATTGTAGTTTTGATAAATTCCTGATATTTTAATCCAGTTGTGATTTCTAGGAATTTCTTCTTGGATATGTGGTGCATAGTGAGTCGAAAAAACATCATTAAGGTTGGGAATCCCACATTTCTCACTTTTGTGTATCAGTAAAGGGTTGATTAGTCTTATTTATATATGGATGATTGTTTTTTATTACTTAAACCATATAAATTAATCATTTAATTGAAATTTATGTTGAATGGGAGTGTTTCAAATTATTTTACATCATTAAGATTAATATGATATTGTGTTTGTATGGCCTGAATGCCTCCCTATAAATCATCTTTGGTGGGATCCTTTTCTGGAAATGTAGTTATTGGGATATGTAAAAATTGTTTCATGTTATTGTGATATCGCTCCAAAAAGGAAATTTTCTGACCAATTATATTTGTCTAATGAAATGGTTTCCCCTGGATTAATGGATTGTGTGATAAGGACTCTAAAATAAAGTGAAATGTGATATAATCCCCTTTGTTAAATCTTTAATATGGTATTTTATGTGCTGTGATGTGTTGTTGTAATATGGTTTGGGGTTATATGATGTTTTTTTGTTTTTTTTGGGGTGGTGAGGTGATGGTTTTTTGGTTGGGAATTTGTGGTGACAAGGTGATGGTTTTGTTGGCGTTTCTTTTGTGGTGTTGAGGTGATGGTTGTTTGGCCAAGACGTTGGGGCGGAAAGGGGATGCTTTATTTAACTATCCTTTTCGAGAAGCTTGGTGATGGTTTGTTTAGATGTTAATTTGTGGTGGAGATATATTTCATATTTGGCCATGCATTTGGTATGACAAGTTGATTGTTCAATGGGAATGATGATTTTTTTGGGAGGTGTGGTTGTGTTATGCAAGATTCTTAGGTTATGATGGAGTAATTAATTATTAATTATTGAAATTTCTGGGGTTTGTTTAGTTTAATTGGATGGAAAGGTCTAATGAAAAAATAAATTATTGGATATTTGGTTAAATATAGTTTTTAGAAAATAATGAAATGAATGGTATGGATAATGAATTTGGTTGGTGGTGTGTGATGTGGATTGTATGGTGTTATGCATTTAGAGTTTATAGTGAATGTGGGGATGTTGTGGGTTGGTTAGAGTTTTTTTGTGAACTCATAGGTTGGGATTGTATATGGATACATTTTAATACTTGTATATTCCTTTTGATTTTTTATACACACCACACCTGCATTAAGAACAATGTGGTAACACCCATATTTTTACAGAGGGGGTGTTTATTCCTAACATCCTCGTGATGAGGATAGATTTTTGGATAATTTCTTACTCTTCTAGTTGAGTATATAAGAATAGGATGTGATGGATGAAGGTCTGTTATTGAACTTGGTGATGTAACCTATGTTTTTGGGTGAGATGTGATTTGACTGTTTTATGGGGGTGGTGAACTAGTGTTATCTTGTGAGATTTGATAAGACCATGTTGTAGGGTGGTGGACTATGGGTTTTAAGGTGAGATTTGATATACATATTTTTTGAGAGTCTTATAGTGGGGGTCGTTCAACTAAAGAGGTTGGAAAAAACGTGATGTCCTTCATCTTTTGGATACCCTATAACTCTAGTAATGATATCTCATGTTATGAAATGTCCCAAGTGTATGTGGGTGTAATGTTATGTAACCATGTGGTCAGGTGGTGATATATTTTAATCAAAAGGGATGAGAGCACCATGAAGTAAAACATTGGGGTGTGATAGTGTAAAATCAGTGGGAAAGCAGTGTATGGTACCCTTTAGTGATATGCTTATTGTAATTTTACTATACTAGGATTCTGTTATTTTTTAAACATGCCTTAGTGAGGTTGGGATGGATATTTGACCTCTATATGTGCTTTTGATTCTTTTGTTTAGTCATAGGTTCATTATTATGTTTCTTCCACAAGTTCATGAGATACATTGATTTTAATACTATGTATAATTTAATGCTCACCCAATGTATATGAATTAATTTCCAGTTTTTGGGAGGATTACACAGTCTGTGGACATTACTAACTCGTATCATTTAACAATTGTAATTTTACTTATTTATCTTTTTTGGGTATTTAATTTTGAGACTTTTATCTATATATGTGTTATTTATACATTCATTTTGGGATGGTCTTGGTTTATTTTCACACTACTTCATGGAGTTTACTATGGATGATTCATGTTATCTATAGATCTTATATTAATATATAGTCTAATGACTCCCATTTCGTGAGATTTTTATTCCCTTTGTGCTAGTCTCCATCTCGGTGCCTACTAGAGGAGGGACATGGGGTTTATTATCTCTCTACACTAATTGTGGTATCTTTTGTGGGAGGGGATCATGAAATAATGGTATTAAAGGTGACAGTTAAGAGATACGATGGAGCTGGAGGTAGAAAAAATGTGTATTTCATGGGTTGGTATGGAAATACTGATATTTGGCTTTAGTACATTAGATATTCCATGGAGACTAGCTAGGATATAAATTATTATGTCCCCCTATGATTCAATGTATGGAATCTAAACTTAATAAACAACCAAGTTATGTGAACCTGTTTTCTGGGTAGATACCTAGGAGAGGTACATTCATCATGAGGAATTGTGTTCTAGTTTGAGTTGGATTATATTGGGAATGATTAAATGAATAGAGTGAATTAAAATGAATTTAAATAAATTTACATACTACACTGAGTTAATAAATCTTGGTTTCCTCTTTCATTTATGGTTCCTAGATGTTGTCTACATGTGGTTGAGGAAATATAGGTTCAACATGCTAATCTGGTTGATCATCATGGGGTTGATCTAGAAGAGGAGGACGAGGCTTGGTAAAGGTCGTTCCATGATTTTCATCAATTGTATTTGGGGATGTAAAAGGGAAGTGTTTCATATGTGTAGATAGAGAGTTAGCAAGACGATTCTAGGATTACTTTTAGTTTTATCAAGGCCCTGGTGTGATATTAGGTCTCCTTGGACGTTAGTAAGAGGTTAGGATATGTGTGTTAGTGGTGGATATTGTATCTAGATGAGAAAGATTAAAATGTTTCATGGGTTTACTTTTAGAAAGAGTTATGGGAAGATTTCCTTTCATTGAAAATGGTGTTTGTAAAGATGTAAGAGATTTTATCTTTCTATTATAGGAGTATGTTAATTTTGGAGCAGTTAATCAAGTTCAAGGTCCTTCTACATTTGTTCCTCAATTTTATTTATATGTGGAGTCTCATGTGAGACGTATTGAGGAGAAAATTCAACCTTATATCAAGTATGTAGTTACTACTTTTATGATTCCCCCATAAATGGAAAATCAGAAGAAAGAGGAGGAGGTCAATTAGATTCACTAGTGATGAGGTTTTCCATGATAGGGGAATTGAAAGGGTTCCTTGAAGTGTAGGGTTATTAGTGGTAGGTCTTAGGAACAAGGACATTCGATGTTTTGTGTAGTGAGGAGTCAAATTCAAAATATTCCCTTCCAGCCTTTTGGGGCCAGTGGTTTCCATGATTTTTTGGGATAATTCAATATGGTGTGTTTTTTCTATGGGGTTCATGGCCATCTACTGAATTGGTTCCTTATGGTTCTTCAATCTCAGTTTGGAGGAGGTGGATGGGTTCAATTCCATCCATAGTATCTATTTCTAATGATATTGTTTTAGAAACAAGGGAAGTAGGCTTACGCGCAACCAGGTGTAGATTGAGTGGGTTGAGGCTGACCTTATGATGTTCCTCATGTTGAGGGACATCATCCAAAGCTTGGTTTTGGTTTGGTCATTAGCATAGTGGTATAGGAGTTTGGTTTCTTCAATTTCCTGATGTGAAGGTAGGAATAGTAGAGGGTCCAAAGATCATTTCTGGTACACAATGTTTTTCATATACCCGTTTTGTAACATTTTTGACATAGAAACTTAACACTCCTTTGTTTCATGCACTATAGTGTGTTCTCTAGGATAATATCCAGATTCTTCCCATTTCCCCACTGTTGTCTTTTCTAGTTGGAGGATAAACCAACTTTTTTTTATGAGTCTTAGGGGTGTAGAGTGATGATGAGGCCATCTTTATCTCATGGGGATATTTTATCACTATATGTTCATCCATATGATATTATCATTGGCATCAATTGGTTGCATTCCATACATACTATTATTGACTGCTTCCGGAGGAGATTTTTGTTATTAAATATAGATGGCTAACATGTTTTTTTGTTAGCAAGAAAGTTATTCCAGAGAAAAGTATGTGTGTGGAGTCCCATTATTATTTTATGGTGGAGATATCAGTAGAATCCCTGGTTGGGGGAGTTACTAAGGTTGTAGAGGAGTTCCTCAATGTTTTTACAAAGGAGTTTATGACACTACCTCATCGATGTGATCATGAATTCATGATTGACTTAGAGCCTGGTGCTTCTCTAATTTTTATGGATCCTTATTAGATGAATCCTTCTACGTTTTATAAGTTGAGGATTCAAAACATGATTTAATGCATAATGGTTTTATCCAGCACTTCGTGTCACCATTGGTTTCTCTATAGTTAATCTCTAAGAAAGAAGATGGCAGTTTGAGGTTGCGTATAGACTACTAGAGGTTGAATTGGGTAATGGTTAGGAACTGTTACCCTCTTCTAGGAGTTCAAAATACATTCAACTAGTTTAGAGGGTTGAGTAATTTTTTTCATATGAATTAGTATTCTGGAATTCACTAGTTAAGGTTGAAGGAGGGATATATCCCAAAGACTTCCTTCAGATGCATGTATAAGTACATTGAGTTGATATCAATTTTTTTCTGTGTTAAAAACACACAAGTTGTGTTCTTGTAGATTGTGTATTCTATGTGGTTTGAGTTTATTGAATATTTTTTCATCATATATATTAATTATATATTATTACACTTGAAGTGAGAGGTGGAGAATATGGAGCATCTCATAGCTATCTTACAGGTTGTTTGACCCCACCAACTATATGGAATTTATTCCAAGTGTAATTGTTGGACAGATAGGTGGATTTCATTAGGAGTTTGATGTCATGACATAGTGTGATTGTAGACCTACAAATCGTTTATGCAATTATTTCATTCGTAGTACCTCAGAATGTGGTAGATTTCTGTCATCTTATTGGTCTTGTAGGATATTATCAGAGGTTTAAGCCATATTTCTATCATTTTCCATCCCCATTGATAGCATTGACTAGGATGGACTAGGATTTTGTGTGGAGTGATCAGTGCTAGGAAGCATTCAGTTCCATGAGGTGTATGTAAGTTAGTGCTCCATTTCATTATTTTTCTAAGGAGGGAGTGATATTTAAGTTGTTTTGTGACACTTACTATATGGGATTATCATGCATGATGATGTAGCAGAGGGAAATAATCTATTATAGGTCTAGATAGTCATGTCCACAAATTCATAACTATAAACCCATGATCTTTTGATAGAAGCATCTATGTTTGCACTGAAGTTGTGGTGGCATTACCTCATTGGGGTTTTGATTGTGGACTTCATAAATCACATGATCTTGAAGTTCATATTTTATCAGTGTGATATAAATCTAAACTAATAGTGGTGAATGTATTTTTGTCACGATTATGATTTTGATATATCCAATACCTCAGGAAATGGAAATTTTGGTTCTAGTGCTTCGATTTGAAAGTAATAGAAGGATATTATTTTTAAATTCTGAGGATGTTTATAAAGGAATGGTAGAGTAGGAATCCTTGCACTAATATTAAAGGGAAGTTGATGGTACATGCTATTTTTTTTAGATGATGGCGTAGTCATATTTGATGTTGCAGGTGGAGGAGTCTCAATGTGTAGACTTGGATTGAGAGGTGATGCATGATCATGTTGACCATAGTGATTATCTGGAGTGATGTTCTGATGATGGTCAGAACCGGATGATGTTTTGTGGGAGTTTGTTTTTTCAGTAGTAATGTGTGTTGGATTCCTTTGTGAGTTTCATATCTTTCTTTTAGTTAGACACATAAGTTTCCAATATGTGTCGTGAGTTGAGGATAAAATTTTAGTGGTTTTGGATGATATGGGTCAAGGTGGAGTTCATGGAGAGGTGTTTGGTTTTCTAGTAGGCTTAAGGATGATCATCATGTTTCTTGTATGTAATTATAGATTTTAGATGTTATTTAGTGGAAATGTGATAAAATATTAATGGATTTCATCACTGGTTTCCCCCATGCTTTGGGGGATTATGATGTTATCTTGGTGGTCATTTATCAGTTTATGAAATCAACACAATTATGAGTGATCAATGAGTCAGGCATAGTGTATGATTTTTCTATGTGGTATGTGGATGAGGTTATGCAGAAGCATGGAGTTATGAGGTCCATTATCATATATTAGGAAATTAATTTTTACACCTTAGTCTCTAGAGGATTAATTTATTCTTCTGGAACTCAGTTACACCTCAACACTTCTTTCCACCCTCAGACAGATGGGATTATAGAGTGGAACTACCAATAAACTTGTGGATAATTTTTGGGCATGTATCTTGGACATTGGTTGAATTGGGTATGACACATTCCTTATGTTGAATTTGTGTACAAATATAATAATCAATTGTCTATCGGTATGGTCCCATGAAAATATTTTTATGGGTTACCATGTCGTTCTTTATTTTGCTGGATGGTGGTTGGGGAGGCAATAGTTCATTGTCCCAAGGTGGTGTAGAGCATGAATGAAATGGGTTGTATTATTTCTTATAGGATGAAATCAATACAAGACCAGCTTAGGTCTTATTCCTATCAAAGGAGGTTTACCTTAGATTTTGATATTAGATGCCACATATTATTGAATATTTCCACTCAGTGTGGCATGAAAAGGTTTTGAAGGGGGATTAATCTTTCTCCCATGTTTTTTTGGGCCCTTTGAGGTTCTAGGGAATGTTATTATTGTAATGTATTGGCCAAAATTTCAATTGTGACAAGAGAGGACCCACAAAATGTTACATGTTTATAATTTCTATAGGTTTCTTCATAATGAATCCCATGTAATTGTCTTTGGAGAGTTGGGTACCGAGGATGATGCATTGTTCACGGAGCGACTAGTAGAGTTCTAGGATCAGTAAAAAAATTTGTGAGTAAAAACCATACCATTGGCTCACATGTTGTGGCGGAATGGTGGTATATAAGAGATTATTTGGGAACACAAGGCATAGATTCATGCCTAGTTCCTAAATCTATTTTGATTTTTTATTACTCTATTTTCTCTATTGAGATGTAATGATTGGATATTATTATGTTATGATATTTTCTAATTTCTTAATGTAAGATGTATGATAAATTTAGGAAATATGATAAGAATATTACCAAATTCTTAATCAATATGAATTAAAAAAATGATAAATTTAGACCTATGTGGGTGAATTAGTGCCACATAGATCAAATAGTATCATTTCCTAGAGGATGGAATTCTCTAATTCATGTTATTGTGGTGGTGTGGTTTGTTGGTTTTAATGGATATTGGTTTGGTATGTGTGGAGGATAAATGGTTGTGTGGTCATTTTGATGGGTGAGGTAGTGAGAAAAAAGGTGTCTTGTGGCGATGAAGTGTGTTTCTTGGATGTTTTAGTTGGAGTGTCTGGCTGGTGGTAGCATTTATGAATAATGAAATCCCTAAGAGGTATCATGTAGGGGGTTGTTCGGACCCACTCCATTCTAGTATTGGTTTTGGATTCTTGAGGATGAGAATTATTTGATAAGTATCTAATGTAATAGTATGTTTTTTATGGACCCATTAAAGTTTAGGTTTTGGGTGTTGGAGGTGTTTCATAGGATGCTTGAGGATGTTATGTGGTGGTTGGAGGAGAAACAAAGCTTCGATGAGAAATTCAAATCATAAAAGGTGTTTACTACATGAATTGGTGGTTTACAGCTAGTGTATATTTCTAGTATCATTGATTTTATGTGGTTGAGGGGGGACCCCTGAAATAAATTCATGTCATAATTTTTATCCATGATGTGTAATTAAATAAAGGAAAAGGTGACACAAATTTTGGAAAAAAATGGAATTTTTGGGAAACCGATGGATTTCAGGTCATGAATGGAGTAAACGATTTGAAACAAACAAGATCTAGGGTATTTTTCATCCCTTTCATCTAATCTATTTTCATTTATTTATACCCCTTTTATCTTTTGCTTTAGGAAAACCCTATATGGATCTCAATGTTTTTTCATCCACCTCCCTTTTACTTAGATTTGTTGGTTTTGGTGGATGCATGTCGGTAGTCATCTGTATGCCCTTCAATTCATCATGGTTGTTTTTTGATTGTTCTTGTCTCTAAAGTATTTTTTTGTGGTTCCATTTTGGTTTGGGTTGGGGGTTGGGATGTTTTTTTAATAACCCTTGATGTAGTGTAGGTTGATCTATGAGTTTTTCATGCGGTTGTAGTTTTCAGGTGTTTCTTATTCTCTCGGTGATGTGGAGTGAGTTATAAAATCTTTTTTTGAGGTAAGGAATCCCTCCTTTTTCTCATTTGTGTATCATTCGGGAAGGGTTTACAATTTTTTATTTGTGAGGGATTCTTTTCAATGGTATAATCAAGATAGATTTATTAGTTAATTGAAATTGATTAGGAATGGTATATTTTCATAAATGTTTACATCATTTTAATGACCCAGGATTTCTGTGGATATTATTTTTTTAAATACATGGGAGTTTTATGAGTCTGTGAAAATTTTTGGCGCTTGATTCTGTGGCCCGGTTTTCCCGAAATAAATTTCTGAAGTTTTATTCAGGTACGTTTAGTAAACGTACGAGTGAGATTTTATAAATTTTGAACCAGTGCTCGGAATTGAAATCCGAGGGCACTGTTTTACTCACAGCGCCGGTATTCGCTTAATGAGACTTTGACTTCAATGACTGTGGGTTAAGTATAAAAGATAGTTTTTGGGTTTCGTGGAAGGTAATAAAATAAAGTGAGTTTACACATTATTTTATTAGAGCTTCCATTTGATGTGTGGTGGTTGAAACCTCCTCATAGAGGTTGGAGGTGGGACCACCACACCATAACCTCCCATGAGAGGTTATGTTGGTGAGGCCCACCAAAACTCAACCTCCCACGAAATGATTAAAGTGGTGGGGACCACCCGGGCTCTTAACCCATGAAACTCCCCATTAAAGTGGTGAAAACTAGTAAGCTTCACATTAATTTAGGGGAGCCTCTCCACCTCCCCTAGCCTTTAATTTGTGCCAATATCCCCTAATTAATTCATGACAAATCTCATGAATTAATTAGGGGGAGCCTCTTAAGTTAATTCCTCATTTTAAATTGTTGTGCCAACAAAATAATAGACAAACTCATTATTCTATTATTTTCATTTGGAATTTGGGTGGATGTTAGGAAAGAGTATTATTGGGATATGAGGGAATCCTCCCAACTATGAAAGAGGAATGCATTCTTACAACGACGAAAACTGGTGACGATCCTTCGTCGACTTCTTCCCCAGACACCTACCGACGTGGAACCACATCCACAACCATCGTGCGAACTTGGATGTGGAAGTGTGTGGCAGACGCGATGAACGACGACTAAGTCTTCTTCCCATGACTTCACCATCGATGCCCTACAATCTAAGTAGGGATTATTGCATGTTGATGATTTTCATTTGTTCTTCTCATAATCAAATGAAAGGAACCGATGAAATGTGATGTAATTAATTGTTGTTCATATTCATTTCTTGATGAACCAATTTATACCACCTCAAACGCGGAGGATGCGGGCCAACCTAAAATGGCGTGACATCCTCCGTCGATTTTCTTTTCTTGTGGTGTTCTTCAAATAAGAAACAAGGCGACGAAGAAGAAATGGAAAATTCCATGCTACCCACGTCCTCCGCGAACCTTGCCGCCCTCGCGGCACATAGGTGTTCCGAGCTAAACACTGCTGGCCTGATCTGTGCCGAACCAGCCCGCCCGACCACCCTTGGCCACCGGCCCACCTGCCCGAGGCCTGCCTATAACCCACATGGCCTGCTTCTGCCCACGCTGCCTGTATGCAGCCTGTCTGTTGCCCGGTCAGCCCGCCTGGCGCCCCACCGGCCTGCCAAGGCTGCCACCCGGCCTGCCCGGCCACCTTCCAGCCTCCTCGGTGCCCTGCCTGGCTACCACTCGGCCTTATAGAACCGTGCCCCGGTTCCTAGTCCGAGTCACCGAGCTACGACCCTCGTGGCACTGGCCGAACCGGCCTCCTCCTTCAGGTTGTGCCGCCTACGCAGCGACCTCCGGGTCAAACCGCCCCCGCAGTCCGTTGGACTGGGCCCAACATACCGGGCCGAACCTAGCGGGCTGACACAGCAGGTCTGACCGGGTCGACCCAGACGTGGTCAGCCTAATCTGGGTTGGGCCGAGTCATTCCAACCGGGTCAAACCGGGCCCATGCCCAATACCGAACCCTTTACATTCATTGGCATATCATTGACACTAGATGACCATTTGAAAAACTGTCAGCAGCGCTAGTTTTTTTGGAGCAGGACAATCCATTTGAGTATACCCCACTAGATTTCAGGGTAATGTTGAGATACAGACAGATTGGATCATACATGAATTCAATCACTCACCTGGGACAAAACAACTTCTAACTCACAGACCAGGTGTCTGATTGATGTGCCGTATGTTGCGTTGAGACCCCTATGGAAAGGGGGATCTTTGAGATACTTTTACGTTGGACTTCGTGAAAGTTGGAGTATCGACCTGTAGCTCCAGGATCAGACCCTCCCAGAGATAATCGAGCGGGGTATAGAGACCAAGTAGCTAGCTGAGACATGACGACTGCTTGACTGATTCAACTTAGAGTGATTCGACTAGCATTGTGGGAAGTTCCTGGTACATGGCGGCAGACCCATGGTAGAGAAGTTCCTGGTAGATTGCGGCAGACCCGTGGTACTCAACATGAGGTTTACCTATACAGTCTAATGGGGGGAGTGCCTGGTAGATGGCAGCAGACCCATAGTGGGGAGTGCCTCTATGTGTTAACGGCAGACCCACAGTACTGGATAAGAGGAGTACCTCGACAGTCCAAGGTTAGTGGGAAGTTCTTGGTTGTGGTGGCAGGCCCACTTTACTCGACAGAGGAGGAGTTCTCATATAGACGTGGTTTCGACAATTTGAATAAAAATCTTGGTTTGAGCTGAGTCACTAACTTTTGAGTTTACCTCATGATTGACACATATTACTTGATAAATTAGGTATATGTATGGGCATATACCTAAGTGTGGTTATCTATTGATTTCTTACATTGTTGTTTTATACCTTTAATTTTCAGCACTTCTTTTGTTTACAGTTTTACTTAGTGAATTGCATCGAGCTACTCTTTTGTCTGTGTTTATATTTTTTAAATGCAATGACTTCCTAGTTTTCGAGATTTACGCCTTTGGTGCTAGTCACCAGCCCCTGGCCTATGGAAGGCGGGCATGGGGTAGTCACATCACTGGCCCTGGGGGACTAGTCTTGACAAGTTGGTGTCAGAGGTTCCGGTTCTACCATAGAACATAGATCACTGTTCTTTCTTTTTTTGTGAAGAAATAGTGTTTAGGGGATTGTGTGTGGTTCTCAGTTTAGAGAGTCCAGTGTGGATTTAGCGGCCGATGTATCCATAAATCAGGACACTGACTACTGATCTCCGACTCAGTGCATGAAAACACTGATTGTGTGTGTGTTTTCAAAAGTTTTCATTATGTGAGATCAACTAGGTCAGCTCACTAGGTATAACTTTTGACCGTCTCACATATATTTAGGATGCCTCCAGACAGACAACCAGTTGGAGTTCCAAGATATTACATGATGATGGCCCACCGAGGGACGAGGCTCCGGTGCAGGGCCCTCTTACTGTGTTGGTACCTTCATATGGTGTACTAGCAGCACCACCACCCATTGGGCAGTAGATTCCACCAGCCACACTGGTGGACGGTGCAAGCCGACTGAGCATGTTTCATGAGTTCCAGTGGCAGAGGCCTTCAAGGTTTCAAGGTGAGACAAATTCCCAGGTAGTAGAGGACTGGATGGAGGTGATTTCTAGAGTTTTCTTCCTAGTTGAGAAACTAGTAGAGCAGATGGTGATCTTAGAAACTAGTATTTTTCAGTGAGTGACCATGAGGATGGTCAGAATTTTGATGAGGCTTCGGTACGTGGAACGATGCCTGAGATTGTTCCTTCAGGTAGTGTGTCAGCTATAACACTGCCTATTGGTCATCATTTACAACCGGCGGTACCAGTAGAGTACGCATGTAGGCTTAGTGCCTTACATGTGTTTCAAAATCAGATAACTCTTAGGTTCTGAGGTGAGCCCTACTCACAAGCGGCTGACCACTGGCTTGAAAAGGTGGCTGATAGTTTTCTAGAGCTTATACAGCTTCGGCAGGATGACATGTCTGTAGATGAGTATTCATCGAGGCATACTGATCGTTCCTGGTACTCGATGAATACGATATGATCGGTTCTTTGGGGCTCGGACTATCGAGAGGGGTGTGTATTAGGAAATCTGAGCCATAACCATTTCTCTAGATGCTAGAGAGAACCTTTTCAGTTGAGTGTTCTTTGGATGAGCAGATACATCCAGTGAATGTTAGTAGGTTGAAAGTATGAAACTGGTTCCATTCTCAAAGACTTGGCCGTGAAAGATGTTTCGGGAAGAGTATGTAACATGGACACATAGATTTATAGGGTAACAGGCATTGAAGTAGAGCTTGGCGACCAGCATGAGGTGGTGTACATTTCGATGTGTTACCACCACAAACCATTTTAGTCCCCACCAGGATCAGGGTGTTGGAGGGTAGGGGAAGAGAGTAGCTGCATGCAGTCAAGGAGTGTGACCCAAGGGCTCTAGGAATGATTCGAGGTATGAACTGTGTCTACTAAAAGCTGTCATATCAATAGACATAGGTACCAATCATTCCTTCCTTCCCTGAATCTTATCCCAGAACTAGAGTTTCCGGATAAACAGTTGAGAAGACCCTCACTTCTTGACATACCTTTGGGAGGAGACTCGATAATCTAACATATGATGATGGTGTGATATGACCCTTGTGGCAAGAGTTTCGGTTGGAACCTCTTGGTGGAAGCATCGAGGCCTTATGATGTTAGTTTGGGTATATACCGGGAAACCACAGTTCATACACATATTATCTATAATAGGGAAAAAGTTTGTGGTTTATCTACAATGATGGGATGAGCTTTTCCTTAGTCAGTGGAAAAAAAGGAAACCCAAGTAGCATAGGTTAAACTCATGCATATGGGGGTGCAACCGATCACTCCTGAGTCGGCCAACCTTACCCTCATGGTATCAGGAATTTGGAGTTTTCTGTTCCAAACATGAGTAACAGAACATGGGGACATATTTTCAAAAGTAGTATCCAGGATTACCCTTCCAAAAGGGAGAGAGACATATGCTTTGGATGGATACTACAAGAGGTTTGTTCCATACTTCTATAGTGTTAAAGCACCACTATCATCCTTGATGAAGAAGGGGAAACCCTTTTTATGATTAGAGAGATGCCAACAGAGCTTTCAAGAGATGAGGTAGAGGCCAACTAGTGCCCCCCCCATCTTGTGGATTCCAGAGGAAGGCATAGGGTACATAGTCTACTGTGGCGCATCAGGGACCGGACTCAGATGTGTCCTAATGCATGAGCGAGCAGTGATCGCGTATGGTTCTCGGCAGCTGAGACATCACGAGAAGAACTACACTACCCCTGACCTGGATTTAGCAGTAGTGGTCTTCACCTTGAAGATGTGGTGACACCATCTGATGGGAAAATGTTTTATTGTGTACTCTGATCACAGGAGCCTCAGGTATATCTTTTCTCAGAAGGACCTGAACCTAATACATCGGTGATGGCTTGAGTTCCTCCAAGACTATGACTTCGCGATAGTATATACTCTTGGAAAGGGGAGTGTTTTTGCAGATGCACTCAGTTGGAGGTCTGGTATACAGATGTTAGGAGAGGCGATAGAGAAACTGGTTTCTTTACAGGTATCATTTGTAGATAGAGATATAGAAACCTTTCTACTGTCTCTTACAGTCACACCCCCACTTCTTCAGCATGTCAGGGAGTCATAGTGTGGAGACGCTGACTGCGAGACATAATGTGCTCAGATATCCACAGGGTAGGCACCTGATAGATTTTCTGAAGGTGCGGAGCTTGTCATCCTCTTTAGAGGACGTACTAGGATACCAGTGTCACTTAAGGAGGAAGTGTTGAGGGAGTTCCACACATCCCCATTAGAGATACATCAAAGAGTGGCGAAGATATACTAGGACCTTCGATGATAGCATGGGTGGGTAGGTATGAAGAAGGCAGTATTGGAGTTGTCTCTCAATGCCTTCCTTGTCAGCAAGTGAAGGCGGAGGACCAGGTACCAGAAGGCTTGGTTCAGCCTTTAAAGGTCCTAGAGTGGTAGTGGGATGAGATATCCATGGACTTCGTGATGGGTATTCCAAGTACATCCAGGGGAAATGACTCTATTTGGGTGATTGTTGACCGACTCACCATGTTGTCCCACTTCTTACCAATCAACGAGAAGGGGTTAATAGAGAGCTTGGGATGCCTCTATGTGCAAGAGATTGTGTGGCTACGAGGAGTAACTTATTCTATTGTCTCTGATCGTGACACATAGTTTACATTCCAGCTATGGGAGTGGTTGCAGGAGGCTTTCAAGGTGCAACTTCGTTTGAGCACCGCCTTCCATCCTCAGACAGATGGTCAGACCAAGCAGACCATTCATGTAAAGACCCAAACCATGTTTCCCGGAGCCGGTGCCTTATTTGATTTTGTTGGAATACATACAAGGAATAAGGATCCCAAAGTACCGAGTATTTTAGTATTATTGGAAACAAGATACATACATAAGTTGATCATTACAACATGAAGGAAAAACAAAACTAATTTATTCCACTAGCAACATCATGTCTCTTAGATTATGCTTGAATGTCATTCATAATTTACTTCTTCATAACCTGAGAAAAATGAAACATAGGACAGGGTGAGCTCAAACGATCAGAAAGTATAAGCAATACAATGGAAGATAATATATTAATTATAAATGGTGAATAATTGGAAACACATGCTTTTAATAATAAAGAAGAACACATTATGGCAGGAAAATGAGCTGAGTAAATAATGCCATAATAAAACATAATCATGAGTATTCTACTAGTCAAATAACCACATGAAATATTAATATCTGAACTAATAATAGTAGAATACATAATTCCAGACATTTGGAATCATTTTTTCATGGCCTCGGCCAATACATCTAGTGATTAAGGCCTCGACCAAAATCCATATCACATTGGGGAAGGCCTCGACCAATTCCACATCTATTTGTCTCATGAGACCTACCAATTAATCAAGGGTCTATAGAAGGCCCCACCCATCACATAATAATTCAAATACATTACTCACATGAGTGGGGATAAACATAAACAACATACATTCATATTGAAACTATCATATGAAATGTAACTATCTTTCCCCAATCATGAAACATAAAACACTAACCATTCACAATAATATAGTGAATGGTTTTAGGATAGATCATCCACAATATAGTTAGTCATAACCAATAAATCAAATATGGAATATTACATCATAAATGACTAAACCCAATAATATCATGGAATCAACAAGAGATTTGAAATAGATGAAAACACTCATACAAAATCTTTAAGCAATTCTTGAGATAAGTACTCTTTTATTTTGAAAAGAAGAGTTCTTTTGAAAAAATATATGTATAAACCAGAAGTGAGGAAAGATAGTATTTTCATAATGAAATAATTGTTTTTATATGTATAATGGTTTCCAAAAATAGATTATATGTAACACCCTATATTTTTATGAGTAATATTTTGTTTTTATATATCATCAAATGAATCTTTCACTACACACTTTCTTGGCTTACTTCACACGCAATCGCGACCTTCCTCGATAGCTTGCGTCGTACGCAATACCGAGTTTCACTAAACAACAATATGCTATTAAAACTAGCCGTTATGAATAGTAATAACCACTTTTTGAAATTTTATAAATTTTATTTTTCAAAATGGACTTCATTTTTGGACTCAGAATATCAAAATTATCCTAGGGTGAAATTTTGGTATTTTTCTGAAAACTTTCAATTTTTGATGAATAGTGAAACCACTAAGTGGTAGGTTAAAAACTGAATTTTGCATAAAACTTCATTTTACCACTTCTATGGATGGAATTTCAAAAATCCGACAGACACGGTTGATATCAGTAAGTAAAATGTGGTTCAATGTGATAAAAATAATTTTTTGGTGAATAGTAACTTTTTACTTTTTTTACCGCGGTTAAAAGTAAATAGGGTAACTAAGGGTAAATATGATATTAATATTACCCTAACACATGTCCTAATTCTATTGGACAAGTGTAATTCGACCAAAAACAAACTTAGGAATAAAAATATGACCATTTAGGCCCACTTGGATTAGATTAGGACATTTAATATTAATTTAGTTAAACAAGGGTTAAAATAGATAAAATCAAAGTTTAATAAGTAAATCATTTTTAATATGGGGTTATAAATAGGATAAATTAGACTATAAGTATTCATTAGAAATCTAAAAAGATTTCCTACATAATGGTATTTTATTTGTAATTTTTAGACATTAAATAATTTAATTTATTTATGACACAATGATGATGCAGTAATTATCTTATTAATGAAATATTGACATAATTGATGTTATAAACACCAAAATAAATGTAATTTGAGACTTTTTATGAATTCCACTAATTTTCTAGGTTACTATGATATATTAATGTTGATTTAATCAACTTGGTTCGAACATATAATTCTGTTATGACTTTCTCAAAAATCATATATCAAATAGTGGCAAAATTGACACAAAATAGTTTTAAAATCAAATATTATATTATTAATTGTTATTTTATTCCTAAAAATCTAAGGTTCGGCCAAATGACTTAGATAAGGATATATATATATTAATAATAAACAATTTGGGGTTCGTTTGGCATGTTATAGTATGTGTATTAACCATATAGTGAAAGAAAACAAAAAGACACGGTAAAAGTTAAATTATTTAACTTAGAGTTAAATCTAATTGATAAGGTTAAAATAATACCCTAAACTTGTCTAAATGCTATTGGTTGATAGTATTTCGACCCATCCCCACTTTATCTTCGAAATAATACCCTTTGGAACCATTATAAAACGATTTTTACTTTAATATAAAATAATATTTTGAGATATTCCTAAGGTGCCCCTCTCCTCCCTTATAAAAGGGCACCTCCTCCCCCTCCTCCTCACACCAATTTGAGCACTCAAGCTCGGCCAACCCCTTCCATTTTCTCCTATCCACTTCCCTAGAATAATCCTAGAGGTCTTGATCTTCTTCAAAGACCAATCTTAGTTCCCTAAGTGGAGGATTTAAAGAGGCGTTCCAAAGAAGAGGTAATATCCATTACCGATCTTTTCAATTTCATTCTTCTTCAACTTCTTCTTCTTTTGTTGTTTCATGATAAAGTAATAACATCAGTATTACATACATACTGATATGTTATTATAAATATGAAACAACCCTAATTCACCTTCTATCCATCCCACGGAAAAATGAAATCACCGCGTGTGCGTACGTACGGAATACCGTCTCCACGCCGTGGTGTAATCTATTTTTCCACCATCACTTTACAAGGATGGGTATAATGGTGTAATGAGTAACTATTTATGATTATTATAAAGTAATATTGATACTGAAATAATATATATATACTCCAATACAGTTCCACGATCATAGGAACGATATCATCACTCGTGCGAACATACGGAATACCGTCTCCACGATGTGATGCGACTCGTTCTACATGATCATCATTACATAGTAATTATACAAATGAATTGAATGAATAAATATGATATATGTTACACCAATACCATTCTGGTTATAAGGTACCTATAACCTTAAAATAAGAATAAGAATGTATTCGGAAAAACACGCATAAGAACAAAAGGCAATAAAGACCCGAGTAACAAGTAACAATGAAATATTACTAACAAGAAGCTAAGAATATGACCATATATGATATCATATCAATATTTATGATTCTGTAATAAGTCAATAACATTATTTAAACCATTATACAGGAGCTTCGGACACGTACAAAGCAAATCGGACCTAAGGTAAGGGAAATATCACAATCTCATTTTTATCATAGATTGTTTATTCGTAAGTATTTACTGGGGTGTATTTTATCATCCACATCCATGTTTCATAAATATGTAATATTATTTCCATCCACCTAAAATTGTTTAAATCCATTTTTACCCTTCGTTGAGTTTTTAGTAAAAGAAATGAAAGGAATCTTTTGTCGTTTTTCATACGAGGTACCTTTTGACTTTTCCGACAAAAGTACGAAGAATGTTTTTTTTAACTTATACGGCATGAATGGAATTTTAAAACATTATTTCCAAGAAGCTTCCTTTACAAGTTTTCAATTTTATTTTTAATCAACTTCTTTTATTTTAATGTCGTATGACATGTTATGAAAGGAAAAATGTTTTTGAAGTAGAAAGGATATTTTCCTCAAGAATGGAGTTCAAGTATTTTATCAAAATTATTTTCCATCTATGACAATAAAAGGGTTATGTTTTTAACCCTATTATTACATGGATTTGATTATGTTGTGATGGAAACATTTTTATGAATTCCTTTATCTTATATGAATTGTTTTATGATGTCATGTTGTTTAAGAATCCCATTTTTATTACATGGATTACGCTATGATGTATGGTTTATGATTATGTGGCACACATAAGAAAGGATTCATTATAAGATGGGTGGGACCTATATCTCCCTCCAATGCATTCTGTAAAGGTTTTATATCTCATGAGATAGACATGGCTGGAACGGTAGGTTATACCGGTTCAGTGAAACAGGACTGGAACGAGGGTGACTCGGTTCAGAAAGGGACATTGTCCACTAAGATATTCTTGGCAATGAGTCATGACTAACAAGAAATGATTTTCCATGATTATGTGTGCATGACACAATGTTTCAAGTTTCATGTTATGATTATGGGGATCTCATTTTCACTTCTATGATTTATTCCATGTTAAGATTTTATGATCTCTTTTGTAGGATATGATTTTCAAAAAGATATGATATGATTTTTATTTACTTTATTTTCCCTTGCTGAGCATTTGAGATCACCCTTTTATGTTTTCTTTTCCCCAGGCCAGGAAGATGGATATTAAGAAGAATATGCTAAAAGGGACCCTAGATATGATGAAATAAATGGGAGACACTGTAGAAGATTTATGAACCAGTTGTTTATGTTTCCCAGTTTCTAAAGACATTATACCTATACGGTCCTTTGTGGTTTTGTCATATGTTGTAATAAGTGTGCTTCAATTTTGAAGTATTAACAATGTATGTAAAGTATGGGTCGTTATAGTTGGTATTAGAGGAAAGGTATAGTCAACCTTCGGAAACTAGGATGTGAAAGCCTTAGTAAGAACCCTAAGGATATGTCTAAGCATAGAACACAATCTTAGTGTTTTAGAAATGGTCTTGAATAACCTAGGATAAGACCTTAAGCATGAAAATTTTATTCTAGAATTATGTGGTTTTCCTATTATAATTAGTGTTTCTCACACTATTCTTCTTGGTTTTAGTCAATGGTTGGAACCCGAAGGAACCGTGTTAATGCGGAATGCGATGGGCAATGCAATGATTGTCCCCCTGAGCAACCAAACGATATGGGAGCTGGAATGAAAAATCTTTTAGCCATGCTAACACAACTTTCTCAAGCTATGAATCATGCAGGACTTCCAAACGAGCAAAGGAAGGAGCAACATTCTGTTGAATCCTTCCTGAGGCAGCGTCCACCTTCTTTCAGCGGGTCTACTGATCCATTAGTTGCTGAACAATGGATTAGTACTACTAAAAAGATATTTTCAGTTCTTCAATGTTCTGAGCATGATAATGTCATCATCGCAGTGTATCGTTTGTAAGGAAATGCTGATCAATGGTGGAATCTTATTAAGAATACGAGGCAAAGGGATGAAATTGAGTCTATGGAATGGGACGAGTTCAAGAACTTATTTTTCAATAAGTACTTCCCTCGTATTCTCCGAACAAAGATGGATAAAGAGTTCCTTGAACTGAAGCAAAGGGATGATGAATCTGTTGGTACCTATGAAGCAAATTTTACAAGACTTGCAAGGTATGCTTCTGGTATTATTATCCAACCTGAGAGTAAGATCGATCGATTCTTTAGTGGCTTAAAACCAAGTCTTCGAAGGGCGTTAGCCATAAGGGACTTCAATAGCTACGAGGAAATCGTTCGATGTGCTCTCAAAGTCGAGATGGAGATTGGAGTAACCCATCAGTCACATGGGGTTGATAAGAAGAGGAAGATGGAATTCAAAGGAAAATCTAAAGAGCACACTGAAAAGAAGATAAACTTTTCTTTATGCTCAAAGTGTGGAAAGAAACATGGAGGGAGTTGTCTTAAAGGGACAAGTAAATGTTTTAAATGTGGAAAGGAAGGTCATTGGGCATTTTAATGCCGCGATAATGGGAAAAAGATGTCTAATGTTGCAAACAAAGGAAGGGATACACAGAATGAACCTAATACACTTCAATGTTTCAAGTGAAAGGAGAAGGGGCATTATGCCAATCAATGCCCAAATCCAAGGGTTGATGATGATGGTCTACGTCAACAAAATCTTAAGGCTAAAGACAAAGGAAAGTAACATGCAATTTCTATCAGCGATGTGGAGTACGATAACGATGTGGTGAAAGGTACACTTACCATCCACTCTAAAGTAGCAAATGTTTTATTTGATTCTGGATCCACCCACTCTTTTATTTCTAAAGAATTTTCTAAGGGTATCACCGTATTACCTCAACAATTAGATGTTGAGTTAGCTGTGACAACACCTAATGGCACAACAGTCGCATCAAAAGTTTATAATTCTTCTCCGATCGAAGTTTGTGGGAAAGTGATTCCTGCAAATCTTGTGATCCTTCCTTTAGTGGAATTTGATGTGATTCTTGGCATGGATTGGCTTTCTCTACATGGAGCTCATATCAATTTCCAAAGAAGGGAAGTCACATTTCATATTCCAGATCAATCTAAGATCATCTATCAATGTAAGGATGAACATAACCTTCCAGTGGAAATTCCTTCCATCTTATGGGTCTTGATTCCACTAAATGAAGGTTATTTATCTCAAATGGTTGGTGAGAAACTCACGATTAAGAATATTCCCATTGTACGGGAGTTTGATGATGTCTTTCCAGAGTAATTACCGGGTCTTCCACCAAATCGTGAAGTTGAGTTTTCAATAGAAATCATACCGGGTGCATTGCCTATTTCAAAGACACCTTGTAGAATGGACCCAATTGAGTTGCAGGAATTGAAGAAGCAAATCCAAGAGAATCTTGATAAGGGATTCATACGCCCTAGTGCGTCACCTTGGGGAGCACCTGTTCTATTTGTTAAGAAGAAAGATGGATCAATGAGACTCTGCATTGATTATCGAGAACTTAACAAGATCACTATCAAGAACAAATATCCCCTCCCACGCATTGATGACTTATTTGACCAACTACGCGGAGCTCAATAGTTTTCCATGATTGATCTTTGTTCAGGGTATCATCAATTAAGGGGCAAAAGGGAGGATATACCAAAGACGGCTTTCCGTACAAGGTATGGACACTATGAATTTATAGTGATGCCATTTGGTCTTACTAATTCCCCTTCTATCTTCATGGATCTATTGAATAGAGTCTTTAGAGACTATCATGATCAATTTGTGGTAGGCTTTATAGACGATATTCTTGTCTATTCAAAGAGCAAGGAAGAGCATGAAGATCACTTGAGAATTATATTGAAGACCCTGAGAAAGGAGAAGCTTTATGCCAAATTTTCCAAGTGTGAATTTTGGCTTCAAAAAGTTGCATTTTTTGGTCACATAATCTCAAAAGAGGGGATATCTGTGGATCCAGCAAAAACAGAGGTTATCGAAAGATGGTCGAGACCAACAACAGTAACTGAGATTCGTAGTTTTCTTGGTTTGGCTGGATATTATCGACATTTTGTAAAATATTTTTCACGATTATCTAATCCACTCACCAAGTTGACTCGGAAAGTAGTTAAGTTTGTTTGGACAGAGGAATGTGAAGAGAATTTCAAGGAGTTGAAAAGAAGGTTATCCAGTGCACATGTGCTCACACTACCTTGTAGTGGAGAATGGTTTGTGATCTACAGTGATGCATCCATGAAGGGATTGGGGTGTGTTCTTATGCAAAATGATATGGTGATAGCTTATGCCTCACGACAGTTGAAAATCCATGAGCAAAATTACCCAACACATGATTTGGAGTTGGCTGCGGTAATCTTTGCATTAAAGATTTGGAGGCATTACCTTTATGGTGAAAGGTGTGATATTTATACTGATCATAAAAGTTTAAAGTATATTTTCACACAAAAGGATCTGAATATGCGCCAAAGAAGATGGTTGGAGCTGATTAAGGATTATGACTGCTCAATCCATACCACCCTGGGAAAGCAAAAAAGGTGGCAGATGCATTAAGTCGACAAGACCATGCTAGTTTATCAATGATGAGGATCACAAAAGATCCATTATTTATGGATTTACAAAGGATGGATCTTGGAATTATAATGGAAGGGAAAAATCATATCTTTCTGAAATGAATGTTCAACCATCTATACATGTGAAGATTAAAGAGGCACAGAAAGAAGATGACGGGTTACAAAAGAAGGTGAGAAATGTTCCTGAATTCAACCTTGATTGTGATGGGATAATAAAGTTCAGGAATCGGGTTTGTGTTTCTCCCATCCCCGAATTAAAGAAGGAGCTGCTGGATGAGGCTCATAGTTCATCATTCTCTATTCATCCTGGAAGCACGAAGATGTATAGAGACCTGAAAGAGTACTTCTGGTGGGATGGAATGAAAAGAGATGTTGCTGAATATGTCTCTCGATGCTTGGTTTGTCAACAAGTTAAAGCTGAGAGACAAAAGTCTAAGGGGATGTTACAACCCTTACCCATACCCGAATGGAAATGGGAAAACATCACTATGGACTTTGTCACAGGACTTCCTAAAACATCCAATGGCAATAATGCTATCTGGGTCATAGTTGATCGTCTTACAAAGTCTGCACACTTGATTGCTATTAGAGAGGATTTCTTTCTAGATCTGCTTGCCAGGATATATGTAAAGGAAGAGGTAAGATTACATGGAGTACCACTTTTTATGATATCTGATCGGGATCCGAGATTTACCTCGATGTTCTGGCAAAGTCTTCAGCATACTCTGGATACAGAGTTGAGTTTCAGCACTGCTTATCATCCCTAGACAGACGGTCAGTCTGAAAGAACAATTCAAACCCTATAAGATATGTTGAGAGCTTGCTCTATGGATTCCAAAGGAGGTTGGGATCAACACCTACCTTTGGTGGAATTTTCTTATAATAATAGCTTTCACTCCAGTATTCCGATGGCTCCTTATGATTCTCTCTATGGAATGAAATGCAGGACTCCAACTTGCTGGGATGAAGTTGGGGAAAGAAAGCTATTAGGACCTGATCTCATTGATGAAATGTTAGAAAAGGTTAGATCTATTCAACAACACATAAGAGAAGCTCAGAGTCAATAGAAAAGTTATGCCGACAACCGAAGAAAAGACCTAGAGTTTGATGTGGGCGATAAAGTGTTCTTACGAATATCTCCTTGGAAGAGGGTTATGAGATTTGGGAAGAACGGGAAGTTGAGCCCTAGATATATCGGTCCATTCGAAATACTGGATCGTGTTGGAAAGGTAGCTTACCGATTGGCGCTTCCACCAAATCTCTCTCAAGTTCACGATGTGTTCCATGTATCTCTCCTGAGAAAGTACATACCAGATCCTTCACATGTACTCAGCTCAGAAGTTGTACCGCTAGAGCAAGATCTTTTTTATGAAGAACAGCCGATAGAGATTCTGGATCGTAGCGAAAAAGTCATATGAAACAAGACCACTCGCTTGGTGAAAGTTTTATGGAGGAACTACCAATTAGAAGAAGCTACATGGGAGCTTGAGGATATGATGAGGGAGAAGTATCCTCATCTGTTTGTTACAAAGTGACGAATTTCGAGGGAGAAATTCTTTTTAAGGGGGGTAGAATGTAACACCCGATATTTTTATGAGTAATATTTTGTTTTTATATATCATCAAAGGAATCTTTCACTACACACTTTCTTGGCTTACTTTACACGCAATCGCGACCTTCCTCGATAGCTTGCGTCGTACGCAATACCGAGTTTCACTAAACAACAATATGCTATTAAAACTAGTCGTTATGAATAGTAATAACCACTTTTTGAAATTTTATAAATTTTATTTTTCAAAATGGACTTCATTTTTGGACTCAGAATATCGAAATTAGCCTAGGGTGAAATTTTGGTATTTTTCTGAAAACTTTCAATTTTTGATGAATAGTGAAACCACTAAGTGGTAGGTTAAAAACTTAATTTTGCATAAAACATAATTTTACCGCTTCTGTGAATGGAATTTCAAAAATCCGACAGACACGGTTGATATCAGTAAGTAAAATGTGGTTCAATGAGATAAAAATAATTTTTTGGTGAATAGTACCTTTTTACTTTTTTTACCGCGGTTAATAATAAATAGGGTAACTAAGGGTAAATATGATATTAATATTACCCTAACACATGTCCTAATTCTATTGGACAAGTGTAATTCGACCAAAATCAAACTTAGGAATAAAAATATGACCATTTAGGCCCACTTGGATTAGATTAGGACATTTATTATTAATTTATTTAAAGAAGGGTTAAAATAGTTAAAATCAATGTTTAATAAGTAAATCATTTTTAATATGGGGTTATACATAAGATAAATTCGACTATAAATATTCATTAGAAATCTAAAAAGGTTTCCTACATAATGGTATTTTATTTGTAATTTTTAGACATTATATAATTTAATTTATTTATGACACAATGATGATGCAGTAATTATCTTAATAATGAAATATTAACATAATTGATGTTATAAACACAAAAATAAATGTAATTTGAGACTTTTTATGAATTCCACTAATTTTCTAGGTTACTATGTCATATTAGTGTTGCTTGAATCAACTTGGTTAGAACATATAAATCTGTTATGACTTTCACAAAAATCATATATCAAATAGTGTCAAAATTGACACAAAAACGTTTTTAAATCAAATATTATATTATTAATTGTTATTTTATTCCTAAAAATATAAAGTTCGGCCAAATGACTTAGATAAGGATATATATATTAATAATAAACAATTTGGGGTTCTTTTGGCATGTTATAGTAAGTGTATTAACCATATAGTGAAAAAAAACAAAAAGACACGGTAAAAGTTAAATTATTTAACTTAGAGTTAAATCTAATTGATAAGGTTAAAATAATACCCTAAACTTGTATAAATAATATTGGTTGATAGGATTTCGACCCATACCAACTTTAGATTCGAAATAAGACCCTTTGGAACCATTATAAACCGATTTTGACTTTAATATAAAATAATATTTTGAGATATTCCTAAGGTGCCCCTCTCCTCCCTTATAAAAGGGCACCTCCTCCCCCTCCTCCTCACACCAATTTGAGCACTCAAGCTCGGCCAACCTCTGCCATTTTCTCCTCTCCACTTCCCTAGAATAATCCTAGAGGTTCTGGTCTTCTTCAAAGACCAATCTTAGATCCCTAAGTGGAGGATTCAAAGAGGCGTTCCAAAGAAGAGGTAATATCCATTACCGATCTTTTCAATTTCTTTCTTCTTCAACTTCTTCTTCTTTAGTTGTTTCATGATAAAGTAATAACATCAGTATTACTTACATACTGATATGTTATTATAAATATGAAACAACCCTAATTCACCTTCTATCCATCCCACGGAAAAATGAAATCACCGCGCGTGCATACGTACGGAATACCGTCTCCACGCCGTGGTGTAATCTATTTTTCCACCATCACTTTACAAGGATGGGTATAATGGTGTAATAAGTAACTATTTATGATTATTATAAATTAATATTTATACTGAAATAATATATATATACTCCAATACTGTTCCACGATCATAGGAACGATATCATCACTCGTGCGTACGTACGGAATACCGTCTCCACGATGTGATGCGACTCGTTCTACATGATCATCATTACATAGTAATTGTATAAATGAATTGAATGAATAAATATGATATATGTTACACTAATACCATTTTGGATATAAGGTATCTATAACCTTAAAAGAAGAATAATAATGTATTCGGCAAAACACGCATAAGAACAAAAGGCAATAAAGACCCGAGTAACAAGTAACAATGAAATATTACTAACAAGAAGCTAAGAATATGACCATATATGATATCATATCAATATGTATGACTCTGTAATAATTCAATAACATTATTTAAACCATTATACAGGAGCATCGGACACGTACAAAGAAAATCGGACCTAAGGTAAGGGAAATATCACAATCTCATTTTTATCCGAGATTGTTTATTCGTAAGTATTTACTGGGGTGTATTTTATCATCCACATCCATGTTTCATAAATATGTAATATTATTTCCATCCACCTACAATTGTTTAAATCCATTTTTACCCTTAGGTGAGTTTTTAGTAAAAGAAATGGAAGGAATCTTTTGTCGTTTTTCGTACGAGGTACTTTTTGACTTTTCTGACAAAAGTACGAAGAATGTTTTTTTAACTTATACTGCATGAATGGATTTTTAAAAAATTATTTCCAAGAAGCTTCCTTTACATGTTTTCAAGTTTATTTTTAATCAACTTCTTTTATTTTAATGTCGTATGACATGTTATGAAAGGAAAAATGTTTTTGAAGTAGAAAGGATATTTTCCTCAAGAATGGAGTTCAAGTATTTTATCAAAATTATTTTCCATCTAAGATAATAAAAGGGTTCTGTTTTTATCCCTATTATTACATGGATTTGATTATGTTGTGATGGAAATATTTTTATGAATTCCTTTATCTTATATGAATTGTTTTATGATGTCATGTTGTTTAAGAATCCCATTTTTATTACGTGGATTACGCTATGATGTATGGTTTATGATTATGTGGCACACATAAGAAAGGATTCATTATAAGATGTGTGGGACCTATATCTCCCTCCAATGCATTGGGTAAAGGTTTTATATCTCATGAGATAGACATGGCTGGAACGGTAGGTTATACCGGTTCAGTGAAACAGGACTGGAACGAGGGTGACTCGGTTCAGAAAGGGACTTTGTCCACTTAGATAGTCTTGGAAATGAGTCATGACTAACAAGAAATGATTTTCCATGATTATGTGTGCATGCCACAAAGTTTCAAGTTTCATGTTATGATTATGGGGATCTCATTTTCACTTCTATGATTTATTCCATGTTAAGATTTTATGATCTCTTTTGCAGGTTATGATTTTCAAAAAGATATGATATGATTTTTATTTCCTTTATTTTCCCTTGCTGAGCATTTGAGCTCACCCTTTTATGTTTTCTTTTCCCCAGGTCAGGAAGATGGATATTAAGTAGAATATGATAAAAGGGACCCTAGATATGAGGAAATAAATGGGAGACACTGTAGAAGATTTATGAACCAGTTGTTTATGTTTCCCAGTTTCTAAAGACATTATACCTATACGGTCCTTTGTAGTTTTGTCATATGTTGTAATAAGTGTGCTTCAATTTTGATGTATTAACAATGTATTTAAAGTATGGGTCGTTATATTATAGCTTGCCCTTGAAAATAGATCTGAATTTGAGAAATTCCCTTGTATCGGGCTCATATTTTTGGAAACAGTTTTGAGAGATTCTTTTAAAACATGTAACTATATTGATAATAGGGAAGGATTCTGCTTGGTTTACATATATATAATACTCACAAAGAATTTATGAGTAGTAAATTTCCATAAATAATAAATTCATTGAGGAAATTGGACAATAAAAGTAACCCGAATGAAAATGGATGTTCTGGCGAAAAACCCTTACCTTAACTCCAAACGTGTTCCTCTCTTGTACTTAAGCTCCTGGTATATGAAATTATACTTGTTAATAACTTATTTCAGATCCAATTAGACATGTATTTAGTTGACCATTATTATGGTTAGTTTATTTATTCCTTTATTGACAAGTTATTGTATTGAATTTCGTCGTTCTGGAGTGTTCGTTTCTCTTATTTTCATATTCAGTTCACTTGTTTTTATGTAATCAAGTTGAATGGATATAAATTTCCATAATTGAAATTATATATTATTTATGAACATAAATATTTTATATTTTTCATTTATATAAATTTGTTACATTTAAGGAAGATTAATTATCATATAGAACTTTAATGATAATTGTTTCGGTAAATTCGTGGGTTTTGATTACAATGAACTCATTTTTCTTTATAACCTAACACCATTTGAAAAAAGGGATTACATAATCCTAAAATGGTTATATTATATATAGTAATATGGTTAAACCATAACAATAATGTTTTCTTGACATTAATATAGAATGATAAAAAATCGAAATTCCATCATCTTTGAATGTGTAAAATTGACACATCTCGGATGGTGTTCTTGCCACTAGTATAGAAGAAGGTAAAAAGGTGGAGATGATGATAACTTATTACAATATCATAAAAAACATCCAGTACATATATGTTACTAGAGTCATCACAAAATTTGGTTAAAGAGAGATAATAGAAATAGAAAAAAAATGAACTTGAATGGACAAACAATGAATTGAAAAGTGGAATTTGCCTCTAGAACCGAACTTCATTGAGAGCCTCCTTAAGGGAGATGTTTTGGTCTTTTAATGAGACCAAATCTTACTGGATGTGAGAGAGATTGTAGGTAGGGTATTTTTCCAGAATTTGGAGAAGGCAAAAGGCTTGAGAAAATCGATTAGAAGAGGGGGTGAGAGGGGGTTTTTATAGTGGAGGAGAGAGTGGATTTCATAATATAAAACTCATTAATTTATTATTTCATCACAAGAAAAGTAATATTAAGTATTCCATGATAAAGAATAGTAATTTTATCATGTTAATTTAGATTAATGGTGGTGACATCATCCATGATGCTAGGAATAGTCTATTTATCTTATAATGTATATTTACGGTAAATTACCGTATTTTACTATTCATAAAAAAAATCAAGTATTTCAGAAAAATCCCAAAAATTCAACCTAACCATATTTCGACGTGTAGAATCCAAAAATGATGTCCATTTTTCAAAAATATTTTTCTCAATCTTATTAATTTAATATTTAATTAAAATCATAATTTATTATCAAAAACCAGTTTTAAAATATTCATGAACTTATTATAAAATATTGGTATGTCGTACTTTCAACTTGAATATTATTTATATATTATCATAGGGAAGGTTACTATTCATTATGGTATATCAATATTCATAAGGGTATGCTACTATTCATAAGGGTAGATTATTATTCAAAAAAAAATTATGTTTTTCTTATTGGACTCTAAATAACTTACTGATCACGACTGTGTATATATGGTTTTTGAAATTCATATCACAGAAGTGACAAACTTATGTTTTAAGGGTCCCATAGAACATTGTAGTTAATGTGATTGTAAAGACCCGTAAAATTCAAGGGAAATGTTTTCTTAATTTTATTTGGAATTTTACAAGAGTGCGGTTTCAGACGGCACCTGATTCCGAGGCCCGGAGTGCCCGGAATCAATTTCCAAAGTTTGGCTCGGGTACGTTCAGTGAACGAAGGAGCGGGAATTCCTAACTGTTGATCCGGTGCTCGGAATTGAAATCCGAGGACACCGATGAACTCGCAGCGCCGATATTTGCTTAAGAAGACCTTTTCCGAAGTTGCGTTTGCCTAGGAGGAGTTGTTTAATTTTTCTGGATGAAATGAAGAGTAAAATAAAATTGTGATATAATATTTATTTTATATCTTTAAAGTGGTTAAAATATTTTGTTGGAAGTTGGGTGGTTTAACCACCTAAGAGAGGATTAAGGTGATGAGGGGCCCACCCGAGCCCCACCTTTTCAAATTTCCTAACTCCCCTCTCTCCCTCTTTAAATATTGATAACTTAACACTTAATTAATTACACAACTCATGTATAATTAATTAAGTGTTTTGTTTTTGAAATTTAAGTTTTTGAAATTCTTGGCTTAGTAAATAAAATAAAGAGGGACCTTATTTTATTTGGATTTTTGGGTGCGGTGTGGAAGAGCTTTGGAGAGAAGCTGAAGAAATCCTCCACCTTCTTCATCTCCTTCGTGGAAGAATGCGAAGAACGTCCGCCGCCCACGAAGAACACCGACGATGACATCTTGACTCGTCTTCTCCAATTGCTTCCTCCTCGACTTCTTCGCCTTCTAACCAACGTCAACGAAACGACGACCGCTTCCCACGACTACGTCAACGTGCGACTATCGAGGTAGGGGTTTACTTCAATATGATTATCACTTTCCATGTTTTCCCCTTCTAAATCTATTGTGGGATTGGGAAAAATTTTTTATGAGGATTGTAGGGAATTTTATTTAATTTACGTGTGAATCATTTGAAACAAGGTTCAATTTTTAATTAATTAAAAATTGTGCTATTTGGGTGTTGGTTATTCCCGATTCTTAGCATCTAATGCGGAGGGCGCGGGCCGAACGAACACGGCCCGACAACCCTCCGTAATTTTGTTTTTGGTGCGTGGATTTGACAGTGATGAGGAATCGAATCTGTAATGGGAAAATGAGGTATCCGTTCCGAAGATCTCGATCCGAGAAAATCGCTAGCGAAGACCGCAAGTGGAACGGACCACCGGAGTGCGTTCGGTGGTCCGCGGAAGACGGCGGCCGCGCGCCGCTCCGGCGCAGCGACGCCGGCGACCCGCGGCGGAGGCGCGCCGCCGGAGTAACCCACCGCGGCTAAGCCGCGGTGGTCAACAGGCGGCCGGCAAAGCCGGCCGCGACGGTCCAAGGGCGGGACCCTTTAGGGTCCCGCGTTTCGTTTTTCGGCCGGACAAACGGCCGGCCGTTTCCAGGAATTCTGGGGGATTAAACCCCGGGATGAAGGCGGAGCGGGCCCCCACGTGGGGGGGGGGGGGGGGTTGCTTTGCAAAGCACGGGGGGTTGCGCCCCCCCGTTTCCTCGACCAGCGCTCGGCCAACCGGCCGAGCTGAGCGGCCGGGCTGGGTCCAGCGGACCGAGTCGGACCGACCTGGTTCGGGTCGGGACCGGGTCGGTTCGACCCGGTCCGGGTCGACCCGATTCGGGTCGGACCAGGGGGGTCGGGCCGGGTCGGACCGGGCCTAGACCCCAGGTTTCGGACGGGTTTCGGTCTTTTGGCCATAACCTGAGCCACGGACCTCCGAATTACGAACCGTCTGTGGCAACACGATCCTTGGATCAAGACGGTCGGTTCGGTATATTACACTCAGGGTTTCGGAATACTTTGAGTTCAGCTGGGTTGGTTCGTACACGAAACCAACCGGGCCTTCGCAGCGGAAACACTCATATCTTGAGCTACGGACGTCCGTTTGACGTGCCGTCAGCTTTGTTGAGTTCCTCTTAGTGAGACAGATATTTTGGCATACTCCTCCCGAGGTTTGGACGCAGGTGGAGTATGGTCGGGTTGGTTTTGCCTTAAAAACCAACCAGGCCCCGGGGACGAAAATGCCAATAACTCTCAGACCGGGCGTCCGATCGACGCGCCGTCTGTTGCGTTGAGTTCCTGTTGACGATACAGAACTTTTGTATACATCAACTGTAGTGTTTGTGACATTTGATGTATCAGCCTCTCGGCTCGTGGAGCGGACCCTCCTGTACGAGCTTGCTGTGTGCGGGAACCCTAGTGCTGGCTGCGACTGTTACTGTGACTACTACTGCTACTACTGCTACTATGACTGCGACGATGAAAGTACAGAGATCCTATGTGGATTCGACGACGACGACTACAACACTCAGCGATCCTACATGGATCAGTGCTACAGGTCCTGTGTGGGCCCGATCCTGTGTGGGTCCGATCCTGTGTGGGTCTTTGCGCTCAGCGGTCCTGTGTGAACCAGCGCCTACAGGTCCTGTGTGGGCCCGATCCTGTGTGGGTCTTTTGCGGGGGTTAGTTACCTATCGATCCTTCGTGGGTCCGACGACTTAGATGGATCATAGATCATCTTTACCGTCTTTCGAAGAATTATACCTGTGTGAGCTGAATCCTGTTTCTTTCCTGTGTGGATTGTGTTGTGCTATCCTGTGTGGATTACGTTTTTCTTTCCTGTGTGGAATACGTTTACTTTCCTGTGTGGACTGAGTTGTACTTGGGCTCGGAGGTTGGAGCGTATTTGAAATTGATGACTTAGGTATATGTATGGGCATATACATAAGCAGTGTCAGTTGTTACTTGTGTTTGTATATTCCTTTTTGGATTATCCTTTGTGGATTTTGTGAGACCTTCGGGGGTCTCGGGGTCCCTACTGAGTAGCTTATACTCACCCCTGCATGGGCTATGCCCGCACTACGTTGTGTTGGTTGCAGACGACAGACATCGTTGATCTTGGCTGAGGCTTACAGAGCAGGACGGTACCTGGAGGTGGACCACTGAGCGGGACGTGTTCGGAGCGGACGACGGGACCCGTGGAGTAGTGGATCTATCTATACCCACCCTTCAGGTGGGATCTCCAGTAGACAGCTCGGTGTAGCGGCTTTTACATACAGTTGATGTTTTCCCTTTTTGAGTTGTACTTTACTTTCAGTTTGGGTTTGTATACTGGCCTATTTACTTTTCTGCACTTTCAGTTGTACTCTATTTTTACTTAGTGTTTACTTTCCGCTTGCTTACTCTGTGGTGTTTGTTTACTTTACAAAGGCAATGCCTTCCCTTTTTACCGGGATTTACGCCTTGGTGCTACTCACCAACCCCTGGCCTATGGAAGGCGGGCTTGGGGTAGTCACGGCACGGACCCCGAGGGTGGGTCGTGACAAATTGGTATCAGAGGAGTTAGGTTCTACTTCGAACTCTGATCTTTTCTATGTGAAGTAATAATGTTTAGCGTATTGACTGTGGTTATCAGTCCAGGGAGTCCAGTGTTGGTGCGACGGCCGACGTATCCGTACACGAGGACCCTGACTTCTGATTTCTGACTTAATGCACGAAAACATTGATTGCGTGTGTGTTTCGTGTTTTTTTTTGTGATTACTTATATCAGCTCACCAGGTATACTGTTCTGACCGTGGCGCACCTCTTTCCTTTTCTGGATGGCCCCACGACGGCAGCCAGCTAGGGTTCCGAGAGTCGAGTGTGACGACAGCCCACCGGGTGACGAGGCCTCGGTGCATGGCCCTTTGTCAGCAGTGGCACCGGCGGTAGCACTACCTGACGAGCCCCCGATGCTTCCAGCACCAGCCGCTGATGATGCACGTCGCCTCAGCGCACTGCATGAGTTTCAGCGCCAGCGACCGCCTAGGCTTCACGGGGAGACGGATCCCCGGGTAGCTGAGGACTGGCTGGAGGTAGTTGTACGTGTGTTTAGGCTATTGAGGACACCAGCAGACCTCATGGTGATCCTCGCTGCGAGCCTACTACACGCAGCAGCAGGACGATGGTGGAGCTTGATGCTCTAGGTGCACGATGAGGCATCTCTACTTTGGACGGACATTGAGAGCCTCTTCCGCTCGGAGTTCAT
The DNA here is from genome assembly GCA_963277665.1 of Viscum album. Lineage (NCBI taxonomy): Eukaryota > Viridiplantae > Streptophyta > Magnoliopsida > Santalales > Viscaceae > Viscum > Viscum album. Next base: position 482,085,477 of record OY728153.1, on the reverse strand, counting down.
CCCAGCCACCCTTCGTGCAGTGCGTATCTAGGAGCTTTTTCAGCTGCGGCAGGGCAGCATGAAAGTCGCTCAGTACTCGGCGAGATTTACTGATCTCTCGCGCTACTCGACCGACATGGTACGTGATCCATTCTTCTGGGCCCGGACCTTCGAGCAGGGTTTGAGACACGAGATCAGGGCATCGCTCATCTCCCTCAGCATACCGACTCAGACATGAGTACTGGAGCGGGCCCTTCTGATCGAGAGCTTCCTTGCTGAGTCTACACTAGCGCAGCGACCCACCATAGGGCGGCACGTGGAAGAGTCATCTGGAGCAGGCAGTTGACGGATGACTCAGGGGTCCAGACAGACCAGACCATCGGGCAGACGACCTCAGGGCACTGGCTCAGCAGTGCGGAGCACACAGCGTGGAGCCAGTCTTTCGAGAGGCAGACAGTGCTACTCGTGCGGCGCACAGGGCCACATGGCTCGTGACTGCCTGACCCTCCGGGCCGAGGAGCAGCAGGCAGTTGAGGGACCACCGAGGCAGAGGCAGAGGGTCGACCGTGGAGGTCCGCAGGGAGGAGGCGGATGAGGCAGAGGAGCTGGCCGAGCAGCAGGTGGTGGGAGACGCTTTGAGGCTCTGCCACCACCACCACTAGGAGGTCCACCCCGACCACATGGAGCTAGCGGGCAGAGACAGACACAACTCCAGGTAGCAGAGGCCTACGACCACGGCGCACCCGAGATGATTCGAGGTACTATCTGTGTCTATTCCACCCTTGCTGCAGTTCTTATAGACACTGGAGAGAGTCACTCTTTCATAGTCGCTGCCCTTTTTCGGAGCTCGGGGATTCCGACAGAGCCGTTGGCTCGATCTTTACTGCTAGAGACTCCTACGGGAGCAGACTCGACGATTATGCACTGGTGCAGGCAGTGTGAGCTTACTCTAGGAGGCGAGTGCTTCGGCTGGGATCTTCTTGTAGCAGCGTCGAGGCCTTAAGACGTCATCTTGGGCATGGATTGGCTATCTACGGTCCATGCACAGATTTACTGTTTTAGGCGCAAGGTGCGATGTGTACGCACCGACGGGAGTAGGTTCACCTTCACCGGCGAGAAGGGAGCCATAGAAGCACAGGATGGACTTCCGTGGAGGAGAGGACAGCCCATTACTCATCAGTTAGCTAGCCTCATCCTTGGAGCAGTTGACCTGCGGAGTCCTGGTTTTCCTGCAGTGGTGGATCAGTTTGCGGACGTTTTTCCCGACGACGTTCCAGGGCTACCTCCTCGTAGAGAGGTAGAATTTTATATTGACTTGTACCCCGGGACAACCCCGATATCCACTCCAGCATATCGGATGGCCCCCGCCGAGCTTCGAGAGCTACGGGTACAGTTGGAGGACTTGCAGGGCAAGGGGTTCATCCGACCCAGTGTTTCACCCTGGGCTTCCCCGATATTGTTCACCAAGAAGGCGGACAGGAGCTTGCGACTTTGTGTTTACTATCGTCGCCTGAACCAGGTGACAATGAGGAACAAGTATCCGCTACCGAGGATTAATGACCTCTTTGATCACCTCAAGGGAGCACGGTGGTTCTCGAAAATAGACCTCAGGTCAGGCTATCATCAGCTCAGAGTCAGAGACGAGGATGTGCAGAAGACGGCCTTCAGATGTTGGTATGGCCACTATGAGTTCTTGGTTATGCCTTTTGGTGTAACCAATGCTCCAGCAGTGTTCATGGCTCTCATGAATAGGATCTTTCAGCCAAACCTCGATCGGTTTGTCTTGGTCTTCATCCACGACATTCTGATTTACTCTACGACTGAGGAGGATCACGCCTATCACTTGCGAGTTATACTAGACACACTCCAAGAGCACCAGCTTTATGGTAATCTCTCGAAGTGCCAGTTCTGGATATGTGAGGTTCACTTCTTGGGACACGTTATCTCTAAGGTGGGAGTTGCAGTGGATCCTGCGAAGATTGAGGCTGTGTTAGCATGGGAGCCACCCAGGAGCGTGACTGAGGTTCAGAGTTTCTTGGGACTAGCTGGATACTATCGAAGATTCATGCCAGACTTCTCTAGAGTTGCGGCACCACTCACAGCTTTGACAAAGAAGGGGAAACCCTTCGTGTGGTCAGACAGATGTCAGCAGAGCTTCTAGGAGTTGAGACAGAGATTGACTAGCGCACCTATCTTGAGGTTGCCCGAGGATGGAGTAGGGAACGTAGTTTACTGTGATGCATTAGGGACCGGACTCGGATGTGTTCTAATGCAGGAGCGGGAAGTGATCGTCTATGGATCATGTTAGTTGAGGCCGCATGAGCAGAACTACACTACCCATGACCTGGAGTTAGCAGCAGTGGTCTTCGCTCTGAAGACATGGCGCCACTATCTGATGGGCGAGCGCTTTACAGTCTTTTCCGATCATCATAGTCTCAGGTATATCTTCTCGCAAGAAGGACCTGAACCTGAGACATCGGCGATGGCTCGAGTTCCTCCAGGACTATGACTTTGAGATAGTCTATACTCCTGGGAAGGGGAACGTAGTAGCTGATGCCCTCAGCAGGAGGACAGGCATTCAGCTACTTGAGGAGGCGACAGAGCAGCTAGCCTCTTTGCAGATATCCTTCGTGGATAGAGATGGAGCAGCCTTACTTCAGTCTCTCACAGTCACTCCTCCACTACTGCAGCGAGTCAGGGAGGCACAGCGTGGGGACGCTGACTGTGAGACACGGCGTGCACAGATATACTCGGTACAGACATCTGATGGTTTCTCCCTTAGAGCAGAGCATGACATCATTTACAGAGGACGTACCATGGTACCAGTCGCTTTGCGAGAGGAAGTGCTGAGAGAGTATCACACTTCTCCTTTGGCGGTACATCCTGGAGTGGCGAAGATGTACCAGGACCTCAGACGACAGCACTAGTGGCCGGGCATGAAGAAGGCTGTAGCAGAGTTCGTTTCTCGATGCCTCACCTGCCAACAGGTGATGGCAGAGAATTAGGTACCAGCAGGCTTGGTACAGCCCTTGGAGGTCCCGGAGTGGAAGTGGGACGGCATATCTATGGACTTCGTGACTGGACTTCCACGCACTTCCAGAGGTCACGACTCCATCTGGGTGATTGTTGACCGATTAACCAAGTCGGCACACTTCTTACCAATCAGAGATCAGGGCTCAGTGGAGAGCTTGGGACCTCTCTACGTTCAAGAGATTGTGCGGCTCCATGGTGTGCCATCATCTATCGTCTCCGATCGAGATGCTCGCTTTAATTCCCGGCTTTGGAAGGGGTTACAGGAGGCGTTCGGGACGCAGCTATGTCTGAGCACAGCCTTTCACCCTCAGACGGATAGTCAGACGGAGAGGACCATTCAGACTCTCGAGGACATGCTCCGCACATGTGTCCTCGACTTTGGTCGTAGCTGGGAGGACCACCTACCCTTGGTGGAGTTTGCGTACAACAACAGCTACCACTCCACCATTTGGATGGCACCGTACGAGGCATTATATGGCCGACCTTGTAGATCTCCTTTGTGCTGGATAGACCCTGGGGAGTCAGCACTTGTGGGACCGGAGATGGTCCAGGCCACGACAGAGAAGGTCTAGGTCATCCAGGAGCGGATGAGAACAGCTCAGAGCCGACAGAAGTCATATGCTGATAGGAGGCGGAGGCCACTGGAGTTCGAGGATGGCGACCACGTCTTCTTGAGGGTCTCACCTCGACGTGGTATTCGGAGATTTGGCCGAGGCGGCAAGTTATCTCCACGCTTCAGCGGACCCTTCCAGGTCCTCAGCAGGGTTGGCGAGGTGGCTTATCGCCTGGCTCTGCCACCTCAGTTGCACTGGGTGCACGACGTCTTCCACGTATCTCAGCTGAGAAGATACGTGCACGAACCGACGCACATCATTGACCATGGGGAGCTTGACGTTGACGATGGGGCGACTATTACGGAGGTCCCGGTGGAGATAGAGGATCAACAGGAGCGGGTCCTGTGTGGGCGATCGATTCCTCTTGTGCGCATCAGATGGCAGCACGGGAACCTCCAGGAGAGCACACGGGAGCGGGAGGCTCAGATGCGTGCTCAGTACCCTCATTTTTTTCCCTAGTTTTTGATGTATCTTTACGGGGAAGTAAAGCCCTGAGGTGGGAGTAATGTAAAGACCCGTAAAATTCAAGGGAAATTTTTTATTAATTTTCTTTGGAATTTTACAAGAGCGCGGTTTCAGATGGCACCTGATTCCGAGGCCCGGAGTGCCTGGAATCAATTTCCAAAGTTTGGCTCGGGTACGTTCAGTGAACGAACGAGCGGGAATTCCTAACATTTGATCCGGTGCTTGGAATTGAAATCTGAGGACACCGATGAACTCGGAGCGCCGATATTCTCTTATGAATACCTTTTCCGAAGTTGTGTTTTCCTAGGAGGAGTTGTTTAATTTTTCTGGATGAAATGAAGAGTAAAATAAAATTGTGATACAATATTTATTTTATATCTTTAAAGTGGTTAAAATCTTTTGTTGGAAGTTGGGTGGTTTAACCACCTAATAGAGAATTAAGGTGAGGAGGGGCCCACCCGAGCCCCACCTTTTCAAATTTCATAACTCCCCTCTCTCCCTCTTTAAAGCTTGATAACATAACACTTAATTAATTACACAACTCATGTATAATTAATTAAGTGTTTTGTTTTTGAAATTTATGTTTTTGAAATGCTTGGATTAGTAAATAAAATAAGGAGGGACTTTATTTTATTTGGATTGTTCGGTGAGGTGTGGAAGAGCTTTGGAGAGAATCTGATGAAATCCTCCCCCTTCTTCATCTCCTTCGTGGAAGAACGCGAAGAACGTCCGCCGCCCACGAAGAACACCGAGGATGACATCTTGAATCATCTTCTCCGATTGCTTCCTCCTCGACTTCTTCGTCTTCTAACCGACGTCAACGAAATGACGACCGCTTCCCACGACTACGTCAACGTGAGACTATCGAGGTAGGGGTTTGCTTCAATATGATTATCACTTTCCATGTTTTCCCCTTCTAAATCTATTGTGGGATTGGGAAAAATGTTTGATGAGGATTGTAGGGAATTTTATTTAATTTACGTGTGAATCGTTTGAAACAAGGTTAAATTTTTAATTAATTAAAAATTGTGCCATTTGGGTGTTGGTTATTCCCGATTGTTAGCATCTAATGCGGAGGGCGCGGGCCGAACGAACACGGCCCGACAACCCTCCGTAATTTTGTTTTTGGTGCGTGGATTTGACAGTGATGAGGAATCGAATCCGTAATGGGAAAATGAGGTATCGGTTCCGAAGATCTCGATCCGAGAAAATCGCCGGCGAAGACCGCAAGTGGAACGGACCACCGGAGTGCGTCCGGTGGTCCGCGGAAGATGGCGGCCGCACGCCGCTCCGGCGCGGCGGCGCCGGCGACCCGCGGCGGAGGCGCGCCGCCGGAGTAACCCACCGCGGCTAAGCCGCGGTGGTCAACAGGTGGCCGACAAAGCCGGCCGCGATGGTCCAAGGGCGGGACCCTTTAGGGTCCTGCATTTTGTTTTTCGGCCAGCCAAACGGCCGGCCGTTTCGAGGAATTCCGGGGGATTAAACCCCCGGATGAAGGCGGAGCGGGCCCCCCACGTGGGGGGGGGGGGGCGTTGTTTTCCAAAGCACGTGGGGCTGCGCCCCCCTGTTTCCTCGAACAGCGCTCGGCCTACCGGCCGAGCTGAGCGGCCGGGCCGGGTCGACCCGGTCCGGGTCGACCCGATTTGGGTCGGACCAGGGGGGGTCGGGCCGGGTCGGACCGGGCCTAGACCCCAGGTTTCGGACGGGTTTCGGTCTTTTGGCCATAACATGAGCCACAGACCTCCGAATGACAAACCGTTTGCGGAAACACGATCCTTGGATCGAGGCGGTCGTTTCTCTATATTACACTCAGGGTTTCGGAATACTTTGAGTTCGGCCGGGTTGGTTCGTACACGAAACCAACCGGGCCTTCGGAGCGGAAACACTCATATCTTGAGCTACGAACGTCCGTTTGAGGTGCCGTCAGCTTTGTTGAGTTCCTCTTAGTGAGACGGATCTTTTGGAATACTCCGCCCAAGGTTTGGACGCAGTTGGAGTACGGTCGGGTTGGTTTTGCCTTAAAAACCAACCGGTCCTCGGGGACGAAAATGCCAATAACTCTCAGACCGGACATCCGATCGACGAGCCGTCTGTTGGGTTGAGTTCCTATTGACGATACGGAACTTTTGGATACATCAAATCTATTGTTTGTGACAGTTGATGTATCAGCCTCTCGACTCGTGGAGCGGACCCTCCTGTACGAGCTTGCTGTGTGCGGGAACCCTAGTGCTGGCTGCGACAATTACTGTGACTACTAATGCTACTACTGCTACTATGACTGTGACGACGACAGTACAGAGATCCTGTGTGGATTCGACGACGATGACTACAGCACTCAGCGATCCTACGTGGATCAGTGCTACAGGTCCTGTGTGGGCCCGAACCTGTGTGGGTCCGATCCTGTGTGGGTCTTTGCCCTCAGCGGTCCTGTGTGAACCAGCGCCTACATGTCCTATGTGGGCCCGATCCTGTGTGGGTCTTTTGCAGGGGTTAGTTACCTATCGATCCTTCGTGGGTCCGATGACTTAGATGGATCAGAGATCATCTTTACCGTCTTTCGAAGAAGTATACCTGTGTGAGCTGAATCCTGTTGCTTTCCTGTGTGGATTGTGTTGTGCTATCTTGTGTGGATTACGTTTTGCTTTCCTGTGTGGAATACGTTTACTTTCCTATGTGGACTGAGTTGTACTTGGGCTCGGAGGTTGGAGCGTATTTGAAATTGATGTCTTAGGTATATGTATGGGCATATACCTAAGTAGTGTCAGTTGTTACTTGTGTTTTTATCTTCCTTTGTGGATTATCCTTTGTGGATTTTGTGAGACCTTCGGGGGTCTCGGAGTCCCTACTGAGTAGCTTATACTCACCCCTGCACGGGCTATGCCCGCACTACGTTGTGTTGGTTGCAGATGACGGACATCGTTGATCTTGGCTGAGGCTTGCAGAGTAGGACGGTACCTGGAGGTGGACCACTGTGCGGGACGTGTTCGGAGCGGACGACGGGGCCCGTGGAGCAGTGGAGCTATCTGTACCCACCCTTCAGGTGGGATCTCCAGTAGACAGCTCGGTGTAGCGGATTTTACATACAGTTTCTATTTTCCCTTTTTGAGTTGTACTTTACTTTCAGTTTGGGTTTGTATACTGGCCCATTTACTTTTCCGCACTTTCAGTTGTACTCTGTTTTTACTTAGTGTTTACTTCTACTTGCTTACTCTGTGGTGTTTGTTTACATTACAAAGGCAATGCCTTCCCTTTATACCGGGATTTACGCCTTGGTGCTAGTCCCCATCCCCTGGCCTATGGAAGGCGGGCTTGGGGTAGTCACGACACGGACCCCGAGGGCGGGTCGTGACAGTGATTATGACATATTTATAAGAAAGTAATTTTCTTTTATGAAAATATTGGGTCGTTACATTCTCCCCTCCTTACAAAAACTTCATCCTCAAAATTCACAAAATATTACCTATAAAGATTTGGAAATGCCTTTAAAATAAGCTCCTCAGGCTACCATGTTGCTTCATCCATCTTATGTTTCCTCCATAGAACCTTTACCAGATGAGTTGTCTGATTTTTCAATACTTGTTCTCTAGTATCATGAATCTTGATAGGCTCTTCACAGTAAGATAGATCAGGCTCAAGTTCCACTTCTTCATAAGTGAGTACATGTGTTGGGTTTGGCATGTACTTTATTAACATTGACACATGGAACACATTTTGAACCATGGAGAGACTTGAAAATATTTCCAAACGGTAAGCTATGACTCCTATTCGGTCCAAAATTTTAAAAGGTCCGATGTACCTGGGACTTAACTTTCCCTTCTTTCCGAATCATCTAATACCCTTCCATGGAGATACCTTTAGAAAATGTGATCACCTTCTTGAAACTCCAAATCCATCCTTCTGTTATCTGCATAGATATTTTTCCTACTTTGAGCTATTTTGATATGGCTCTGGATAATCTTCACCTTTTCCATTGTTTCTTCAACAAGTTTTGGTCCCACGAGCTTTCATTCACCAACAACATCCTAGCAAGTTGGTGTAGAACATCGTCTTCTATATAATGCTTTATAGGGTGCCATCTGTATATTTGAATGGATGATATTGTTGTAGGAAAATTATACGAGAGGTAAATAATGATCCCACATGCCTTGAAAATAATGTGAACAAGACCTCAACAAGTCTTTCAATGTTTGAATAGTCCGTTCGGATTGTCCATCAGTTTGTGAGTGGTTGGCAGTGCTCAAACAAATATTAGTATCTAGGTCCTTCTGAAGACTTTTCCCGAATCATGACATAAAACATGGATCACGATTAGAAACAATCGATAGGGGTAATCCATGAAGCCTCACAACTTCATTAATATACAATATTGCTAGACGTTCAAGTGGTAGATCTTCTCTTATAGCAAGAAATGGGTTGACTTGGTAATACGGTAAAAAACAACCCATATTGCATCATTCCTTCAAGGAGTATTTTGTAGTACCATGAAAAATTACATCGTGATATTATCCCATTTCCACTCAGGTATGGGAAAAGGATGCAATACTCCTCCAGGATGTTTCCTGTCAGCTTTAACTTATTGAAAAACCATACATCTTGACACAAAATCAGCAATCTCCCTCTTTATGTTGTCCAACCAAAAAATGTTCCTTAAAATCTCTATACATCTTAGTGATACCAGAGTGTATAGAGAAATTTGAACTATGATCATCATCCAACAATTCCCTCTTTAGATCAGGTATATGGGGAACACAAAGTTTCTTCCTTAATTTCAAAATTTCATCTTCATATACGAAGTCACTGAATCTCCCATCATTCACTGATTTAATCTTCTTTTGAAACCCCCATCATCAGCCTGAGAACTTTTTATCCTTTCTAGTAAAGATGGTTTGGAAACCATTTGAAAAACATTTATGTTCCAAATTCCATGGTTATTCCCATATCCATCTTTACTAGATCCATGAAAATAGGATCCCTTTCAACTCTCATATTGTTCGAAAATACATGATTCTTTCTGTTCAAAGCATATGACACCATATTTTTCTTCCCAGGTGGTAGTGTATCATGAAATCATAATCCTTGAGTAGTTCAAGCCATCTCCTTTTCCTTATGTTGAGTTCTTTCTGGGAGAAAATGTACATCAAACTCTTGTGATCAGTATAAATCTTGCATTTCTCACCATAGTGATAATGTCTCCATATCTTAAAGGAAAATATTACAGTATCTAACTTAGGATCATGAGCAGGATATTTCTTCTCATGAATTTTTTGTTGTCATCATGCATACAAAATAACCGTATCATTTTGAATTAGTACACAACCAAGTCATTTCTTTGAAGCATCTCTATAAATAACAAACCGTTCATTCCCCGATGGTGTAGTCAATATAGGATCATTGACTAATATTCTTTTCAGTTCTTCAAAAAAATACTCACAATATATTGTATAAAAAATTTTAACCCATTTACATGTGAGCTTCGTTAGCAGGTTAGACAGTTGGGAAAAATTCTGTACGAAACGCAGATAATAACCTACTATGCCAATACAACTGCGTACCCCAGTTATGTTTGTTGGCATGGGCCAATCTTGAATTGCCTATATCTTGGAGTATCAACTAGGATTCATTCCTTAGAGACGATATGGCCGATAAAATAAATATCTTGAATCTATAATTCACAGTTGCTAAACTTCCCATATAATTCATGTCTTCTAAGAGTCTTCAGGATAATTCGCAGATGAACCTATGGTTCCCGGAAGTGTAGGTACTGTTGCAGATGAACCTATGGTTATAGTGCTTGTGCAAGGGGTGAAACAGGGTTTAATTGGAAAGGAAGTGGGAGGGGGAGTATCTTCATCTGATGTGCATCGGAATTCTCAGGTTGTTGAGGTCCCTGGTTGCTCCCCTGGTATGAAGGAGTTGCAGGACAATCAGGCTAGGGCTACAGACAATCAGGCTATGGCTGAGCAGTTGTGGAAATATGCTTCTAGTGTGCCTCTAAATCCTACAGTTGAGGTGTTTCACCATTTGATGTCTGATCTTGGAATTAGGAATGAAAATTTCATGGGTTCTTTGGTATGCAGTCTCTTGCTGTCAGGGCATGTGGAAGGCTGTGTCCAGGAGCAGGAAGAGAATACTAGACGTATGATGATCTTGGTTCCCACAGACAACAGATTTCTGGATTTGGATAATTAGGGGGACTTTTCATGAAGAGGAGAATGTGGAAAGGCATGACAGTGGTATCATGCAGATTGACGACTCTCTGGTGGATGTTGCAGCTGGTGAAGATGTGAAGAACCTGGTAGATCGACCTCAATGTCCCAACACAACTCAAGATTGTGTTTCAGAGGGGGGTTATAGAGCGGTGGATATTTTAGGAAAATGGGGTGACATTTCAGATAGTGAGAAGGAAAAATATGGTGGTATGCTCTGACACTCCTTCAATGCTGTTGTTCAAGGTGATAGGATAAAGGTGCATGGGTTTGAAGACAACAGGACTGGTCCATCACGTCAGCGACCAACGAAAGATTATTCTTGTAACATCCCAGGTAAATAAAGAATAAAGAATTTTCATATTTATTAATATTTACGAATTAAATATTAATTTTATTTTAAAGGGGTTGCTATGTTCGATAGCGTACCCGATACGCAACGATGAGTTTCTTTGAAACTTACGTAGCACACTAGTAATAAAATAATATTATTTTAAATGTTAGTTAACAAGTAGCTGTTGTACTGGAGGGAATGGATAGAAATAACTAAAATATGATTAGATATGTTTTTAAATGTTTATACATTTACCCAATAAAAGATAAAGGCTTAAAATACGAAAAGAGTTCAATTTTAGGGCATATATAGTCCAATTTTCACTAAAGGTTCACTTATCACCTTTTAAGGGTGAACCGTCATTAAATATAGTTTTTATCACTCTTATACTTTATTTTGGACCAAATATAACTCTTCTTTAGAATCGGGACATCAAAATTTACTTTGTGTAAATTTTTGGTACCTTTCTGATAAAGTTCATTTTTTTATGAATAGTGTAAAATGTTGTATTTTAATTCAAAACCTCTTTTTAATCTAAATTATTTATATGATTAGATTATTATTTTAATTGGTTTTAAAGTGAAATTAGAAAATATTTTTACCAGTTAATCCAATGGTGGTCATTGGAATCAAGTTCACTTTGAAATTGGACTTAAACTGGTGTCAATCTTTTGATACTTATTGTTTCACAAAAACACGCTATTTGTCATGACAGCGGGAATTAATTATTAAATTAATTAATTTTACTTATATGTTTTGAATTTTGTAAAATGGACTTCATTTTTGAATTCGGAATATCAAATATAGCTTAGGGTGAATTTTTGGTAATTTTCTGAAAAACTTCAATTTTTGATGAATAGTGAAACCACTAAGTGGTAATCAGGCAAACTGATTTTTCAGTTAAATGAAAGTTTACCACTAATGTATATTGAATTTTTAAAATCCGACATACATGGTTGTCATTAAGAAGTAAAATGTGGTTCAATGAGATTAAAATAATTTTTTGGTTAATAGTAACATTTTTTCATTAATCGCGATTAGAGGTAATTAGTGTAGTTTAAGGTAAAAATGGTATTATAAGAATGTGAAAACACCATGAAACTTGTACTACACCTATTGGGTGAGTCATGGACGGCCAAGACAAGCCATGGGCCAACTTGGGGACCCCATGGAGCCACATTAGTTGGAAAATGACATTAATATATTTTTATTTAATGTTAAAGTGAAAATGACACTGACATAAATTGTTTTTCTAAAATAAATTTTGAGAGGGGTTATACAAGTCCAAATTTTGATTATAAATAGTCATTGGAAAGATAAAAAGATTTACTACATCATAGTAGTTTTTTTATAATTTTTAGACATTAAATAAATTAAATTATATATGACATAATAATGATGCAACGATGACATCATTATTTGACGATTTAAATAAAATGGAAAGATAATGAAAAATATAAAACCTACACATGGCCAAAACCAATTGGATGAGTGGATTTCGAACCCTTATCGCCTTATCCACGAATTATATCAATGTGGGACCTTTTAAAACCGAAACACATTTTCAAATAAAGTAATATTTCTTTACTTTCCAAAAGTGCCCCTCCTCTCCTCTTATAAAAGGCCCCCACCTCTACCCCATTTCACACACTTCTCAAGCCTTTGGCTCGGCCAACCCCTGCCCAATTACTCTCTCCACATCCCTATCCTCATCCTAGAGGATTCCCTTTGGGCATAATCCTTTCAAAGGAAGCCTTTAGGCTCAAATCAAAAGGGAGTTACACTTTTAAAGGTAATTCATTCTCTCTTGTTCATTTGTTTTATTTTGCTTCTCCAACCCTCTAAACTCTTTTTATTTACTTCTTTTGTAACAACACCAGTATCGTAAATATACTAGGATGTTGTTATAATATTTATTTGAGCTACACTCTCACACAACTACATCAAATGGTTAAAGAACATACGGTTTCTGTGGATGGCGAAATTCTGCCTCCCGAAACGATGATTGTTCAATACTCATTTAACACCTTAAAGGATGGCCATAATGATGTAACTATTTTTATATATGATATATAATATTTTTATGTTTTCTTTAAGCTTCTGTATTTTTAATTTTTGGCATACCTTTATGGTTTCCATTATGGGTAAACACGATATCTTCATTTAAGAGAGTGCGGACTACCGCCCCCTCAAAGTGATGTGATTCGTTAATGCCATATGTGGGACGTGTGAAGGATGGATTTAAAGTTATTATATATGATGTTATACTGGAATTATAATATACCTATATATCATTATTATTTCTTTCCATTAAAGTATGAGATAGAAATGAAAGTAGCGTTCATGCGTACTTAAGGCTTACCGTCTCCATGAACGGTGCATTTCATTTCTTATCCCCAAATGTAATGTACTATTAAAATTACATGTATATAATGTATATATATAATTAATGATAGATATAAATGATTAATATAATCCTGGAATTAATATATACATACCTCTCATTTAGTTTTAATTCCACTAATATGACAATGAAATGAAAGTAGCGTTCATGCGTGCGTACAGCTTACCGTCTCCATGAATGGTGCATTTCATTTCATACCTCTAAATGATTATGTAATATTATAAATACATGTATATTCTGGATATATATGATACATATTATATCAATATCGGGAATTTCATTCTGGATATAATGAACTTTTGACCACATGAACAACATGTAATTGTAAGAAGTCAACTTTCTACTTAAGAACCAAATATTGACAAAACAAACATTATTAACTTAAATGGTTACATAATGTTTATAACATGGAAATAAGTGATATAAAAAGAATAATGAACTTTAAAAAGGTTCTTAATCAAGTATAAATTAACTCAAGTTTATTATTCAGGACGTTACAGAACGATCGAGTCAAGTCGGACCCAAGGTAAGGGACTTCGTCTCAATCTCCTTTCATTGAGGCATATTTCGTTTTATACAAAACCTTCTTTTATACGGTGTATAAACCCTTTTGCTTTTACTTTTATACAAAATTAATATTTTTCTACGAAGCGTTTTACTAAATGACAAAAAGGAATTTTTTTTAACGTACTCTGTGACAACGACCTTTTCCGCCGCCGCGAGTATTATTTGATCTTTGGCTTTCTCAACAAGTCCTAATGTTTTTAGAATAAAATAAATACCATATACTCTTTTATGTATTTTGGTATTGAAAATGGTTTTGAAAAAGGATTCTATTATGTCAATATATTTATGATATATTGTGATTGAAATGTGGAAATGTTATCATTCCTTTATATTGGTTTTATGTTTTATGATTTTTTATTGGTACTTAGACATTTTAACGGGTGGTTACGTTATAAACCATATGACGGGTGGTGCCGTGAATACCAGGACGGGTGGTTACGTTATAACCTCCAATGCATTGGGTATGGAACTCGGTCGTATGGCTATTCCATTAAGTATGTATGGAAATTGGCCGTATGGCTATTCCATTAAGTGATATGTGTGGAAGTCGACCGTATGGTTATTCCACTTAAGTATGTTTATGTCCCAAGTTACCTTTATATATTCTATGTGTTCTTTATATGGGTTTTATGGTAATCCTTTGGTTACAAAAAGGTAAGTAATGATACTTTATTCAGTGAAGATTTTTTTTACTACTTCATGAAGGTGAAGGAATTACTTTGATATAGTATACATGGTTTACTTGATGTTTGAAAAACTAATAGTTTTCATTATTTTTGTATCCCTTACTGAGCTTTTTATGCTCACCCCAAGTTTTTCGAAATGTTTTTCACAGGACTTAAAGTGGAATAAGGTCAAGGATGGGATCAAGGGAATTTCATGCTATCTAAAACATGGAATCTAGACATCTTTCTTTTTAAGAGTTTTTATTTTATGGAGACTTAGTAGAAGTGTCTACATTGTAATCTTTTAAGATATAATAGTTATGTTCTAATTCTCTAAAACTCTAATCCTGAAAGGATCCTCAATGTGAATTATTCATTTAATTCAATATTAAGTAAGGTTTGAGGTTGGGGCCTTATAGTTGGTATCAGAGGACGGTTTAGACAACTTTAGGAGTTAGAAAAGTGTTAAATTATAATATGATTGAAATGATATAGCATTTACGGATTTCCATGTTGCTTCGCATAAGATATTTCTGTGTTCAGAATGGTTTTCCGCAGAGGAAACAAAGAAGCTATGTTGGGACGACATCAGGAGGAAGATAACCTTCCAAATCAGAAACCTGAGATGGTCGGAATCGGAACTGAACAGTTTGTTGCAGTGATGGCACAGTTGACTCAGGATATAAATGGTGGTGGTATCCATGCACGAGATCAGCCAGATCAACCGCAGAGGAACATGTCAGTGGTGGAACATTTAATGAGGCAACATCCCCCATCATTCAGAGGATCATCTGACCCTGTGCAAGCTGAAGGGTGGATTAAAGCACTGGAGAAGATTTTTGATGTCATGGGATGTTCAGAACATCAAAAGGTTAGTCTTGTTGTTTACCATTTTGAAGGTGAAGCTGATTAGTGGTGGTCGATGGTGAAAAATATAAGGGATAGTGATGAGATTGAGGATCTTCATTGGGACGAATTCAAAGGTATGTTTCTTGAGAAATATTTTCCTAAGGTGGTTCGTCTTAGGATGGAAAAACAGTTCCTAGAATTGAGGCAGGAGGATGATTCAATGGCTTCTTATGAAGAAAAGTTCACTCGATTGGCAAGGTATGCTCCAAATTTCATATGAGATCTTGATAGTAAAATAAACCGTTTTTACTCAGGGTTAAAGCCAAAGTATCGAAGGGCTTTAGCTTCTCGTGAGTTCAAAAGTTATGAAAAACTTGTTCGATGTACGAAGAAGGTGGAAATGGAGTTTGCCGATGATCAAGTGTTCTATGACAAACAACAGAATAAGAGATCTAGTTGGCAGGAAAAGGGGAAGAATTCATCAAAGAAGCAAGGAGGTAAGAAAACCAAATATCCATCCTGTGAGAAGTGTGGTAAAATGCATCCTGGAGAATGTTTATCCAAGTCTGGTAAGTGCTTTCGGTGTGGTAAGTCTGGTCATATTGCTCGTAACTGTAAGGAAGATGATCAAGCAGGAAATGAAAAGCCAACGGTAAGATGTTTTAAGTGTAATGAAATGGGTCATTATGCAAACGAGTGTCCAACGAAGAACTCAACTGGGGGAATGCAGCCATACTACAAGCAGAAAGGGGTGGTGAAATCCTTTGCAACAACTTCAGCAGATGTTGGGCCATCGAATGAAGTGGTATCAGCTCCAGGGAGCTCAGTTTGTTTCGAAGATTGACTTGAGGTCGGGGTACCATCAGTTGAAAGTAAAAGAAGCAGATGTTCCGAAGACTGTGTTCCGTACTAGATATGGCCATTATGAATTTGTAGTTATGCCTTTTGGGTTAACCAATGCACCTGCTGTATTCATGGACCTTATGAATAAAATTTTCCATGAGTTCTTGGATAAGTTTGTGTTTTGAGTTTGGGAAGAGGTTATGTGTGCCTTGTGATTCACAGTTGAAGAGAGAGTTGTTATGTGAAGCTCATAGTTCTCCGTTTTCAGTTCATCCGGGCAGTACTAAGATGTATAGAGATCTGCGGGAGTATTACTGGTGGGATGGAATGAAAAGAGACATTGCTGATTTTACTGTGAAGTGTTTGACATGTCAATAGGTTAAAGCAGAGCGACAGGGATGCTTCAGCCTTTACCAGTGCCAGAGTGGAAATGGGAAAACATATCCATGGACTTTGTTGTGGGATTACCGAGGACATCTTGAGGTAATAATGCAATCTGGGTTATTGTTGATCGCTTGACCAAATCTTCTCATTTCTTTTCTATACGAGATACTTTCTCTCTTGATCAACTTTCCCGTTTGTATCTTAAAGAGATAGTTAGGTTACATGGAGTTCCTCTGTCCATTGTATCGGATCGTTATCCCAGGTTTACTTCTAACTTTTGGAAAGGCCTTCAGAAGTCATTGGGTACGGAATTAAATTTTAGTACAGCTTTTCATCCTCAATCAGATGGGCAGTCAGAACGAACAATCCAGACATTGGAGGATATGCTACGAGCTTGTTCTATGGATTATCAGGGAAGTTGGGACCAACATCTTTCTTTGGTTGAGTTTTCTTATAATAACAGTTTTCATTCCAGTATACAGATGACACCATTTTAGGCATTATATGGGAAGCGGTGTCGAACTCCAGCTTTCTGGGATGAAGTTGGTGAAAGGAAGTTGATGGGATGAGAATTGGTAGAAGAGTTGGCAGAAAAAGTTCAGCTGATTCAGAAGCACATGAGAACAGCTCAGAGCAGGCAGAAGAGTTATGCGGATAACCAGAGGAAGGATCTATCTTTCGAGGTAGGTGATCATGTTTTTCTCAAGGTTTCTCCTTGGAAAAGTGTGATGATATTTGGTAAGAAAGGAAAGTTGAGTCCAAGGTTCGCTGGACAATACGAAATTCTGGAAAGAGTTGGATCAGTTGCATACCGAGTGGCTTTACCTCCGAGTTTATCTCAGGTACACAATGTTTTTCACGTTTCGATGTTGAGAAAGTATATGCCAGATCCATCTCATGTTTTGAGCCCAAAGGTAGTTCAGCTGGAAGAGAACCTATCTTATGAGGAACAACCGGTCCAGATTCTTGACCACAGGGAGCAAGTGTTACGGAATAAGGTGATTCATCAGGTAAAGGTTTTGTGGAAAAACCATGTGATTGAAGAGGCAACGTGGGAATCTGAAAATGCTATGAGGGATAAATACCCCCACTAATTTTGATAAGTGAATAAAATTGCGAGGACGCAATTCCCAAAAGGGGGGAAGGATGTAACATCTCAGGTAAATAAAGAATAAAGAATTTTCATATTTATTAATATTTACGAATTAAATATTAATTTTATTTTCAAGGGGTTGCTATGTTCGATAGCGTACCCGATACGCAACGATGAGTTTCTTTGAAACTTACGTAGCACACTAGTAATAAAATAATATTATTTTAAATGTTAGTTAACAAGTAGTCGTTGTACTGGCGGGAATGGATAGAAATAACTAAAATATGATTAGTTATGTTTTTAAATGTTTATACATTTACCCAATAAAAGATAAAGTCTTAAAATACGGAAAGAGTTCAATTTTAGGGCATATATACTCTAATTTTCACTAAAGGTTCACTTATCACCTTTTAATGGTGAACCATCATTAAATATAATTTTTATCACTCTTATACTTTATTTTGGACCAAATATAACTCTTCTTTAGAATCGGGACATCAAAATTTACTTTGTGTAAATTTTTGGTACCTTTCTGATAAAGTTCATTTTTTTATGAATAGTGTAAAATGTTGTATTTTAATTCAAAACATCTTTTTAATCTAAATTATTTATATGATTAGATTATTATTTTAATTGGTTTTAAAGTGAAATTAGAAAATATTTTTACCAGTTAATCCAATGGTGGTCATTGGAATCAATTTTACTTTGAAATTGGACTTAAACTGGTGTCAATCTTTTGATACTTATTGTTTCACAAAAACACGCAATTTGTCGTGACAGCTGGAATTAATTATTAAATTTATTAATTTGAATTATACGTTTTGAATTTTGTAAAATGGACTTCATTTTTGAATTCGGAATATCAAATATAGCTTAGGGTGAATTTTTGGTAATTTTCTGAAAAACTTCAATTTTTGATGAATAGTGAAACCACTAAGTGGTAATCAAGCAAACTGATTTTTCAGTTAAATGAATGTTTACCACTAATGTGTATTGAATTTTGAAAATCCGACATACATGTTTGTCATTAAGAAGTAAAATGTGGTTCAATGAGATTAAAATAATTTTTTGGTGAATAGTAACGTTTTTTCATTAATCGCGATTAGAGGTAATTAGTGTAGTTTAAGGTAAAAATGGTATTATAAGATTTTGAAAACACCATGACACTTGTCCTACACCTATTGGGTGAGTCATGGCCGACCAATAAAATACATGGTCCAACTTGGGGACCCCATGGAGCCACTTTAGTTGGAAAATGACATTAATATATTTTTATTTAATGTTAATGTGAAAATGACACTAACATAAATTGTTTTACTAAAAAAAGTTTTTGAGTGGGGTTATACAAGTCCAAATTTTGATTATAAATAGTCATTGGAAAGATACAAATATTTCCTACATCATAGTATTTTGTTTATAATTTTTAGACATTAAATAAATTAAATTATATATGACATAATTATGATGCAGCGATGACATCATTATTTGACGATTTAGATAAAATGGAAAGATAATGAAAAATATAAAACCTACACATGGGCAAAACCAATTGGATGAGTGGATTTCGAACCCTTATCACCTTAAACACGAATTATATCAATGTGGGACCTTTTAAAACCGAAACACATTTTCAAATAAAGTAATATTTCTTTACTTTCCAAAAGTGCCCCTCCTCTCCTCTTATAAAAGGTCCCCACCTCTACCCTATTTCACACACTTCTCAAGCCTTTGGCTCGGCCAACCCCTGCCCAATTACTCTCTACACATCCCTATCCTCATCCTAGAGGATTCCCATTGGGCAGAATCATTTCAAAGGAAGCCTTTAGACTCAAATCAAAAGGGAGTTACACTTTTAAAGGTAATTCATTATCTCTTGTTCATTTGTTTTATTTTGCTTCTCCAACCCTCTAAACTCTTTTTATTTACTTCTTTTGTAACAACACAAGTATCTTCAATATACTAGGATGTTGTTATAATATTTATTTGAGCTACATTCTCACACAACTACATCAAATGGTTAAAGAACATACGGTTTCCGTTGATGTCGAAATTCTGCTTCCCGAAACGATGATTGTTCAATACTCATTTAACACCATCAAGGGTGGCCATTATGATGTCACTATTTTTATATATGATATATAATATGTTTATGTTTTCTTTAATCTTCTGTATTTTTCATTTTGGGCATACCTTTATGGTTTCCATTATGGGTAAACACGATATCTTCATTTAAGGAAGTGCGGACTACCGCCCCCTCAAAGTGATGTGATTCGTTAATGCCATATGTGGGACGTGTAAAGGATGGATTTAAAGTTATTATATATGATGTTATACTGGAATTATAATATACCTCTATATCATTATTATTTCTTTCCATTAAACTATGATATAGAAATGAAAGTAGCGTTCATGCGTACGTACGGCTTACCGTCTCCATGAACGGTGCATTTCATTTCTTATCCCCAAATGTAATGTACTATTAAAATTACATGTATATAATGTATATATATAATTAATGATATATCTAAATGATGAATATAATTATGGAATTAAAATATACATACCTCTCATTTAGTTTTAATTCCACTAATATGACAAAGAAATGAAAGTAGCGTTCATACGTGCATACGGCTTACCGTCTCCATGAACGGTGCATTTCATTTCTTACCTCTAAATGATTATGTAACATTATAAATACATTTATATGCTGGATATATATGATACATATTATATCCAAATTGGGAATTTCATTCTGGATATAAAGAACTTTTGACCACATGAACAACATGTAATTGTAAGAAGTCAACTTTCGACTTAAGAACCAAATATTGACAAAACAAACATTATTAACTTAAATGGTTACATAATGTTTATAACATGGCAATAAGTGATATAAAAAAATAATGAACTTTAAAAAGGTTCTTAATCAAGTATAAATTAACTCAAGTTTATTATTCAGGACGTTAAAGAACGATCAAGTCAAGTCAGACCCAAGGTAAGGGACATCGTCTCAATCTCCTTTCATTGAGGAATATTTCGTTTTATACACAACTTTCTTTTATACGGTTTATAAACCCTTTTACTTATACTTTTATACAAAAGGAATATTTTTCTACGAAGCGTTTTACTAAATGACAAAAAGGAATGTTTTTTTAACGTACGCGGTGACAACGACTTTTTCCGCCGCCGCGAGTATTATTTGATCTTTGGCTTTCTCAACAAGCCGTAATGTTTCGAGAATAAAATAAATACCATACACTCTTTTATGTATTTTGGTATTGAAAATGGTTTTGAAAAAGTATTCTATTATGTCAATATATTTATGATATATTGTGATTGAAATGTGGAAATGTTATCATTCCTTTATATTGGTTTTATGTTTTATGATTTTATATTGGTACTTGGACATTTTAATGGGTGGTTACATTATTAACCATATGACGGGTGGTGCCGTGAATACCAGGACGGGTGGTTACGTTATAACCTCCAATGCATTGGGTATGGAAGTCGGCCGTATGGCTATTCCATTAAGTATGTATGGAAATTGTCTGTATGGCTATTCCACTAAGTGATATGTGTGGAAGTCGACCGTATGGTTATTCCACTTATGTATGTTTATGTCCCAAGTTACCTTTATATATTCTATGTGTTCTTTATATGGGTTTTATGGTAATCCTTTGGTTACAAAAAGGCAAGTAATGATACTTTATTCAGTGAAGATTTTTTTTACTACTTCATGAAGGTGAAGGTATTACTTTGATATAGTATACATGGTTTACTTGATGTTTGAAAAACTAACAGTTTTCATTATTTTTGTATCCCTTACTGAGCTTTTTATGCTCACCCCAAGTTTTTCGAAATGTTTTTCACAAGAATTAATGTGGAATAAGGTCAAGGATGGGATCAAGGGAATTTCATGCTATCTAAAACATGGAATCTTGACATCTTTCTTTTTAAGAGTTTTTATTTTATGGAGACTTAGTAGAAGTGTCTACTTTGTAATCTTTTAAGATGTAATAGTTATGTTCTAATTCTCTAAAACTCTAAACCTGAAAGGATCTTCAATGTGAATTATTCATTTAATTCAATATTAAGTAAGGTCTAAGGCTGGGGCCTTATAATTCTTATGTTCGAGGGCCAGTGTCTAGCAGAGCCTCTATTTGTAAGGAATGCTGGGCTATGCAATCTTCGAAGGAGTTTTTAGCTTTGGATAAGTTTAATCTGAGAAGAAAATATGCCAAGGTTCATAAGTATTATGAAATCTCCAAATTGGAAACAGATAATGCAGAGGAAATAGTCCATAATGGGGATAATTATGGGTTTGGTTTCTATGATATGTTTTTGTTTTGTTGGCATGTTTTACCTGCTTTATGATTTTCCTTTTATTAATAAATGGTCAAAGGCTTTCCTCTGACTAAGCGTTTCTGGTATTCAATCACAATAGGTAAATCCTCTATTTGACCATTCCTTTCCTCACCCACATTTATTTCATTCTCTTCCTCCCCAATAATTGAATTTCGTTGAGCTACTAGGGGTGGATCTAGATAATAATCAGGTGGTGATGATTCTGCTCTAAAGATAAGGTGTTCTTTATCATTGTCATAAAAAATCGTAACATCTTTATTCTTACAATAAATTTTTGCATCATGATCCAAAAGACAATCCATACCAAGGATTATATCGAATTAAATCATGGCTATGACGATGAGATTAGTAGAGAAAGATCATTTGTATGCCCTAATGGGAACAGATTGATAGAAATTTGTAGCAGTGATACTTCCCATAGGTGTTTTTACTGACAAATCCCTTGTTAAATATAATTGAAAATATCCAATTTTCATAGAAAAATGGGAAGATATGAAACAATGTGATGATCCAGAATCAAATAAAGCATTGGAAAAAATTGTGGAAACAATTAAAGTACCATCCCCCACATCATTAGGGACTTCAACCTCTGCAGTTGTGATTGCATAAGCTTGTCCCATATCCCTTTCCCTTTTCTATTACACATTTCCTTGAAGTTTTGGACAATTATTAGCATTGTGACCAATATTATGACAATTATAGCATTGAGCATCATTGGATTCCTTATTTCCTTTGCAATTACCAGCAGGATGGTCTTTCTGAACACATTTATAGTATACTACTTTTCCTTTTAAGCACGCACTGGGGTGTTTCCTTCCACTATAGTCACATGGTGGCAATTCAACTCTTCCCTTCTTCCCTGTTTCCTTATTTCCTTTCCCAGAGTTTTCACCAGCCCTCTTATTTTATTTCATTCCCTTAATGTCATAAGACTTATAGAATTATTTTTTGGTCTTGATAACACATGAAAATATGTCCTCATATGATGAGAAATTTTGGGATACCAGTTCCCAATGGAGGAATGGCTTTTGGCCATCAAATAATCGATTGATTTTTCTCCTTGGATTTCTTATGTAGTCCACAACATGTATTTCCAGCCTTGTGAAGATGGAATCATACTTGGAAAAATTTTCATCCTCCTTTTTCCTTAGATTCATGAATTGCCTGTCCATATCAACTCTCTTTTCACAAGATAAATATTTTTCTAATAAGATTTCCTTAAAATCCCTCAATTCCATATCTTCATTTTCTTCCTCCTCCTTTGTTTTATGGATTTATGAACACCATTTATCCACTTCTCCCAAAAGATGATATAATTCCATGACAACGTTATCTCTTTCACTACATCCCATAGCAAGAAATATCTTCTCGAGGGAACATATCCAATGCTCTCCTACAAAAGGGTTTGTAGTCCCATTGAACGATGGAGGCTGTTGTCACATAAAGCGATCTAGCATAGCTCCTCCACGTGGTGGAGCCAGATTCTTGATATGAGTAAGGTTATTATACATAACTAGAGTAAGTTTTCCCAGTATAATGATGAGTTGCTCAACACCAGTCACAGCACTAGAGCCAACCTCATTATGTTAAATTAGAGGAAAATCCCTACAAGGGACACCTGTGTTCATGCGGTTTCCAATCCTTCCACTTGGCGCCATCTCTAGATAATGGAATACACCAGATTAGGTTATGAATCATAATGTATAATCTTAACTTATCAAAATACATAGAAAAAGAGATTGAGATATTACGAATGGCTAATCCCATATTCACAAATACGGTTTCTTTGAGAAATATTTTACATTTCATTCCTTCATAATTACTTGTAAAAAAATGTGAATTATAAGAAGCATATCCCCCGGGAGTGTCATTACCAAGAGTGAAGCAATGCCCATTGTCGTGCAGCAGTTCCCATTTGAGTCTATCTCAAAGTGGTGTTTTCAGGTTTTACCCCTAGATACATATGTGCCAGAGTTGCCTCTACCTACTCGTATCCAGAAAGGGATGTATTTCTTGAAAGATCCACATAATCTATTCCTTAACAAAATACCAAGACATTATTGTATGTATATCCTCAATGAATAATTAAGGGACTCTACCCTAATTCTAGGTTTTATAAATATAGTTTCCAAGTATTCTACTAAACTTCCTCTGATACCAACTGTAAGGACCTGACCCCAATTGCCCAGAACCGATTCCTTATTTGATTTCGTTGGAAGACATGCAAGGAATACAAATCCTAAAGGACCGAGTAGTTTAGTATTATTAGAAACAAGATACATTCATAAGTTGATCATTACAACATGAAGGAAAAAACACTAATTTATTCCACTAGCAACATCATGTCTCCTAGATTATGCTTGCATATCATTCATAATTTACTTCTTCATATCTTGATAAAACTAAAAAATAAGAAAAGGGTGAGATCAAATGCTAAATAAGAGTAAGAAATACATCAGAAGACAATATAAACATTAGACATTGTGAATAATTGAAATCACATGCCTTTAATAATAAACATGACCACATTATGGCAAGATAATGAGCTGAGTAAATAATGCCATAATAAATCATAATAATGGGTATTCTACTAGTTGAATAACCACATGAAATATCAATAGATGAACTCATAATAGTGGAATGCATAATTCCGGACATTATGAATAATTCTTTCATGGCCTCGGCCAAGACATATAGTGATTAAGGCGTCAGCCAAAATCCATATCACTTTGGGGAAGGCCTCGGTCAATTCCACATCTATTTGTCTCATGAGACTGACCGATGCATTGAGGGGCTATAGAAGGCCCCACCCATAACATAATAAGTCCAATACATTCCTCATATGAGAGGGGATAAACATAAACAATATACATTAATATTTAAACTACCATATGAAATTTAACTATCTTTCCCCAATCATGAAACATAAAACAATAACCATTCGGAATAATATGGTGAATGGTTTTAGGATAGATCATCCAAAATAGAGTTTTCCATAACCATTATATCAAATATGGTAGATGAATTCATAAATGACTACACCCAATAATATCATGGAATCAATAAGAGTGTTGAATTAGATGAAAACACTCTTACAAAATCATTATGAAATTCTTGAGATAAATACTCTTTTATTTTGAAAAGAAGTGTTCTTTTGGAAAAATATTTTTATAAAACCAGAATTGAGATAAGATAGTATTTTTCATAATAAAATGAGTGTTTTTATATGGATAATTGTTTCCAAAAATAGATTATATCTTGCACTTGAAAATTGATATAAATTTTAGAAATTCCCTTGTATCGAGCTCGTATTTTTGGAAACATTTTTGAGAGGTTCATTTAAAACATGTAACTATCCTAAAAATAGGGAAGGATTCTAGTTGGTGTACATATATAGAATACTCACAAATAATTTATGATTAGTAAATAACAATACATAATAATTTCATCTCGGAAATTAGACAATAAAAGTAACCCGAATGAAAATGGATGTTTGGGTGAAAAACACTTACCTTAACTCCAAACGTGTTCTACTCTTGTACTTAAGCACCTGGAATATGAAACTATACTTGTAAATAACTTATTTCAGAACCTATTATACATGTATATAGTTTACCATAATTATGGTTAGATCATTTATGTCTTCATTGACAAGTTATTGTATTGAATTTCGTCATTCTGGAGTGTTCGTTTCTCTTATTTTCATATTCAGTTCACTTGTATTTATGTAATGGAGTGGAATGGATATAAATCTCCAGAATTGATATTATATATTATTTATTAACAGAAATAATTTTTATTTTTTCATTTATATAACTTGGTTACATGGAAAAAGGATGAATTATCATATAGATCTTTAATGACAATTCTTTCGGTTAATTCGTGGGTTTTGATTACAACGAACTCATTTTTCATTATAACCTAACAAAATTTGAACAAAGGGATTACAGAATCTTAAATAGGATATATTATATATAATAATATGGTTCAACCATAACAATAATGGTTTCACTACCAGAATTTATAATGATAAAATAAATCGAAAGTCCATCGTCATTGAATGTGTAAAATTCTCACATCTAGGATGGTGTTCTTGCCACTAGTATAAAAGATGGTAAAAAGGGGGAGATGATGATAACTTATTACAATATCATGACAAAATTCCATTAAAGATAAGGTAATATAGTAATCACAAAATTTTGGATAAATATAGGTAATAGAAAAAATACAAATGAACTTGAAAGGAATGTCAAAGAATTGAAAAGATGAATTTACCTCTTGAACCAAACTTCCTTGAGAACCTCTTTAAGGGAGAAGTTTTGGTATTTTAATGAGACTGAAGCATACTAGAAGTGGGAGAGGAGGTTGGGAGGGTATTTGGTTAGATTTTACAGTAGGATCAAGGCTTTAGGGGAGTGATTGGAAGAGGGGGTGAGAGAGGGTTTTTATAGTGGAGAGAGGGGATTTCATAATATAAAACTCATTAATTTATTATTTATTCACAAGACAAGTAACAGTAAGTATTCCCTGAACAAGAACTGTAATTTTATCATGTGAATTCGGATTAAGGGTGGTGACATCATCCATGATTCTTGGAATAGTATATTTATCTTATAATGTATATATACGGTAAATTACCATATTTTACTATTCATCAAAAATCATGTATTTCAGAAAAATCCCAAAAACTCACCCTAACAATTTTTCGACGTATAGAATCAAAAAATAAATTCCATTTTTCAAAAATAAATTTTTGAATATTATTAATTTAATATTTAATTAAAATCATAATTTATTATCAAATACAAGTTTTAAAACATTCATTAACTTATTCTAAAATATAGGTATATCATAATTTCAAATTAGATATTATTTATATATTATCATAAGTAAGGTTACTATTCATTACGGTATATCGCTATTTATAAGGGTGTGTTAATATTCATAAGGGTATATTACTATTGACCAAAAATTAAGTTTTTCTTATTGGACTCTAAATAACATACTGATCGCGACTGTATATGTCGGGTTTTTGAAATTCACATCACATAAGTGAAAAAAATTTGTATTAAGTGTCCCATAGAACTTAGTAGTTAATGTGATTATGACATATTTATAAGAAAGTAATTTACTTTAAAAAAAAAATTGGGTCATTACAATTCAGACCCTCGAGGACATGTTATGTGCGTGTGTCCTCGACTTCAGACACAACAGGGAGGATCACTTACTGTTTGTGGAGTTTGACAACAACAAGAACTATCACTCCACCATCGGGATGGAACCGTTAAAGGAATTGTACATGTGACCATGCCGATCATGATTATGCGGGACAAACCCAGGGGAGTCAGCACTGGTGAGACCAGAGATGGTACGAGATACTACAGAGAAGGTGCAGATCATCCATTAGAGGATGAAGACTACATAGAGTAGGCAGAAGTCGTATGATGATAGGAGACAGAGACCTATGGTGTTCGGGGATGGTGACCTCGTCTTTCTATGGATCTCACCTCATCGAGGTCTACAGAGATTTTACCGAGGCAGCATGTTATCTCCATGATTCATCAGAACTTTTCAGGTCCTCATCAGAGTTGGCGAGGTGGCTTACCACTTAGCTCTTCCACCTCAGTTGCACCGGGTGCACAACATCTTCCACGTATCTTAGTTGAGGAGATACGTGCATGACTCTACTAACATCATCGACCATGGAGAGATGGACGTCGATGATAGTGCGACTTTCAGAGAGGTTCTAGGGGAGATTATGGATTGATAGGAGTGGGTCATATGTGGACGGTCGATACCTCTGGTGCGCATTCGCTGGTAGCATGTGAACCTCCAGGAGAGTACATGAGAGAGGGAGGCTCACAAGTGAGCTCAGTACGCCCATCAGTTCCCATATTTCGAGTTGTAGCTTACGAGGACGTGAAGCCCAGAGGTGGGGAGAATGTAATGACCCGAGATTTCCATGGAAATTATTATTTTTTAAATACATGTGAAATTTAGGTGTCAGTGAAAATTTTTGGTGCTTGTTTCCAAGGCCCGATGTGCCCGAAATGAATTTCTAAACTTTTATTCGGGTACATTCAGTAATAGTATGAGTGGGATTTTATAACTTTTTAACTGGTGCTCAGAATTGATATTTGAGGGCACTGTTGAATTCGCAGTGCCGGTACTCGGATAAGGAGACTTTCACTTCGATGGCAGTAGGTCGAGATTAAAAGATTGTTTTTGGGTTTCGTGGAAGGTAATAAGATAATGTGTTTTTACACTTTATTTTATTTGAGAAGCAATTTGGCGTGTGGTGGTTGAAACCTCCTCATTAAGGTTGGAGGTGGGACCACTGCACTTTAACCTCCCATGAGAGGTTATGGTGGTGGGGCCCACCGAACTGAACCTCCCATGAGGGGATTAAATTGGCGGGGACCACCCGGGCTTTTAACCCTTGAAACTCCCCATTAATGTGGAGAAAACACGTAAGCTTCATATAAATTTAGGGGAGAATCTTCACCAACCCTAGAATTTAATTTGTGCCAATCTCCCCTAATTAATTCAGTCCAAATCTCGTGAATTAATTATCCAGGGCATCTTAAATTAATTCTCCATTTTGAATTGTTCTGGAAACAAAATAATAGACAAAATCATTCTAATATTATTTTTATTTGGAATTTCTGTGAATTTTTGGAATGACTATTATTGGGAGATGAGAGATTCCTCCCAACGAAGAATGAAGAACGCTTTCTTCCATCGAAGAATGTCGGCGACGAACCTTCTTCGACTTATTCCCCATAAACCTACTGACGTGGAACCACTTCCACAACCGTCGTGCGAACTCGAATGTGGAAGTGTGAGGCAGATGTGAAGAACGATGACTAAGTCTTCTTCCCGCGATATCACCGTTGATGTTCGACAATCTAGGTAGGTTTTATTGCATCTTGATGCTTTTATTTTCTTCTTATCATCATTAAAAGAAAATAATTGATGCAAAAAAGATGTAATTAATTGTTGTTCATCTTCTTTACTTGATGAACCAATTTATACAACCTTAAATGCGAAGGATGTGGCCACCCTAATATATCCTGACATCCTCTATCGATTTTCATTCTTATGGTGTTCTTTGAAGCGACAACGAGGCGATGAAGGTGGCAACGACAATTGCCGTGCTACACGCGACCTCCATGAACCGCGCTGCCCCCGCGGCACAAAGGTGTTCCCAGCCGAACACCGTCGGCCCATGCCTGCCTAAGCCTCAACGAACCGGCCCCCCTAGCTGCCTCTGGCCACTGGCCCACCTGCCTGCGGCTTGCATGCTTCCCGCGCAGCCTACCCGCACCCCGCGCCGCCTCTCCGCAGCCTACCCGATGCCCTGTAGGCATGTCTGGTGCCGCAGCAGCCTACCCAGGCTGCCACATGGACCACCCGGCCACCTGCCAACCTACTCGGTGCCCTACCCAGCCACCACCTAGCCTGTTAGAACTGTGCCCCATTTCTCAGGCCGAGTCTCCCGAGTAGCGCACCTCACGTCGCTGGCTAAACTGGCCCCGGCCATCGGGCCGAGTCACCTACGCGGCGATCTTTGGGCCGAACCGCCCCCGCAGTCCATTGGGCGGGGCCCAAAGGACCAGGACGAACCTGGCGGGATGACGCAGCAGGTCTGACTGGGTCGACACAGACCGGGTTGGCCTAGTTCTGGTTGGGCCGAGTCAGTCCGACCAGTTCTGACCGGGCCAAAGCCCTTTACCGACCCCTTTAATTTCATTGGCATATCTTTGGCACCGAACGACCGTTTTTCGAACCTTCAGTGGCGCTAGTTTTCTTGGAGCACGAAGATCTCCATGTGTATGCCCCAATTGAGTTCAGTGTAATGTTGAGATATGGTCAGTTTGGATCATACAAGAATCCAACCAGGCCCCTAGGACTAAAAAGCATATAACTCACAGACCGGGATTCCGATTTATGCGCCGTCTGTTGCATTGAGACCCCAATGATGAGGCAGACCATGGAGATACATCTACGTTTCACTTCGTGACTGTTGATGTATCAAATAGTAGCTCGTGGAGTGGACCCTCCCAAAGACGAGTGAGTGGAGTATGGAGACCTAGTAGATGTCATAGACTTGATGACTGCTTGACTGATTCAACTCGGAGTGATTCAACTAGCCTAGTGGGGAGCGCCTGGTAGTTGGCGGTAGACCCACGATGGAGGAGTGCTTGGTAGTTGGCGGCAGGCCCGTGTCACTTAACAAGAGTATTACCTCTGTAGGCTGTTAGGGGGAGTTCCTGGTAGTTAGTGGCAGACCCACAGTGGGGAGCGCCTCTATGTGAGAACGAAACTCACACGGTACTCTG
The DNA here is from genome assembly GCA_963277665.1 of Viscum album. NCBI lineage: Eukaryota > Viridiplantae > Streptophyta > Magnoliopsida > Santalales > Viscaceae > Viscum > Viscum album. The sequence continues at coordinate 482,055,334 of OY728153.1, read as the reverse complement.
CAGGAGGAGTACCGTGGAAGTCCATGGTTAGTGGGAAGTGGATGGTTGTGGCGGTAGGCCCAATGTACTCGATAGATGTGGAGTTCTCCAGTAGATAGGGTTTCAACAACGTGAATTAAAATCCTGGTTTGAGCTGAGAATGTAAATCTTTCTCTTTACCTCATAATTGGGACAGATTACTAGATCAATTAGGTATATGTATGGGAATATACCTATATGTGGTTATCTGTTGATTTCATACATTGTGGTTTATCATTGTAGGATTTTTTGGGACCTTGAGAGTCTTGGGGTCCCTACTTGGTATTGTTATACTCACCCCTGCACGGTTTAATCCCACTCCTAATTGTGTTGGATGTAGACAACGAACAGTGTTGACTGAGGCTGAGTGTACGATGACTGGACGGTACCTGAAGGTGGACCACATGGCGTGACAATACATGGAAGATACAGACGAAAGTGGAGTGATGGGTAGGCTGTATGTACCTACCCTTGAGGTAGGATTTCTTGAAGGAAGTTCCAGCACCCGCATCACCTTTCTTCTATTGTACTCAGTTTTCTTGTACGTTACAGTTGGGATTGTATTTTCGGCCCCTTTACATTTCATCAATTCTTTTGTATACAGTTTTACATAGTGAATTTCTTCTAGCTACTCTGTTTTGTGTGTTTATATTTTATAAAGGCTATGCCTTCCCAGTTTTATAGATTTATTCCTTTGGTGCTAGTTTCTATCCCTTGGCCTATGGAAGGTGGGTTTGGGGTAGTCACGGCATGGGCCCCGGGGGATGGGTCGTGAAAATCATTGATATTATTGTGATGTGTTTTCCATATGGGTTGAATGACCACACTGAAAACCATGGTTGTTGGTAACCTTTCCTTGCACTGTATTTTTTGTGATATGGAATCCTTTTTTCATGTTATTATGATGTCACCAATGAATATAAATAGTATAAAAACATATATTTGGATTATGAAATTGTTTTCCCTAGATTTATTTCCTGTGTGATAACACCCCTCAAATAATTTGAAATGTGATATAATTCCACCGGTTAAATCATTAAAATTATCATTTATTTGTTGTGATGTGTGGTTGAAATTTGTTGTGGTGTGGTGTTATGGTTTGTTTGGTCATGAATTTGGGTCTGTGAGGGGGTATTTGTTTGGACATGATTTTGGGGTGACAAGGTGATGGTTTGATTGGTTATTCTTTTCGGGTGGCAAGGTGATGGATTTTTTTCTCTGATTTTGGGGTGGTGAGGGGATGGTTTATTTGGACATGTTTTTTTGGGTGGCATGGTGATGGCTTGTTTGGACCTTCTTTTGGGTTGGTGAGATGATGGTTTTTTTCTATGATTTTAGGGTGGGGTGGTGATGGTATGATGGGAATGATAAGCTTTTTGTGAGTTGTGGTTGCGTTGTGATAGATGTTTTAGTAGTGAAGTAATAATAAAATAATAATGATTTAATGGGTTGTGTTATTTTGGTTAATGGGAAGGAAATTACTATTTATAAAATAAATGATGGTTGTGTGGTTGAATGTGGTTTTTGGTAAATAATGAAATGAATTGGATGGATGATGAAATCAGTTTTTGGCATGGGATGTCACTTGTAGCTTGTGTGGTGTTATTCATTTTGTGGTGGAAGTGAAATTAGGGATATTGTGAGTTAATTAATGTTTTGTAGTGAAACAATTAGATGGGATTGTGTGTGAATATATTTATATACTTTCATGTTCCTTGTTATTTCTATACGCACCCCACCTGCATACTGTACTATATTCCAACACCCGTATTTTCACTTAGGGGTGTTTTTTCCAATAGCCCAGTGATGAGGATGGATGGAAAACTTCCCTATATTTCCCACTCATACTTTCAAGTGAGTATATATGAAAAGAACTTATGGACATAGGTTTGTTAGTCCACTAGTATATGGACAAGGTGTTTTCAGGAGAGATGTGGTATAACTATTCCATGGGGAAGTTTCCTTGGTGTTTTCATAGGATATGTAACATGAATGTGTTGTGGGGTGATAAAACATGTGTTTTTGGGTAATATGTGATATTTATGTGATGTGGGGTAATTTATGGTGGTATTTTTTCAATGTATATAGTCGGAATGAGGTAGATTACCTTCATGTTCACAATACCCTACTACTCTGGTTATGGCAGTTATTATGATGTAATTTCCACGTGTCTATGGGCATGATGTGAAATTACTGTGCTATGTTGAAGTGGTATATGTTATTCATATGATATGGGATCACTAGGATGTACGACATTGGGGTGTGATAGAGTCAAATTAGTTGGAAGTGATGCGGGGTACCCTTTGCCAATATGCTTCTTATTATGTTACAATACGTAGCTTGTGTTATTTAGGGAGTGTGCCTTGATGAGGTTGGGATGAATAGTTGACCTATTTTGGTGTTGTTGGTTCTGTTTTCTTCTCAAAGGTTCATTAATATTCTTCATTCACATGTTTACGAGAGACATTTATTTTCCTACTGAGTATACATGCACACCCACTCTACGTATATGAACTGGTTTTCTGGTTTCCAAGTTGATTACATGGACTGTGCTAGACATTTCTATCTTGGATCATTGGACAGTTAATGTGTCATTTCATTATTATTACTTTTGGGTATTTATTTTTAGAGACTTTTAATTGTAAATTTTTTATTTATACTTTCATTGTAGGATGGTTTTGGTTTATTTTTATACTATATCATAGAGTTTCTTTTGGATGATTCATCTTATCTAATGAGATTATATTATTATAGAGGGTAATTATTCCCATTTCATGATATTTTTATACCCTCGGTGATATTCACAATCCCATGGCCAACTATATGTGGGACTCAGGGTTCAATATCTCTCTCCCCAAATTACGTATCTTTGGTAGGAGGAGTTCCTGGAATGTTTCTCCTTTTAAATTTATATAAATTATTAGCGTTATCATTATAATGAATATTTAATTTTATGTGTTTCATAATTTAGAATTTTATAGGCTTAAAATCTTTTTCTTCACTTTCTAATTTTTTTTATTTTCTATAATTTGTAGAAAATAACCAATATATCCACACTTGAAACGTTTTAAGGGAATACTTACATTTTAATTAACATTTTATATTATCATTTTTATGGAGAAAATGTATATTAATTCATCCATCATCTCTTTCAAATACTCCTTAGATTTTAAACAACTAGATTCTTCTTTAGTAGTATCCTTCCTCTTTAACTTCTCTTATATGGTGGCTTTAAGGAAGATTAATTTCCCATCCTACACCTTATTAATAATAAAATTAATTTTTATAATTTCATAATGTATTAATATGACATGTAATTCATCTAGAGGAATATCACTTTGGTCATTTTCTTCCATCGTGGAGACATTAACATCAAATTCAGCTTGTAATATAATCAAAATATTTTCAATAATATCCTGATATTATAACTTCTCACTATAGAGTATTTTTTTTCACAACCTCATTTACCCTTATGAAGAATATATCAATAGTCTCATAATCATTCATTTAGATATCTTTATACCTATGTCTCCAGAACTGTAATTAGAAAACATTTCTTTCATGTTCCCTTTATTGATATTTTGATGTTTATATAGGTTGTTTTTATTGTTTTAAGTTCTTTAACTATCATAAATTCTCTTTTTAATGATATGGGATTATTGAATTTTTATCATAACCTCTATTTTAAAATTTCTCTTATATGTTTTTGTCATAGTATGAACTTTGTCAATGGAAAAAAATCTATCAGTTCTAACTTCCAAAACATTATAATTGATAGATACTAGGTATGTAATAATCTTATTTTTCAATATATAATAACATTTCTCATAAAATATAGGAACCCCTACAATTTATTTAACATATATTATCCATTGTAGATAATAAAAATTAGTGCATTTTATTCTATATAAGGGGGACTTCAAATAACAAAACATTTAAAATTAAATTATAAAAAAAGACAACATAGATCTAATAAAACTTTAAGAAACACTATAAAATATTTGGAAGATCATTGAGATGGGGGTGAATCTGTGATCAATATTCATTTTCTAATTCTATTGAAATAACAGTCATCACTTATAAGACTATAGTGATATTTTAAAATTTTATCAACCTAACATACATCTACATAATAGAACACATCATATATACATGGATTACCTGTAAATATTAAAATGATGGTCCTTGGGGTGATATAAATTCCCTCTAGGATTAAATTAATCACTAGAATAATACTGTGAGTGCAATGAATAAGGTATACCATAAAACTCTTTTTTTCATGTATTCTGAATGAACTTTAGTTTATCCAAAATATAAGTGTATCCCACACTTAATAATAATATTAAATTATGGTGAAAATTGGTATTTCATCCTCTAGTAGAAATATATCATGTTTTTTAGTGTGATGATATCTTCTTCACTTTAAATTTCATGTACAACATTACATGTAACAAATTTTCATGTTGACCGCATAACCATAGAGGATAAATAAACATTAAAGAATAATAGAAGATAAAATATCCCTCTTATTTATCTCCTACATGTGAACTTCATGACCAAAATGACTAGTTGGTTTCTTCACAAATTTTATAATGAACAATTTCATTCACTGAAAAATAATATATTCTCTAAATACCATGTGAATAATATTATTAATTTTTAATTCCATCCAGATCAATATTTTGGATATAAAAACATAGTTATAATATTTTGAATTCACATTCTTATAAATACCTTGAAATTTTAAATTAAAAAACTCTTGTTACTGCACATTATAATTAATTTAAAAACAATAGGTAATAAATTCCAGAAAAAATCATTGAATTATAACTTATTTAATCATCGGACTAACACTTCTTCCATTATGAATTCATTTAAATTAAAATCTTCATGATATTCACTGTCTCCTATAAAAAGAAGGAATAACCATTCACTGCAAAAAATTAACAAATTATTCTCTATTTTCAATATTTTAATTATTTCTATTAAATCCATGAATCATGTATCACTTATATTCCATGATATTCCATTCATTTAAAACATAATATAAAACAGTATACATGCATGAATTCTAGAATGTGGATACTTCATCTTCAGAATGAAATTTCCCTATTAGATCTTCCTTCATCCATCACTAATATACAACTAGTATCTTAACGAAGAAAATAATAATTATATTTTACATTAAATACCATTATACCACATGTTGATAAATTTAAGACAACCTCCCCTTCCTTATTTTGAACCATCATTTTCCCTTACATATTTTTGAAATATTTTAAAATTACCCTTATGCATGTAGTAAAATATCTAGAAGGACATTTCCATAAGGCAAATGAAAATTCATGTTACCTTTAGATAAAGGATATGATGAACTCTACATAACCTCTTGGATTCCTCAGTTATCTTAATGTAGATAATAGAACTCAAGAGTCTCCTTTCCATCAGTTGAAAATTACCTACACATAGCTCTACAAATAGGGATCGACCATGAAACATGCAGTCACTTAATCATCTTTCCATTTGGTTAACCATTATGTCATGTGATATTTCATTTATACAATATTTTGACTTGTAGTGTAGTTGGTCAACCAACTATGTGGTACTCATAGTCACTATACCATGCATGAAAATCCACAGTCACTCTACCTACAAGGTGAATTTAATCTCTAGTCTTTACCCAATTCAATCTAGACCACCCTTAAATTTGTTGAAGACCTTATCAAACAACTCCCACATACTTATAAAATGATCTAGTCAATGTTAATTCATCCAATAATAGATTACATTGAAATATTGAAATATTATCACAACAATAATCACTTTTAATATGATTTATGATTTTCAACAAGTGACAACATGCTAATAATATAAACTCCAATTTATCTTCATAGCTTCTATATGATTTGGATCATCATCCATGATGAATTAATTTAAAAAAAAACTACTATTCATATATTTCATTGGCTCGCTATATGTGTTTGTATGGAATTTAAATTCACAAACCACCTAATCATTATAATATTTGACTTATTTAGATGGTATTATACTTAGTTCACATAATAAACCATCAATTATATTTATATATTATGAAACTTGAAAAATAATAATTATAATCTTCATCATAAATTACTTATTAAATAAATATTATTGGATTTAAATGTTATTAACTTACTATTATATGAAAAATATTATAAAATTATGTTTTTAATTTTTTTCAAGTGCATCTGGTTTAATGTATATGATTTTTTTTTCTAATAATATGATTGTACAAAAAAAAAGGTAACAATAAGAATATATTTTCAATAGTATTTATAAATAATAAAATTAGTAATAGAACCTCTTACTATATGAATGGTGTATGTTATTTAAAATTTAATGGTATATATTTATGATCTCATTATTGTTTTTTATATGACATTATGTGTTTATGCTTACCATTGAAACCAAGTCCTAGTTGATCAAATATTGAAAATCGATTTTATGTGTTTAAATATGAATATAACTATTTATGAAACATTATAATACGTTTTTAATAATATTTTGACATAAAATAGTGGGATAAAAATATTGAAATTTTTTCTTGTAAATTTACAAAAACAATTGATCGTTTATCTCATGCCTTGTTGAACAACTTTTTCATCAATATCTATATATGTCTCTCAAATGGGTAAATATATTGAAATTGAATAAAAAATTAACATTAAAATAATAAATAGGTTATGGATTCCATGTTTAGAATAAAAAAACCAACCTATTTACTAATCAGTCTTTGAAATAAAAGCTAGAATATTTACCTGGTTAAAATTTTCCATCCCACTACTTACAAAAGATGTAAAATATTATAAAATTAAATTAGATTAAATTTATATAAAATAATTACCATTTGAAAATAATAAAAATATAATTTTATAAATTTATAAAATATATCAATATAATTCAACTTCATTGGGATAGGAGGATCACATACAGATTCATGCATTAATAATCTAACCCAAAACAATAATTAATCTGGTATTAAATATAGGATCATTAGATATTTGATTTTAAAAATTTAGGCCTAATAATAGCTTTTTATCTTGATGGGATTATTTAACCAGTGGGTAAATTTATACATGTATAAGACTACATTAGTTTTTTCATCACTAGAAAAATATAACATTAAATGATCCCTTGAATCAAAGAAGTCTTTCATAAATTTATAAAACATTTACCTAATCATGAAATGAATAAATATTAAATCTTACTTAATAGCTCATACGTTGATGCTTCAACAAAAATATTATGTAAAACATTACATTTCAATCAAAATAAACCCAATTAATGATTTTATCAACCATTTAAGACCTATAATAAATATTTCATCCATTATAACACAAAAAAATGATTTTTTAACCTTGTGATATGAATAATTTCAATACAATATGCTAAAAGAGAAGCATATAAATTTACAAGCCTATAATATAAAATTAATTTATAGAATAATATATGATTTTATTTTTAAATTAAAGAAGTTAATTTTGAATTCATCAAACTGTATGATATATTTTTACAAATAATTTAAGTTCATGATGCCTAAAATTTTATATAATATCAAAATACACCTTTATATTTCATATCCCTAGGTGTCTGTAACATGATATAAAAGACATTATAAATTCAATTATCCTCAAAATTATTTTAATCAAACAGTAAATGTGGAGAAAATAACACCAACATGGTAAATATCAAAAGATACATCGTATTATCCAATTATGATATCTCCTAAAACTAACTATTTTATATAGTTTAATAGTTAGACCACAACAAAATTAGGAAATTAATACACAATAATTTCCCACTAAATAGTATAGAAACTTAATAGACATCCATAATTTTCAATTCTACCATTTTTTAAATGATTTATATTTCAAAAAAACCAAGTAATGAAATATGCGATGACAATGAAAAAAATATTTTATTCCATTGATATATGTAAAATATTTAATGGTGACCATATAGTATGGACATGATCTAACCCCATTCATAACCAATCTATATAAAGTACCACATTCTATAAAGTCCCTAATTTTATACAATAATGACACTCTCAATGGAAACATTGTTATATAATTGAATTATTTATTGTTATATAGTCATAAAATATAATTTTGACTTCTCAGTAAATGGTTTCGAATGAATATTAATATTATTATTTTCGATATAATGGATGTAATAATGTTAGATATAGATATAGTTCATTTATTTTCCTGCAAGGTGGTAAGTTATAATGAGTTATGAAAACTAGTTATAAATAATTTTGACAAAAATTATCATTAAAAATACAATCTATTATAATATTTAAATAGAAATTATAATTTTATAATGAAAAAGAGGGATTCTATATGTGATATTGTTTCCTAAGTCACCATGACATGGATGTTTAAATTTACCGTTTAAAAAAATATTTAATCAATGTCATGTCATGAATTGGGTTTTGTTTCACAAATAATAAAAACCATCTAATAAAGGTTTAATTAAAAAAATACATCAATTTCATAATAGTAACAAGTCTATTTTTTCTATATAGTATTAAATTTCCCCAAAACTATTAACATGTTATTCAATATACTGAATATTCATTATAACCCTAATATATGATGATATCATCGAAAATCACATGGACCTTCGTATAACTAAGACCTATATTATGAATAAGTTTATTTATTTTATACTCTAAATGACTCGTTCATGGGTTGAATCCTATAACCCAACATTTGTTAATAAAATAAATCATAAAAAAAATTAAATAAAGGGTCAAACAAGGCACCAAAACCCCACAATTAGAACAACAGATCACTTCATCCTACTCTTTCCCATGTTTAGGGGTATCTACCTTTCCCTTTGAGATGTTGGTCTCTTCTCTATGTCATACGCTCGTGAGGGAGTAACTACTTAGACCCATAATATATCACTCCCTTCTTCTACATCAGCACACACCCCAGACCAAAGCCAGAAGCTTCACAAAACACCTCATACAACAACCCTTCCTCTGTAAACATGAGTACGGGAGCACTAACCAACTTCTCCTTCATGTAGTCGATATCCTTCTGGCACTGCTCGCTCCATAGTAAGACCTGGTTCTTCCTAGTCAAAGCTTTCAATGGAGTATCAACTTGAGAGAAGTCTGAAATGAACCTCCGATAGTAACCTGCTAACCCCATGAATCTACAAACTTCTGCCACGCTCTTGGGTGCTTCCCAAGAAGCAACTGCCTCCACATTTGATGGGTCCACTAACACTCCATGCTGAGACACTACGTTCCCAAGGAAGTGTACTTCTTGTGTCAAGAACTTACACTTCGACAATTTTCCGTAAAGCTGGTGGTGTCGATGGACTTCTAAGACTGCCCTGAGATGCTCAACATGCTCCTCCTCTGATCTTGACTAGATCAGGATGTCATCGATAAACACAACAATGAAATGGTCCAGAAACTCTCGGAAGACAAAGTTCATAAGTCCCATGAACACGGCCGGTGCATTCGTAACTCTAAACGGCAGCACTAAAAACTCGAAGTGCCCATAACTTCACCTGAAAGCCATCTTCGAGATGTCACTGTCCATTACCCTTAGTTGATGATATCGAGATCGTAGATCAATCATAGAAACCAACCTGCTCCCCTCAGTTGGTCGAAGAGATCATCTATCCTTGGAAGGGGGTAACAGTTCTTGACCGTTTCCTGGTTCAACCTTCGATAGTCTATGCATAGCCTGAGACCACCATCTTCTTTCTTCACGAACAAAACTGGTTCACCCCATGGAGATATGGTGGGTTGAACAAAACCCTTCTCCATCAGATCATCAATCTGAATCTGCAACTCCCGCAACTCCGAAGGTTCCATCTGATAAGGGGCCATCAAAATTGGACGGGCACCAGACTGTAAGTCTACCCCGAACTCAATGTCACATCAGGGGGGGGGGGGGGTGGTGGTGGTATAGTCACAACCTCCTCAGGAAAAACATCGAGGTACTCCCCAACGACCTTCGAGACATCCATAATCTCTATATTAGCTGGAACCACGGATAAATAGCCTAACAAGGATAGGAGAGGCTTCACATTCTGGATCCCTACCTGATATCTCCTCTCGCCAACAAAAGATAGGCGCTGCCCATCCACTTCAGAGAACACGACTCTTCTTTGGAAGCAGTCGATAACGGAACTAACAGAAAACAACCAGTCGATGCCTAGGATGACATCGTATGGCTGCATCTGTAATAGAAGAAAGTCCCCACTAGATCGATGTGGTCCCAATGTCAACCCACATTCCCGGGAAACACAAGATACGCTGGTCTGGCCTCCAACTGGTGTACTCAGCACCAGTGGTATGGAATGTCTCTCTAAGTCTAGCCCCAAAGCATGGGATAGACCAGGTGCAACAAAGTTGTGTGAAGCTCCCGAATCGAACAAAGTAGAAATAATAGTGTTGAACAAACAAATCGTACCTCGCACCACCTATGGTCCTTCCAGAGCTACCAACTCTGCTGCATGCAACTTTCCACACCCAGCTCCTCTTCCTCTCTGATGTCATCCACCTCCCCGACCATGCCCTGTTCGAGGTCCCTGAGGAGCACCGTGAGGTCGGCCTCCTCCCGCAAGGTCTTCCCTCTGAGGAGCATGGACCTGCTGCTGCTGGAAGGGCCTCACCGGCAACTGGTGCTGCATAGGTGGGCACTGAATCTGCCCACCTCCACCGTACTGATATCGGGTCGGGCACTGACTTTGAACATGCCCGAAACCTTCCACAAGAAAAACCCTTCAGTCCTGGGATCGTGAAAAAGGGACAAGGACCTAAAGATATGAATTGGAACTACTGAGGCATGCTCCTCACTACCCTGAACATGGATGGTCCCGTCAAAGGAGACCTGTTGCGGACTTCCTTCCCCTTCGACGAGCCCAGTAGGATCCCCTCTCGTGCTGCACATCCCAGCGAGTGCATCCTCTCTACAACCTCTACCTTCTTCTGTACTGCCAAGTACCTTGGAAGGGTGAAGGGGGTGACAGCATACTAGAGCGAAGGACGAAGTGCCTCCTCCAAATGTCTCATCCATGACTCCTCATCTGGAAAGATATCCAGAGCAAAGTGAAGGAGATCCTTGAACTCGATCACCAAATCTCATAGTGACATACTCCCTTGCTGAAGGGAGAGTAACTCATGCCGCTTCTCCTCATTGATCATGGAAGAAAAGAATTCCACTCAAAATTCCTTCTCAAAGTCAGCTCACGAAACCTCTGCCACTATCCTCTCTCGGAGGTAGAGCGTCCACCACTATCGCACCGCACCTCTTAGCTGACTGACTACTAGGGGAACCCAGTACTCCCTTGGAGAACAAATCAACGTAAAAGTGATCCCTAGCTACTCAATCAACCCCTCCATCTCTATATCTGAAGTACTACCCTCGTACTTCTTAAGGGTCTGCCGATGGAATGAACGGAGAGTCTTCTTCCACTGGCTATCTTCCTCTTCTCGGTCAATCCTCAACTGATCGACCACCTGAATCTACCGGGCCTCGTCCATCTTAGCCACCTAGGGATGACGTCCATGTGCCATAGCTGTACGGTAAACAAGGATCACCTAATCCCAAGTAGCAATGAATTTCTCAAGGTTTCATTTTATCATTTTATTCAATTTCTTTCCCATAACACCCAAATCATGTTAAACACAATCATGATGATGCATGTACCTTCAATAGGGTCTTTACCCTGCAATCAATGTAGTATCACTTGGTTGTTAGGTAGGATCAGAGTCCTTGCATCGGATCAAGGGGGCCCTAAAATCTCGTTTCCTAGCCGGTCTTCCCCGGCTTATGTCATGCACCATGATTAACTAACACTATTTCCCTACCATCCCATGAAATCCTCACTATGCCTAACTCTAGACTCCATCCTATCTCCCAACCATCACCTCTGATACCATTCCTTCATGACCCCCTCCAACCAAAGATGCCCCTCTTGAGATGGAAATGGTGAAAGAGAGATAATGAACCTCGAGTCCCGCCTCCAATAGGCCCCGGAGTGGCGACTAGAACCAAGGGTATGAGTTTTGACAAATATGGGAGGCATTACCCTTTTTATTATCTAAGATCGGGAAATAGGACAAGCCAACCACCCAAAAAGGAAAAGAACATGTGTATAGAAATAAACCCAAACCAATCCCACATGCGTGTTTAAACAATTTTATAACAAGGTGCAAGTACATGAAACCTTAAAGTACAATAACAAAAGAAAACAAGAGTACAAAAACTGCAACAACTACAACTGTCCGACTAGTAGGGTCCCGCATGGCCCTGGTAGTCCTCCTAGAATACTGAAAGTAAACGTAGGGTGAGCATACAAGAATACTCATTAGGGAAACCGAAAGCTCTTGTGCACAAGTGGAGAGACATCCTAATGTCCCGTGAGAACAACAGAAGAAACATAGCAAGGAATTCTATCCACCCAACTTCACCAGCCACACTCACCAAAAACACAATCACAATAGGTAGTTGTATATAAGAACAAGAGTATTAGGTACCCCGCACCATTTACCACTAGTTAGCTGCTCTTCCTAATGGCGAATGTCCTGATGCTACCACACTCTTCCCGCCCGCACACACATGGGTCTCAAGAACCACACATCCCGCCCGCATATACCTGGGCCTCACCACCACGAATCCTGCCTGCACACACCTGGGCCTCACAACCACGACTCCCGCCCGCACACACCTCGACCTCAAAACCACGTATTCCGTTGGTACACACCTCGGACTCATCCCAATGGTTTTGGAAAATAGTAATAGTAACAGAACTCTCGCCCGAAGACACATGGGCCTCATCCCGAAGATTCATGGGAAAACAAACCTGCCCGAAGAGTCTTGGACCAATCCACCCCAATCAAAACCTACCCGATGATTCTTAGGTGTAAGGTCGCCTCAATCCATCACAGCCTAGGGAAGAAGGAGCATGAAGGAGCTAGTAACTATGGGAAAACACCCTCTCCCATGAAATGGGAGTGTTCGACACTAAGTGCTCAACATGGGTGGGGAGCATCAAAACACAAAGATATATATATATATATATATATATATATACACCAAACACTAAACCCAACCTATGGCTTCTAATCAGAGAACTGAGAACGTGCCTCAGCACTGCTACTACGAAGCATGCATACAACAACCAACACCAACCCCATTTTGCTTTTAATGTTTCAACAGAATCATCATATTAGCTCCTTAACTACTGGGTAACTATCTACAACCAACCACATCAATCGTTCGTGAAACATATTCCTTACATCCACAAATCAAGTTAGGAAAACACAAGTAGCAGAGCAAGTCCCTTCTTATTAACCAACCAACCCATTGATTATTAATCCCGTTCCATTACCATGCCCCACCATTCATTAACTCATCCACATTTTATTTATTATTCACAAACCATAGTTCATTCACATTCAAACCCATCCCTGCAGCCCTACTTCCAACTGCCATAACCACAACCGCACCGTACATCATCATCCCTTGATACAACTTATCACAACCCCACTGCTCATCCGATCCACCACAACCCACAAAAGAAAATTCGTGCCACATCATCGCCACTTTAACATCATTTACCGCAGCCCTACATTCCGTTCTATTCGTAACAACCTAGGATTCACCCCCCCACCTTTATCACAACACGTAACTAATCCAAAACCCACATGTTCATTATTACAATTTGTTTAATCGGGGTGATCACACAATAGTTTCGGATTTTAATCAGCCAACTTTACAGGATTAACCATATTCAACAATCCAAAAGGTTCACAAAAATGGTCTAGAAGACAGGGAAACATTTAATTATTCAAGAAAAGGCCCCCAATGACCATGATTTTTAGTAGGCATAAGCCTATTCAATTCACAACATAATATCACAGGATATAAGATAAACATAACAACTTCCCCATTCCCGTTCTTTAACCAGTTAATATCTTCATTTAATCGTTCAACTGTTTCTATGGAAAACAAAAGGATACCCACCCTGCATGATGCACAAATTAGAGAGATGAAGGTAAGACCCCTACCTCAACAGGTTCTGATCACAACACTCCCCTGGATCAACCTTAGAAGACGTTTGTCGGCGTCCATCACCTCTGCCGAGTCCCGGGAAAACCTACTCAGGTGGATGTTGGAAAGGAAAGGCCGAAGGAAAGACAATAGATATAAGCTTTGAAGATCCTCCTCATCGTTACGATCCCGTGGCTGCTGATGGATCGTAAATTGGAGCTCAGACGAAGAAGTTATGGAAGAGAAGGAGCCTTCGAGTCTCTTAGGAGAGCTCTGCTCAGAGGAATGCGGAGGAGAGGGGTGAGTTGAAAAGGAGGAGGGGACCCCTCCTTTTATAGTTGAGAAAATCAAAAGTATACAGCGTGTACTTGGCCGTTTCACACGGTCAACACGTGGCTTCCAACGCGGCCTTCAATGCGGAACGCGACCGTTGACTGGCCAACACACGACATGAAGGTAAAGCATATGTGGGGAGGGACTACACGGGGTGTATTATGGGATACACAGTGTGTACCCATTTATTTTACACGGCAAGGACACGGATCTAACATGGCACATGGCTGTTGACTGGTCAACACATGGTTACGCGTATGCGGGGAGAGACTACATGGCGTGTAGTTTGGGGTACACGGAGTGCACCCTTTATTTCCTATGTCATGGACACGTCCTTCAACACAGGGTATACCCGGCAAGGGGGTACGTGGCGTGTACTCAAACTATATGTCGTGTAGTTTCAAAATTCTGGAAAGTGTGGGAAAAGTCCATTTTACCCTCCAGAACACTTCGTGGCCTTCTTTTTGACAAAGCCATGGGCCAGAGAGGTATGGGACATTACAATCATAATTTATTTCTCTAAATAGAATATTATTATAGTAAAAGTATCAGTATATTACATATTCACATTTCAAAGAATGTTTTATTAAAAAATTTATTACCACTAGTAAGGAATACATTTAAGGAGAATGTGTCACCTCAAAGCTAGGGGTGGGGTGGATCTTCATATAGTGATTTTTGTTTTTTATTCATTTCTTTGATTCCTTCATATAACTTCTTTAAAAGCCTATATTTTCAATTAGTTTTTTCTTCTAGAAAATTTATTTGTTATTTTATTTCTACTATTTTATTATCTTTAACCACATTTTCATTTCTTTTCTCAAAATATGTCCATTTAGATAATCTAAAACTCAAAAGATTGATGCAACCATGTAGTTTTAACCACTTAAGGGGAACAAAAGGTAGTTTTTCATCAGGTATATCATGTTAAAATTATTTTTCCTAAAATAAATAAAAATATAATAAAATAATTAATCATTTATATGAATTTAAAATTTAAATGTTGAACAAATTTTTATGATTTCATAATTACACTTGATTCTCAAACTCTTTGTATGTTTCAATCTACAAGTATCCCATTTTTAATTTATATGAGTCTTCGTACATATCATATGTCATATGAAGGAAGTGAATGTGTATGTTTATTCATCAATATACATAAAAAAAGGAATATAATTCTTCTATTGTTTAATGAAACATTAAAGAATAACTATATGTTTAAAATACATATATTGTTTCAAAGTAAATCACACCTCATTCTTAAATTACGGTGGATGTACATTGTTTTTGATGCACACTATTTATTTTCAACAATCAATTTTTATTTGTAAAATTAAAAATTCTTTATCAATGTGATTGATACATGTATTTTTAATTAATGTATTACAAATCAAAGGGATATTGAATTTATTCCTCCTCGTGACGTCTAATATATTCATTCCAAGTTCTTAGGTTTATCATGTTATCATATATCTACTGTGGGTGTAGGTTTACTTTTCCATCAGCATCTCGAAGAGGATAGTTCATATGATTTTTGAAATCCTCATTGAGCCTTTTCAGAAACCATTAATATAAATTTCCTTCTTTATAAATATAGTATAAATTAAATATTCAAGGGATGATAAAGTGTAAATCAATTATTCTTTATTTTATTTTTATTTAAAATAAATAAATTATATGATAATGTTACCATAATAACATCCCAAATTAGTGCCATAATTAAGGGAACAACATTTGGTCCCATATATACATCAATCGAGACATGCATTTGATTGGTGACCACAATGTAACAAATGAAAACATACTTATTAGGGTTGACATACTAGAGGTGTGAATTCCATTCAACCTTGAATTTATTGATTTTGAACATCACCATAATAATATTTGTTAAGACTATCATGTCATAACACTAATATTTTTTTTCTCAAATATAGGTTGGTCACCTACTACCATTTCCTCTGTTCCAACATCATAAATATGCTGTTCCTTAGTATTGGTATCATCAAAATTTTAAGAGACCTAGTATTCCATTGGATTGGGAGCATCATGAAATTTAGAAACATGTGGTTCTTCTAGATATGAAGAATTATCATGTGGAGAATCTATTAACTAGAGATGTTGTTGAAAATTTTATTTATATTAAATAAATGAAGTATTTAACAAATTATACGATGAGGTAAGATAATCTATATTAAATAAATAATCCTGATTATTGAAGTATATTTTTTTATTAAATTATGAAGGGATTTAAATGGAATCCTGCCTTTTATTTACATAACTTTTCATTACATATTACAATCATAGGATATTTAAAGTCTAGTGTCTTGGAAATCATGAACATAATACATGAAAAAAATATAAAACATTCTTCTAAACCACTAGAAAGGCTTCATCATAGGTTCATCCTATGTACAATTACTGAATCTTATATCCTTGAGACATATATCAAAGAAAAGGGTGAGTAGAAGGCTCAGTAAAGAAACCAAGTGAAACAGTTGACATTTGATCTTGAGCAATATTAATAAGAAAATGATAAAAGTCATAAAGGCATGAGCAAAGGAATAATATGAATATCATAATAAAAATAACTTTAATCATAACATGAATATGTGGCTATAACATTTAATTTATAAATTCATGAATATATCACCAAGGTTTATCCTCGATGTGTCATAAAAAAATTATCAAGGTTATTCAGTATGGTATCGTGAAACTTGTCATCTCTAGAGATTAATTTTTTACCCAAGGCATTGGAGATATATCAGGGAGAACCGTTAATATTATTTATTTACATGTGATCCACATATATAATAATTATAATTTTCATAAATAACCCATAGAGATTAAAAGAAATGGGTTTCATTTCAAAATCGTGACATTTTAAAATTTCATAAAAATAAGATCATTATAAAATTTATAACCCAAGGAAAGGGATTGGGGGTAATATGTATGTCCATTAAAGAATAAAATATATCCTTTTTATATATTTATGAACACCCATATAAATGAAATAGGTCTGAATATTCCCATAAATAAACAAGATAATTTCTTGAGAAAAAGAGATAGAAACTTATGAGACGAACATTCTATAGCATAACATCTATATAACATAGTTTTAGAAAACATTGAAAAGAGAGGGGAAAAGGGTCACCCACTCATAAATAATTAATAATATTGTATGGGTACTGAATAATATTATGATATGGATATTTTAATGACATACCACATGAAAAGGAATCATGAAAGAAAAGAGAAGATGTGATTTCTTTTACGAGAAATTTGGCAGTCTAACGACGTTACTTAAAAATCCAAGGAACAAATTGATGAGATAAGAAAGGGTCTATCATCATTTATAAATAAAATGGAAAGTAATAAGAACATATAATAACATACCCTCAACATAAAGATATGGAAACTAGAAGACATAACTTAAAGGAATTCACGACCTAAAAGAGGACGGTGAAAGGATCCCTTACCTTGAAGAGTAACATTGAAAGCATTATGGTCGGGACCGTGGGAGGCTTGAGGGAACCTTGAGAGGACTCATTGGGAGGTAATGAGAGAATAAAATCGTTGAGTATGATTTTGGAATGAAATTAATGGGGGAAACTTCTTGGTATTCATTGGAAAAGTGAGTGAATAAATTATTAATTTCCTCGGGACACCTCATTGGTGGTATTTAAAAAACCACGGAATTTCCCATGGTATTTTACCATGGTATTGGCCACTTGTGACACATCATATAATATATCACTATTCATAAGTCAAACAGAAAGATTACATCATTATTACATCAATAATGATGTCATTAAACACCCGAAATAGAAAACGTCATTTTTAATATTCTCTGAAAATTCAACTATTTCAGAAAAAACCCAAAAATTCACCCTAACCTAAAATCAGTGCTCTGAAATCAAAAATTAATTCCATTTCATGAAAACAATTTTCTAAATAAGTTTAATTTAATTTTTAAATAAAATCATTATTTATTCCAAAAATACGACTTCAAAACTATAACTCATTTTTTAATACCATAAAAAAGTAATCAAGGTCCCATAAAATATTCATAAAACCATAAGAAAATAAAGTAACAGTTTATGATTAAATTTTGTGAAAATACATTTCTATTTTAAATTATTAAATTAATTATAAATATTTCAATAAAATATTTATGTCATACAAAAATACCAAAACATAAACTATGATCGTTTTTTCACATTTAGGATGTATAAAATGTATCTATACATTCATGGGTGATGTTTCTATTTTTTGGTCAAATTACTATTCATTACTATTCATAAGGGAATGTTATTATTCCTACATTACTATTAACTAAAAACCAAGTGGATCTTATTAGACCCTATATTTCTCACTGATCACAACTATAGAAGACTATTTTTTTGAAAATCATTTCACATTATTCATTATTTAATAAATAAAAAATATTTTAAAATACACATTTTTTCTAAATTAATCAATAATACACATCCAATATTTATCAGGATATTTAAAATTCACAAAAATTTCCATAAGAAGAAATAACAATTTTATTTATATAAAAGGATTACCCAAAACAACTAAGGTCTCGATACATAGCCCCTTATAACACCATCAGAGGACCTAAGTGTAAGGTGTTCAATGGTGATAGAATCATGGGGTGGCTCGGACAACATTACCCACGTGGTGATTTCTATCAGCTTGAACTTCTCCCTTAGGCGATTCCGTTCAAGCTTCATACATTGAATTTCGGCATGGGATTGGTCCAGAGCAAATCCTAGTGATGCTACCTCCTTCCAAGCTCCGACAGATGAGCTTCAAATGGATTAAGTCTACTGGATGAGGCCATTCAATCTTCCTTCTATCTTAATTAACCAAGATAGCCATATTTATAAAAATACAACGTTAAGATTATAGTTTATGACAGTCATATTGACCAATGGTCATATAACAGTCGAAACACAACGATCACATTTTAATTATACCAACAAAATTAGGAAACAAATATAATTAAAAAGTTTGGGTCATTATAATTTAACCCCTCTATCAAGTATTCGATTCCCCTCATTGTGGTCTCCTCTAACATAAAAGACCCCATCTACATTGGTACTACCATGGAATGATTGTGACATATAAATCAAATTTCAACCCTTAGTTGAATTGAATTTTTACCCTGTAGTGGACTTGGTGAATAATTAAACAATTTTCCACTTTCTATTTACAAGATTTGGGAAATGAAATATGTGTATTGCCTATGGCTCCATTATGAAATGTTCTCCCTTATAGAATTCCATATAGAAATTCACTTTCATGAATCTTAATTAATATATTTTAACTTTTCTCCTATTATCACCCAATTTTAATTGAAAAACAAACACTTGTAATGTTGTATTATCCAACTCCCATATTTTTTCAATGATGAAAAACTATAAAAAATTCGCATAATGTATTTCTGAACTTGGTACAAGATACATGCATCACTTATTCCATAAGAGTGACTATACTATCTTTTATTGTATTCCATTCCCCATGTTCTATTATATATTATGTGTAACTATTAATTACTTAACCATTGTAAAATAAAAAATTCACCCATGTTCCTTTGGATTTCCATAGAATCATTTTGGAAATTGAGTTTGTATTTGTAGGTGAATCCTTAGAAATAGGGTTATAAAACCATCGTATAAACATTTTATTTTTTTATTTTATATCAATATTTTATCTCAATATGTATTCAACGTCTTACGAATTAATTTATGGGTTTAAAAATATATAATAATATCTAAAATATTATGTAAAATGTAAATGTGATATTTGTGTTGGTGTATAATTATAATTGTGACAATGTCTCATTCAGAAATTCGTATACATAGAAGTTTCACACTGTGATGAGGTCTTGGTTGACCAATGATCATTAAATCATACATGTAGCCCATAAAAATTTCAATAGATTCCTAAACAATATATCTATGTACAATACATCCTTTTGTTCGACTTTGATTTTTGACATTTCCTTTGAAAAAATGTGTACATCAGTTAATGGGGGAACATCTATCTATAATGTATCAGTCTACATGGTTATATCTCACTAACAAAGTGAACCGTCATGTGAATCATCACATCAAAGAATTAATGGGGGATGAACATATTCAATTCACTAAATATGATGTAATTTATTTTTATTTAGTTGGTAATTTTTATGGCTCTATAAATTTATTATATATAGATTTTAAAATGAAACAATTATTTTTTAATGTGTGAAAAACAATTTTATGAGCAACGGATCATAAAAAATTTTCCATTAGAGATTTCCTCAAAACATATCATTCATGTGATTTTAGGCCCTTAAACATTAAATCCGTATGTTACATGATATTCTTGAATTTTTTTGGATACCCATATCAATATTTTACATCATTTGGGATGTTTTAAAATTGAAATATCCCTTTCATGGAAAGAGTGTGAGCATCTAGTGGAGAAATTTCCACCGTTCACCCTTCACTATCACCAACTCTTCCCATATCCCAATTTCAATCATGGCCAACCTAGCCTTAATTCCATCCTCTATTGCTCTGGTTTCATTTAGCATTGTTACAATGTCACTATGACATGCAATTTTTTCTACAGGAATTATATTAGTAAAATTTATAATCTATAAAGGATTCTAGTATGGTAATTAAAAAAATAAACTGATCACTTCTTACAAAAAAATATTATTGTTTTTAATGAATGTTTTCCAAAATCATTTATAATATGTTTTACTTTATCAAACAGTTTATCACCTATTAGCGGGGTTTTATTTTTATCTTCTTCAAAATTCTCATCGAATAATTTCATCCAAGATAGGTATTTATGTCTCTAGGGTTGAAATTTGTCATATATTAAAAACATAGTATTCAAGGAATGTTTCAACCTAACTGAGTGTGTACCTTATTCAAAAAATAAGACCCCCAGAGTTCCCTTAAATTTTATATCCAAAATCAATTCATAAGCATGCAATTAATTTATCCTCTCATACAACAAGGCTCTCAAAATGAAATGTTCATTTCTGTAAGAGATACAAAACATAACACTTGAATCCCTCATAAATTTTAGATCATAAATCAATGGTTCCAAATAAACATCAATATCATTTCTTCATTGTTTTGGTCCCCACATATGTTGATACAACCTAATGTATTTTCCCTCAATTCAAAACCACGGTGGAAAGTTATAATTTACCGAAATAATTAGCCATCGAATATGAATTCTATTTTTTAAACAAAAATCATTCAGTCCATCTACAAATAAAACAATATGACGGTTTATTATCTCATTCCACGTATACTAATGATAAAATTTATTCCATAGAGGAAAATCAGATGTTGATGATGTTTCCCATATTGATTTATTTTATATGTGTTCAATTTCATGTTCCTTACAATATTATCACTTAAATATGGGCCCCAAAACCATGGAATGACTGGAAAGTACAATACATCTTTCTAATGACATTATTTATAATTATTTTATTGAGACACACCACACATTGGAAACTTTTATGTTATTAATGGTCCTTGTGAAACCATATATATTAATTTGGATATTAATGAATTATCTCCAATATCATACCCAATGAACCTAGTTTTTTTAGCTTTATAAGTTCAGAAATGAAGTTTGTTATCCTCTATAAGAAAATTATTCAAGAGAGAAAGTAGTTCAATATAGTGGTTTCACTCTATCCATTACCATATTTTACATCATATATCATTAGGATTCCAAAAAATGTTGTATAATTTGTATAAAAAATATACAATGCTATCTATAAGGTTCTCTTTATCCTATGAAAGAACTTTTGAAAAATAATGAGGTCATATTCAACTATATTTTTCATTTCCTAAATATTATCTTCATCATTATTTACACCTATAATCATATCCTTGATAGGGTATTCATAATTGTTCACACTTTTAATTATATTAGATTATTATAAAATATAATGTTATCCCAATCACTAACTACATTCAGTTATTCACCATGTTTAGTCAAATATGTATTATTATGACCAATTCCATGATAGAAAAATTGGATGAAAAATGGATTCTCTATAAGAAAAAAAGTGTCGAACCTGCCCAGTGTTTCTCAAGACTCTTTATTTCTTATCCTGGAGAGTTCTGTGGTGGTAAATAATCTTTCGATGCACCTTAGTGGTTCTTTTCCTCCATTGTGGTCCTTAGAAGATAAATTGTTTAAGTATCTGCTTGTTGGGTTATCGGACCCCACAAAAAAAGATGACTTTCTCAGAATTTCAGCCATCCAGTTGGCACCCAGGTTATTATTTAGGGTTAAAGGGTTCCTCATGATGGATCTGTTGGTAGAGGAACATAGTGAAGTGGTGTTATATCATGTTCTTTTACCTTTTTAAACATTTTTCCGTGAAAAACCTCTAAGATTTTTTAAAGTAATTCATAAACTCATGGGGTTTGAGTCAGTTAGTAGAGGTTTCCTCGATTTCTATATCCCTTTTCAGTATTCATATATTTAACATTACATACATTTTGAAGGCATGGTCATAGGAAAAGAGGCATTCTGCCCCTTAGAACTTTTTTCATTCTTATTGGTCTAGGGCTGGTCACTATGGGAAGGAGTTGATTTTTGGATATGGTGGGGATCTGGCATCCAATTATTCCTATTGATTTTTATAATCCCTCCAACCTACAATTGGTGTGGAATTATTTTTGGTGACTTATTTTCATTTATGGGGAAACTTTAAGCTTGTAGAATCAATCAGGACATTGAATTTTCATTGAACATGATTTTTCATTGAATCTTTTATCCTGTGATTAAGGCTGGAAAAGGATTCCCCTCATGAAAATAGGACTTTTATCAAGTGAGTACATGATTTTTATGGGATCCTGCTTCCATGGTAACTCGGTGGAGATGTGTAGGAAAAGATGAGTGGGTGACAAGATGAAACATTTGGTGGAAGATCCGGTTCCTATCACTTTTTATTTCTCCACTGGCATTCCCTTAAATAATGGTTTAGAGCCCAATGTTCCAATGATATAATATTTGTCTCCAAAAAAAATTGTTCTCTATTTATGAAATTTTGGAAAGGGTCTCTCAGTGGAAAGATTGTAAATTTTTATAGTTCTTCCTCACATTCCTGGCACTTTTTCAATTTTACCAACTATTATGGTTCTTGTGACTCCTTTATTTTCCATTGTTCATATTATCTCACCTTAAGAAAATCTTGATGATTATGACTCCAAATTTAATGAATCCTTATCAACTCATTTTCTTTTAGTTTCTTTGGTTCTCTATGTTGGTTTCATATCCCTAATTTTTCAAAACCCTACTATTTCAATATATGTCTCACTCAACCAATCTATGTTAGTGGGAGTGTTTCAAGAGATCTATACCTCTCTTAAATCACTATAGAGGATATTTATAGTCTCCTTATTTCAAAATGGGGTTCTGTTGAGGTATCAACTTCATTTGGCTCGATATGTCAAGAGGTTATCTATTCCAAGGGGATTGGAGGATTCATTGGAGGCAAGAACGTCAACATGTGAGAAGTTTGGGAGGAATACTATTACTGTACAATACCTTGAGGGGGGTAGAGATGATGTTTTAAACACCTTTGGCTCGGTCCTTCAACATGGTGTATGTAAAAAAGGGAAGCGAAAGACCCAGTGGGGGAGTGGACTTCAAAAGGGTCTTTGAAAGGGAAAATTGTGGTGATTTGTTTTGTTATCGGTTGATATCGAACACATTATTAGATCCAATAAAAGAGTGTTAGAAGCCTCCAATTTCATAGAGTGGTAACATATTTCAATATATAAGGCCATTTCATTAATTTTTTAATGATTCTCTCATCACATGGAATTCTATGTGTTTGGTGGTATGAGTGAAAAGTGGCATTTTTTCCACTGAGTCTCAATAGAAAAAATGCTTCAATTATGATGGTTCAAGAACCTATACAAGGTATGGATAATATCTCCTACTTCACAGCAATTATGGATTTTTTGGGAGCATACATGAAGACTCATGAAGTAGGTATATATATATTTTCTAGAAACATGGGATATTAGTGGAGCATGTGAATGATTATACACAATATATTAAAAAACTCAATGCAGGATGTCAAGGGAATTTCTTTTGATTAATATATTCTAATTGTGAGAGCTCTGAGTCAAGGGATCTATTGAAAAAAATTATTTTATGTATAATTAAGAAATCCATTGGAGTTTATTGGGGAAAAATCAATATAGTTTTTGAGGATTCTAGAAATAAGGACGAACTAGAGACTCTATCACATCGATGCATGATTTCATAGATTTTATCATTTCTAAGGGAATTTTGGATATTATTTTTATAGAATAAAATTCATGTGAAGAAATAATCATAAAGGAGTGAGTAAAATCTAGAGTAAGCTTTACTGATGACTCTCCTACATTCATGATGTGGATCCATTTGGTCAGAATTCAGTCACTAACACCACCAGATCACAGTATTCCAATCACATCTTTTGATGGTTTTAAGATAGGATCAAAGAGGAAACATTTTTTATGCTCTTAACTATAATATAAAATCTTATTTCCTCTAGATGATAAATATTCATGTAATCAAACAGAGTAGAGTACTACACGGGAGGGTCTGGTGAAGTGTCTTTACCACCAGAAAAAGAATCAAGGATTGGATATAAAATATTATTGATGAGGAATTCACTATGTAAGGGATAAGAGGAGATATCTAAATGCTTGAGGAAAACCTCCAAAATTACTAGAATGAATATTTCTTCATCTCCCAGACTAAAAAATATATTATGTCCAAAGAATTATTTTTTATTGAGAAGCCGTGTGGACAAAAATATAGAGGCCTTTGGTTATAAAAGGGGGATAATAATGACCCGTATTTTTAGGTGTTTCTCAAAATTGATAAACGTGAACAAAAAGAACAATTTAAAACATAATTATGGTTCATTTATTAAGTATTTTGAAGTGGCATGGATGATGTAAATAGATAACTTTTATAATCTTCTAACTGATCCATTTAATGTAAATGGGGGAAGAATAAGCATGGACAATGATGAATAAATGTTCTTGAGCTGCATACGAAGAATTGTAGATAATAGTGAAAATGGAATTCAATAAGATATATTTGAAAAATATTAGATTAATAAAACATGTTCATTATGAAGCCGAAGATTGATCCATGTCCCGATGGGTTTCTAAGATTCTTTTATATAGATTCAAGAGATATTTTCAAGCACCTTGTGGGTGAAGCGGTGCATGACTTCTTTAAAGCTGGGGAATTGATCGATTTTTTATGTTCCTCTATGGTTGTTCTTATTCCCATTGTGAAAGACCCTAATATTTTAAAAAACTAAAGACCAATTGGTCTATAAAATGTTTCATAGAAATTTCCAGCTAGTATCTTCAATAGGAGACTTCGCAACCTTATTCTAAGAATGGGTTCAAAGGAGAAAAAAACATTTGTATAGGGAAGGACTATCTAGGGGTAGTGGTTATTGAAAAAGAAAAGGTATAAGAAATAAATAATAATTCTCTTGGATATAATGTGATGATTAATGTTTTCATAGCTAAGGGTTTTAATAATATATAAGGGAATTTCATTATAAGTGTTTTGAGGAAATTTTGTTTCCATGAATGGTTCTGTTACTTATTCATATGATGTTATGCTTCTCCTCAGATCACTATCCATTTTATGGGAAATTGTTATAGATTATTTAATATGGTTTATTACATTTGGCATGAATATCCGTTGTCTCTCATACTTTTCATTTTGGGTCAGGAGGCAGTTTCAAGGAATATCATTAAAAACCATTGGGATGGAAGGCTTATACCTTCCAAATATAGTTCTAGGAATGGATTAGTGTCTCATATCATGTTTTTTTATGATGTTTTTCTTGTTTCTTAATGAAGTTCATTTATCAATCAACAGTTTTAGGGAAATAATGATAACATATGGAAATTTGTGTTGAAAAAACATCAATAATAGGACATGAAATGTTTATATCTCTAATAAATGATAAATAATTTGTAGAAACCTTATCCAAGATAGATTTTTCATTAAATGGAATTAAATCCCAATGGTGTACCTTGGAATTTCAATAAATAATGGAAGGATGAAAAATGTTCATTTTTAGGGAATCATTAACTGTATCATATAGATGATTTTTAATATTAAGATCATTTTTCTCTCATTTGGAGTGTGGATTAAACTGATCAATAGTATTCTTACCTATATTCCAATAAATTTTATTTCTATTATAATACTTCTAAAAGGGATAATCAAAAAGTTGAAGACTGTAATGAAAACATTCCTTTGAAATGAAAACTACTCTAGATGATGTCTTTGGGCATCGTTGATGTGAGTGTAAAGGCTAATTGATGTGTCACTGGCCATCCAAGTGTGTCAAAAACCATGAATTCCATACAAGAGAGATTGGAATGGGATGTTATCAATTTTAACTCTTCATGGGTGAAATTTATGTCTGATTGGTATAATGATGAAGGGAGGGGATGGTCAGAGTGTGTTGGGAGCTGGTCTAGTTTATTGAGATTCCTATCTGATCATCTAAAAAGCTGGAAGGAAATATTCATTAGGTTGTGGTTTGCAAGGATATTATTTTTGGGAAAATGAACTGTGATAGTGGAATGATTCATTTTTTAGGGTTTCCAGTCACAAAACATTCATCAATGGAGTCAATTTTGTTTATATAATTCAAAAATTTCTTTATTAATCAATATTAGAGGGCCATCTTTAGAAACATCAGTATGATTGATGAACACGAAAAATGTATATTCACAGGTTTGATTTCAGGAAAATTCAGTGGTCGGGACATCAAAGAGTTGTATCACATACAATAAATAATGGGTGAATGGGAACCAAAACAATCGGTTCAAGGAGTTAGCATATAGGATGAATTTTCTTATTAGGAAATTGAGGGATTGAAATATTCCAATGGATGATAACGTGAAAAATAAAGGGTTGGCATTGGATTCTTTGTGTCATTAATGTGAAAGGCCACAACCGGAATCAACATGGTACCTATTTTCTCAATGAAATTGGATGAAATAGATTTCAGAGGTAATGGGAAAGGGTGAGAATTTATAGAGTTCTAAGGAGTAATTACTGATGTTTATTTAGAAATTGTGTCAGGGAGATTTCCGTTATGTAATGAAGGTTAGCATTCACTCAATGGAATTATTGGTTTGGTATTTGATCATATAGGATGAAATGAAAATAGAGAATCAACAATAAAGGTTCTCATCAATCTCCCTCTAGGTTGGGTTGAAGGTGATTATGGTAGTGCTCAGTTCCCATTTCAAGGATAGGATATCCTCAATTACACTTAGAAGTCTCTTTCCCATGATCTGTATGAGTATGGTAGGTGGTTGAGTTAAAAATGAAATATTTTTCAAATGGAATCCTCTCTTGATGTGGCTAAAACTGAATGTCGATAACTCATTCATTTAGAGGGAAATGAGAGGGGTGGGCTACTATATAATGATAGGGGATCAGGGATTCCACGTCTAAACACTTTTTATGACAATGGAAATTTCATTAGAGTGGAGCCATGATCCATGATCACTGGTATTATTCTATAAAAGTTGTATAATATTTAAGTTATATAATATTATTTAGATTCCCCAATGTTGGTGGTTTTCTTATAAGGGGTGGGTAATGCTCTATGGGAGTTTATCTACATGATTAGGAAATGATGAATTTTGGAAAATCCAGGTATTAATGTGGGTCATACCTCAAATGAAGGTAATTTTTAGGATGAATATCATTCCAAAAGATTGAGTCCATGAGAAATATTGATTTGATACACTAGTTTGGGGTCCTTACCTAATGATAATAAGCTCATTTTGAGGGGGATTCACATGGGATTCGTTATTTTCAATGAGCTGGCATGGTTTTTATATGTATGTTTCTATATTTTCTAATATGATTTATTAATCATTAATACAAAATTAATTTTCATTGTTTTTAATGATAGATCAAGTTCTCGTCCATCTCCTCTAGACTAATTATATTCCAATATCATTAATGAAAACAATGACAAAATATTTGAAAAAGTTAATCTTCATGATATTCTGAAAACTTAATGAACTCTTTAACCCAATCATCATACTATTTTGTTATAAGATTATAATCCATCCATTTTCGATTCATATCCATCCTATTTGATTTAGTAATATTCATATTTATCAAAATAAATATATACATAGAATATATGAGCAGAGTATACCAAAAAACTATTCCTTATATATACACACAAATTGAGATTATATTTAATATTAATTTTCATTATTTGACAAAGTTGTTAGAACATATAAATAACATGAATTTTTTGAATTTAATGAATTATATCACTTAATTTTTTATTAAAAGACATCTCATATCATAAGTAATTCTATTTTTAGTTGGATTCGTCAAGGGAGATAATAATGGAATCTTTTAAAATGGTTATTTCGTTCTCTAGTAATTTCACTTTATCAAATGTTGTCATGTTCATCGAATTTCCTTGTAGGTCACCGAGAAGAAAAAAACAAATAAAAAATTTGGATGCCATAATGTATAAATCACATATGGTGTGTTTTTAGTTTTCATGCATATAACATGTTTAGATGTTAATGTCATTGTCTTTATAGAATAACCCAATATTAATATAATAATATAAATCATAATCATTAATTTTTTGACCCATGTTTAACAATATTTTTCCCCTTTTATAAAAAATTATATTATATAATTTCTTAATTAGTGGCTTATGATAAAATACCACACCCCGTAAAATTGTTGTTAAACTTATCACATAATAATTCACTCACTCAAATTGGTTAAAACTATTTAATAACATTTCCATGATTATTTTTTATATAATTATCAGACATTTTAAACAATTTCATAGATTTAATTTTATATTCATTGTGAATAAAAATTTATATACAATAAAATAATTTGTAAAGGTAAAAAATTATAATAAAACATCACATTATTGCATACTTATTGATCCACATACATTAATGTATGAATTATATTGACTTATTATATCCATTTTAGTTTTCTAAAATAAATTTTAGTACTTTTCCAATAAATATTAATCAAACATATCAAATGAATCATAATAAAAAAATGAGGACAATTTATATTTATGGGTCCATTGGAAATGAATATACTTTAAATATTCTATGTGGTAATGATAAAATTTATAATTAATTTTTATCTTTGAAAATATTATTCCAAAAAATATAGGAATATTATAAATTCTGGGATATATAAAACATTAAAATCATATATACCATCATGAAGCAGGTTTTTAATGTAAATTGAAACTCATGATCACCATTCATGGGGCCTTCACCGAAACAATTTTTAAACATGAATAACGTTTTTAGATTGGGTTCATGATGTCTCTTGGATATGATAGTGTTATGGGTTTTCTTTTATTTTATTTAATGGGATTGAATATTTGAAAACATTATATAATTAAACTATTTTTTTATTTTGACTATTAAAATCTAGAGGATTAATTCGATTGGGTTTTAAATTTATATTTGCAGATAATGGTAAAAGCTAGAATCATTCTATTACATTACCTGAAAAAATTATAATTATATATTAAGTATCTATTTATTTTTAACTAATTGAATTAATACTCACTAAAATTAACCTCTCTTATAAGTATCTACATGAGTATGGGAGTACAATGATCACTGTAAAGACAAGTCTTTCCATATCGGGTGACTGGATATCTCTAATCATCCAATGCTTCACCAACTAATCATTATATTGTGTAGTTGAGTGAGTCTACAAGGAATGTGTGCACAATCCAGATGTGGATGGATGAAAATTTTAATGTGCATAAGAAAAGGAAATATTCAAAATCCTAAACAAATTCAAATAAATATAGAGATATCTAAAGAAGAGAAAATTGATTCAAACATTGAATTAATTAAAATAGAAGTAGTTAAAATCTCATTGGATTATCCACTAAAAAATTATTGTTTCATCATATGGGCATCAAAGCTAAAGAAAAATGAATGAAAACAAGAATATAAAATGATGCATTAGTTGCTCTAGTTTAGTAATTGCAGAAGCCTACAGTCATCCAGAAATAGTTCTTATTTGACTAATAAATTCTATATTTTCATTAACATTCCATTCCAAACAATATTATTATCATGTGTTCAAACTCCAATAAACACAACAAGTATGAATTATGTCTTAAATTCTAATCTCAATTCCTTATCTTATATTTCTTCCACATGAATAACATGACGGTCGGAATTTATCCAATTTAGAATAATCATATCTTTTCGGTTAAATCATTCTTCCACCATGATTAAACTCTTAAATATTTTATTAAGGATTAATGATAGTGGATTTGATACTGCACAGATTCACTAGAGATTAATGCATTCTTTGGGGAAGTAAATGACGTATGTGATGGATAGGGAATTGAATTTTTAGTGTAATTTGAATGGGTCTACATACTGATCTTAAGTGAGTCTATGATTAGTCTTGGGTGTTAAAAATATTCTAGATCTACATTCACCTCAATTTTGTCTTTGATTTCATAATGATAATTTTTTTGATCTTGTGTTTAACAAAAAACATCAAAAGTGTCGAGATGAATTTAATAACCCATTAGAAATCACATCTTCATTAACTAGGATGTACATCAATTGTTAACATAAATTCATTTTTAGGTTGATTAATAATTTACTATTGTCAATGTGGATTCATACATTCATTATTGTTCACTCGATCTTAGGTATTCCATATTCCTTTGGAAACATCATCTTAGATCTTGGCCTTCCACCTAAGATCTTCATTTAAACTTTGTTGATGCTCAAAACCTGAACACATATAGAAAAGATGATCTCAAATAGCCTAAATTGGGAAATCCTTGAATTTCGACCTATATTGTAACCCTTAAATCCCTTTGAACATAACACTGAACACCTATTATGCATTAAAAAATATCATGGTAGTCATTTCATGGGAGAATATCCACAACCATACCTAATTTTAAATTTATATACTAAAAAACATATTTTTGAAAAAAATAAGAGTTTCAATATGTATTCATAAATCATGGGTCATCTCTTTCAAAAATAATACAATAATGGAGCTCAGGTTGGAAATTTGTCTTGTGAAGTGTTTTTCATTTAAAAATTTCAACGTATCACTACTAGATTTTAACATGGTTGATTCATCTTTCCTTTATCTGAAGAATCATGATATCCTTAGTTAGTTACAATGTCTCTCCATCTTCAATCTTGAGTTTGGATTCCTTTTTCTACAAAAAATGCATTATATCACGGTTTCTTTATTCCATCTTTATTTCTTCATCAGTGAGCATTATAGGTGCCAAGATTTGATAATGAAAACCTAGAATCCCATTTCTAATTATTTTTGTTTTTTCACTCCACAATAACATGCCCTTTATCCAAAAAAAATATTCCCATGATTTGGTGGTTTAATCTCCATGAATTTGTGACCAATGCATCAAACAACACCTGATATGGTTCCCAATTCATTGGAATTGAGTTTTAAAACTCCATTTTGTTTCAGGTGGAATTGATTTCATCCATTATTTACCTAATATTGCGTCTTCAATGGTACCTCGTGTTTGGATTCATCAAAAAGATAGTGCACAAGCACAACACGGGTAGGTTCAGGTGCAATATTTAGTTGTATTCTCTTCATATTATTTGATGAATATCAGTGGTATATAAAGTGAAACATATCTATAACCAAGACTGCCAAGATACATGTACCCCTATAAAAGTAATTAAATATCATGATGTAGACTTCCTCGATTCTATATATCCTTCCATATCTGAATCTATACAGATAAAAAGCATTGGTTCCCCTTTACCAAAACATAATATCATATCATAAGTACCCTAAAGATAATGAAATATATAAATCAAATTCATCTGATTCTCTCTTCCTAGATTAGATTGAAAATTACAGACCACAACAAATATATAAACTATATCATGTATATTATATACTATCCTATACATCAAACAACCAATAATGGATGAATAATGCATATACTACATATCCTCTCTCACCTCATCATTTGAACATGACTGACTAATACTAAGACTAATAGGTAGAATAATATGAGTACTAACCACATTCTTTCTATCCATATAAAATATATAACGAAACATTCAAATATATATCTCCTAATATTATCACAATTTCCTATCATTTCTATCATGGGAAGTTGGCATGCCAAGGTTATATAATGTATTCCCCATGTATTTCATTGAAAATGTTCAATGAGGATCCTTTTTCAACCATTCAATTATTGATGTATCATATAAAATAATAAGAATATAATTAACATAAAGTAAAATTATAATAAAATCATCATTAGTAAGTATTAGGAAAAAATAAAATGATCAGAAGATGTCATCTTGAAACCTAGAAGAAAAATGATAGATTCAAACTTCTTATAGCAGAACCTTAAATCATACTTCAATCCATAAAAACTATTATTTAAACATTATAAATAATTATATTTAATTTATTAAAAAAACATTCGGATGTTCTATATAGGTATCGTCTTATGAATCTATATGGAGGAATGATATATTTATATCCATCTACTCAATCTGTACATGAAAATTGTCATCCAAACTAAGAAAAACCCAATGGAAAATGTTATGCAAACATGTGTGAAAATATTATCCAAATAAATAACTTTATCCTAAAGGAATCCCATAACAACAAAAATTTACTTGTATCGTGGAAAAGAACTTAATTATTCATTTTAATCAAATAAGTCCACTTATTTTTCAAATCATTATTAACTATGGGTAAATTTTCCCACTCAGAAGTTTATTTTTCATGGTATTATATCATTTTATCATCCATTACTACAACCCATCTATCCTTATTATCATATTCTATTTCCACATCAAAAGATTCTAGTTCTCCCACTTCAGCGATGACCACATACTCAATAGGTGAATATCAGGTAGAAATGGTACGATGCTGAGATGACATTCAGAGTGGAATTGTAGGTTCATTAATAACATCTAGAACTAAATAATCAAAAACATAAGGTGTATTAGAAACATCATATCCAACCTTTTCACTTTGAATGTCAATCTACATGTCAAATTATTCATTAGAATCAACAATATGAGGTGAATATGAATCAGAAATTGTAATAAGAGTGAAAAATCTGTACTAATATATAGAAGTATATTTTTATCCCTGATCAATATCTACAATATTATTTCCCCCTAAATATTTACTCTTCATTTTTGAAATTTTTCTTCAATGTAGGATTATATAAAATATATCTAAACTCATCATGTCTATAGCTAATAAAAATAAAATTTGTGACTTCCATCCATCTTGGATCTCTTATCTCTAGGGATTAAAACTACAAATTTGACTACCAAAACATGTAAATTATGATACTTGATCTCTTTTCCATAATAGAACAAGTTGGTAGTTTCTGTTCCAAAGCATCCTCATGTGATAAATAGTTAATATATGAAATAGTAAAAATCCTAACCCTAAAAATTTCTGGGAAACAATCCTTCCAAAAGTAAACGTCAT
Source organism: Viscum album (assembly GCA_963277665.1). Lineage (NCBI taxonomy): Eukaryota > Viridiplantae > Streptophyta > Magnoliopsida > Santalales > Viscaceae > Viscum > Viscum album. Next base: position 482,021,309 of record OY728153.1, on the reverse strand, counting down.
ACTCTTTCCAACAAATCCATGTTCATCTTCTTAACTACACTATTAATATTATATGTATTATGAGGTTATTATGACTGCAAATACCCTAATTCTAGTAATTTTGATCAAACATGACACAATAAACACCCACATTATTAGTGAGAAATCATTTTAACTTCTCACCAAATTTCCTCTCAACTGAAACAAAAATTTTCTAAAAACAATAAGCTCCTATGTTTTTATATTCAAAACATAAACCCAAATATTACATTATTGTTCATAAATAATCATCAGAAAATAAATACTGGAAGGATAGGTAATATATACCTATCAGCCAAAAATTTCATTATGTATTAATTCATGTACCCAGAACTTCTTATGAAAATGATGACTATTTAAACTCAACCTGCTTTGGTTTTTGGACAAATAGTGATCATACATGTCCACTTTGACACCCTTCAACCATAGAAGAAAATTTATCTTGGAAAGACAACCGAAAACCTTCTCCGTAATGTGGATTTCCCTCTTATATTGTAACATGGAATAAAGATTACACCTAACAACATAAGTAGTATTTAAATAAATAGAGGCTCTATTCAAGTACAAACTTGACTAATATTTGTGTTGATCTAAAATCATATAACCATTGGATATTTCTATTATCCATCACCAAAATTACTATTATTACCATCATCATCAAAAACGATTATAGAAATAAAATTCATAAGATCCTTAGAAACATGTAAAATATTCATCAACATAAGATTAATTTCAATGATTTTCTGTAAACAAAGAGTCATGATGTCAATAGAATCAACATAACCATTTGTAGTTATCATTAAAATACAAATATTTATAGTCTACATGTTATAAATAAATCATTCCCCGATGTCACACAAAAATAGGCACCATTATAAATATACCAACAAGAATGATCAGATGAAATATTATAAGAGTTATAATCAATAATAAGATCACCCCTATAGTGGGAGATATATGAACTTCTCCATCACCCTTTTTTTTATTTTTCATTTCCTTCACTTTGTTTTATCATTTATTCTAATAGAAAAACTTACTATGATTTCATTTCTTACCAAAATTATGACATTGATACTCTCTCTTCATCAAACTAGATTTGATTATTCTATCACTCAATTCTCATCTAGTCTTTCCTTGATTCCTTAAATGAATTCTCTCCCAATTCATTATGACTAAAATATCTGAAGAAGAATTATTTAGAGTATATAACCTATCATATTCATTCGATATAACAAACATAAAAAAATGAATATCACAATGTCATTAGATGATGATATGGAATGAGTAACACACAAATTATCCCAAGATTCAGGTAAAGTATAGGGACACCAAAGAGTTAAAAAATAATCATCAAAAGTAATACCCATACTAGAAAATTTATCAAAATATCCATAACATTCACTCAAATAGTTAGAAATAGATTTACCTTCTTTGTACTTAAAATTCATTACCTAATTGAGGATAAAAATTTATTGTTTCTTGCCTTGGAAGTATAGGTAGTTTCAATATTCTTCCAAAAAGATTTTTAATGATAGATTATCACAATATGGTTTATCATGATGTATTAGAACCATTGAAAAATGAAACCACAAAAATACCAAGCTCAAACTCTCATTATTCATCTGAAAATATTCTTTCTTTAGAGTACTAATCATTGATAGATGAATTCAATTGAAAAAATAAGATCCTTCATTTTCAATGAATCAATTTGGTAGTTGGAAGCATTGGACAAAATAATCCATATATAATAGGATTCCATAATTTTTCTAAATAAAAACAATCCATTTTATACTAGATTTTTGAAAAAAATTGGAAGTCTACAAACATGAATACAAACAAAAAAGTGAATGTGCATTGGAAAAAATATTTTCATTCCTTCAAACAATCTAGAAAAATTAAAGTGGATGTTGAGAGGCAAAAAAATATGTGCAAAAAAAATAAATATTGTTACCTTGAAATGTTAACATGGAAACCCCAATGAAAAAAAACCGTAGGACTGAGTCCAAAAAGTAGAATCCATTAATAATGAATATTACCTTGAGAATATTTCCAATGATTTGTTGGATCTCAAGAATAATTATCTGATATAATAATGGATTAAAGGATGATTGTAGATACAATACGAAAGTAGCTTGAAATGATGAATTCAACCTGATAAAAAAATCTATATAGATTTTACCATGTAGAGTGGGTGTTTACTATCCGAATAAAAGGTCCTTAAGAAAAAATTAAGGATTAGGTCAATGAGAACCACATATAAAATCTAATTATACATCAAATTACATCATCAGTTATAGATTTGAGAAATTATTCCAAAAAATCTCACTACACTATACAACTAAAACCCTTGGTGTGCTACACTGGGAGAGAGATCTGAATAAAACAAAATAAACATCTACATAACATCATGTTTATAACCCCTTTCTCCTATATTTTATTAATTTTATAAATGATGCACACTGGTCCCTGCCTGAGGGTGACCCCAACACTGGATTGTAGAATGTAGTGAATTGATGTCTGGGGATTCATTTAATGCAATGTATGGATTTCACAACATCAAACATGAAGATGGTATGAACTTCTAGTAGGTGAATCATATGATCATCCATGAGAAGATGAAGGCATGATGAATCTATGATTTTTTAAAATTTTAAGCAGGGTGATATTGATCTATTTGACCATGTAAAGTGGGGATTCCATAAAATTCTTTAAATAAGGGTAGGCATGTGGTCGATGTGGAGTAAGGCGTGACAACTTGACTTTTCTAAATTTCTAATTAACCGAAATGGAAAATTTAAAAATTAGTCACCCAAAGTTGATTAATTTTGGTTTATAGTTTCATTAGGACATATAAATGTTCACAGTTAGTTTAAACATAGGTTCACTTCCGGCCTTTGAGTAATCTGGATTCAACCATCACATCACACTAATATATTCTCTTGGTGCTTCAAATGAAATAAAAAAAATCAATTCATGTTTACGGACCATCTTTAATTAATACAAAATGGAAGAAGACAATTAGTTATTTCCCACTATTCCTAGTTAAAACTCAAATGTCTATGTACGAATAAAAATAAATTACACATAAAAATTGAATGTCTTTAAATAATTAAATTCAATATTTACTAATCAATGTATGTATATATAATTGAAAAAATTATTAGATACAAAAAACACGCTTCATGAAGTGGAAAATTTAATTCCAAATTTTACAAATAAAGAATCAATTCACTACTTCCTTTTAATTAATAATTAATAAAGTAATAAAAATTCATATTTGATCAATTATACAATTTAATTTCAATATTGACTTTAATTTTTTTTAAACAAAATATATTTCAAAAAATAGAGGATGGACTTTTCAAAGAGGATTAAAAATTGATCAACACTATTTTTAAACAAAATTTATATCATTTAAAAAATCAAATTCTAAGTATCCCAAAATTAATATATAGATTTTATGAGAAATAAAATTGAAATATACCTTGAAAATTAATTTTTAATCTAATTTTCTATAAATTTATGAATCATAGAAATTAGCACAATGATATCAATTTACATGTTTTGAATTAATAATAGGGATTAATTCAATAGAATATAGATAGGGAAATTCCAAATTTTATCTCACATCACTCCCCCACATGAAAAATATTGCACTCATAAGAAATTAATTGAATTCAATTTATTAAAAAATATGATTTTCCAACAAAGAATTGAATATAAAATACATAACAAAGATATAAACATGTAACATAATTTTTGGAATTATAATTATTTTTCTATGATTTTAATTCATTTACCCACTTCATTCAATAAATATTCTAAATCAAGGAGAGGATCTAATTATATTTAAGTGCAATCAGTTTTTTAACAAGAAAAAATTATATTTTTCCTTTATTATATGTTATTTAAACCAATGTTTCATTTTCCACTTAATTGATTCAACTAAAAAGAATATGTTATAACTCAATTTACCCTTCTTCATATGGGTTAAAAATTCTATTTACCTGAATGAATACATTCTTGAAAATTAATAACATTATCGATTTGTTTGAATTTTTATTATTTTTCTCATCCAAGTATTGCAAAGATCTACGAAAAGGATCCTAATTGGAATGGATTACTCATGGAAATTCTTCCTAATGTCTCATAGATTTTGCATCTAATACCAATTTTCCATTTTACTATATTTTCAAAGGACATATGTTTTTTTTGAATCAGATTCATAAGATATTATTTCTCATAGATGAAATTTTATCTTTTATTATGTTCTAGATTCTAGTGAGATCATATTATAATTTTTATTCAATATAAATATTTTCACTCACTCCCCCTTTCATTTTTATAAGACAGAATTATCCATGAAAATAGTGTCAAACTCACTCATAATTCATTTATATCTTTTAATTTCATAACCAATAGGCCTAAATCCAATCCATAATGGTATTTATACTAGGCATGGTATCATTAAACTCAATAAATGTTTGAGAATAATCATAAAAACCATACAAAAGAGTTATTTATAACATTAATAAAAAGATCTGTTTTTGGGTTTAATTTTAAAACATTAGTTTTTTTATCATATAATAGATTAAATGTAAAATAGAAAAATGGTATTCATATCATAATATAAAATTTCTTGTCTTACACTCACATAATTATGATTGTATTCAATTATATATCATGCACACATTTCTTCTCAGGTGAAACAGATTGAAAAAAATATCATTTAAACTAGCTAAAAAAATCATAAAACTCGGGGATAATTATTCAATGGAGGTATGGAGAAGTTTAAAATACTTCCTTGGATATTTCAAAAATCATCATGAAAATTAATCACTTTTTTCATTTAGTTTTAAGGGCTATATGATTCACCTACGTTGATCTCAACTTCACCAAATAAAAAAGTGTTAGTCTTAATGCATGGTCCATTCCATTTGGATTGAAGTTTACCTAAAGATATTTTCATGTCTGGGGATAAAAACCACACTTTATCTCAAATTTTAAAATATCCATTATAGATGATTATATTGTTGAAAAATATGGAATTCTCCTTATATAGTAGGCGATTCTCATAATATTATATTCTCAATTCATTAAGCTCGATCATTTGCATCTTCTTATACTTTAAAACATTACCAAACTCCATTTTTACTATCTTTACATCCTAGTAGGTATTGTGATGTAACTCAAAAGGAAGGTGAGTGTGGTTTCCCTAAACTATTAATTAAGGGGACATACCCAAGGGGGTTTTGAAGGAATTTTGGTAATCCCACAATGCATCTTTATTTTTTATTCCAATCCTTACAATTAGGTTGTACTATCTTATCTAAAACCCCTTATATCTCTATATTTTAATACTTAGATATCATATTAGTTTATTTTTGGTATGAAGTGGAATGTTTTTTTGTCCTCTATATTTCATCATCATGGATTCCATGTTTTTATTTCATAATAACTCCAAAACTATAAAAATTAAATGATTTTAGAAATTCAATCATAGTTTTGGAGTCATTAGTTCATATAGATTTTGATTTAATACATTTATAATCATAATCCACTAATAAAAAAATATAGGAAAAACCAATGAAAATGTTAAATGAGACAATGAATTGTAATTCCCTAACTCGGGTCACTCTATAAGTAGTAACCGATCCAATTTATTACCTGGACTGAAGTATATATCCACAAACGCCGGAGGCTTCCAATTAGAATCCAGGTTATAATGGTGGTAAATTGGGGAGACTGTAATCTATATATCGGTAATGAATATGATAGATGAAAAAATGAACAATATGAATAAGTGATGGAACATAAATCTATGATAGATAATAATAACAGATAATTAATAATAAAATAATAAACAAACTATATTAGATAACCTGGATGGAACCCAAAATAAAACCATACATGGGATAGTTAAAATGAACAATCAGTAGGCATATAATAAATTAACAATGAAATGGAAAAATCCCATAGGCACTACCCATGAAAATCCTAACATGCAGGTCCGTCATGTTCTTCAAAGCTCATATACCAAAGAGTAACATCACACAACATAATATAGAAGCTATCCTAAAACCATTAGGTATTCTTATGTACCAAATATAATCCCAAATAGGGTGTGAGATAAACTCAATATTCCAAAAAAATGGTATCAAATTAAATACAATCCTTGAGTATTAAATAAATTAGTGTTCAGGTGTAACTATGAGCCATGGAATAAAAAAATATAACCATGTCATGCTGATGTTAATCAAGGATATCTGGCTGACCATATGTTCTTGGGACTAATATTGAATATATCTGAACACGTAATCATATATATATATATATATAATCATATATTATAACATATATATAAGTGGATATATACATACACAGACGAGGAATTGAGTAAAATGACCATGGAATCCACATGAAGACAATTATAAAGGCTCAACATGTATCTTGAAATTAAAAATGTAGTGATCGAGGGTTATCCAGTTATTAAAAAAGAATAATTTAATCAAACTAAACCTATGATGTCATCCATGTCATTTTGTATCAATAAACCAAGTGTCTCCCATGGAATGATATAATTCATTTATCCTCTATGCCCTTCCAAGGCATTCAATACAAGTAACCCATGTATTTTCCATGGATTTGCATAATTCATTTATTCTTCAAGCCCATTCATGTACTTTTGTGTATAGAAGCTGAGTTTCACTAATGTTATATATATTATCAATAATCTTATGATCCCATAAAAGGAATTATTTATAAGGAACCTAAAAATCAATTAGTGCAAAAAAATCATTCAACCTATGAGCTTGTCAAATGAAGTTCGTATAATTAAACCAAGTATGAAACAAGGCATACATAAATCATTCAATCAATGATATCATCTATGTCATTATATATATAAAACATGGTTACTAATCACGGTATATATAATTCACAAAAACTTTGAGCCCATCCAGGTAATTCTATATAAGGAACTAGAGTATCACTCATGTTGTACATATTAAGTATGCATGTTTCATTTAATAACTAATTATACAATATTATAAATATAAATTCCATTCCTATTTCAGATAATTCAATAAGAACATTCACATAATAAATAACCAAATAGATAATAGAAACATTCTTTATGAAACATTTCATCAAGATACACCTCAGTTTACCCATTCCAATTCAATTCAATTAATTATATTTCTCATTTCCCATACGAGTGAAGATGTAATTAATTACATTTAATAATTAGGTCATTGCTGAGGGTAAATCCTTGCCTTGAACATCCCACTCTATTCTAATTGGCCATTTATCTTCTGATATATGGGTTTAGAATATTATAAATTACAATTATAAGCTAAGTGTGTTAGACATAAAAATCTTAGATCATTTAATTCCATTTAAATATATCATTTGGATTGAATAAAGATAACATGATCCAAATAGTGTTTTTTTAAATTCAAATGATAAATCATATAGGATTAAAAATATAAGAAACCCCACCCCAAAAGGGGTGGTTTGAGTTAAGCTGGACTTCCTCAAACTATGAATATAATGTGCAAAACAACAATATAAATTAAGGAATCATCATTTATATGACTGCTTTCACTTTTATGAGGAGGGGAATGGAAAGTTTGATTCTTGGTATAATAAATTGTTTTACAAACATGATATAAATTAAGGGAAAATCATGAGGCTTTAAGCCTCATGGATAGGATGCTTAAATCATCCATTATTCATCTTTGTTTCAAGACAAATTTAGAGAAATAATAAGAATAGATAAACACCCTAAAAATATGGTCTATTAGCTCAAATTGATATAAAATTAAATAAAAAATTATTAAATGAGAAATTAGGGTCTACGAATCATAAATTAACCATGGTTGAGAAAACATGATTTATATTTATTGATATTGAGTTTAAACAAAGATAACAATCCATTCCCAGGAAGAGAAGACAATATCCATGTGAGGGAGGCAGTTGTTGTGGACAAGTAAGGAGAAGAAGGGAAGATAAAGGTTAAATAAAATCAGGATAAGAAAGATAATTTTACCCCTTTCAATTTGAGGCATGTTTTGGCCACATGGTTAGCCTAACCATGTGCAAGCACTATGTTAGGTGGACCCCCTTAACATGGATAGGAACATTGTTTATCAAACCATGAATAGATCATGATGATACACTCTGCGATTTTTTTGTAGATCTCTTACATGGTCATGAAACCATCTTCGCAAATTTTTACTAACTATGTTATACCACTACTAGGATGAATGGTATTGGGTCATGGTTATCAATAACCATGTGCTAATCATACTCAATCCTTTTACCCTTCCAAATGTGAGGTTTTTTATTCCTATCACTCCTAAAACATAATAAATCTCTCGAGACACCTCTCAGGCCATTAACCCCATCTGAAAACAACATTTTTAACTGTTAAAACACATAGAATCCCATTCCATAGTAATATTTATCAGTTTTACTATCCATCAAATGAAAAATTCAAAATTCATTTAGAATTTTCACTAATCAAAATCATGGTATGTTACAACCTCTCCGCCATAGAACTTATTTTCTCCAAGAATCCATAGGGAACAATGACAACAAGAAATGCCCTACCTAGGTCATGGAAATTATTGAAAATAGATGTATTGTGTTTTAAATTCCCAACACGTGTATAAAAGTAACATTAAATACATGGTAATTATGCTATGAAATTTCATCATATTATCATATCCAAAACTGAAACATTAATATGAAGATTACTCGAGCCATCTAACCTAAGACATGATTTGGTCATCACATATTTTTTATTATCTAGCTTATGAATCTTCCAAATAGAAATTCAAACCGTGTATATTTATTGAGCTAATAAATAATTTAATATCTTTCATTATATTGGGGAAAAAATATTCTCTCTCAGTGTACCCTTGACAATGTCATGATAAGGGTATGATCATCACTAAACTAATAGTACATAAATATAGTATCAATGATGACCAAAAGTCCTGAGATACTCCCATAATATCCAAAATGAAGTTTCTGGTATATAATTCAACAAAAGATATTCAAATACTGATAGGGAAGAATAGTCTAACAACCTGTAGATTAATTCCTTTAAATAGTTCGACCACAATTGTTGATGCCTCATCAAGGACTGTCCATGATTCCCTCACTACAATGTAATTTATGATTGTTTTAAAAATCCCCACTATATCCCTACATTGAATAAGAATAAACTCAATGGTTTCATTTAAACCAACCATTTTATCATCATTCTTTCTTACATACACCGACATGCAACAAAATCATTAATTCCTAGGTCTCTATTGTAGTCTGAGACAATATCTAGTGTCCAAAATCAGCCCCGACCCATAAATAGGTTTTATCTAAAGTATCATTTAAAGGACTAAAAACTCAAAATTACTTTCTTGATGGGTTTCCAAAGCCATTATGACCACGTCCAAATGAACATTTTTAGTTGTTCTACCTTGTCTTGGAAGGACAGACATAAACATGTTTGACAAAACACTACGAACCATAAGATTTTCTTATTCATCATTTACTGATAATGGGAAACCATCTGATGAAACATTCTCTATCCCCCACCGAAAATGAGTTTCTGATGTGGCCAACATGATTCTCCCATGTTCCAAATCAAAAAGAGAGGAAAATAAGCAACATAAAAGAATAAAAGAAAAAATTTTCTCTACATGTACAAGTGAAACTCACCAGATTTGTACACATACACATCATTGGAACCAGGAATATAATCCCAAACAAAACCAATAAACAGTGCTACCACAACTAATCTTTTATCAATATCATCCCCATGCACGAGGATAACTCAAACTTCTCCGCATATCTAGGCCTTTCTACACCATAAATTACCCATGAACATAGTGTAAAATCTTATATATTAAAATATTTCACCAAAATCATAAGGTTCGTTGAACCACCTTATGAATTGATGGGTAACATTTGTATCAATTCAGGCTACCTTAATATTTCATTAACACAATGACAAATCATTTGATACAATCCATATGCCTATCGGACATATGCATCCCAATATCAGATAGCCCATAAAAAAGATTAAGCCCATTCATGTATTATAACATATGAATTTAATCCAACTAATGGCCTCCAATGTTTTCTATCACTAAATAAGAAGAAGTTTCACATGTCCTGTTAAGTGTTTGACAATTACTTAAACTTGTTTAACCAAATGAATTCAGTAATTTCACAATACTCACCTCCTAAACAAGGCCAATTCACCACACGACCATCTATCCGACCCAAAAATATCTCTTATACTAAGAATCCTATATCAAAAAAATCGGTATAAGGATGTATCTTTTTATTCCCATAATGTAATTAATTAACCAATAATGCTTCTTATTTCTAAGGCAATGTCAAAAAATGTATTTATCTCTAAGATACATCAAACCCAAATCAAATCCATTCCACTAAAAGGGTCACTATACTTAATGGACGAACCTGTAATACCATATAATGGAAGGGTCAAATACATCCATGGGTTTGTCCATCTCGACATTCAAGATATCTCCCAAGATAATATTTAACTAACCCACTACAGGAGGTCCATGCTAGAAATTCCACTAAAAGTTAACTAGAAGGGTCGAGAGAACCATAAAATGCTAGAACACACATATAAGGGTTGATAAAACAACATAATGATCTAGTTATATGGTATATCATGAAAAATAGATAGGGGAAAATATATTTGGTTACAACTGATACCCATTTTACCAATATCCATGAGTATTGGTTTAATTTTATTAAATCAATCCACTTTCCTAGAAAATTTAATCAACCCATTTAACATATATATATATATATATATCATGGTTTAGTTACATAAATTACCATTAAATTTTTTTAAAGGTAATATAAATTATATGTAACAATTTGAATTCATGTACTGCAACTGGGTTTTTACCCTCGATCTCAGAATACAATATGTTCGCCCTAGATAGTCTGATTATATGGATCACCACTTCAAAATTTTAAAGGCCCATATTCTTTATAAATTTTATTTATCATCCATTTAATCAAAACCACTAAAGTTTCATCCTATGAAACCAATGGACTATGGATAAAACATTCCAAGATTAGTTAGTTAATGATCCACCATCATGCTATACGGGAAAAAATCATTTTGGATGATTCAAGAAATTTGATAATGAATCATATTTTATAATTATAATCAAGAAATATATAATATTAGTAAAAAATAATGAGATATGTACACTAAACCATAGAATCATGGTATATAGGCATATAATTATAACTAATCACTTAAACATGGTATATAAGTAATCTTCCTTGTAAATCACATAAGGAACATCGACCTTTTATCAGGTAATCAATCAGTGCAATCTACAAGGCATGGAAAATGAATCTCTATGTGCCTGGAATGTTGCACGTAACAATAGTTTTTTTTCATAGTAGGAAAAGGGTAAAATACCATAAATATCATTAATTAATAAGTAGTATAAATTTCATTAATCACTGAAGGTGGAATAATAGTCAACTATAATAAAAATATCATGAAATGTTTTACCAACCCTACCCATTTGGGTTTTCTCCATGTGTGGGTTGATCACTCCTTGAAATGGATATTTACCATGTACTGATACATTCCTAGTCACCTGTCCACTAGCCCCAAATAGTATGAAAAAGTTAAATAAGGCTCTGATTACATGTGTAATGACCTAAACTAGATAAATAAATAGAAATTAGCCGGACCAGTAGGTTATGTATCTTCAAATGCGTATCCTCACATTTTATAGGATTTGGACTAACATCAAGGGTCTAAAGTTGGTACATTAGGGAGATATTATACCCTCTAGATCAGTAATAAACATAGTGGAAGAAAAAATGGGAAATATAATCAATTAAAGATATGTAAATCTATAATAGATAATTATAATATATAACAAGTAGAAAAAGAATAAACACCAATGTTAGATAACTGGGAAAATGCCCAATATTCATCCATGAATGAACATGCTAAAATGAATAAGTATTAGACATAAAATAAATTCTTAATGAAAAGAAATTAAATATAAAAGTATATCCCCGTGATTATCTTGAGCTCTGGATCAGTCCTATAGTCCAAAAGTCCCATTCAAAAGAGTAAAATCACATAGCACATTCTAAAACCCAGCATGAAACCAATAGGTCTGTCTGGTTACTAAATGGTGGTCCGGACATGGTTCGAGATAATATCAATAGGTTACCACCAATAGTTGATAATTCAATTTATTCTAAGAGTATAAAATACATAAGTGTGAATATATAACTATGAGGCATATAAAACATAATTGTAAACACATTTGGATCTGATTCCTCAACGACACATGGCCAACCATACCTACTTTTCCCAAATATTGAATATAATTTAATATGAAATCATGTATATATAAGAATAATGTAATCATATATATATAGTGATATACACACATTAGTGAGGATCCATGGTGAAAGACTAAGGTGTACACATAAATATACCCATAAAGGATCTATATGTTGTACGAAAATAAGAATTTAGCAATCAAGTGTAATATAATTAGTGAACAAGAAATATATTGTAAAACATAATAATAATCCAATACAAGGAATTTTATTTTAGGTACCCATGATTTTTACAATATTAATTCAATTTATTTAACCTCTAAGCCAACACAAGTCATTCTATATAAGGAACCCATGTATCGCTAATGTATTAACATAATTCATTTAACCTTAGAGCTCATTCAATTATTTTTGAATGAGGTAATTGAGTGTCTCTCATGGTACATAAATTCTCGATCCTCTTATGAGCCTATCCAAGGCATTCTATATAATGAACCCAAGTATCACTAAAGTTGCACATAATTCATTCAAACAATAAGACCATCCAAGGCATTTTATATAAGGATTTTGAGTATTGTTCATAGTGTAAATAATTCATTCAACATATGAGCACGTCTATGTAATTCCATATAATTAACTTGAGTTTCATTGATATGATCCAAAATTAATTCAAAATATTATCTAATCAAAATCATTCCATTTACTAAAGGCTTACATGATAAGTAGGAACATTACATTTAATAACTAATTAAAGGCTATGGAAAATATCTTTTTCATTCCCATTTCAAATGTTTCAATAAGACCATTTAATTAATAAATAACCTAAGGGTTAATGGAAACATCCATACCAATATATTTCATCACAATACACATAATTTGAAACATTTTAATATAATTAAATTACATCTATTTATCATTTATCTTATGAGTGAATGAGTAAATAATTCGATTTAATAATTTGGTCATGGAAAATGGTAAGTCCTTCTATTAATAATTCAACATAATCATAATTGGACATTTATTTTATGAATTATTGATCTAGAATATTATAAGTAATCATCATAATCTAAGTGAGTCATCCACACCACTTATAGACCATTAAATTATATTTAACCATTTCATTTAGAGAAAAATAGTTAACATGATTCAATGGGTGGTTTTCAAATTTAAATGTTAAAGCATAATGGTTATGAAATATAATTGATACACCCAAAATGGGTGGATCGAGTTGATATGGACTTCCTCCAAAGGATAAATTAATGTTCACAATGGAAATATAAATTTAGTCAATAGAATTTACAATAATTATATCAATTTTATGAGGCAGAGCATGGAATTTCTAGTGCATGATGTGATGATTGCATTTATAAACATCCTATAAATTAAGGGAAATATAATATTCCACATACCTCATGGTTTTGAAATTTCACTTTTCAATTAATGATATTTGATTCAATCTATATCGAAATCATATGAATAGAAAAAATTCCCTAAAAATATGAAATATGAGTTAACATTGAAATAAAATTCAATAAAGAAATATAAAACATGAAAGGAGGAAGGTGTAATTGTATAATGGCCAATTATAATCAAACATAACCTATAATTCTATATTCTAATTTTAAATGAATAATAACCATCCATACCTAGGAAGAGAGAAAAATATCAATGCAGAGGAAGGAGCTACTACGTGTCAGTGAGTAGATGATGGGAAGAGGAAGGTTTAAAATAAATCTAGATAAGAAAGGAAATTTCATCCCTTTTAATGAGGTTTATGGTTTAGTTTCATATTTATCTAAACCTTGAAAAAAACATATTCTACAACCTCCTAAGGTGGTACCATCTTGGATTGGTTGAAACAATGTTTGAAAAACCATGAATATGCCAATAAGATCCCCTCATCAGATTTCTATAGGTATCTTACATTATCTTGCATACTAACTCAAAAATCATTATCCAACCATGTGTCACCCCTACTTAGAGACATAGTTTTGGGTACATGGTTTGAACTAACCATGTACAAACTGGTAGCCCCAATTTTACCATTATAATAGTCTATCTTTTGATTCCCATCTCTCAAAAAAATCGACCAAACCATCAAGACTCATATCCGGACTTTTCACCCATCTCAAACAACCACATTTTTACTTTTCGTTGTCTCAAAATTCCATTCTGAAGCATAATTTAACATTTGGTCCATCCATTAATTGAAAAGTTCAAAATTCCTTCAAAAATTCCATCATTCAAAAACACGGGTCACTATATCATGTTTAATCCCAATATATTAAATAGTTTACATAAAATAATTTTTTTTAGGGAAATTCATATATTTTGGAAATCCCACCAGTAAATAGGAAGTTTTGAAACATTTTTAAAACAATTAGTGAGTCATTAAAAATTGTGGGATTAAATAATACTTAGTTAAAACATTTTTTACAGTTTATGGATGGCCAAAATGGACACCAAAATAATGTTCGTAGAAAAAGGTAATCATAAAATCAATATCCTCTTCATGGATAAACCTCCTCATTAATAATGACTATAGATCGACCGTAAATATGTATCTTCTGTAACATAAAATTTTTATTCATATTTTAACTTAAGTGAATACTATTTCAAAATACGGGAGGAAAATTTTATGTGGCTAGAAAATTAACATAATTGGTATTCTAGGGTACATTAGTGGCTTCATATATCTACTCACTAGAAAAAGAGTCATCCAAATTTGATTGAAATGCTGGTTCTACCTTGATAGTGTGGGCAGTCTACAAATGTGGTCTATAGGCAAATTATCATGTAATTTCTTGTCCTTGATCTCTAATTTTAATTCTTATAGTATAGACATCCATATCACTAGCCTAATATTTTTATCAACCGTCATGAAGAGGTTTATAATTTTTGTATGCTCATAGATTATAGTTTCTTTACTTTGTAAAAAATTGGTTTGAAATTTTAATGAAGAAAAACAAACAAAAACTCATTCTCAGATGTTATTTAATTAATCTAATATAAATCCAGGTAATAAAAAAACATTATCACTTTTGTGTTTCCATTAATCTTATGGAAAAAAATATGCAACACCACTTTTCAAATAATCACATAGTTTCTCAAAGGGGTGTTCCATGTTAGATGGGCATGTTATGGGTGTGGTGTTCAATATTATTTTAGCTTATAAAAATCTATCCTCTTTAAATCATAAAAAACACATTTTCTTTCATGAGTAGGATTGTTAGGGGTAAATTATGTTTTCTAATGTACCTAATAAATATTACATAAAATAAAAAATTCCGTAAGAATAACCTAATTTGTATCATTGTGGTGGGGTAAGGCAAAGAAAATATATCATTAATTGTAAACATATCAAATTTAATCCCATATTTGTTGTTTTTTATATAGGAACATTTAACTTCTTTACCATAAATTTTTATTTTAGAAAATTAAAACCATTATTTTATAAAAAAAATTTAAACATTTTATGTCATCCCCATTTTTTAAAACAAGATTCATAGAGAGGAAATTCAAAGTGGAAACCCTCCAAGAAGCTCTGAATTTGGTCTAATAAGATACTTACTATAAAAAATTGACAGGTACCTATAGGCTTAAAAATACTAAAAGGCATAAATTAATAGGAAAACATACTACATAGTCATGTGAATGTGGTCTTACATTGGTCCTATAGAAATATTGGACCATGAAATTACCCAAAAAATATATTAATGAAACACTAGTAAACATTCCCATCCATCCTTTATAGAATTTGATGTACACAGGGTATGAGGAACTATTATTTATGGGTCACATGGTTTAATCACATATAATCAATGAAAAATGTCCATCTATTGTGTATTATTGTGGGAACTAGTTCATTATTTTTATTTTTTATAACTGTGTAACCGTATTTCATTGGGAAAATGTGAATAGAAATCACTAATTTGGAGTCCATTATGGGGTAAATTATTCGATCTCCTAACAGATTTTCTACTTCATTTCCACCACTTCTAGAAGGGACTGTTTGGGCCTTGTTTAGGGATGTTTCACCAGTTTAGACATAGTTTCAAAAAAATCGTATGCATGTACGTGATAGGGATAATACATGGATCAGATCCTAGTGTCCATTATATTTCCCTATCTTTTTTTATTCAATATTTCTATAATAAGATATTTTTATTTGGGTTTCAATTATTTTAAATAATTACTCCCAGTTTGTCATTTTATTTTAAATAAAAATATATCATATTTGATGAAAGATATTTATATTCAATCATAGAGGGGTTTATAGTGATGTTTCCACATTAGTATTATCCATGATAGAAACCCATACATAAAAGATGGAAGTATTATTGGTCACATGGTTTAATCACTTATATTCAAGGAAAAATCTCTTTCTATTCTATATTTTTATGGGAACTAGTTCATTATTTTTATTTTTACAATCATGTATCCATTTTTCATCAGAAATATTTAAATTGGAATAACTAATTATAATTAAATGTGGGGGTAAATGAATTATTACCCTTATTAGCTTTTCAACTTCATTTTTCACAACATCTGGAAGGGTCTATTTGAGCATTCTTTAGGGATGTCTCATGGGTTAGACTGAAATTCCAAAAAATATTCTATGAATTTTAGTAGTATGGATAATCCATGGAATGCCTCTTAGTGTTTATCATAATTCCCTATTATTTTATTTCATGATTTATATCATTTAAATTTTTAATTTTGGATTTCAATTATATGAAATAATTTGAAAAACCATATCATTTTTTAAATAGAAATATTTAAAATCTGATCGAAGTAGTTTCAATTCTAGGTTAGGGGTTTTATAGTGATGTTTACATCATAGTTTTCTGCATGATTGAAACATGTACATTCATGGTGTAAGTACTAGTAGAATATTTGAGAAAAAAACAAAATTAATTCTATCAGTTTATTAAATTTTTTCAACGGTCAAAAACCATTTTTAGATTAAAATATTATTCCAAATATATTTTTCATACAGAATAGATGTCTCCAAAAATTATCCAAATATCATTATTTCATAAAATATTTTAATTTCAAGAATATAATAAAATGGTAAGTGAATATTTTTTATTGTTAAAATATATTTTGATTCATGTTGGTATTTTATAAATTCCAATATATTGAAATTTATATTTTGTTTATTGAAATTAATTTTAAAGTTCTCTCATTAACAATTATAATTTTTTTGTAGTCTTGAGAAACATCCCAAATTAGATTATGGGGGAAGGATATTTACTTTTTTCCTTTCTCAATGTTCATAAATTAGAAGTAAGAATAGAACATAAAACATTATAAACATACCTGAACATTTTGTAGAAAACCCACTCGATAAGAAATGGTTTGGTAAGAAATCTACTAATCAACTCGTGTGGGATTGCGTTCTTCACTCTATAAAGATGACTAAAAATAATACAACATTTCATTAATTTATTATGTTAAATCACAAAGGGCATTTAAAAAAATTCTTGTTAATAGAGAACAAAAGAGAAAAGATATACATATCTTGGTAATTTTATGTTGTTACTTGGGCATAATTTTTTTACCTATACTTATATTTTCATTATCTATCAATCTATTTATTTTAGAGAACATGTATTTAATAAATTTTATCATACATATGGATTTGGAGGACTTATTCCACTAAAGGGATGTTAATCTCCACCTTCTTGAATATCTCTAGAATCTCTTTGTAACATTCCATTACCTTCATTCATGTATTTCGTAGATTTTTTTGTTTCCCTTTTTATTTGGGTGTGTTTCGGGAATTTTTAGGATTGAGAACTTTTTGTCTAGGAAAATGAACTAAATTTTTGGGATGAATGTTTTTTTATTCATTGGAGTCTAGATATAATTTTGTTATTTGGGATATTTTTCATTGTGTATGGGATATGGTGTGGAGAGTCATATGTATTTCATGGAATATAAGGATATGAAAAAAGAGGGATTAAGGTTGGAAAGGGATACAAAGTGGGCTACATAGCGATTGATCGAGACTGTTATTTGAGGTACTTCCAATATTGTCATAGCTACTCCATGGAGGATCAAATGCATCATAAAGCCCTGGTTTGTGAATTTTAGTGCTACTAACAATTTTAGAATGGCTGTAGTGTGGTATTTTCACTATGTTATAGCCTTAACGAGGTTGAAGTAGATATGGGTGAGAGATATGATTTTTTTTCAGTAGGAAGGTTGATCTAGGGTGGTTGTGATGTGGTCTGAAGAGGTAGCACTATGGTTTGTCTATTTTTTCATTTTTTGTGTCATGACCATGGGTGGGATGGTGTGGTTTATTTTTTTGTATACATAAATTTTGGAACCCCATTTTAAACATATTTATCTCAGTTGACTCTCAGTCATATTTATGGACTCTTGAAGTCTCCCTGGAGATGTTTTGACTTGTCCAAATTCCCTTCCTCTTGGATTAAAGTTCCAATGGAAGCGTTTGATTCACCTATAGTATGTGATGTATCCTTATTATAGTTTTCACTCATTTATTATCTTATCTACTTTGAGAGTGATAAATCCTCATGTTGATGATGGATTTGATTGATTATTTGATGGATATGGTTTACAAGTATTCCTCTTGATCATCCACATCTTCAGTTCCATATCAGCATTTCTCATTTTGGGTGATTCATGATCATTATAAAGGTTGGTTGTTCTATATTAATTTTTTCAACAAATTAAAACCAATAATTTCATTATTAATTTTATTTTTTAAAATAATTCAAAATCCGATATTTGAGATGAATTTTAGATGATGTGGAAAATCCATGGAGATGGTGAAAGCCCCCCCCACAATTTTAATGGAAAGGAAATTATTTGGATGATTGGATAAAATTCATGGATAGATTTGGAAATTGATTTTTGAGATAAAATTATTAAATTGAAATATTATTTGAATGGGAATAAATTGATGAAAACCTATATTTTGCTTTTTACATGAGAAAGGCATGTTGATATCTAAAAGTAGGCAATTGTATTTTGAACTGATTTGAAATGATTAGTTTTTGCCTGATTGAATGATTAATTGACAAAAAATGTGAGCATATTTTGTTAGTGAGTAATAAGGACCAGAATGCTACTGTCTAACCCCTAGAACTCTATTGATGATTGAAGCCGTGACATAAGCATACAATAGCATGATTATAACCTAGATAGTGAGTTGAGTCCCGACGACCAATGTCATTGGACATGTTCACACATTGAGTTGAGATCTGCAACGAGTTGTGTGAGGATCATATTACCAAAAAATTGAATTTTCAAAATTACTAATACATTGTTATATGATATAAATGATTTTATTAATATATTCCATTTATTTATAGAACTTTAATTTTCATGCCAACTGTTTTAATATAAATGTTTTATTTCAAATTTTCATTTAATCATATTTTGATATATCTTCTATCATTTAATTATAAAAGAATGTTTTTAAGAAAACATTTCAATGTCACACCATGAATAGTTTTATTTAAATTTTAAAAATATATATTTCGATTTATATAGAATTTATTATAGAACACTTGTTGAGACCATGTCGGGATCTATAGCTCACACCCTACCATTTCTTTCGGGTGTTTGTATATTATCTTATTTTAGGTCCAAGAAAAGGAAAAAAACTATTGGGAGGTTGTGTGTGATCATGATCCTTGGGACCTAGAGTGATAGAGGTGACTAGTGGAGATGTGTTATACTTGTTATATGGGTATATCTTTGTGTTTTATCTTAACATACATTATGTCTCTTGATGATGTACCATTCGGGTACTATTTTTCCTGTTTGATTCGGGTACATTCCCTCTTTTCAGTATTGGTCATTCTTACATATATCTTTTTTATTCTACTATTTTGTTAAAAAATAAATTCTTTTAAGTTTATCATATGATGCCTGGTTCAATTTTCCAACCCATGGGGATTGGGAATAACCTTCAGGCCATATTCAGGTATGATTTTCATTCCAGGAACATGGGTATCCATGCTAGTTCATGAAAAATTTGTATCAATGGTTAATATTTTTATCTTTATATGATTTCATTATGTATTTTTATTTTCTCAGTAGATAGTAGGAATGATATATGGAACTTATGAGGTAGTATCGAGTTAGTGTCTGGCCATCTCTTATCATAACGAGCCTTACATCACCATTGTGTTTGGGATGTGTATTTATTGAATTTATTGATTTGGTATCTATTATTTATTCATATTTGATCTTAGTATGTTGTAACCCCAATGAAAATTTTTTCTTGAATAAATTGATATTACATGGGATATTTTTTGAATTGCCAATCTGTGTATCATTACGTATTCTTTTATTGTAGTTTATTTAATTAGTGTAGCATCAGGCCTCTAAGAATAAATTTGGATAAGCCAAATGAGGAAGCTACTAGTGAATTACAGCATGAAAATCCAATCATCATCCCAAATATTATTTATATAGTGGCTCATGTATCCAAAGATTTAGGATAGGCATCGTCAGTTGTTTTAAATTAACCTCCGATTATAGATCCTCAATGGGATGAATAAAGAGACCATTTTTAAGAGTCTATTCACCTGAAAACACAATAATTTTAAGGTTTTAATTATCCTCAAAATGATGATTATTTGTTAAGAAATATCTATCTACTTTTTGAGTTATTATAAACACTAGATTCAATAAATTTAATGTGTGAAACTTTTAATATAGAAGGTCTTACAAGGTGATGGTGGAATTTGATGGTGATGGTGAAGAATTATGATGGTTTTTATTGGGGAAACTGCAGAGTTATTTTAAATAATCATTTATATCTATAGTCGATGGTATAGAGAAGTCCATAGAGTTTCTCAACCTCCATAAAAGTGTTAGGACTATGTAGTATGTGAATTATTGTACTGATCTTGTTCAGTTTTCACCTATGGATGTATCCAATGTGAATATTAGGGATTAACAGATCGAGATGGGTCTCTAACCTTATATCTGATCACAGTTTTTCTTCCTGAAGCTCACTTGTTTTGTTGATGTTCTAGATATGGAATTTATGGTTGATCTTGAAATGGATTGTAATTTACGGTTCAAATCAGTTCATTTTTGACCTAGTGGAAGTTCTATGAGTTACAATAAATGAATGAAAATGATTAATGAGTCTTATAGTGGTTCCAAATATCATCTATTTTAAAAAACATTTAAAGAGCCTAACATATCCCCTTTGACATGGTTCCAGTGTGGCAAGGTTGGGCATTCGAGATGGGTTTTTACTAAGGAACCCATGATCTATATTTAGTGAATTTTCTCAGGATTCATATAAATGTGAATTAATTTATTTTATTCCTAGTTTCATGGAATGGGCTCATCAACACCAAAACATGTTGTGGTGAGATGCTTCTTGAACTTAGTTTTATGGCCACAAACATCTGGAATGAAGCTTCTTCACCAAGTAAATGAGACTGCAGAAGAAACTGATGCGGGTCTAGTTATTGTAAGAGGTACCATCACTATAGATTCATATTTAGTAACCGATATATTTGATACAAGTGAATCTCACTCATTTATATTTAATTGAGTTATGAATTTTCTGAAACTTTTCTCTGGAGCATTTGTCTTATGTTATGGATATTACTATGCCCCATGGAATGAAATGAGAGTAAGGACTTTAGGGTCCTGATTGTGTTTTTTATTTATAAAATATTGAGCTTTCCTAGATTTTTATGGTCCTCAACATGTTACCCCTTTATTTCTTTTTTCTTATGGATTTTTTATTACTCATAATCATTGGATGTTATCTTTAGATGGTAACCATTATATCACCCAATGGGGTGTTTCTTGTCTTTCAGGGAGAATGGGTCCTAATGTCAAGTAGATTAAGGCTTTTTTGGATTTATGAAGTCTAATATTTGTGTTTCTTATCAAAATGGAGTGAGAATAATTGAGTTATTATCTACCTATAGTATTCATCATGTTTCTAATAGTTTTTATTTCTGTTTTTTTTTAGATTTCCACCAGTACAAGGTGTATTTTTCTAATGATTTAGTATCTGCTACTCAGTTGGTGTCTATTCCTTATTACCATATCACAGAAGTGGAACGTAATGACTCGAAACTCTAGTTGTATGATTTGATAAAGGGAGGTTTTATATGTTAGAGTGTGTCACCTTTGGTAGAACTTGTTCTTTGTAAGAATAATTTTTATAGAACGCATCTCCATTATGTTGATTACCATGAACTCATTTGAGTTATAGTATGAAACAAGAATATGTTACAATAGATTGATGATTTGATCGACTAGTTTAGAGGGGAGAAGTGGTTCTCAAATATTTATCTTCAATATGGTTATCAATTGTTGAGATTAAAATAATCTTACATAAATAAGATAGCCTTTCGGTGTAGGTGTGGTCATTATGTGTATCTTGTTGTTCTACCTATGATAACCAATGATCCTATAATTTTTAGGCCATTGATGTAGAATATATTTCATGAGTACCATGAAATATTTCTGGTGGTATTTTAAAATGACATAATATACTTGTAGACAGAGGAGGACCAAGTGCATCATTTGAGAAAAGTTATGGAAACATTGAGAAATCACTGACATTATGAAAATTGTTGAAAATTTAATTTATGGATTTGAGAGTTGAAGTTACTAGGAAACATAGTATTAGAATATGGTATATTTGTTGAACTAGATGGGGTGTAAGCTGTTATGACACGAGAGAGACCGTGTAAAATTTTACAGAATCAAATATTCTTATGCTTGGTATTTTATTAAAACAAATTTATCAAATATTTCACAAAGTTGGCTTCTCATATGACAACTATCAGTTAGAAATGAGTGTTGTTTTTTTGGGATTATAAATTTCAATGTTGTTTTGTTGAGATGAAATTCCTTCTTACTTTTGTGCTATTTTTGACTAATCTAGAGGTTTAGTAGGGATAGGTGGTATTATGTGATGAGTCAGGTTCAGGTTTTGTTTGTGTACTTATACATGGTGGTCATGGGGTAGCCTATGGTTCTTGATAGCTAATTCCACATGTGAATAATTACCCAACCCATAATATTGATCTCAGAGTTATGATTCATGCTCTTAATAGTTGGGAGAATTACATTTTTATATAATGTATTATTACTTATTTTGAAATAACAATATTTATTTATATCTTCTCTCAAGAAGGGTTGAATCTCCGACTGAGGCATTGGGTGTAGTACCTATAGTTTTTTTATGTTGAAATTTCTAAAATGATATAATGGTAAATGTTTTTGTTGATACACTGAGTTGGAAACATTTTTTTATTCATTTATTCATAGGTTTTTGTCTACTAACTGTAGTAATTATCTTGTAAAAGTGTATAATTAATGTAAAACTCCAATGTATTACTACTAAATATAAATTTTGATAATTACTTGAATTAATCCAATAAATTATTTTTACTATTTTATTTGTAAATCTCTCCCTACTTATCCAAATTGTATGGTTCTTGATTTTTAGGATTTCTTATTAAATTTTAAATTTTTCATAAGAAGGATGAATTGGATAATTTGGCCATTTGATGTTCATAAGTTCTACACAAGAATTCCCAAAGAATATATTATGAAACTAGGTCATCTAGGAATATTGAATATTTGGGATCAATCTAGAAGTCCAAATTTTTTGATTTTCCACCAAAGGTAGGGGGACAATAAAATATATATTGGATTATAATTTAAATTCCCAACTCCATAAAAAATGATCCTAAGTGATTATATAAAGTACATCCCACCATTTTGTACTGGAATTAAAACTAGAACACAATTATGTAGTTTTATTTTGATAGATACATCAATTCATGGTGAGATTTTGTAGTGTCAGATCCAAGATATTGAAGGAAATTTTTTTAGAAAAAATTATTTGGAATTGAGGGCATATTTCTATTTAAAAACCCATTCACGTTTTGGTATTCAAAATATTATTTATTGAAATAAATAGATTAAAATTATTTAATAAAACCCCAACAATGTTTTCCACATAAGTCTAATGGACATAAAAATTTGATGGCAGACTTTCAACATCTATATCTTAAACATTAAGGATTATTATTTCTCTATATTCATCGTTCTGGATTACCAATTTGTGAGACAATTTGAGGGGAAGATTTTTAAATCAAACAACCCGCCTCTTTGGTCTATAAATACATCACCCTCCTCTTTTTAAGAAGGGTGGGAATTTCAGATAAAATAAGGATACATTGGAATTACGAAAGACCTTCTAAAGGCTTCTAAGGATCTTTAAAACTCATTTTTACTTGATATACCCTTCCTCTTCTATTTTTTTCATGTTTTATGGTGTTCTTCTTATTTTAATCATGTAGGCTTGTTTTCATTTTAATATAATTTTAATATTTGTTTATTCACATTAATTACATTTAATTATCCACCCTCTTTTCTTAAATATTAACTCTCTTAAAATATTTCGAATCATGTTGAAACCCCTTCCCATGATTTTAATTCCCATTCTATCGAATGTCCATTTTTAATTCTCACCATGGTATGTATTTGTGTTAGATGCATAAATCTATTCTTATCCCATTATTTACATTATATTTATAAGTAATCAACATAAAAACATATTTATAGGTTAATAAAAATATAAATGGATGATTTAATATGCCATTGGGGAGAGTAATAATTTTGGGATATTAAGTTATTATGATCTTGTGCTTGATGAATATTCGTTATGTTACCATTTTGTTTGAATAACATAAAATGTCATGGATTAAGGACATGTTTTCATAAACATGAGGATTATTTGGATTATTATAAACTTAAATAAACTACCTTAAGTAATTAATTATTACAATTAGACCCCTAGTTATGTCATGGCTTGAAATAAATCCTTAACACTTGGGAATTCTGATTAAATTCATCTTGTGAAGTCGGTGTTAACTTAATCCAATCCGAAGAAAACCTCAATGATATCATAAACATATATTCCCAATCATGAACTCAGACCAATATTTATAAAATTTTAAAATCAATCAATAATCGTCAATTGATATATTTAATTAATCACGTCAAACAACCTCCCATTAAAAAGATATATCACAAAAACAATCGACAATAAAAAAAGTATCGTCGCCGAGTATTTGACCCAAGTTCCACAATAAACATTAGCAGAGAACCAAACCCTTGAATGTTGGATATGCGATAATTGGTATCACATCCAATGGAACTATTTCTAAGGATGGTTCATTGATTTGTCGGTATTTGTTAA
The DNA here is from genome assembly GCA_963277665.1 of Viscum album. Taxonomy (NCBI): domain Eukaryota; kingdom Viridiplantae; phylum Streptophyta; class Magnoliopsida; order Santalales; family Viscaceae; genus Viscum; species Viscum album. Next base: position 481,995,676 of record OY728153.1, on the reverse strand, counting down.
AAAACATATAATAATGTAAAAAAATTATCAAATGTTAATTATGAAAAAAACACACAAATAAAAAAACCATCTCCTAAAAAACATAAATGAAAAAACAAACAATGAAAAACCCACCTACTTCATCATTACCAAGAATATATGAATTCATTCACAGCCTCCCAAAAAATACCTCAGATCTTTTTGACAACAAAATAGACGGAACTCTTCACTAAATTAGGAGGAAAATTAATGATAATAAGATCACCCCTAAACCATTATTTGTCAAACCAATAAAACTATAAATAGAAAATCCTAGGGAACACAACTTTAAATAAATCACTAACCTTGGTATGAATTTACAACCCCTTTGAATTTAATATCCAAACATCGTGGTAGAATTCTATGAGGGGTAATTGGCTATAGAGAGAACTGTCATTAATGCGACAAGTGGTGGTACTCTTGTTCATAGAACTCCTATTAAAGAAAAAGATCTCATAATAAATATGGAATCAAACACGAAAAAATTACATAATTTATCACATGCTCATGTCAAACAAGTCCGAGAGAATCAATCCATACAACCCAAAAGGATGACTGAGTGGATGAGTGAACTTACAGGTCTTGTGCATTAGCTAGATGTGGCCTCCAAATCCCCAACCTCATCATCTCCAAAATCAATTTTCCCTAGAACTATAAAAAATAATAGAATCTTCATCTCATCTAGTCATCCAACAAACATATGTCCAAAACTTCAAGAGGATCCATATGATTTTCCTAGACTAGTGGAGAAAAATTAAGTATATGTTCAGATGAACAACAACCCTCAACAGTTAAATTAGTTTATTAGAAACTTCAACAAACTCCACTATGAGACCTTATCTTCTACCTCTAACCCATGCATGACGTATGGTAATCCCATTTTTCATCCCCCTCAATTCCCTTCTCAAAACCCAAACCAATTCTAATATGGTCATGGTGTTGGTAACATCCCATAACCTTATCATTTTTTTCATCACCTTAAAATGATTAATACTACCCTTTCTCCTTCTTGATTCCACTCTCCCAATGAGCCTTCCAAATCATAACCCAAAATAAGAACTCTCATACGAATAAAAAATCAAGGAAATTCCAAAACAAGACATGCCTCCTCTTCCAATCATCCGATGGAATGTGATGTATAAGATCTTGCATCCTTATCCCATTCAAGAATTAAAAATAATGAAACCCAAGTTGGCCAAGTTTCATCCAACCTAATCTTGAAGCAAAAAACCAAATTATTGCCAACTCATAGCTCAACCATTACCCAAACCCAAGGGAAAGGTGACTAAAATTGCACATAGATCGAGAAAAAAAAATCTATGCCTCACAATGAGTCATAAAACTCTCCATTAAATTTTGACAATGAAAATGAAAAATAAAATGGAACCCAACAAAGAACCTGAAGCCACTCCCCAGCTTCTTCCATTCCTCAAAGGAACCCAATTCATTTTCCTTAAGTCATTTCTAATCCTAGGAAGTCCTTTGAAACCATTTCTAAAATGATCAACATGTTTAGATGTTTTGAAGTTAACATACCCATCATAGATTCCATAAGAAAATACTATGTATTCCAAGTATCATAAGGACTTGTGCACCCATAAAAGACAACATAAGATCACTGATAATGTTTCAACCAAGCAGTATATATCCATGAATTGCAAAGATCCAGAGATTGTTACTGTTTCATTCCAAATAGTGAGTTCCAACATCAATGATTCACACCTAGACCTAGGAGCCTCAATAAATTTCAATCCCAATTCCACATTCTCCAACCATGGTCTAGTTCCCATGAAACCAGGTTTTGTCATCAAATTGGACAATCAAATAACATCATATCGTAATTTTATAATTGAGTATGTCCTTATCCCAGTTGATAATCTTATCTTCCCATATGATTTTTATATCGTTGTCATGGAAGGTGAGATAACCTCTTCTTGATCTCCCCTAATTCATGGAAGACCATTACTTCTAACAATAGTAACTATGATTTATGTCCATGTGGGCATCCTATCCATGGAATTTGGTGACCAATATGTCAGGTTTTCTATCTTTCAACCCATGTGATCCCCATGAAAGGATCACTCTACCTTCTAAATACATTCCTCCAAGGACACTTATGAGGGTAGATTCACCCCCATTTCATCATTTTTATCATGTTATAATGATAGAGGATCTTGTGATATTTTCACCATGATTATCCAAGTCATTAATGAGCAAGTAGATGTAGACCATTCATTCATAGACTCCATTAATCTAAAAGATCTTGAAAACTCACTAGAATCCAACATCAACTCTGATCTCTACTACTCAACCTTGGACAGTAATGAGTCAAAAGCAATTGAATTTCATTCCACTATTCCTCAGTTGTCTAACCCACAAATTTAAGACTAAAATGCTCTAAAACCTATTCCTTCACACCTGAAATATCCATTTCTCTTCTAGTATGAATCTTATCATATCATTGTATCTTAAAAACATACTAAAACATAGCACTCCAAACATGTTCATTAAATAGACGAATAAAAAAATGACTTAGGTTGGAACGTACAAGATATACTTGAAAACAACCAAGGCCTTTACATTCATCACATAAATCACGACGAATCATCCAAACCAATTAGACAACCACAAAAATGATTAAATCCATATATACTTTTGGTTGTTAAGGGAGAGATTTCCAAGTTCCTCTAAGATTGTATTTTCTATCCAATTTATGATAGTGAATAAGTTAGTATGATTTACACGGTACATAAGAAGGGTGTGATGACTATTGTAAAAAATGGTCACATATAGGTGGTCACAAATCATTTTAAAAACAAATGGCGTGAGTGCATCAATTATTGGAAACATAATAGCGAAACAAAAAAAGATCACTACCCTATTCATTTCCTTCATCAAATGCATGATGGATTAGTTGTAAAGTCACACTATTGCATTTTTATTGATACACATTCTAATTCCTAATCCTAATCGCCCCTCTAAACCATGAAAATACTACTTTGCCTTTCCCCTTTGAAACATATGCATATAAGAGAATGAATTTTGGCCTTTTCAATGCACTTAATACATTCCAGAGGTGTATGATGATTAACATTTTTGAATTCATTGATAATTTCATAGAGGTATTCCTGGAGGGCTTTACGATTTATGGTTAATCATTTTAATCCTTCTTACAGTCACTCTCTCTAGTACTTTAAAAGTTTTCCAAATGTGGCCTTCTGCTAAATTATGAAAAATTACACATCATCCTTATTAATGGGATTGTTCTAGATAATATAGTATCATAAGAGGGTATTGAAGTCAATCCTATTAAAATTGAAGTGATCCAGAAACTTATTTAACCCATATATATTTGAGACATTGATTCATTCTTTGGTCATTCCAGCTTCTATCAGTGATTCCGAAATAACCATAGTAGGATTTACATTACACTCACTCTGCTACTCCATATTGATGTCACATTCCATTTTGAAGAAGCTTTCAATAGATCCTTCATTGAACTCAAATATTTTTATACATCTGCACAGACAATCCAACCTTCGGAATAGTCCTTAACCTTTTAATTGATGTGTGATTCTTCTAATAGGTCCATTGGATCCTTTCTTGGTCAAAAAAGATAAATGATTCCTAGTGTAATCTATTTTTCCTCAAAAACATTGGATGAAACTAAATCTCACTACACCATGACTAAGAATGAACTTTTAGCTGTAGTTTTTGAATAAGATAAAATTCATCCCTGTCTCTTAGGTTCCAAGACCATCATTTTTTAAGACCATTGCGCTTTAATGTTCTTACATAATAATATTAATACCAAACTTGGGTTAATAATATAGATCATGATGCTCTAAGAGTTTGAAATTGTGAATAAACACAGAACATGAAAATAAAATCATATGAATGATCATATGAGTAGAATTTATAATTCTTATAATTTTGAAATAATTGATCCTTAATTTAGAATAGAGAACATATTGTCTATAACTCTGAAATTACCATGGAATTCCCTAATTTTAAACTACTCAGTTGCTGGTGTTGTTCCTGATTTTTTTTCAAAAGAACAAAATGTGAAGTTGAAAAGCGATTAAAAATTGTATTTTTGGGAGGACAATAATCATTAGAATACTCGAGCTGACATGATAATTTTGAGATGCGTCGATGAATATGAACATTCATCATTATAGGAATTGTTTCACTAAATTCCTAATGGTGGCCACATAGGACCACAATGGTCCTCTCGAAAGGTCCTATACTTTGGATTCTTATGGACATCACTCTACAAGGACCCACATGAGTTCAAAAAGTCATTTCCATATTTAAATAGGTTTGTACCAATTTCTAAAAGAAATGAAATTCCACAAAATCACTTAATATTTTTTGATATATTAGATGTAATGGGAATAGAATTCAAGGTACCATTTCCAATCATTAATGGATTCCCATACACTCTACTAGCAGTCTATTGTGTTTCTAGGTGGATTGAGGCCAAACCAAGAATTATGGATTATTAACATACTTTTAGTGAGTTCCTAAAAACCTACATTTTCGATTTATTTATAACACATTATAATTGATATTTGACTTAGGAACTCATTTTTGTACTCATACCATGTAATATATTTTGTAAAATAATGGGTTTTTACATCAAATGTTAATGGTATATCACCCCCAAAAACTAGAATGGATGAACATTCATACAATGAAGTGAAAAGAGTTTGTAAGTGAATTGAAAATTCCAAAAGAAATGAATATCACAGAAGACTTTAGGAATCACCTTGTCTTATCTAACTTCCTATAAAACACCCACTAGTATGTCTCCATTAAGGTTAGTTTTTGGTAAAGGGTTGCATTTACAATTTGAAATCCAACATAAGTTTTTTGGTATGTGAAAACGTTTAATTTTGACTGTGAAAAATCATGAGAAGATAGATTGTTACAATTTAATGAATTATAAGAGAATTCATTAGATTCTAATGAAAATTTAAAGCTCTACAAAGAAAAGTGAAAGGAACTCCATGAAAAACATATCCTGTGAAAGGTATTCCATGAATGTGAAAAGTTAGTTCACTTCAATTCTAAATTTCGGCTTCACCCATGTATGATTAATTATCATATGGAAGGAAATTTTATTATTAAAATAGTCTACCCATTTAGTGTAGTGATACTCCAAGACCCCTCTTCCAAAATAAAATTCATGGTTAATGGGAATCAGTTAAAGCATAACCATCAGAGGACACTCATCTCAGGAACCATAATGACTTTCATCAAATCCCCTACCATTGTGTTAGACCCACCATTGGATGGATACTGCGACCCACCAAATTCAAATCGCGGGGAACATCTTTCCGTCAACTCATCTACTTTATATTTCTATCTCATATCCTTCTTACTCTCTAATTCTCCATTTTACCACATTCCTCATCAATCTTTTTATTTACTATTTATATTTTGTGAGGGTGTGTATTTATAAAATACTAAAAAACTAAGAAAATATGAAAAAAGGTCTCTTAATTACTCACTATCCAAATTTTAAAATTTTCCATACCTTTTGGGGAGTTAAAAACATGTTTTCATGAGAAAAATTTTTTTATTTTAATTATAAATTTGGATAAGTAATCTTGTGTAAAAAACTAAAAACATTGAAATCTAACTTCTTGATTTGGAAAATAATTCATCCCCAACCATGGGGAACAACAATATCTTTCATGCTATTGTAATCTGTGACTATCTTTACATTTTGAGTGTTTTTTACCACTAGATTTGAGTCTTGTGTTTGTGGACCTTCGAGTTTAAATTTATTCTTTGGTGTGAATTAATATAAAATAGGCATTTTTTGAACCACAAAAGGATTAAAATAGCCATATAGCCTCCCATTAATATATATTAATCCTCATTTTGAAAGCCACTTCGGGCCTATGAAAACTTTTTCATTGATAGCCACTTTACAATACTAATACCTTATCTTAAACAACATCTACATGGAATTTTATTTCATAATTTATTGAAATTTAAGTGTGGGCGGGATAGATCACATTTTGGGTATCAATTTATTAATTTTAAATGTTTTAACAAATTCTAGAGGGTCAGTATCCATTTAAATGTGGGGTGTAGGTTTTCATTCATTGAGTTGTGAGTATGTAGTTTTATTTATGTAATTTTGTACAAGTTATTGAAAAGTGTTTGAAAACATATAAAAATAAAATAAAATGGGTTCTGTCTTGGGGGGGGGGGGGGTCAAAAATCACTCTTTCTATACCATTGATCTTGTTATAACTATTATAATCAGTGTCATTAGGAGATCAAACATGGGTTAGTAGATTTATGTGAGATATGCTTCATGTTAACCATTAGAAAAAAATCTAATTTAAAAGAAGAAAAAAGAACACTAATTTCATTGGGAGAATTTTTTTTTGTATTTTAAATATCTCATCTTTTCATCACCTTAAAATTTTTTCCATATCATTTTTATCATCCTTCAAAAAATTATTCCTTATAAATATGTGTTTCCATAACATTCCATGACTTATTTCAAATTGTTTTCTGCTTTTTCCATGTTAGTATTTTACCAATCTTTTATTATCTCAAGAAAATATAATTCCTACTATCCCTTAGCCATAGAAAAATGCCTAAAAAAACTATTTATTTATATGCAGCTTAGTATAGGGAATGTAAGTTGAAATATATTTCAAACTATATTAGTTTTACTTTTGGTTGGAGAATGAGTGAACCTCCAATAATAAATATTTATCATCCTGAGAGGAGTATGTTTTGAGATCCCACATTTTCCATTTATAATTTGAGCATGAAAATTAATTTTTTGGCATATTTTTTCTATAAACATTTGTGGAGGAATTTAATATGGATTGGTGAAATGGCCTAAACCTCCCATGATTGGGTATAAAACATTAATATTTGTTGGTGACTGTGAATAATCATTTAATGTTTTTATATTATTAATACATGAGGATATTAACTTGAATAAGTGTTTGGCAGTTGACGCTGTTAATTTATTCCTAAAGTGTTGTCTACTCTCTTTAAAAATATTTATGTAAAAGTGCATAATTAGTGTGAAATTCACATATTTTACAATAAAATATAATTTTGGAGAGTTTTTTTGAATTAATCCAATCAATTTAGTTTACTATTTACTTTATTAATATAATAATACTTATAAAAATTTTATGGTACTTGTTTTTTGGTATTTCTTATTAATTATCCAACAAAGCATTTGATGGAATAATTGGACAATTTGTCTATTTGAATGGTCATATGGCCCACACCGGAAGGCCCAAGAATTTAATATGAAACTAGGTAATATATAATGATTAAATTTATGGGCTCAATATAGATGTAAAAAATAATATATTCTCCACCAAAAGTTATGGGAAAATAAAATTCATCTTGGATAAATATTTGAAGGCCCAAATCCACCCACAAGGGGCCCAAATGATTCTATGAAGTCCACACAACCATTTTGTCCTGTAATTAAATCCTACACATTGATATGGAACTTTCTACAGAAATAGAAACAAATTAGAGTTACAATTTTCCATTGTGAAATCCAAGATATAGGTGTCCATATTTTTAGAATAAATTATTTAGATATGATGGAATATTAATGTTCAAAAACACATTCAGATTTTCGCCTTTGAAAAATTTTGGATTGAAATGGACGGATAAAAATTGTATAATCAAACCAGAATAACATTTGTCTATCATGTCCAATGGCCACAAAATTTTTAAGGTGTACTTCCAACATCCATATCTACAACTTTTAAGCGGACGATTTATCCATATTCAGCTCTCTTGATTATGAAATTTTAGAGCCAGGTGTAGGGAAATATTTGAAAAGTAAAAAATCCACCTCCTTGGGCTATAAATACATCCACTTCCTCTCTTTACAAGGAGTTAGAATTTTATAGAAAAAGAGGATACATTTTCCCGAACAGGGACCTGGAAAAGGTTTTGAAGGATCTTCTAAACTCATGTTTTCAGTTGATAGACCATTCCTTCTATTTTATTCAGGATCTTTTATGCTCTTATTATTTTTAATCAGGTAAGTTTGTTTCAGTTAAATATAATTATAATTCATGTTTCTTCTTATTCATATATTTTTATAATCCAACCTATGTTTATAAATATTATTTCTCATAAAATAATTTATATCATGATTAAACTCCTTCCCTTCAATTTATTACTCATTAAATCTGAAGTCCATTTTTAATTATCATCAACATTCGTGTGTGTGTTTGACACACAACTATTATCTTATCTCGTTATATTTGTTCTATTTATAATTAATCAACACAAACCAATATTTATATATTAATAAACATTTCAATCGATATGTATGTATACGATTGGGGTGAGTCACAATTTGTGGACATGAGATGTTTTGTTTAGCATGTGGTTTCCATGGATTATTGGAACCATAAACACTCTACCATAAACAAGTACTGATTATTATTATAAACCTATTAATGTTATAGCTTTGATTAAATCCTTAAAAATTGTTAATTATGATTATTGTCATCTTGAGAAGTTTGTGTTAATTTAAGAAATATAATGAAAAGAAATATTATATCATTAGCTTAAATCCCAAATAATGAACTCGCCCCAATTTTTATAAAATTGTTAAGTCAATCAAACATCATCCATTAATAAAATTATTTTGGATCTACAATAAAACCCCGGCCTAAAAAAGGAATTTAAAAAAACAATTGACTATAAAAATGTACCATCACCGTGTATTTGACCAGAGTGTAGATATACACATTAGTAGAGAAACAGAACCTTGAATGGTCAATAAGATACAATTATCCATGCTTCAAATGGTGTTTTTTCAGGGCATGGTGCCATAAGTAGTCAGTAGTTTTATTTTTTAATAAATAATCCATTTTTTTTATTTTTATAAAAACCAAACACAAAGAAATACACACCTTCTCATAAAAATCATAAACGAAAAAAACAAAAAAAGAAAATCATGCCCTCATCATCATTTACGAACTTATTTAAATTCCTTATAGTCTGCCAAACAATCCCTCAGATCTGATTGACCATAAAATAGAGAAAAATCTTCCCAAACTTATGAGGAACATTAGGGATAATCAAATCACTCCTGAACCATTCATTGTCTTACCAATTGAACTAGAAATGGACAATACTTGGAATAAAACTTTAAAAGAACTCGGTTCCCATGATATAAATTAAAAACAACTTCATAATAAATATTCAAAAATCAAGTCTAATTTCATACTCAAATCCGGATTGATTCATATTATACCTCATATCCACGGGCTCGCAGGTGAGGATCCACATCTTCATCTCAAAGACTGCAAAGTGGTGTGTTATTCCATGAATCCTCAAGGGGTTTATGAAGAATAAATAAAACATTGAGCATTACCATTATCTATAGATGAATCCTCCAAGTCATGGATCTACCACTTCCATCTTGGTTCCATAACCACATGAAACAAAATTAAATTACTCTTCTTAGAGAAATTATATTTTTCTTCTCATACGACTTTTTTTTTGAAATAAAATAAGTGGTATTTATCATTTTCCTAATGAATCACTCCTTGAGTACTGGGAGAGGTTCAAAAAGCCTGTGGAAACCTTACCACACAATCAAATCCATTAACTCCCCTAAATCCAATACTTATATTATAAGGCCCCAGCCTTAAACCTTACTTAATCTTGAGTTAATACAAGATTACACATTGAGGATCTTTTTGGGTTTAGAGTTTTAGAGAATTAGATCATAAAAATTTCATTACATTCCACACATAAACAAAGTGGTTACATAAAGATAGTATTCTTCATTCCCATCAATGGAAACATATTTAAAATAAAACATAGATTCATTCTTGAAGCTTCCTTGACACTATCATCCTATCATGTCCCTTTCCCTTGACCTGTGAAATACATTTCAAAAAAACGTGGGATGAGCATAAAAAGCTCAGTAAGGGATATAAAAATATGGAAAGGAAACATGGGTACATATATACATAAGGATGATATCATACATTACACATAAAACATAAACACTTTAACATACCTCATCAAATCATGAGTAAATCATTGAAATCATAAGACATAAAGGTAACTTGAGGCATTCATAACATACTTACGTAGGGAGTAACCCTCTTGGTTACGTTTGGAATACCCATCACAGTATAATCCCTAAAATCTCTTCGGAGAAACCTTAACGTTTCACTCCATCGCATTACCCAATGCATTGGAGAGCTATATCGGGCTCACCCGCCCTTAGTTTATCATGGAACCACCCATCTTCATAATAATGCCCAAGAACCTCAACAAAATCGTATCACATAAAACATGCATAAAGGAAACATAACATTTCTACCATTCAATCACAAGATATAAATACAACACATTGATATAAAAACATTATGAAAACCATTTTCAATACCAAAATAAAAGAAAATTAAAACTTGGTATTTATTTTTCTTTTAAAAAGAAGGTATGGCTTATAGAGGAAGCCGAAACTCAAATAACGGTCACGGCAGCGGTGAAGTCATTGTCGCCGTATACATACGACAAAAACATTCCCTTTTGTCGTTTAGTTAATGCTTCGTATAAAAACGATTCCTTTTGAATCAATGTAAAATTCAATGGGGTTTATACACCGTGTAAAAGAAAGTTGTGTATAAAATAAAATATGCCTCAATGAAAGGAGATTGAGACGAAGGCCCATACCTCGTATCCGACTTGACCCGCCCGTTATTTAATCTCCTGAATAATAAAAATGAGTTAATCTCTACTTGATTAAGAACCCTTTTCAAGTTCATTATTCCTTTTATACCATGTTATGAACATCATGTAATCATTTAAGTTAATGATGTTCATTTTGTCTGTATTTGGTTCTTAAGTCAAAAATAAACTTCTTACACTTACATGATGTTAATTTGGTCAAAGGTTTGTTATATCCAGAATGATATTAATGATTTGGATAACATATATATCATATATATTCAGCATATACATGTATTTATTGTATTACATCACATTTATAGGTAAGAAATGAAATGCACCGTTCATGGAGACGGTAAGCCGTACGTACGCATGAACGCTACTTCCATTTCTATTTCGTATTTCTAGAATAGAATCATAATTATATAAGAGTATATTATAATTCCAGTATAATAACATATATAATATCATTAAATTTATCCTTTACACATCCCACATATGGTATTAACGAATCAAATCACTTTCAGGGGGCGGTAGTCCGCACTTCCTAAAATGAAGATATCGTGTTTACCCATAATGGAAACAATAATGGTATGCCATAAATGAAAAATACAGAAGCTTAAGGAAATAATAAACATATTATATATCATATATAAAAATAGTGACATCATAATGGCCACCTTTGAAGGTGTTAAATGAGTATTGAACAATCATCATTTCGGGAGGGAGAATTTCTCCATCCATGGAAACCGTATGTTCTTTAACCATTTGATGTAGTTGTGTGAGAGTGTAGCTCGAATAAATCTTATAAAAATATCCTAGTATATTGAAGATACTGGCGTTGTTACAAAAGAAGTAAATAAAAAGAGTTTAGGGGGTTGGAGAAGCAAAATAAAACAAATGAACATGAGAGAATGAATTACCTTTAAAAGTGTAACTCCTTTTGATTTGAGCCTAAAGGCTTCCTTTGAAAGGATTCTACCCAAAGGGAATCCTATAGGATGAGTAGAGGGATGTGGAGAGAGTAAATGGGCAGGGGTTGGCCGAGCCAAAGGCTTGAGGAGTGTGTGAAATGAGGTAGAGGTGGGGGCCTTTTATAAGAGGTGAGGAGGGGCACTTTTGGAAATCTTGAAACTATTATTTTATTTTCAAAAGTGTTTCGAATTTCTAAGGTCCCACATTGATATATTTTTCTATGATAAGTTGATAAGTATTCTAAATATTCCCATCCAATAGTTTTTGGACAAGTGTAGGTCTTAGATATTACATTATCTTTCCATTATATTTTAATCGTTAAATAATGAGGTCATCACTGCATCATCATGATGTCATAAATAATTTAATTTATTTAAAGTCTAAAAAGTATAAAAAAAATACTATGATGTAGGAAATATTTTTATCTTTCCAATTACTATTTATAATCAAAAATCTTATCTTTATAACCCCATGTCAAAATTGTTTTCGTATAACATATGATGTTTGTGTCATTTTTACTTTTACATTAAATAAAGAGTTATTTATGTCATTTCCCAAACAAAGTGGCTCCATGGGGTCCCCAAGTTGACCCATGTCTTGTATAGGTCGACCATGACACAACCAATGAGGTTAGGACATGTTTCAAGATCATCTTATTTTATTAAAGCATTATTTTTACCTTAAACTACACTAATTACATCTAATCGCGATTAAAAACTTAATAAGTTACTATTTAGCAAAAAATTATTTGCATCCCGTTGAACCACATTTTACATAATAATGACAACCATGTATGTATGATTTTCAAAATTCAAAACACAATGATGGGAAAATTTCATTTAAATGGAAAATCAGTTTTTATAAGTACCACTTAATGGTTTCACTATTCATCAAAAATAGAAGTTTTTTAGAAAATTACCAAAACATCACCCTAAGCTATATTTGATATTATGAATTAAAAAATGAAGTCTATTTTACAAAATTCAAAACATATAAGTCACATTAATTAATTTAATAATTAATTCCCGCTGTCAGAGCAAATAGCGTGTTTTTATGAAACAATAGGTATCAAAAGATTCACACCAGTTTAAGTCCAATTTCAAAGTGAAATTGATTCCAATGACCACCATTGGATTAAATAGTAAAATATATTCAGATTACACACTAAGAACAATTCAAAAGATAATCTAATCATATAAATAAATTAGATTAAGAATCAGTTTTGGTGTAAAATGTAGTATTTTTTACTATTCATTAAAAAAATGAACATTGTCTGAAAAATACCAAAACGTCACACAAAGTAAATTTTGATGTCCCAATCATAAAGAATAATATTATTTTGACAAACATAGTTTGTAAAATTGTCAAAAGATATATTTAAAAAGGGTTTTCCATCATAAGGCAGTAAAAAAATCTTTTAAGAATATTAGTGTATTCCATGCATAAGATTGGATTTATTTTCATTTTAAGCCTCTAAAACACTATATAATTCATTAATAGACATAGATAAAAATATCTATTATTCATTACTTACATGGGATGTTACATCCTTCCCCCCTTTAGAAAATTGTGTCCCCGCAATTTATTTACTTATCGAATAAATAGAGGTACTTATTCCTCATTGCATTTTCAGATTCCCATGTTGCCTCTTCCATCATGTGGTTTTTACAAAAAACCTTTACCTGCTTAATCACCTTATTCTGTAACACTTTCTCCCTGTGGTCAAGAATCTGGACCAGTTGTTCCTCATAAGATATGTTCTCTTCCAACTGAACTACCTCTGGACTCAAAACATGAGATGGATCTGGCATATACTTTCTCGACATCGAAACGTGAAAAACATTGTGTACCTGAGATAAAATCAGAGGTAAAGCCACTCGGTATGAAACTGATCCAACTCTCTCCAGAATTTCATATGGTCCCATAAACCTTGGACTCATCTTTCCTTTCTTACCAAATCGCATCACACTTTTCCATGGTGATACTTTGAGAAAAACATGATCATCTACCTCAAAAGATAGATCCTTCCTCCTATTGTCTGCATAAATCTTCTGCCTACTCTGAGTTGTTATCATGTGTTTCTGAATCAACTGATCGTTTTCTTCCATCTCTTCTACCAATTCTTGTCCCATCAACTTCCTTTATACCACTTCATCCCAGAAAGCTAGAGTTCGACACTGCTTACCTTATAATGCCTGAAATGGTTCCATCTGTATACTGGAATGAAAACTGTTATTATAGGAAAATTCAACCAAAGAAAGATGTTGGTCCCAAAATCCATGAAAATCCATAGAACAAGCTCGTAGCATAACCTCCAATGTCTGAATTGTTCGTTCTGACTACCCATCTGATTGAGGATGAAAACCTGCACTAAATTTTAATTCAGCACCCAACGACTTCTGAAGGCCTTTCCAAAAGTTAGAAGTGAACCTGGGATCACGATCAGATACAATGGAGAGGGGAACTCCAAGTAACCTGTATATCTCATTAAGATACAAACGGGAAAGTTGATCTAAGGAAAAAGTATCTCATATAGCAAGGAAATGAGCAGATTTAGTTAAGAGATCAACAATAACCCAGATTGCATTATTACCTCGAGTTGCCTTCTGTAATCCCACAACAAAGTCCATGGATATATTCTCCCATTTCCACTCTGGCACTGGTAAAGGCTGAAGCATCCCTTTCGGTAACTACCGCTCTACTTTAACCTGCTGACAAGTCAAACACTTCACAGTAAAATCAGCAATATCTCTTTTCATTTCATCCCACCAGAAATACTCACACAGATCTCTGTATATCTTAGTACTTCCAGGATGAACTGAAAACGGAGAACTATGAGCTTCACATAACAACTCTCTCTTCAACATTGAATCACAAGGCACACACAATCTCGTCCCAAATCTCAAAACGCAATCATTATCAATGATGAATTCAGGCAACTTACCTTTCCGAACCAGCTCTACCTTTTTCTGCAACTCACTATTTTGCTTCTGTGCTTGCTTGATTCTATCTGATAGAGATGATCTCACTGATACCTAAAACAAAACATAAGAACATCCTGCACCAACAACTTCTATGCCAAAGTTCATCAAATCCTTAACCAAAGGATCATGTTCCAAACTCAACATTGCTAATGAAGCATTACTTTTTCGACTCAAAGCATCAGCCACTTTATTTGCCTTTCCCGAATGGTAATGAATTGTACAATCATAATCCTTGATTATTTCCAGCCATATCCTCTGTCTCATGTTCAATTCTTTCTGAGTGAATATATAATTTAAACTTTTTTGATCAGTATATATTTCACACTTTACTCCATACAAATGATGCCTCAAAATTTTCAAAGCAAAAACAACAGCAGCTAATTCAAAATCATTTGTTTGGTAATTTAACTCATGTTTTTTCAATTGTCGTGAAACATAAGCAATTACCTGGTCATTCTGCATTAGGACGCAACCAAGTCCTTTAAATGAAGCATCACTGTAGATAAAAATCTCAGCATTCCTGTAAGGTAGTGCCAAAACTGAATCATTCACCAATCTTCTTTTCAATTCCTGAAAACAATCATCACATTCTTTTGTCCAGATAAACTTAACATCATTCTGAGTTAGCTTAGTCATTGGACTAGATAACCGTGATAAATTTCTAACAAACCTTCGGTAATAGCCTGCCAATCCAAGGAAGCTACGAATCTCAGTTACATTTGTGGGTCTTGGCCAATCATCAACAACTTTTGTTTTTGCAGGATCAACGGTTATGCCATCTTTTGAAACAATGAGACCAAGGAAAGAAATTTTTTGCAACCAAAACTCACACTTACTGAATTTTCCATATAGTTTCTTTTCTTTTAAGGTTTGTATGATAACCCTTAAATGTCTTTCATGTTCTTCTTTACTTTTAGAAAACACCAAAATATCATCAATGAAAATCACCACAAACTTATCCAAGAACTCATGGAAAATTCTATTCATTAAGTTCATGAATACAACAGGTGTATTGGTTAGCCCAAAAGGCATTACTACAAATTCATGATGGCCATATCTCGTACGGAACGCGGTCTTCAGAATATCTGCCTCCATTACCTTCAGCTGATGGTACCCCGATCTCAAGTCAATCTTTGAAAAATACTGAGCTCCCTGGAGCTGATACAACTTCATTTGATGGCTCGAAGTCTGCTGAAGTAGTTACAAAGGATTTCCCCTCCCCTTTTTGCTTGTAGTCTAACTGCTTCCCATCACTCAAGCTCTTTGTCAGACACTCATTTGCATAGTGACCCATCTCATTGCACTTAAAACATTTCACTAACTGTAAATCAAATTTGGTCTTGCCTTCACCTTGATCCTTTTCAGTGCAATCGCAAGCCTTATGTCCCATCTTACCAGATCGGTAGCACTTTCCAGAATTCAGAAGGCATTCCCCAGCATGCCTTTTTCCCCATTTATCACAAACTGGAAACTTAGTTTTCTTACCATCAGACCTTTTTGAACAATTCTTACCTTTCTCCTGCCACCTCGGTCTCTTCTTCTGTTGGTTGTTATAGGACACTTGATCATCGGAAAACTCCATTTCCACCTTCTGAGCACATCGAACAATCTTTTCATAACATTTAAACTCACGAGAAGCTAATGCCCTTGAATATTTTGGCTTTAATCCTGAGTAAAAATGATTGATTTTACTATCAAGGTCTCAGATAAAATTTGGAGCATACTTTTCCAATCGAGTGAACCTTTCTTCATAGGTAGCCACTGAGTCTTCCTCTTGCCCTAATTACAAGAATTGTTTCTCCATCCTAAGTCGAGCAGCCTTAGGAAAATACTTTTCAAGAAACATACCTTTGAATTCATCCGAGTTGAGAGAATCAATCTCATCAGCGTCCCTGATATTTTTAACCATCGACCACCACTAATCTGCCTCACCCTCCAAACGGTAAACAGCAAGACTAACCATTTGATTTTCTGAGCACCCCATGACATCGAAAATCTTCTCTAGTGCTTTAATCCACCCTTTAGCTAGCACAGGGTCAGATGATCCTCCAAATGATGGGGGATGTTGCCACATGAAATTTTCCACCACTGACATGTTCCTCTGCGGCTGATCTGGCTGATCTCGTGCATGGATACCACCACCATTTATAGCCTGAGTCAACTGTGTCATTACTGCAACAAACTATTCAGTTCCAATTCTGACCATCTCAGGATACTGATTCGGAAGGTTATTTCCTTCTGTATGCCTTCCTAGAACTACTTCCATGTTTCCTCTGCGGAAAACCATTATGAACAAACATGTCTTAGATGAAGCAACATGGTAGTATTCAAATGCTATATCACTTCAATTTTACCATAAAAAATATCTTTGGATAATCATTTAATAGAATTCTAACTCCTAAAGTTATCTAAACCGACCTTTGATACCAACTATAATGCCCCAACCCTAAACCTTACTTAACATTGAGTTAATAAAAGATTACACATTGAGGATCTTTTCGGGTTTATATTTTTAGAGAATTAGATCATAAAACATGCATTACATTCCACATATAAAGAAAGTGGTTACATAAAGATAGTATTCTTCATTCCCATAAATGGAAACATATTTAAAATAAAACATAGATTCTTTCTTGACACTTCCTTGACACTATCATCATATCTTGTACCTTTCCCTTGACCTGTTAAAAACATTTTAAAAAAACTTGGGATGAGCATAAAAAGCTCAGTAAGGGATATAAAAATATGGAAATAAAACATGGGTACATATATACATCAGGATGAGATCATACGTTACCCATAAAACATAAGCACATTTACATACCTCATCAAATCATGAGTAAATCATTGAAATCATAAGACATAAAGGTAACTTGAGGCATTCATAACATTCTTACGTAGGGAGTAACCCTCTTGGTTACGTTTGGAATACCCATCACAGTATATTCCCTAAAATCTCTTCGGAGAAACCTTAACGTTTCACTCCTTCGCATTACCCAATGCATTGGAGAGCTATATCAGGATCACACGCCCTTAGTTTATCACGGAACCACCCGTCTTCATAATAATGCCCAAGAACCTCAACATAATCGTATCACATAAAACATTCATAAAGGAAACATAACATTTCCACCTTTCAATCACAAGATATCAATACAACACATTGATATAAAAACATTAGGAAAACCATTTTCAATACCAAAATAAAAGAAAATTAAAACATGGTATTTATTTTTCTTTTAAAAAGAAGGTATGGCTAGTAGAGGAAGGCGAAACTCAAATAACGGTCACGGCAGCGGAGACGTCGTTGTCGCCGCATACGTATGACAAAAACATTCCCTATTGTCATTTAGTAAACGCTTCGTATAAAAATTATTCCTTTTGAATAAACATAAAATTCAAAGGTGTTTATACACCGTGTAAAAGAAAGTTGTGTATAAAATAAAATATTCCTCAATGAAAGTAGATTTAGACGAAGTCCTATACCTCGTATCCGACTTGACCCGACCGTTCTTTAATCTCCTAAATAATAAACTTGAGTTAATCTCTACATGCTTAATAACCTTTTCCATGTTCATTATTCCTTTTATACCATGTTATGAACATCATGTAATCATTTAAGTTAATAATGTTCATTTTGTCAGTATTTGGTTCTTAAGTCAAAAATAGACTTCTTACACTTACATGTTGTTAATTTGGTCAAAGGTTCGTTATATCCAGAATGATATTAATGATTTTGATAACATATATATCATATATATTCAGAATATACATGTATTTATAGTATTACATCACATTTAGAGGTAAGAAATGAAATGCACCATTCATGGAGACGGTAAGTCGTACGTACGCATGAACGCTACTTCCATTTCTATTTCGTATTTCTGGAATGGAATCATAATGATATAAGAGTATATTATAATTCCAGTATAATAACATATATATTATCATTAACTTTATCCTTCACACATCCCACATATGGTATTAACGAATCAAATCACTTTCAGGGGGCGGTAGTCCGCACTTCTTAAAATGAAGATACCGTGTTTACCCATAATGGAAACAATAATGGTATTCCATAAATGAAAAATACAGAAGCTTAAGGAAATAATAAAGATATTATATATCATATATAAAAATATTTACATCATAATGGCCACCTTTGAAGGTGTTTAATGAGTATTGAACAATCATCGTTTCGGGAGGCAGAATTTTGCCATCCACGGAAACCGTATGTTCTTTAACCATTTGATGTAGTTGTGTGAGAGTGTAGCTCGAATAAATATTATAACAACATCCTAGTATATTTAATATACTGGTGTTGTTACAAAAGAAGTAAATAAAAATATTTTAGGGGGTTGGAGAAGCAAAATAAAACAAATGAACATGAGAGAATGAATTACCTTTAAAAGTGTAACTCCTTTTGATTTGAGCCTAAAGGCTTCCTTTGAAAGGATTCTGCCCAAAGGGAATCCTCTAGGATGAAGAGAGGGATGTGGAGAGAGTAAATGGGCAGGGGTTGTCCGAGCCAAAGGCTTGAGGAGTGTGTGAAATAAGGTAGAGGTGGGGGCCTTTTATAAGAGGAGAGGAGGGGCACTTTTGGAAATCATGGAACAATTATTTTATTTTTAAAAGTGTTTCGAATTTATAATGTCCCACATTGATATATTTTTCGAAGATAAGGTGATAAGGCTTCTAAATATTCCCATCCAATAGTTTTCGGACAAGTTTAGGTCTTTGATATTACATTATCTTTCCATTTTATTTTAATCGTTAAATAATGAGGTCATCGCTGCATCATCATGATGTCATAAATAATTTAATTTATTTAAAGTCTAAAAATTATAAAACAAATACAATGATGTATGAAATCTCTTTATATTTCCAATTACTATTTATAATAAAAAATCTGATCTTTATAACCCCACGTAAAATTTTTTTTCATAA
This sequence comes from Viscum album, assembly GCA_963277665.1. Lineage (NCBI taxonomy): Eukaryota > Viridiplantae > Streptophyta > Magnoliopsida > Santalales > Viscaceae > Viscum > Viscum album. The sequence goes on along the minus strand of OY728153.1, from coordinate 481,976,042 downwards.
AACATATGATGTTTGTATCATTTTTACTTTTACATTAAATAAAGCGTTATTTATGTCATTTCCAAACCAATGTGGCTCCATGGGGTCCCCAAGTTGACCCATGGCTTGTCTTGGTCTTCCATGACACAACCAATGAGGGTAGGACATGTGTCAAGCTCATCTAATTTTATTAAAGCATTATTTTTACCTTAAACAACACTAATTACCTCTAATCGCGATTAAAAACTTAATAAGTTACTATTCACCAAAAAATTATTTTCATCCCATTGAACCAAATTTTACATACTAATGAGAACCATGTATGTTGGATTTTCAAAATTCAAAACACAATGATGGAAAATTTCATTTAAACGGAAAATCAGTTTTTAGAAGTACCACTTAGTGGTTTCACTATTCATAAAAAATTGATGTTTTTCAGAAGATTACCAAACCATCACCCTAAGCTATATTTGATATTCTGAATTCAAAAATGAAGTCTATTTTACAAAATTCAAAAAATATAAGTCACATTAATTAATTTAATAATTAATTCCCACTGTCAGAGCAAATAGCATGTTTTTATGAGACAATAAGTATCAAAAGATTGACACCAGTTTAAGTCCAATTTCAAAGTGAAATTGATTCCAATGACCACCATTGGATTAAATGGTAAAAATATATTCATATTACACATTAAGACCAATACAAAATATAATCTAATCATATAAATAAATTAGATTAAGAAGAAGTTTTGATGTAAAATGTATTATTTTTCACTATTCATTAAAAAAATGAACATTGTCTGAAAAATACCAAAAACTCACACAAAGTAAATTTTGATGTCCCAATCATAATGAATAAGTTTATTTTGACAAACATTGTTTATAAAAATGTCAAATGATATATTTAAAAAGGGTTTCCATCATAAGGCAGTAAAACAATCTTTTAAGAATATTAGTGTATTCCATGCATAAGATTGGATTTATTTTCATTTTAAGCCTCTAAAACAATATCTAATTCATTAATAGACATAGATAAAAAATATATATTATTCAATACTTACTTTGTATGTTACATATATGAGGGGTTATTGGATATGGAGAGAACTCTAATTGATGTCACAACTGACAGGGATCTTGTTGCAAAAACCTATGTAGCTACACAAAGTATCATATATAATATGGTTACAAAAACATAAGAAACTAAATACTCAGTCGCATGTTCATGTCAAACAAGTCCATAAGAATCAATCCATATATCCCAAAAAAGTTGACTGAGTGGATGAGTGAACTTACAAATCTTGTGCGTCAACTATATATGGCCTCCAATGCCCGAACCTCGTATTTTCCAAAACATATGTACCCTAGACCTATAAAAAATTATGGATTTTTTAGCTCATCTTCTTATCCAAACAATATATGTGCACAACATCAAGAGTATCCATAAAATTTATCTAGTCCAATGCAGATCAATGCAGTATATTCTTAGAGGAACACCAACTCTAAATAATTAGGTCAGTTCATTACATACTTTTACCAACCCCACTTTGAGCCCTTCTCTTATAGCTTTAACATGGGATTCTGTATGATAATACAAATTTTTATCCCCCTCAATTCCCTCCTAAAAAAAATTAAATTCCAACATGGTCGTAGATTTGGAAACATCCAAAAAACATATCCTTTTTTCACTAAACCTCAAAGTATCAATCCGCTTCTTTCTACTCCTATATTACATTATCCTAACAAGCCCTCCCCATTCACAACATAATAAAAGAACATTATTAAAAACCAAAAATCATGTAAATTCAAATACGGGACATGACTCATCTTCCATGCAACCTTGGGAATGTGATATGGAAGATATTTCCTCATTCACCAATTATATCCTTAAAAATATTTAATCCAAATTTGGTCAAATTTCATCACACCTATGCCAGCAACAGCAACCAAATTTATCCCAAATCCTACCTCAACCATTAACCAACCACATGTGTCATGTTTGTAGAATTGAACCTAGATCAATAATGAAAATTTATATTCCTCAGGAAGTGTCCTCCAACACTTCATTAAATGTAGACCAAGAGAATGAAAATAACAATAATCCAAAAAAGGAACCTGAAGCCACTCCCTCAAATCCTTCCATTCCTCTATATAACCCAATTAATTATCCTCAAGCTATTTCTAATCCAAGGAAGTCCGTTGAACATGATCCTAAAATGGTCAACAACTTTAGACAAGTGGAAGTGAACATACCCATATTAGATTCCATTAAAAAACTTCCTGTGTATTCGGTTTTCAAGGTGTTTTCAGCTATAAGATAGAACTTAAGAACATTGAGAATGTTCCAACCTAGGAGTGCATTCCCATGAAGTGCAAAGATCCAGGGACATTTACTATTCCATGCCAAATAGGGAGTTATAACTTCGTTGATGTATTTCTTGACATAGGATCCTCAATAAATGTATTGTCAAAAACTCACCCTCTATCATTATTCTTGGTACCATTCACACAATGGGTGTTTTCATCCAATTGGTCGCTCGAAGCACAACTAGTCTTGAGGGTATAACTGTGTATGCCCGTATCCTAGTTAATGATCATATCATCCAAGATGATCTATATGTCCATGACATGTAAGGTGAGATGACCCTTTATCAGTATCCTCTAATTCTAGGATAAACATTCCTTATAATAAAAACAGGAAAGATTTATGTCTATGTAGTCATACTATTCATGGAATTTGGTGACCAACTGTTCATGTTTAATATATTTTAATCCATATGACACATATCAGAGGATCACTGTCCCTTTACAATCTATGCTTCTGAGGTCACTTTTGAGAGTGGATTCACTCCATTTCATCATGTTCATATTTTTATAATTTTAGAGGAGCTTGTGTTATTTTTACGATGAGTAACTTAGTCATTAATGGGGAAGTTGATGTGGACCATTCATGTATAGAATCCATCGATTTAAAATATCTTGAAAACTATATATAATCCTCATGAACTCTTATCTATAATACTCTACCATGTAAAGTCATGAATCATAAGTAATTTAACTCCCTCTATGCTTTCCTTAGTTGTCTAAGCCACAAAATAATGATGTGGCTGATCTAAAACCTCTTCATGCACACCTAAAATATCCAGTCCTCTTCCATGATCACTCTTGTACTGTTATTCTATCTTCCACACTAACAAGAACCGTGGAGTCCTGACTTGTTCAGGTGTTAGAATAAAACAAAAATCCATTATTTTGGAAGCTTGATGACATACCAAGAATCAACCATGCCCTTTCCATGCATCACATCCATCGTGAGGAATAATCAAAACCAATACGACAACCATAAAGAAGACAAAATCAAAATTTACTTGAGGTTGTTTGGGAATATATTACCAAGCTTCTATAAGCTGAATTTATGTTGGAAATTTTTTATAGTTAATGGGTATATCTGATTCAAGTGGTACCTATGAAGGGTGGGATAACTATTGTTATAAATGAATATGGAGAGGTGGTCATTACACAGGAAAAAAGAAAATGGTGTTTTCATCGATTATCAAAAATTGAATATAAGTACATCAAAGTATCACTAACATCTCCCTTTCCTTGATCAAATGATTGAACGATGAGTGGGGAAGTCACACTTTTTATTTCTTTATGGATACACCAGATAATTCCAAATCCCAATATCACCTCAAGCCTATGAAAATACTACTTTCACATTCCCCTTTGGAACATATGCATATAGGATACTACATTTTGGACTTTACAATGCTCCTACAACATTATAGAGGTGTGTGATGAGTATATTTTCTAAATTCATTGAGCATTTCATTGAGGTCTTACTGCATGACTTTACCATTTATGGTTAATCATTAGAATCCATCTTTCATTCAATATCTTTAGTACTTCTAAAGTGAGTAAAATTTAGCCTTGAACTAAATAATAAAAAATGTCACTTCATAGTTACCAATAGGATTTTTCTAGGGAAAATAGTTCAAAAAGAGGGTATTGATGTTGATCCTCTAAAGATGGAAGTGATCCAATTACTTCCTAAAACCACATCTATTTGAGACATCTGTGCTTTCCTTGGACATGCTGACTTCTATTATAGATTCATTCATAACATTAATAGGATTTCCCTCCCTATCACTCGGCTACTACAAAATGATGTCACATTCCTTTTTTATTATGATTAGAAGAGATCCTTCATTGAACTCAAATTTTTGGTTACATCTTCCCCAAAAATACAACCCACTGATTAGTACATACCATTATAGTTGATGTGTGATGCTTATGATAGGGGAATTATAGTTTTTCATGGTAAAATAATATAAAATATTCATCATGACATCAATTTTACCTCAAAAACATTGGATAAAACTCAATCTCACTACACTACGACTGAGAAGGGACTTTTAACTATGGTTTTTGTATTGGATAAATTCTAGCCATATCAATTAGGTTCTAAAACCATGATTTTTATAGACCTTTCAACATTAGAGTTCCTACATAATAAATTTTATTCTAAACCAAGGATAATAATATGGATCTTTATACTCCAAGAGTTCGACATTGTGATTAAAGGTAGACCTCAAAAAGAAAAAACTATGGACAATCAACTGAGCATAATTTCTAATTATTACCAATATGAATTAATTGATCCTAAATTTCCAAAATAGAACCTCTCATATATCACTAAAAATTACCATTGTATTAATCAATTGAAAATAAATTTTCTGCTGGTGTTTTTCATAAGTTTTTCCAAAAGAACAAAAGGTGTAGGTGAAAAGTGATCTAATATTATATTTTTGGGAAGATACTAAAATTTGGAAAATTGGGGATGACATGGTAATTAGGAGATCTGTCAATGAAGATTAATATTCCCCCCTCTTGGAATTTTCTCTAAATTCCTTGTTTTGGAAACATTAGACCACAAAGGGCCTTTTGAAAGACCATATACTCTATATTCATCTGGCCAACATTATTCAAGGACTCACATTTGTTTTGTACATCATGTCAAACTTTGCCAAACGTTTTGAAAACTTTATAAAAGAAATGAAATTCCCCAAAGACCTTAATAATTTGTGAGATATTTAATGTTTGGGTAGTATTTTTCATGGGACTTTTCTACCATCCAATGGATTCTCATACATTATTCTTAGTCAAGATTATGGTTTTTGGTGGATGAAGGACAATCCCACTATGAAGGATAATGCACACAATTTTAAGGAGTTCTAGGAAACTAATATTTTCCATTGACTTTGAACCCCATGTGCCTTGATAGGTGACTTAGGAACTCATTTTTGTAATCAGAACATGAAATCACTTTTGAAAAAGAATGGGGTTGTACATAAAACATCAACTAAATATCAACCCTACAGAAATGGGATTATTGAACTTTCTAACAATGAAGAAGAGTGAATGGTAGAAATGTAAAAACCACCAGAATAGACTATCATAAAAGACATAGTGAAGCGATTTGGGCTTAATAAAAAACCAATTAAACACCCATTGAGATGTATCCGAAAAGATTTATTTTTTATTCTAAAAAATCTGGAGAAGAAATATTTTTGTAGTAAAATTAATTGGGGAAGCTTATAATATATTTTTATGATAATTAAAATATCTACAATGAAAAGTAAATGGAACTCTATGACAATCATATCTATGAAATGTATTCCATGAATCTGAAAAGGTACTGATCTTCAACTTTTGATTTCAGCTTTTCCTAGGTATGCTAAATACTCATTGGGAGGGTACTTTTATTATTAATAATGTTTACATATTTGGTTCAGTGTAGGTCCAAGACCCCACATACAATACATAATTCATGGTTAATGGAAATTATGCAAAGCATTACCACAAGAGGATAGACATCTCAGGAACGACATCGACTTCTATCAAATCCACAACCCCTGTAGTTGACCCCCAAGTAGTTGGAGATTGTTACCCACCAAATCCAAAATGTGGGAACCCCTTTCTCTTTAATTCATATTCTTTATATATATATATATATCTCTCTTCTTCTTACCCTGTCATTATCATTTTTACAAATTTCCTCATAAAACATATTATTTACACTTTATCTCTTGTCCCAGTGTATCATTATGAAAAAAATTAAAAATATTGAAAAAATGGAGCCTCAATTACTCACCATCCACTTTTAAAATTTAGTTCAAAATTTTTGCAATGTCAAAATACATATTTTCATAACAATTTTTTTCATTACCATCATAAATTTTGATATGGAATACAATTTCAAAACAAAAAAAATTGATTGCTAAATTATTGATTTGGGAAATAATTCATCCCCAATGACGAGTAACATCATTATCTTTAATTAAAATGTATCCTATGAACATATCCTTATTGAATGGGTTTTTAACCCCAAATTGTGAGTCTTGAGTTTATAAACCTTTGAGTTGAATTTTCAAAATTTGTTTGAATTAGTATGAAAGAGGAATTTTCTGAACAACATGATAATCAATATATCCAAAGAGCCACCCATTACCTAACATTAATCAACCATTTTAAATCCCCTTAGATACTATGAAAACCTTTTCTATGATCGCCATATTACAAGCCCAATACCTTATCCAACTCAACATCTATGTGGACTTATATTGTATAATTTATTGATTTTTTTGTGGGGTGGAATATATTTTATTTCAGGTATCCATTTATTATTTTTCAACGTGTTATCATATTATTGGGGGAAATAATCCATTTTAGTTTGGGGGGGTTCATTCAGTGTGTTTTTGGATTGTATTTTCATTTATGTAATTTTGTAGATGTTATTAAAAATTGTTCAAAAAATAGAAAAAATAACGAAAATTTATGAAAATGGGTTATATCCTGTGATGGTCAAAAATCACTCTTCCACTACTATTGATATTGTTATAACAATTTTAGATAGTTTCATGAGGAGATTATACATGGTTTTAGAGATTGGCCTGAGATCTGTTTGATGTTATAGTTTAGTAGAAATTCCAAAAAATTGAAATGAAAAAACAACACTTATCTAATTAATGGATGTATTTTTTTTAAATATTTCATCTTCTCATCCCCTTCAAATATTATCCATCTCTTTTTTTATCCATCACACTATCATTACCATGTACATATGTGTTTCCATAACCTTCCTTGTCTTATTTCAGATTGTTTACTAGATTTTCCATGATAGTGTTTTATCCATTTTTTAAACTCTCTTAGACATTATATTCCTAATGTACCATATCCACAAAAAACCAATTTAAAATACCTCATGATTTTTATGCGACATTGGATAATGAAAGGAATATGAGAGCTCTTTCAAATTCTATGATTTTCACTTTTGGATGGTGTATGACTGATCCTCCAGAAATAATTTTTTATCATCTTGAAGGGAGTAAGTTTTGAGTGCCAACATTTTCTATTTATAATTTGACCATGAGAATTGTTGTTTTTTGGAATATTATTTCTCTAAATTTTTTTGTGGAATTCAATACGGATGTGTGAAATGAAATAAACATCCCCTGATTGGGGAGAACAAAATTTTAATATTTGACGGTGAGTGATATTTTGTTCTTCTGTTTTTATATTTTTTTGTACATGAGGACCTGCACAAGAATAAGTGTTTGGGAGTTGATATTATTCATTTATTCATAAATTTTTGTCTACTCCATTTAGTAATTTTCATTTAAGGGTTTATAATTAGTGTCAAAATCACATGTTTTACTATTAAATATAATTTTTGTCATTGTTTGAATTAATTCAATCAAGTCAGCTTACTATTTTATTTATAACTCTCTCCCCAATGATCCAAATTTAATGGTTCTTTATTTTGTATTCCTTATTAAATTTCTTACATATCATTAGAATGATGAATTTTCCAATTCATCCATTTGAATGGTCGTGTGATCCACACATGAAGGCCCAAAGAATTCGTGAGGAAACTAGAACATCTGTTCAGATTGAATGTATGGGGTCAATCTAGATGTCCAAAATAGTTTATTCTCTATAAAAAACATGCGAGACAACAAACATTATCTTGGAAAAATATTTCAAGGCCTAAATACTCCAAAAGGGGCCCAAATGATTCTATTATATCCCGCCCACCATTTTGTCATGGAATTAATATTAGAAAACAATAATGGAATTTTATTCCAATACAGACATCAATTAAATCTCAGATTTTGCAGTGTGTAATCCCCGATATAGATAAACTCATTTCTAGACAACATTATTTGTAATTTAGGGTAGATTTATATTAAAAAACAAATTCAAATTTTTTCCTTCGAAAAAACAGAGATTTAAATGGAAAGATTAATTTTTTTTATAAAATAACCATAAAATTTGTTCAATAATAACAATGGCGTTAAATATTGGTGGTTATAATTTCAACATCCATATATACAATATTTAGGAAGAATATTTCTCTATTTTGGTTTTCTATACTATCAAATTGGTGAGCCAAGTGTAGCGGAAAATTTAGAAAGAAAACAGTCCACCATATGGCTTAGAAATACATCCCTTCCACTCCTTGCAAGGAGTTGGAATTTCACAGTATAGGGGGATATATTTTAATTACCAAGGACCTTCTAATTTATTGGTATGATCATTCAAAATCATGTTTTCACTGTATATACCTTTCCTCCTCACATTGTTTTCATGTCCTTTGTGTTCTTCTTATCTATAATCATGTACGCTTGTTTTCATATCAATAGTATTTTAATGCATGTTTCATCTTATTCATCCCTTTCAATCATCCACCATATATTATTAAATATTAATTTTCTTAAAATAGTTTAAATCAAGTTGAATCTTTTTACCTTTATTTTATTCCTTATTCAATTTAATGTTCATTTTTAATTCTCATCACCGCTCGTGTGTGTGTTCGACACAAAACGCTTTTGTTATTCCATTACTGTAATTATATTTATAATTAATCTCGATAATCACAAATTACTTGATTAATAAAAATTGATAAAATATACCATTTTTCTGAGTCATAATTTCGGGATATTATGTGATTGAGAGCTTTTGCTCGATGAATATTCTTTAGGTTTAAATTTTGTATGTTGAACATAAAATATCATTGATTATTATATGTTTTGTTTAACAGGTGGATTCCATGTAATATTGGAACCACAAATACTATACCATAAATAAGTAGTAATTATTATTTTACCCATAGTAATGTTATATCATGGAATAAATCCTCGACACTTGGGAATTTTTATTTGTGTTATCTTGTGAATTGGGTGTTATTTTAATGTAGTAAAAGGAAAAGATCCATTATATCATAAGATTAAATCCCCAATAATAATTCACCAAAATATTTTTAAATTCATTAAATCAATAAAACATAATCTATTAATCAATTTAAATAATTCTTAAAACAACTTCCATTAAAAATAACAATCCCAAAAACAATGACTACAAAAAACGTACCATTGCCTTGGATTCGACTCGAGTGCCTCTATACACATTAACAGATCACCAGAACATTGAACAATCAATAAGTGACAATTGGAAATTCATTAAAACATCAGACCCAAGACATGAATGAATCTTCATAAGAGTGAAATCTAACTTACCATTTACTAATTTAATTTGGGTATATGGGAGAACAATGTTGTGGTTTCTTTGGTGTGGGTGTTGTCAACCACATCTATTATCGATATTATTCTTCTATAGCAGTAGATTAATGAAAACTTATATGGAATTATGGACTCTCTTTATATCATGGAGACATTTGGTGACTATTCGTTCTATTCAGATGGTATCCTTTATTTCCATAACTTGATTTTTGTATATTTACTTTTGAGAATGTTCTGGATGTGGAGATTTACATGATTCCCAATGTGTTTTAAACCCTAGAACCAAAATGATGTTATGTGCAATGTGCTGATGATTATGGTGGTATGGTATGAGAATATACATCACTGACATTATCTCTCATTGTTAAACCTTTTGATGGGTCAAGGCTGGGAACTAGAGACCTTAGGGCATGCTTCAACCACTTCTAGTGCAGCCTAGGAAGTGGGATGATATTTATAAGGAAATTGTTGTTGGGTTATCTAATTCCCATCAATGGAAGAAAATGATATGGTTTTTGATTGATATGATAACCCACTCATATCACTTTATACCCATTCATGATTGAACCATTGTTGAGGACATTGAAAAATCTATGGGTAGTATATTTTCAAATTCCATGGAGTTCAATCTATTTTAATCTCTAATATGGATCCCCATTTAACTTATCACTTATGGAGAGGCCTACAGGAGGCCATGGGGTCATAAGAACATTTGATCATGGAATATAATCTGCATACGAATGTCCATAAAAATGTGATATATAGATACTTGATGATATTATAGGATCTTGTGTCCTTGAATTTTTTTTGATATTGGGTTGATCATTTGGGACTAATTGAGATTTCATTAAACAATAGTTACCAATAATCTCTCATAATGGATCATTTTGAGTTCTTGTATGGCCAAACATTCATATCCATATTTTTTTGTTAGGGATAATTTAATTCTCCTATGTATAACCAATTTTGGTTCAAGATATGATGAAGAAGATTCAGTTTATTTTTTAGAGAATGTTTATTAAATAGAGCCAGCTGAAATACTATGTCAATAAACATTATAAGAAATTGGAGTTTCATGTTGGTGACTAGGTATTTTTGAGTGTTTCACTTTAGTTGGGTCACTGATATCTGAGAACATAAGGAAATATATCTCTGATGTTTGTGGGTCCTATTGTGATTTTTTAGTGAATGGAGAAAGGGTCCTACTATTTTGAAATTCCACCACATTTAACTTCAATCAAAAACATGTTTTATGTATCCCAATTTGATATTTATCATTCTGACCCCTCTTAGGTTCTGAGTTGGGAGAATCTTCATCTTGATCTTAATTTATCCAGAACTAACAATCTAGTTAGAATTGATGATACTAAGATAATGGTTCTTCATGGGAAGATGATATATTTGGTCTGCATTCTATTGAAACATGGTTATAATTGTCAAGAAAGGTGGAATGTGAGGCATTGATGAGGGATTCATGGTGCCATATTTTTGATGTGCAAACTTTTTAATAGGATTTATCGGGACATTAGAGATTATAGTGGGGGGAATAAAACATCATGTTACATTCATTCTTTTAATTCTTGGTACCCCAATCATTTTCCTCCTTATATGGGTGCATTTTTTACTTTTCAAGGATATATTTTTTTGGGTAAATGTACTATTGTTTGGGGATGTAAGTTAGTTTGGATTCATAAGAATTTAGGTTTTAATGTTTCATTAGGTAGTTATGTTGTGGAGTACGGGATATTACATGGAGATTCCCAGATGTTTTAGGCACTATAAATCTGTATTATTTTATGGATTGATGTTTGACAGGGAAACACGTGGGATAATAGTTCCATCATGGATCCATGGAGATAATTTTTCTAAGACACAACCAATTTTGACATAGCTACACAGTGGAGGACTTATTTCAGTATGGATCCATGGTAGATGTATTTTAGTCTTACATTCTTTTCAGCATAGTTGGGGAATGGTGTTTGGGATATGTCATATAATTATCCCATAGAAGTGGATTTGAGTGAAATATGTGGCATGTTATCAGGGGAATAGTTGATTGGGGGTGATTGTGGTGTGGTTTGAGGAGGCTATACCATGGTATGACTATTTTTATCTTTTCTATGTTGTGTCCATTAGTTTTGTTACATGGTATTTTAATTACATAATTAAATTCATCTAGACCCATTTTAATCTTCTTTTTCACACGTGAATATCATTCTAATTTATGGTCTAGTGAAGGCTACCAAGAGGTGTTTTGAGACCTCTAAACTCCATTCCCCCTAGATCAAAGACCCAATTAAAGTGTTTGATTCCTCTATAATAAGTGATCCATCATCATTTTGGTTTTCTATATTTTCATATCTTCTCTCCTTTGAGAGTGATGATTCCCCATGTTGATGATGGATTTGATCTGTGTTTTGATTAATAGGGTGGAGAGGGTTTTATCTTTATCTTCCTCACATTTGTATCCCCGTCAGCATTTCCCATTTTGGATGACTGTTGATCATGATAACGGTAGGAAAATCTATATGAATGTTCCCAATATTTAAAACTTTAAATTGTTTGATTTATTTCAAATGAGTATTAAATAATTTTAAAACCCATATTTTAGTTGGTTGAAGGATAATTTCAAAAGAAATTGTGAATATTGTAAAAAACCCAATTTTAATAAAATTTAAATTTTTTGGTGGATATAAGAAAAACAATGTCTTGATTTGAATATTGTTTATTGGGATTTATAGATCAAATTGAATGATTATTTGAAAAGTAACATGTTAATGAAAACCTTTTTTTGGTTATTAAATGAGAGATTCTTGTCGAAAACTGAAAGTATGGGTATTATATTTAGAGCTAGTTTGAATTGATTATTTTCCAATTATTGAATGATTGATTGAATGAATCCCATGTTAACCTGGGTAGTTAGTGGTTAATAAGGACATATAAGATTCGATCTGACCCTCTATTAATATATTTATAGTGAAAAATTTGATATTAACTTAATACATCTTGAATTTTCCCTGAATGGGGAGCTGAGCCGCAATGCCCTGTATCGTGGTATTTTTTCACACATTTAGATGAGATCACTAATGTGTAGTGTGAGGATCCTATTTCCTGGAAACTAAGGTAAATTGGGGTTTGATACACAGTAATAGGAAATACTTAATTTTATGACTACAAGCCATTAATTTTTAGAACTACATTATCCATACCAACTATTATATTTAAAAAAATAATATAAAATTTTCATTTATTTATATTTTAATATATCTTCCATATTTTGATTATGAAATCATTTTTTGTTGAAAATATATAAATACCATGCCATTATTTAATTTATTTGTATTGAAATCCTATATAGTTTAACTGTTATAAAATTGATTATGGAACACTTGGTGTGACCATATCTGGCTTTATTACACACACCCTGTGTTTTACAACAAGAGTTTGTAGATTATCTACTGTTATGTCTAAGAAAAAAAATGTTCTACATGGAGGTAGTGGATTTTATTGATCCTTATGATGAAAAGTGATGGCGGCGACTGATGGAGATGTGACCCACTTGTTACATGGTTTTATCATTGTGTTTTGTCATGAAAGAGGCTGTGTATCTTGATTACGTAAATTTTGGGTACTATTTTTCATTTTTAATTCAGAAACCTTCTCCCTTTAGAGTGTTGTGTGTGCTTAATTTTATCATTTCTCTTCAAATTTTTTGTGGAATAGATCATTCAATAATGTTTCTTATATGATTCTAGGTTAGAGTCTGGAACCCTTGGGGATTGGGAATTCCCTTCGGGTTATGTTAAGGTTGACTTGGGTATCAGGGTACTAGTGTGTCTAGTCTAGTTCCTGACACTCATTTTGTTGTGTGTTCTCATTGGGATTCTTGCCTGGGTTAACCATTGTAGTTTAGGTTGGTTGGGGATGATTTGAATCTTCTTTCCCCCCCTATATCTTTATTCATAGGGTGTGTTTACACGTGTGTTTCATATTTTTTTCTTAGGAATATTCATCAAGTACAGTGGGGTTTTCACCACTATATTTCTCTCTAGATAGTGATTGTACAATTCTTCTTAGATCCATACCACTTATTAATGTAATATAACTGAAATTACAATTTTTTGGAATGGATTTAGTAAGAAGCATACCTAAACCTTGATTAGTCAATTCATTGATGGTATTCATAATCTGGTTATACTATCTTTGAAGCAACGTAAGTGTTGATCCATGTGCTTTTTTCATAGTTTTTTGAGTGGAGTGGGATTACACAAGTTGTTTTAGAAATTAATTCATGGTTTTATCAACATTTGTCTCATATTGAATGATTTTTAGGGATGAGATCTTTATATTTTGAATAGTTGTGGTTGGTAGAACTATTGAAATAATTTCTATAAAGGTTCTTATTATTTGTGTTGGTTCTCATATCCGAATTGACTATTATGATACTGAAGGCAAACATTTGTTTTTGATAGTTTCAATTGGAACTGACTTTGATATATATAATAACTTCTTTCAGATCATTGAACTTGAGGGATTCCATCATTGTAGAGTCTTGAGAGTAACATAAAAAGAATAATATTTGAGGTGTTGAAGGTGATGTTTCAGGTACCTTGTAAAAGGAAAAATACATTAGAAGAGGATAGTTTCTAAATATTATTTTCAATTAATTGAATTTTATATTTTTTTACCACATTTAATAATATTTTTATTCTTCTTGTAATGAATTATAGTGAGTTTAGGGATATCATATTTATCATATATCTAACTATATTGGTTATTAGTTAATTAATGATCTTATAGATGATACATGTTGAAACGTTTTATCATTATCCATCAAAACATGGTAAAATAATTCCAATAAATAGGGATCATAAAAAAGATGATGTGTTTAGGAGGTTTTAAAATAGTTAAATTTTTGCCATATATCATAGAATTTTACTCCACATTCTTAGTTTTTCATATAGAAATATTTATTTTTCTGTTATTTCATTGACATAGGGAGGTACTTATAGAGGAAAACCTTCTACAACCTACCCTATTTAGTGATTTCTCGAGGCTTGAGGTTATAGAGACATTCTTGGGATACTATTTTAAGATATATTGGGAATACCTTCAAGCTAACTTGATATTTTGAGACTCCCATAGTATTTAAATAAATGAACATATTACCAAATTATCATAGATGTTAGTTAGGATCCTCTCCCACCAAGCCATAAAGCTTCAGAAAGAATTAGATCATAGCAATTCTTAGTTCAAATTGAAATAGAATATTATGTGATTAAACATGATTTTAACTATTAAAATTAGGTTTATAAATTTATATCAAAATTTCATATTAAATTATTCCGTGTTTTTTATATGGATCAATCCCTAAAGAAACTCTTGTAGAAGCAGAAGTTGAGGGTGGGGAACATGCAAATGGAATTGTGATAAATTACATTTCCTCTTATTTAAAAATTTTTGTAGTTAATAGTCTTTATAGAATAATAGATTTAATCTCCTGATCAAAAGTAATGAGGTGACATGAACCATGGGTTTTCTATCATCGAAATCAATTTAAAACAGAATTAAAACACAAACATTGTCCTGCCTATAAATGGAACCATGTTTGATGATTTTCTATCAGACGACCCTAAAAAAACAATTTTTAAACCCAAATATATGTTTTAAAAGTAGAGTCGGATTGTATCTCATAGAGGAAAACGTTATTGGTGTGTTTTCCTTGGTTTTAACATCTTCATTTTTGTGAAATTACGATAGAATTAAATTTGTTTTGATTTCCAAATTTATAAATTAGTAATCAAATTGTATTGGTTTTAAAATTAAAATTTAGATATAGTGTCCAAGATTTTGATCATCTCCCAACCAATGATATAAATTAATAATTTTATTTTAATTATCTTCTATTCTCTTCATAATCGAGTGAAACATCAATTAGATTATGTTCTCCATGAAGTCTCATCTTGTGTTGGGGAGTTCAATGATAACAGAATAATAAACTCCCACCTAACTGGGTGATTTTATACCTTTTATCACCCTCCTCTTCATCCACTACTCAGTATCATGTTCTCTAGATTAATTCCAAGTGTATTTTTTGTGAAATAAAATGATAGAGGGAAGAAAAATTTAATGTTTATAAGTATAAGGAAATATCATAAAACATAGAAATGTACAAATAAATACAGAGAGATTAATAAATGTGAAAATAAATTATAACACTAAATTAATTTACATTTAATTAGGAATAATATACTCATGTTAACCAATAATTTCATATAATTTCATCACTATCGAATTATAGCTAATGAAAAATGATATAAAACAGGCAATGAAGAAGATGAAATAATAGCTCTGGTTTGACAATTGTGGAATCTCCCAATCATATAGTGAATAATTTATCTCTAATAAAGAAATTATCCCAGTTTTTCAATATTCCATTCCCATTCACATGATTAACTTGATCTTCTATTTCAATAAACTCAGAAACTTTGAATATTTCATCAAATTTTGAGCCCAATTCCTTCACGTTGGAATTCTTCCACTGCACAAATCAACAGTTGGGATTTATCCAATTCAATATACTTCAATCCTTTCTGTTAAAAAAATATTCCCCAATGATCAAACACCATCATCATTCAAATATGATCGAAGAGAATGGATTTTCTTCTCTAAAGATTATTTGGATGTCAATGTTTTCATTATGGTAGGATATTATGTATGTGTTGGATAGGTCTTTTGATATTTAGTGGAATTGGAATGGTCCTAGACAATGTTGTTAAGTGAAGTTAGACTTATCACTAGGTGTTATAATGAGGTAAGGATCTTCATTTACTTCAATATCATCATGAACAATATCAAGATATATTGTTTTTATCTATTCATTGTCTAACAAAAATAAAGAATCATCAAGTTCAATTCAATCATATAATGGGAATATCTTCTTCTTTAATGGGGTGGTACATTAATAATTACCTTCAAACCTTTTCCATATTCAATTCCTAAGTAAATATGGTTATCATGGATTTATAATTCCCATATTCTACACATGAAATTATGTATTTCATCTTGATTTGGTCAAATTACCCTAGATCCTAGTCTTCCACCTACGATCCTTATTGGGCCTTCGTTGATCCCTAAACACGAACACATATAGAAAGGGTGAAATAAAATAGCATCAACATGGATAACTGTGAAGTTTACCATATAATAAAATCCACTAATATTTTCGGGCATAACATATTACACTTGATGAGTATCACTCAACATCTTCAAATTTGATGTGTTAGGAAGGAACCTTGGAGGCTCCCAATTTCTGATCTGCACAGTGAACAAAAAAACACCATTGACAAAAGATCAAGTTCTAATATTTAATCCTCAAGAATGGGTGTTATCATTCTAAAATCATCCAAATTTTCATATTAAACCATAAATTGATCTTATATGATGTTCATATTTGAATAACTTATTTTTTTTCTAGATTCAAATCAAGTTGGTTCATCATTCCTTTATTTTGTGAAGCACAATCTCTTCTATTGGTTGAAGCAGCTTTACATCATCGATCATGATTTTGGATTCCTTTATCTTTAATCGTAAATACACATATTTTGGGTTTCAAAAATAGAAATTTAGGTTTTATCAAAGTTTATAAGAGGTTAAAAGATTCTACCAGAATAACATGATCTTCCATATATGGAATCATCCCCCTAATTTTTCATTGGAGGGAAGGTGGCAGTAGGTGTGAGGTTGGTAGCTAACTTCACCAACCATCTAGTGGGGGAGGAGTCAGACAAGGGGAATTTCATATAAAATGTAATCATCCCAATGTTTTAAGATTCATCACATCTCTGGAAAACACCAGAAACCTTTGTATGATTTTTATAATATGCGTGGTATTCGTGATGTGGATTCCCTAAATATTTAAGAGAGTTATTTATGAGGGTTTTATCATTGTAATGTTAAAACTCTGTGTACCCACTTTTAACTATAGTAATCCTTCCATTAGACTATAGTTTTTTACCCCATTTATTTTTTGGGGTTTTCCCCCTTGCATTTAGTGTTATTTATTTTCATATTTGTGAAACTTTATTTTATCTCACAATTATCACCATACTAGTAGTCCAATAATTTTTTGTTCCAAAAATTAGTGTCATTGAATGGTTGTAGCCTGATCATGTTCACTTTTTTGTTATTAATTATACTCATACATTCATGTATGTTGTGATTATGACTCGGGTTGATTGTTATAATTATTAAAAAATTATTGATATTATCAAATACACAATTTGGAAATAGAGGAGGATTAGGACTGACAGTGTTTCTAAATGGCTTCAAAATTCATGATTTAGAAGTAAAACTGGAATAATTTTCCATTTTTTAAAATGAATATGTAGGTAGCGATGCAGAATAATAATCAATGACTATAAATTTGGGAAATACCAATGAGTGTGATGAAGGATAAATGGAACGAAATGAGTGAAAGTTCTATTGAAAATTTTCATTTTTTCATTAGATGATGGGGAATTATATAAAATTTTCAGAAAAATATGCAAATAAATATAAATATGGAATACTATAAAAAAGTTATATGTTTCCAAGTCAGTACAAAATAAAATTTTCCGTAAGAGAAAATTGTACACTCTTTGAATTGGGGATTCATCATGTGTAACCAACCACATAGACAACCTCAATACCATGGTCCTCTATATCAAAATGTTTTGATATAAAATTCTGTACACTGAATGTGTGTAGATTTTTCTCCAGGTGTTTTCTAGATTCGTATGAGCTACTCATTATCAACCAATCCAACAATATTCTGATCTATAATTTTTTCTTAAATGACATTTCGTTTGTGGTTCTTGAAGAATAATGTCCAAAAAATAACAAAAAGGAAAGCTAGAACAAAATTCACCATGAAAAGTCTTTGTCAATGGAGATTGGTAGAATAATGGGGCATGGATCCCGTGGGAGCCAAAATAATAGATGGTCCAAATCAATGAGTAAGAAAAATAATCTCACATGTGACAAATATTGAAAGAAGGGGGATGTAAAAAGGATTTTTTGAATAAGAATGTTTATTGTAAATATATCTCAGGTAAATATGAAATGTACTTCTAGGAATGGTGATATAATATCTTATGAATTGGTGAAAATATCAGGAAGTAGGAAGCATCTCAATGATGGATGGGTAATCGAATGAGGAGAAATATGGAACATGATATCCTGACATGAATGTTTTGATATGTACTAAACTATCCTAGAAGGATTTTTGAATATGGGGAACGATCATAACATGAAGATCAATAGATTTTGTACCATCAAACTGAATATGTATGATTCTATTGTTCAAACCATCCAACGAGTATTCTATATAAAGGGATTGAGGAAGAACATGTTGTCATTAGGAAAATTTTATGATATCAAATTCAAAACTCACAGTAATAAGGGAGTGATTATAATTGTGAAGGGAACACTTATGGAGCTGAAGGAAGAAAGTATATGAAATAATATATAAGTGGTTATGGAAAAAATGTACAAGGTAGTATAGATTGTATTCCACTCAACTACCGCAATTGAAGAACTCATGATGTTATGGAATCAGAAGCATGGAAACATTTCCGAACATGGAATGAAAATGAATTATGATAAGATATTTTTCATATGATTAAAAAGGTATCCTTACAATTTTTTGATTATTGTGTCTTGTGATAGGGATATAGGTTAATGTTTTGGTTGTCAACAATATGAAGAAAAGATATATTTGGGTATATGTATTCAGATGTTTTTTAAGCACTTGTTATATCACCGAGGGGATCAAGGTACTTTTTATCATTAATTGATAATTATTCTAGGAGATGTTGTTTCTACCCAAAAAAGAGGAGCATATATTTTTTTGAAGTCTTCAAAATATTCAAAGCATGGAAGGATATTTAATCTGGAAAAAATATCAAGACGTTGAGGACTAAAATTGGTTGAGAATATAAAATTAAGGAGTTCGATACTTTTTTTAATGGTTATGAATCATGATATATTCATGGAGACATAAACTCTTCAACAAAATGGAGTTTCATATCATATCAACATAACCATATTGAATAGAAAATTGGAAATGCGAAAGACTGTAGGAATTTCGAAAACAATTTGGATAAAAAAATGAATACCACATATTAGATGATCAACTAATCTTCTTCAATGGTGATTGATATGATGAAACTAATGAAGTCATGGGATAGTAATCCCGCAGTCTATTCCTAGTTACATGCTTTTAGAAGTCATATATATGAACTATTTTATGACTATGTGTGATTTGATATGGAGTCAGGATCTAGGAAATGTATCTTCTTGGGATATGATGATGGCAGGAAGGAGTATCATTTGTTGGACCCCATTATCCACAAACAAATAATTTTAGAGAGGTAAATTTAGTGTCATAAAAAATAATAAATGACATTTGATGGATTCATGGAGAAATATAATACAAAAACTAGAATAGTCATGGTGGAATAAAAATACAGGAAAAAACCAGTTACATTTGAGGTAGTACCTGATCATGTTGATCATTTACCGATTAGGTCTAGACCATGACAGATAACTCGAGATAATAGAGAAAAAGTATGAAAATTAAACTATGTAATTGAAATAAATATTTCATAGTAATTATTTATGAAGGATTGAGATATTTGTTTTTTTATGCGAACCAGAGTCCATATGCATCCACATAGATGGCAGTGATCTTGGAGATACATGAAGCCCTTTAGATGAACAAGACATGGGATATTGTTCCATTTACTCTTTCACGAAAAGAATTAAGAAAAAAGTTGGTTCATTATGATCCATATTGATGGAGAGAATTGGGTGGAAAGATATCATGCAATAATGGTGGTCAAAGGATATGATCAGAATAAAGGTATTGATTTCAATGAAATATTTTCTCTTGTTGTAAGATTGAAAACAGTTTGGATAGTTATGGTATTTTCAGCTATATATAGTTCACATCTTGGGGAGATAGATATAAAGATATAATTCCTCCATGGTAACCCTGATGAAGAAATCTATAAGCTTAAATAATATGGTTTTGAAGGATAAATTTAAGAGATCGTGGGTGTAGTATGAAAATTCCAATATACGGTATCAAGAAGTAGACGAGGTGTTGGTACAAGAGACTTGATTTTTATATCCTAAGCCTCAAATATATTTGACTTTAGTCAGATATTTGGGCATATTTTACAGGTTTTAATGACATTATTCATCTATTGGATGTGGATTACATGTTGGATGTAGGCCCCATCAACGATCATATCCATGAGATCAAGGCACAATGGGCTAGAGAGTTTGATATGAAGGACTTGAGAAAAATTAAAAAGATTCCAAGGATATTGATTTATTGAGAGAGAAATAATTGTATGATTATTCTATAATAGAATAATTACTTATGGGAAGTCCTAGAATGATTCAACATGTAATATTTTAAGCCAACCTCTACCTCAATTTTCGTATATTTCACGTTGTCTTCTATGATGAGCCATAACTATAAAGTAGACATGCTGTTGATTTCATGACTACTCTATACTTCTGTAGTGTGGAGTCTTATGTTTTCTATGGGTTGTACTAGACTTGAAATTTCACATGAAGTGGGAGTAGTTAGTCAGAGCACGGATAATCTTGGATGATAGAATTAAAGCACAATGGAGAGGATGCTGAGATACATTAAGGAGACCTCGTATGATACATTATATTATGAAGGACCATATTTTACTATCAGAGCTATTATTGATTCATTTTTTTGTTATTTAGAGATGGAGAAAATTCACTACTAGTTATGTGTTTACTCTTATGGGAGGATTTGTTAGCTAGATTTCAATGTTACATTCAGTTATGTATTTATCCAAAATGGAGGTGGAGTACATAGATGCTATACATGCTTTAGAGAGACAGTACAGATGAAATGATTATTGGAGGAGGTCAAGCATATACCAGAGTGGATTAAATTGATTTTTGAAAGTCGCAGTAGGATACACATTATAAGGAGTCCATCTTTTCATTCCAGGATAAAGAACATTGGGGTAAAATATAAATTCATACGAGATTTGGTAGAAAAAGTAAGTGTTGATATGTATAAAATCACACTAAAAATTCATGAAGGTTTACAAATAATAATGATTGAATCTAATAATTATTTATGGTTAAAATCCATGAGTAGTCTTGAGGAAACATAAACAACAAGATTTGAAGATAGAAAGGATGTGTGGAGATGTAATTGGTTATCAATCTGTAACATCCCAAGTATGTAATGAGTAATAGATATTTTTATCTATGTCTATTAATTAATTAGATAGTGTTTTAGAGGCTTAAAATGAAAATAAATCCAATCTTAATCATGGAATACACTAATATTTTTAAAAGATTGTTTTACTACCTTTTGATGTTAAACCATTTTTTAATCTATCTTTTGACAATTTTATAAGCTATGTTTGTCAAAATAAACTTATTCTTTATGATTGGGGCAACAAAATTTACTTTGTGTGAATTTTTGGTATTTTTCAGACAATGTTCATTTTTTAATGAATAGTGAAAAATACTGCATTTTACATCAAAACTGCTTTTTAATCTAATTTATTTATATGATTATATTATCCTTTGAATTGGTTTTCAATTGAAATTAGAAAATATTTTTACCATTTAATCCAATGGTGGTCATTGGAATCAATTTCACTTTGAAATTTAACTTAAACTGGTGTCAATCTTTTGATACTTATTGTTTCATAAAAACCCGCTATTTTTCAAGACAGTGGGAATTAATTATTAAATTAATTAATGTGACTTATATGTTTTCAATTTTTTAAAATAGACTTCATTTTTGAATTCGGGATATCAAATATAGCTTCGGGTGAATTTTTGGTATTTTTCGGAAAAATTTCAATTTTTGATGAATAGTGAAACCACTAAGTGGTACTTATAAAAACTGATATTTTGTTTAAATGAAATTTTTCCACTTCTGTGTTTTGAATTTCAAAAAGTCCGACATACATGGTTGTCATTAAGAATTAAAAATAGGTTCAATGATATTTAAATAATTTTTTGGTGAATAGTAACTCTTAAGTTCTTAATCGCGATTAGAGGTAATTAGTGTAGTTTAAGGTAAAAGTAATTCTTTAATAAAATGAGATGAGCTTGATACATGTAATAACCTCATTTGATGTGTCATGGCCGACCCGGACAATCCATGGGTCACCATGGGGACCCCATGGAGCCACTTTGGTTAGGAAATGACATAAATAACTTTTTATTTAATGTAAAAGTAAAAATGACACAAACATGAAATGTTTTACTAAAACAATTTTTACATGGGGTTATAAAGATCAGATTTTTGATTATAAATAGTAATTGGAAAGCTAAAAATATTTCGTACTTCATAGTATTTTTTTATAATTTTTAGACTTTAAATAAATTAAATTATTTATGACATCATGATGATGCATTGATGACCTCATCATTTAACGATTTAAATAAAATGGAATGATAATGTAAAATATAAGACCTACACAATCCAAAACCTATTGGATGGGTGGATTTAGAACCCTTATAACCATATCCTTGAAACAAATCAATGTGGGACCTCTTAAATCCAAATACCATTTTAATATAATGTAACATTCCTTTACTTTCCAAGAGTGCCCCTCCTCTCCTCTTATAAAAGGCCCCCACCTCAACCTCCTTACCCACACTCCCAAAGCCTTTGGCTCGGCCAACCCCTGCCCATTTTGGCTCTCCACAGCCCTCTCATACTCCTTGAATCCTCACATTGGGCATAAGTCTTTCAAAGGAAGCCTTTGAGTTCAAATCTATGAGATTTACCCGATTTTAAGGTAATGTCTTCTTTTGAGTCCTTTGGTTTGATTTTGCTTCTCCAACCCCATAAACAATTTTTATTTTTTTCATTTGTAACAACTCCATTATCCTCAATATACTATGATTTTGTTATAAGAAGTATTCTAGCTACACTAACACACACCTACATCTAATGGTTAAAGGACATACTGTTTCCGTGGATGGTGAATTTATGCCTCCTGAAACGCTGGTTGTTCAACATTCTTTTAACACCTTAAAAGGTGGCCATTATGATGTCACTATATTTATATATTATATATAATATGTTGATGTTTTCCTTAAGCTTCTGTATTTTTCATTTTGGGCATACCTTTATGGTTTCCATTATGGGTAAACGAGATATCTCTATTTAATGAAGTGCGGACTACCGCCCCCTCAAAGTGATTCGATTCGTTAAATACCATATGTGGGATGTATAAAGGATGGAACTATGATATTATATATGATATTATACTGGAATTATAATATACCTTTATTTCATTATGATTCCATTCTATAAAATACGAAATAGAAAGGAAAGTAGCGTTCATGCGTACGTACGGCTTACCGTCTCAATGAACGGTGAATTTCATTTCATACCTCTAAATGATTATAAAATATTATAAATGAATGTATATACTGGATATATATGATATATAAATCATGAATATAATTCTGGATATAATGGATACATGAACAAATTGTAATTATAAAGGGTTTATTTTTGACTCAAGTACCAATGATCGTTAAAACGACCATTATTAACTTAAATAATTACATAGTGTTCATGACCTGAATATAAGTGATATATAAGGAATAATGAACTTGAAAAAGGTTCTTAAGTAAGTAGAAATTAACTCAATTTTATTATTCAGGACATTAATGAACGATCGAGTCAAGTCGGACTCGAGGTATAGAACATCGTCTCAATCTACTTTCATTGAGGCATATTTTGTTTTATACACAACCTTATTTTTTACGGTTTATAAACCCCTTTGACTTTTACATTTATCCAAAAGGAATATTTTTTATACAAAGCGTTTTACAAAATGACAAAATGGAATGTGTTTGTCGTACGTATGCGGCGACAACGATTTCTCCGCTGCCGTGACCATTATTTGAGTTTCGGCTTCCTCTACAAGCCATACCTTTTTTTAAAAAAAAGTAAAATAAATACCATGTTTTAATTTTATTTTATTTTGGTATTGAAAATGGTTTTCTTAATCTTTTTATATGAATGTGTTGTATTGATATCTTGTGATTGAAAGGTGGAAATGTTATGTTTCCTTTATGCATTCTTTATGTGATACAAATATGTTGAGGTTCTTGGGCATTATTATGAAGATGGGTGGTTCCTTGATAATCTAAGGGCGGGTGAGCCCGATATAGCTCTCCAATGTATTGGGTAACGCGAAGGAGTGTAACGTTAAGGTTTCTCTGAAGATATTTAGGGAATATACTATGATGGGTATTCCAAACGTAACCAAGAGGGTTACTCCCTACGTAAGAATGTTATGAATGCCTCAAGTTACCTTTATGTCTTATGATTTCTATGATTTATTCATGATTTGATGAGTTATGTTAAAGTGCTTATGTTTTATGGGTAAAGTATGATTTAATTCTTATGTATATATGTACCCATGTTTCCTTTCCATATTTTTATATCCCTTACTGAGATTTTTATGCTCATCCAAAGTTTTTTTGAAATGTTTTTCACAGGTCAAGGGAAAGTTACATGATATGATGATAGTGTCAAGGAAGTTTCAAAAAAGAATCCATGTTTTATTTTTAATATGATTCCATTGGTGGGAAAGAAGAATACTATCATTATGTAACTACTTTTTTTATATTTGGAATGTAATGAATGTTTTATGATCTAATTCTCTAAAAGTCTAAACCCGAAAAGATCCTCAATGTGTAATCTTGTAATAACTCAAGATTAAGTAAGGTTTAAGGCTGGGGCCTTATAGTTGGTATCAGAGGTCGGTTTAGATAACTTTAGGAGTTATAATTCTATTAAATTATTATCCAAAAATATTTTTTTATAGTCAAATTGAAGTGATATAGTATTTGAAGATTACCATGTTTCTTCATCTAAGACATGTTTGTTCAGAATGGTTTTCCGCAGAGGAAACAGGGAAGTAGTGCTAGGAAGGCATGTAGAAGGAAATAACCTTCCGAATTAGCATCCTGAGATGGTTGGAATTGGAATTGAACAGTTTGTTGCAGTAATGGTGCAGTTGACTCAAGCGATAAATGGCGGTGGTATCCATACACGAGATCATCCAGATCAACTGCAGAGAAACATGTCAGTGGTGGAACATTTCATGAGGCAACATCCCCCATCATTCAGAGGATCATCTGACCTTGTTCTAGTTGAAGGGTGGATTAAAGCACTGGAGAATATTTTTGATGTCATGGGGTGTTCAGACAATAAAAAGGTTACTCTTGCTATTTATCGTTTGGAGGGTGAAGCAGATCAGTGGTGGTCGATGGTTAAAAATATCAGGGGAGCTGATGAGATTGATGATCTCGACTGGGATGAATTCAAAGGTATGTTTCCTTAGAAGTATTTTCCTATGGCTGTTCGACTTAGGATGGAAAAGCAATTCTTGGAATTGAGGCAAGATGAAGACTCACTGGCAGCCTATGAAGAATGGTTCACTCGATTGGCAAGGTATGCTCCAAATTTCTTCCGAGACAATGATAGTAAAATCAATCATTTTTACTCAGGATTAAAGCCGAAATATTGAAGGGCATTATCTTCTCATGAGTTTAAAAGTTATGACAATTTTTTTCGATGTGATGAGAAGGTGGAAATGGAGTTTGCCGATGATCAAGTGTTCTATAACAACCAATAGAAGAAGAGACCGAGGTGGCAGGAGAAAGGTAAAAATTCTTCAAAAAAGACTGATGGTAAGAAAACTATGTTTCCAGTTTGTGGTAAATGCGGAAAAATGCATGCTGGGGAATGTCTTCTAAATTCAGGAAAGTTCTACCGATGTTGTAAGATGGGAAATAAGGCTTGTGATTGCACTGGAAAAGATCAGGGTGATGGTAAGACCAAATTTGATTTACAGTTAGTGAAATGTTATAAGTGCAATGAGATGGGTCACTATGCAAACGAGTGTCCGACAAAGAGCTTGGGTGATGGGAAGCAGTTATACTACAAGCAGAAAGTGTTGGTGAAATCCTTTGAAACTACTTCAGTAGATGTCGGGCCATCAAATGATGTTGTATCAGGTACATTGTTTGTTTTTTCAGATTATGCCAGTGTGTTGTTTGATTCAGGGTCTACACATTGTTTCATCTCTGAAACCTTTTGTAGTAAAATGGGAATACCATCTCATGAAATGTCTCCTGAACTTTTGGTAAAAACACCTGGGGGAAATGTTGAGGCATAAAGAATTTATAAGAATATTCCTATCCTTATCTGTGGAAAGAACCTACTTTCAAACCTTATTGTTCTACCTCTAGTAGAGTTTGATGTTATCTTGGGTATGGATTGGCTCTCTATTTACCATGCTAAGATTGACTGTAGAGCTAAAGAAGTTTCTTTTCAGAAAGAATTTCAGTTTGTGTACAAGAATGAACCCTTACTGTTGATAACTTATCAAGAGGCCAAGAAACTTGGAAAATATGGAAATGAATGTTACCTTGAACACATCGTTGAAATTAAAGTAACTGTTAAGATTAATGATGTGCCAGTGGTAAATGTGTATCCTGATGTTTTTCCTGATGAGTTGCCTGGAATAATACCATATCGGTAAGTTGATTTTATTGTTGACTTAGTTCCTGATGCTAAGCCAATTTCAAAACCCCCTTATCGAATGGCTCAAATTGAACTTTTAGAGTTGAAGGAGCAATTGCATGATTTATTAGAGAAAGGTTTCATTCGACCTAGCACATCACCATGGGGTACTCCTATTTTATGTGTTAAAAAAAGGTGGTTCAATGAGACGTTGCATTGATTATAGAGCCTTGAATAACATCACTGTTAAGAAAAAATATCCTTTGCCTCATATCAATGATTTGTTTGATCAGCTCCAGGGAGCTCAATATTTTCAAAGAATGACATGAGATCGGGGTAACATCAGCTGAAGGTAAAGGAAGAAGATGTTCTAATGACCGCGTTCCATACAATATATGACCATATGAATTTGTAGTAATGCCTTTTGGGCTAACCAATGCACCTGCTGTATTCATGGACTTAATGAATAGAATTTTCCATGAGTTCTTGGATAAGTTTGTGGTGGTTTTCATTGATGATATTTTGGTGTTTTCTAAAAGTAAAGAGGATAATGAAAGACATTTAAGGGTTATCTTCCAAACCTAAAAAGAATTAAAATTTATGGAAAATTCAGCAAGTGTGAGTTTTGGTTGCCACAAATTTCTTTCCTTGGTCATATTGTTTCTAAAGAAGGGATAACTGTTAATCCTGCAAAATCAAAGGTTGTTGAAGAATGGCCAAGACCCACAAATGTAACTGAGATTCGTAGCTTCCTTGGTTTGGCAGGATATTACCAATTGTTTGTTAGAAATTTTTCATGGTTATCTAGTCCAATGACTAAGCTAACTCAGAAGGGTGTTAAGTTTATCTGGACATAAGAATGTGATGATTGTTTTCAGGAATTGAAAAGATGATTGGTGAATGCTCCAGTTTTGGAACTACCATCAAGGAATGGTGAGTATGTTATATACAGTGATGCTTTATTGAAAGGACTTGGGTGAGTCCTAATTCAGAATGATCAAGTAATTTCTTATGCTTCATGGTAGTGGAAAACTCATGAGGTAAAGTACCCTACACGTGATTTGGAATTAGCTGCTGTTGTTTTCGCGTTAAAAATTTGGAGACATCATTTGTATTATAACGACCCATACTTTACATACATTGTCAATACTTCAAAATTGAAGCACACATATTACAACATATGACAAAACCACAAAGGACCGTATAGGTATAGTGTCTTTAGAAACTGGGAAACATAAACAACTGGTTCATAAATCTTCTACAGTGTCTCCCATTTATTTCATCATATCTAGGGTCCCTTTTAGCATATTCTACTTAATATCCATCTTCCTGACCTGGGGAAAAGAAAACTTAAAAGGGTGAGCTCAAATTCTCAGCAAGGGAAAATAAAGGAAATAAAAATCATATCATATCTTTTTGAAAATCATAACCTGCAAAAGAGATCATAAAATCTTAACATGGAATAAATCATAGAAGTGAAAATGAGATCCCCATAATCATAACATGAAACTTGAAACTTTGTGGCATGAACACATAATCATGGAAAATCATTTCATGTTAGTCATGACTCATTGCCAAGACTATCTTAGTGGACAAAGTCCCTTTCTGAACCGAGTCACCCTCGTTCCAGTACTGTTTCACTGAAATGGTATAACCTACCATTCCAGCCATGTCTATCTCATTAGATATAAAACATTTACCCAATGCATTGGAGGGAGATATAGGTCCCACCCATCTTATAATGAACCCTTTCTTATATGTGCCACATAATCATAAACCATACATCATAGTGTAATCCACGTAATAAAAATGGATTCTTAAGCAACATGACATCATAAAACAATTCATATAAGATAAAGGAATTCATAAAAATGTTTCCATCACAACATAATCAAATCCATGTAACAATAGGGATAAAAACAGAACCATTTTATTGTCTTAGATGGAAAATAATTTTGATAAAATACTTGAACTCCATTCTTGAGGAAAATATCCTTTCTACTTCAAAAACATTTTTCCTATCATAACATGTCATACGACTTTAAAATAAAAGAAGTTGATTAAAAATAAACTTGAAAACGTGTAAAGGAAGCTTCTTGGAAATAATGTTTTAAAAATCCATTCATGTCGTATAAGATAAAAAAACATTCTTCGTACTTTTGTCGGAAAAGTCAAAAAGTACCTCGTACGAAAAACGACAAAAGATTCCTTTCATTTATTTTACTAAAAACTCACCGAAGGGTAAAAATGGATTTAAACAATTGTCGGTGGATGGAAATAATATTACATATTTATGAAACATGGATGTGGATGATAAAATACACCCCAATAAATACTTACGAATAAACAATCTCGGATAAAAATGAGATTGTGATATTTCCCTTACCTTAGGTCTGATTTGCTTTGTACATGTCCGAAGCTCCTGTATAATGGTTTAAATAATGTTATTGACTTATTCCAGAATCATACATATTGATATTATATCATATATGGTCATATTCTTAGCTTCTTGTTAGTAATATTTCATTGTTACTTGTTACTCGGGTCTTTATTGCCTTTTGTTCTTATGCGTGTTTTGCCAAATACATTCTTATTATTCTTTTAAGGTTATAGATACCTTATATCCAGAATGGTATTAGTGTAACATATATCATATTTATTCATTCAATTCATTTATATAATTACTATGTAATGATGATCATGTAGAACGAGTCGCATCACATCGTGGAGACGGTATTCCGTACGTACGCACGAGTGATGATATCGCTCCTATGATCGTGGAACTATATTGGAGTATATATATATTATTTCAGTATCAATATTACTTTATAATAATCATAAATAGTTACTCATTACACCATTATACCCATCCTTGTAAAGTGATGGTGGAAAAATAGATTACACCACGGCGTGGAGACGGTATTCCGTACGTACGCACGCGCGGTGATTTCATTTTTCCGTGGGATGGATAGAAGGTGGATTAGGGTTGTTTCATATTTATAATAACATATCAGTATGTAAGTAATACTTATGTTATAAATTTATCATGAAAAAACTAATGAAGAAGAAGTTGAAGAAGAAAGAAATTGAAAAGATCGGTAATGGATATTACCTCTTCTTTGGACCGCCTCTTTGAATCCTCCACTTAGGGAACTAAGATTGGTCTTTGAAGAAGACCAGGACCTATAGGATTATTCTAGGGAAGTGGAGAGGAGAACATGGCAGGGGTTGGCCGAGCTTGAGTGCTCAAATTGGTGTGATGAGGAGGGGGAGGAGGTGCCATTTTATAAGGGAGGAGAGGGGCACCTTAGGAATATATCAAAATATTATTTTATATTAAAGTCAAAATCAATTTATAATGGTTCCAAAGGGTCTTATTTAGAAGCTAAAGTGGGGATGGGTCGAAATCATATCAACCAATAGGATTTAGACAAGTTTAGGGTATTATTTTAACCTTATCAATTAGATTTAACTCTAAGTTAAATAATTTAACTTTTACCGTGTCTTTTTGTTTTCTTTCACTATATGGTTAATACACTTACTATAACATGCCAAAAGAACCCCAAATTGTTTATTATTAATATATATATACTTATCTAAGTCCTTTGGCCGAACCTTAGATTTTTAGGAAAAAAATAACAATTAATAATATAATATTTGATTTAAAAACTATTTTGTGTCAATTTTGACACTATTTGATATATGATTTTTGTGAAAGTCATAACAGAATTATATGTTCGAACCAAGTTGATTAAATCAACATTAATATATCATAGTAACCTATAAAATTAGTGGAATTAATAAAAAGTCTCAAATTACATTTATTTTGGTGTTTATAACATGAATCATGTCAATATTTCATTAATAAGATAATTACTACATCATCATTGTGTCATAAATAAATTAAATTATTTAACTTCTAAAAATTACAAATAAAATACCATTATGTAGGAAATCTTTTTATATTTCTAATGATTTTTTATAGTCGAATTTATCTTATGTATAACCCCATATTAAAAATGATTTACTTATTAAACTTTGATTTTAACTATTTTAACCCTTCTTTAAATAAATAAATAATAAATGTCCTAATCTAATCCAAGTGGGCCTAAATGGTCATATTTTTATTCCAAAGTTTGTTTTTGGTCGAATTACACTTGAACAATAGAATTAGGACATGTGTTAGGGTAATATTAATATCATATTTACCCTTAGTTACCCTATTTACTATTAACCGCGGTAAAAAAAGTAAAATGTTACTATTCACCAAAAAATTATTTTTATCTCATTGAACCACATTTTACTTACTGATATCAACCGTGTCTATCGGATTTTTGAAACTCTATTCACAGAAGCGGTAAAATTATGTTTTATGCAAAATTCAGTTTTTAACCTACCACTTAGTGGTTTTACTATTCATAAAAAATTGAAAGTTTTCAGAAAAATACCAAAATTTCACCCTAGGCTAATTTTGATATTCTAAGTCCAAAAATGAAGTCCATTTTGAAAAATAAAATTTATAAAATTTCAAAAAGTGGTTATTACTATTCATAACGGCTAGTTTTAATAGCATATTATTGTTTAGTGAAACTCGGTATTGCATACGACGCAAGCTATCGAGGAAGGTCGCGATTGCATGTAAAGTAAGCCAAGAAAGTGTGTAGTGAAATATTCCTTTGATGATATATAAAAATAAAATATTACTCATAAAAATCTCGGGTGTTACATTCTACCCCCCTTAAAAATAATTTCGCCCTCGAAATTCGTCACTTTGTAACAAACAGATGAGGATACTTCTCTCTCATCATATCCTCAAGGTCCCATGTAGCTTCTTCTAATTTGTGGTTCCTCCATAAAACTTTCACCAAGCGAGTGGTCTTGTTTCGTATGACTTTTTCGCTACGATCCAGAATCTCTATCGGTTGTTCTTCATAAGAAAGATCTTGCTCCAGCGGTACAACTTCTGAGCTGAGTACATGTGAAGGATCTGGTATGTACTTTCTCAGGAGAGATACATGGAACACATCGTGAACTTGAGAGAGATTCGGTGGAAGCGCCAATCGGTAAGCTACCTTTCCAACACGATCCAGTATTTCGAAAGGACCGATATATCTAGGGCTCAACTTCCGCTTCTTTCCAAATCTCATAACCCTCTTGCAGGGAGATATTCGTAAGAACACTTTATCGCCCACTTCAAACTCTAGGTCTTTTCTTCAGTTGTCGGCATAACTTTTCTGTCGACTCTGAGCTGCTCTTATGTGTTGTTGAATAGATCTGACCCGTTCTGCCATTTCATCAATGAGATCGGGTCCTAATAGCTTTCTTTCCCCAACTTCATCCCAGCAAGTTGGAGTCCTGCATTTCTTTCCATAGAGAGCTTCATAAAGAGCCATCTGAATACTGGAGTGAAATCTATTATTATAAGAAAATTCCACCAAAGGTAGGTGTTGATCCCAACCTCCTTTGGAATCCATAGAGCAAGCTCTCAACATATCTTCTAGGGTTTGAATTGTTCTTTCAGACTGACCGTCTGTCTGGGGATGATAAGCAGTGCTGAAACTCAACTCGGTATCCAGAGTATGCTGAAGACTTCGCCAGAACTTCGAGGTAAATCTCGGATCCCGCTCAGATATAATATAAAGTGGTACTCCATGTAATCTTACCACTTCCTTTACATATATCCCGGCAAGCTGATCTAGAGAGAAATCCTCTATAATAGCAATGAAGTGTGCAGACTTTGTAAGGCGATCAACTATGACCCAGATAGCATTATTGCCTTTGGATGTTTTAGGAAGTCCTATGACAAAGTCCATAGTGATGTTTTCTCATTTCCATTCGGGTATGGGTAATGGTTGTAACATCCCCTTAGACTTTTGTCTCTCATCTTTAACTTTTTGACAAACCAAGCATCGAGAGACATATTCAGCAACATCTCTTTTCATGCCATCCCACCAGAAGTACTCTTTCAGGTCACTATACATCTTCGTGCTTCCAGGATGAATAGAGAATGATGAACTATGAGCTTCATCCAGCAGCTCCTTCTTTAATTCGGGGATGGGAGGAACACAAACCCGAATCCTGAACTTTATTATCCCATCACAATCAAGGTTGAATTCAGGATCATTTCTCACCTTCTTTTGTAACTCGTCATCTTCTTTCTGTGCCTCTTTAATCTTCACATGTATAGATGGTTGAACATTCATTTGAGAAAGATAAGATTTTTCCCCTTCCATTATAATTCCAAGATCCATCCTTTGTAAATCCATAAATATTGGATCTTTTGTGATCCTCATCATGGATAAACTAGCATGGTCTTGTCGACTAAATGCATCTGCCACCTTGTTTGCTTTCCCAGGGTGGTAATGGATTGAGCAGTCATAATCCTTAATCAGCTCCAACCATCTTCTTCGGCGCATATTCAGCTCCTTTTGTGTGAAAATATACTTTAAACTTTTATGATCAGTATAAATATCACACCTTTCACCATAAAGGTAATGCCTCCAAATCTTTAATGCAAAGATTACCGCAGCCAACTCCAAATCATGTGTTGGGTAATTTTGCTCATGGATTTTCAACTGTCGTGAGGCATAAGCTATCACCATATCATTTTGCATAAGAACACACCCCAATCCCTTCTTGGATGCATCACTGTAGATCACAAACCTTTCTCCACTACAAGGCAGTGTGAGCACAGGTGCACTGGATAACCTTCTTTTCAACTCCTTGAAATTCTTTTCACATTCCTATGTCCAGACAAACTTAACTCCTTTTCGAGTCAACTTGGTGAGTGGATTAGATAATCGTGAAAAATCTTTTACAAAACGTCGATAATATCCAGCAAAACCAAGAAAACTTCGAATCT
Source organism: Viscum album (assembly GCA_963277665.1). Lineage (NCBI taxonomy): Eukaryota > Viridiplantae > Streptophyta > Magnoliopsida > Santalales > Viscaceae > Viscum > Viscum album. The sequence continues at coordinate 481,942,007 of OY728153.1, read as the reverse complement.
CAGTTACTATTGTTGGTCTCGACCATCTTTTGATAACCTCTATTTTTGTTGGATCCACAGATATCCCCTCTTTTGAGATTATGTGACCCATAAATGTAACTTTTTGAAGCCAAAATTCACACTTGGTAAATTTGGCATAAAGCTTCTCCTTTCTCAGGGTCTTCAATATAATTCTCATGTGATCTTCATGCTCTTCCTTGCTCTTTGAATAGACAAGAATATCGTCTATAAAGACTACCACAAATTGATCAAGATAGTCTCTAAAGACTCTATTCATTAGATCCATGAAGATAGCAGGGGCATTAGTAAGACCAAATGGCATCACTATAAATTCATAATGTCCATACCTTGTATGGAAAGCCGTCTTTGGTATATCCTCCCTTTTGACCCTTAATTGTTGATACCCTGAACGAAGATCAATCTTGGAAAAGTATTGAGCTCCGCGTAGTTGGTCAAATAAGTCATCAATGCGTGGGAGAGGATATTTGTTCTTGATAGTGATCTTGTTAAGTTCTCGATAATCAATGCAGAGTCTCATTGATCCATCTTTCTTCTTAACAAATAGAACAGGTGCTCCCCATGGTGACGCACTAGGGCGTATGAATCCCTTATCAAGATTCTCTTGGAGTTGCTTCTTCAATTCCTGCAACTCAATTGGGGCCATTCTATAAGGTGTCTTTGAAATAGGCAATGCACCCGGTATGAGTTCTATTGAAAACTCAACTTCACGATTTGGTGGAGGACCCGGTAATTCCTCCGGAAAGACATCATCAAACTCCCGTACAATGGGCATATTCTTAATCGTGATTTTATCACCGACCATTTGAGATAAATAACCTTCATTTAGTGGAATCAAGACCCATAATATGGAAGGAATTTCCACTGGAAGGTTATGTTCATCCTCACATTGATATGCGATCGTAGATTGATCTGGAATATGAAATGTGACTTCCCTTATTTGGCAATTGATATGAGCTCCATGTAGAGAAAGCCAATCCATGCCAAGAATCACATCAAATTCCACTAAAGGAAGGATCACAAGATTTGCAGGAAGCACTTTCCCACAAACTTCGATCGGAGAAGAATTATAAACTTTTGATGCGACTGTTGTGCCATTAGGTGTTGTCACAACTAACTCAAAATCTAATTGTTGAGGTAATACGGTGATACCCTTAGAAAATTATTTAGAAATAAAAGAGTGGGTGGATCCAGAATCAAATAAAACATTTTCTACTTTAGAGTGGATGGTATGTGTACCTTTCACCACTTCGTTATCGTACTCCACATTGCTGATAGAAATTGCATGTGACTTTCCTTTGTCATTAGCCTTATGATTTTGTTGACGTCGACCATCATCATCAACCCTTGGATTTGGGCATTGATTGGCATAATTCCCCATCTCCTTGCACTTGAAACATTGAAGTGTAGTAGGTTCATTCTGTGTATACCTTCCTTTGTTTGCATCATTAGACATCTTCTTCGCATTATCGCGGCATTCAAATGCCCGATGACCTTCCTTTCCACATTCAAAACATTTACTTGTCCCTTTAAGACAACTCCCTCCATGTTTCTTTCCAAACGTTGAGCATAAGGGAAAGTTCATCTTCTTTTCAGTGTGCTCTTTAGATTTTCCTTTGAATTCCATCTTCCTCTTCTTATCAAACCCATGTGACTCATGGGTTACTCCAATCTCCATCTCGACTTTGAGAGCACATCGAACGATTTCCTCGTAGCTATTGAAGTCCCTTATGGCTAACGCCCTTCGAAGACTTGGTTTTAAGCCACTAAAGAATCGATCGATATTACTCTCCGGTTGGATAATAATACCAGATGCGTACCTTTCAAGTCTTGTAAAATTTGCTTCATAGGTACCAACAGATTCATCATCCCTTTGCTTCAGTTCAAGGAACTCTTTATCCATCTTTGTTCGGAGAATACGAGGGAAGTACTTATTGAAAAATAAGTTCTTGAACTCGTCCCATTCCATAGACTCAATTTCATCCCTTTGCCTCATATTCTTAATAAGATTCTACAATTGATCAGCATCTCCTTCCAAACGATACACTACGAGGATGAATTTATCATTCTCAGAACATTGAAGAACTGAAAATATCTTTTTAGTAGTACTAATCCATTGTTCAGAAACTAATGGATCAGTAGACCCGCTGAAAGAAGGTGGACGCTGCCTCATGAAGGATTCAACAGAATGTTGCTCCTTCCTTTGCTCGTTTGGAAGTCCTGCATGATTCATAGCTTGAGAAAGTTGTGTCAGCATGGCTATAAGATTTTTCATTCCAGCTCCCATATCGTTTGGTTGCTCAGGGGGACAATCATTGCATTGCCCATCGCATTCTGCATTAACACGGTTCCTTCGGGTTCCAGCCATTGACTAAAACCAAGAAGAATAGTGTGAGCAACACTAATTATAATAGGAAAACCACATAATTCAAGAATAAAATTTTCATGCTTAAGGTCTTATCCAAGGTTATTCAAGGCCATTTCTAAAACACTAAGATTGTGTTATATGCTTAGACTTATCCTTAAGGTTCTTACTAAGGCTTTCACATCCTAGTTTCCAAAGTTTGACTATACCTTTCCTCTGATACCAACTATAACGACCCATACTTTACATACATTGTTAATACTTCAAAATTGAAGCACACTTATTACAACATATGACAAAACCACAAAGGACCGTATAAGTATGGTGTCTTTAGAAACTGGGAATCATAAACAACTGGTTCATAAATCTTCTATAGTGTCTCCCATTTATTTCATCATATCTAGGGACCCTTTTAGCATATTCTACTTAATATCCATCTTCCTGACCTGGGGAAAAGAAAACATAAAAGGGTGAGCTCAAATGCTCAGCAAGGGCAAATAAAGGAAATAAAAATCATATCATATCTTTTAGAAAATCATAACCTGCAAAAGAGATCATAAAATCATAACATGGAATAAATCATAGAAGTGAAAATGAGATCCCCATAATCATAACATGAAACTTGAAACTTTGTGGCATGCACACATAATCATGGAAAATCATTTCTTGTTAGTCATGACTCATTGCAAAAACTATCTTAGTGGACAAAGTCCCTTTCTGAACCGAGTCACCCTCGTTCCAGTCCTGTTTCACTGAACCGGTATAACCTACCGTTCCAGCCATGTCTATCTCATGAGATATAAAACCTTTACCCAATGCATTGGAGGGAGATATAGGTCCCACCCATCTTATAATGAATCCTTTCTTATGTGTGCCACATAATCATAGACCATACATCATTGCGTAATCCACGTAATTAAAATGTGATTCTTAAACAACATGACATCATAAAACAATTCATATAAGATAAAGGAATTCACAAAAATGTTTCCATCACAACATAATCAAATCCATGTAATAATAGGGATAAAAACAGAACCCTTTTATTGTCTTATATGGAAAATAATTTTGATAAAATACTTGAACTCCATTCTTGAGGAAAATATCCTTTCTACTTCAAAAACATTTTTCCTTTCATAACATGTCATACGACTTTGAAGTAAAAGAAGTTGATTAAAAATAAACTTGAAAACTTGTATAGGAAGCTTCTTGGAAATAATGTTTTAAAAATCCATTAATGCCGTATAAGTTAAAAAAACATTCTTCGTACTTTTGTCGGAAAAGTCAAAAAGTACCTCGTACGAAAAACGACAAAAGATTCCTTTCATTTCTTTTACTAAAAACTCACCGAAGGGTAAAAATGCATTTAAACAATTGTAGGTGGATGGAAATAATCTTACATATTTATGAAACATGGATGTGGATGATAAAATACACCCCAGTAAATACTTACGAATAAACAATCTCGGATAAAAATGAGATTGTGATATTTCCCTTACCTTATGTCTGATTTTCTTTGTACGTGTCCGAAGCTCCTGTATAATGGTTTAAATAAAGTTATTTACTTATTCCAGAATCATACATATTGATATGATATCATATATGGTCATATTCTTAGCTTCTTGTTAGTAATATTTCATTGTTACTTGTTACTCGGGTCTTTATTGCCTTTTGTTCTTATGCGTGTTTTTCCGAATATATTATTATTCTTCTTTTAAGGTTATAGATAACTTATATCCAGAATGGTATTAGTGTAACATATATCATATTTATTCATTCAATTCATTTATATAATTATTATGTAATGATGATCATGTAGAACGAGTCGCATCACATCGTGGAGACGGTATTCCGTACGTACGCACGAGTGATGATATCGTTCCTATGATCGTGGAACTATATTGGAGTATATATATATTATTTCAGTATCAATATTACTTTATAATAATCATAAATAGTTACTCATTACACCATTATACCCATCCTTGTAAAGTGATGGTGGAAAAATAGATTACACCACGGCGTGGAGACGGTATTCCGTACGTACGCACGCGCGGTGATTTCATTTTTCCGTGGGATGGATAGAAGGTGGATTAGGGTTGTTTCATATTTATAATAACATATCAGTATGTAAGTAATACTTATGTTATTAATTTATCATGAAAAAACTAATGAAGAAGAAGTTGAAGAAGAAAGAAATTGAAAAGATCGGTAATGGATATTACCTCTTCTTTGGAACGCCTCTTTGAATCCTCCACTTAGGGAACTAAGATTGGTCTTTGAAGAAGACCAGGACCTCTAGGATTATTCTAGGGAAGTGGAGAGGAGAAAATGGCAGGGGTTGGCCGAGCTTGAGTGCTCAAATTGGTGTGAGTAGGAGGGGGAGGAGGTGCACTTTTATAAGGGAGGAGAGGGGCACCTTAGGAATATCTCAAAATATTATTTTATATTAAAGTCAAAATCGGTTTATAATGGTTCCAAAGGGTCTTATTTCGAAGATAAAGTGGGGATGGGTCGAAATCCTATCATCCAATAGAATCTAGACACGTTTAGGGTATTATTTTAACCTTATCAATTAGATTTAACTCTAAGTTAAATAATTTAACTTTTACCGTGTCTTTTTGTTTTCTTTCACTATATGGTTAATACACTTACTATAACATGCCAAAAGAACCCCAAATTGTTGATTATTAATATATATATATCCTTATCTAAGTCATTTGGCCGAACCTTAGATTTTTAGGAATAAAATAACAATTAATAATATAATATTTGATTTAAAAACTATTTTGTGTCAATTTTGACACTATTTGATATATGATTTTTGTGAAAGTCATAACAGAATTATATGTTCAAACCAAGTTGATTAAATCAACATCAATATATCATAGTAACCTAGAAAATTAGTGTAATTCATAAAAAGTCTCAAATTACATTTATTTTGGTGTTTATAACATCAATTATGTCAATATTTCATTAATAAGATAATTACTGCATCATCATTGTGTCATAAATAAATTAAATTATTTAATGTCTAAAAATTACAAATAAAATACCATTATGTAGGAAACCTTTTTAGATTTCTAATGAATATTTATAGTATAATTTATCTTATGTATAACCCCATATTAAAAATGATTTACTTATTAAACTTTGATTTTAACTATTTTAACCCTTCTTTAAATAAATTAATAATAAATGTCCTAATCTAATCCATGTGGGCCTAAATGGTCATATTGTTATTCCTAAGTTTGTTTTTGGTCGAATTACACTTGTCCAATAGAATTAGGACATGTGTTAGGGTAATATTAATATCATATTTACCCTTAGTTACCCTATTTACTATTAACCGCGGTAAAAAAAGTAAAAAGTTACTATTCACCAAAAAAAATTATTTTTATCTCATTGAACCACATTTTACTTACTGATATCAACCGTGTTTGTCGGATTTTTGAAATTCTATTCACAGAAGCGGTAAAATTAAGTTTTATGCAAAATTCAGTTTTTAACCTACCACTTAGTGGTTTCACTATTCATCAAAAATTGAAAGTTTTCAGAAAATTACCAAAATTTCACCTTAGGCTAATTTCGATATTCTGAGTCCAAAAATGAAGTCCATTTTGAAAAATAAAATTTATAAAATTTCAAAAAGTGGTTATTACTATTCATAATGGCTAGTTTTAATAGCATATTGTTGTTTAGTGAAACTCGGTATTGCGTACGACGCAAGCTATCGAGGAAGGTCGCGATTGCGTGTAAAGTAAGCCAAGAAAGTGTGTAGTGAAAGATTCCTTTGATGATATATAAAAACAAAATATTACTCATAAAAATTTCGGGTGTTACATGTATGGAGTAAAGTGTGAGATATATACTGATCAAAAATGTTTGAAGTATATATTCACTCAGAAAGAGTTAAACACGAGATAGAGGAGATGGCTGGAATTAATCAAGGATTATGATTGTACAATTCATTACCATCCGACAAAAGAAAATAAAGTGGATGATGCTTTGATTCGAAAAATTAATGCTTAATTAGAAATGTTGCGTTTGGAACGTGATCCATTGGTTGAGGATTTGATGAACTTTGGCATAGAAGATGTTGGTGCAGGGTGTTCTTCTGTTTAGTTTCAGGTATCAGTGAGATCATCACTATATGATAGAATCAAGCAAGCACAGAAGAAGGACATTGAGTTGCAGAAAAAGGTAGAGCTAGTTCAGAAAGGTAAGTTGCCAGAATTCAACATTGATAATGATTGCATTTTGTGATTTGGGAGGAGATTGTGTGTGCCTTGTGATTTACAGTTGAAGAGAGAGTTGTTATGTAAAGCTCATAGTTCTCCGTTTTCAGTTCATCCTGGAAATACTAAGATGTACAGAGATCTGTGGGAGTATTACTGGTGGGATGGAATGAAAAGAGATAATGCGGATTTTACTGTGATGTGTTTGACATGTCCACAGGTTAAAGAAGAGCGGTAGATACCGAAAGAGATACTTTAGCCTTTACCAGTTCTTGAGTGGAAATGAGAGAATATATCCATGGACTTTTTTGTAGGATTACCGAAGACATCCCGAGGAAATAATGCAATATGGGTTATTGTTGATTGCTTGACTAAATCCGCTCATTTCCTTTCTATACAAGATACCTTTTCTCTAGATCAACTTTCCCGTTTGAATCTTAAAGAGATCATCGAGTTACATGGAGTTCCCCTCTCCATTGTATCTAATCGTGATCCCAGGTTCACTTCTAACTTTGGGAAAGGCCTTCAGAAGTCGTTGGGTACTGAATTAAATTTTAGTACAACTTTTCATCCTCAATCAGATTGGCAGTCCGAACAAACAATTCATACATTGGAGGATATGATACGTTTTTTCCCTATGGATTATCAGGGAAGTTGGGACCAACATATTTCTTTGGTTGAATTTTCATATAATTACAGTTTTCATTCCAGTATACAGATGGCACCATTTCAGGAATTATATGGGATGTGGTGTCGAACACCTGCTTTCTAGGATGAAGTGGGTGAAAGGAAGTTGATGGGACCATAATTGGTAGAAGAGATGGCAGAAAAAGTTCAGCTTATTCAGAAGTACATGAGAACAGCTCATAGCAGGCAGAAGAGTTATGCGGATAACCGGAGGAAGGATCTATCTTTCTCGGTAGGTGATCATGTTTTTCTCAAGGTTTCTCCTTGGAAAAGTGTGGTGAGATTTGGTAAGAAAGGAAAGCTGAGTCCAAGGTTTATTGGACCATATGAAATTCTAGAGACAGTTGGATCAGTTTTATACCGGGTGGCTTTACCTCCGAGTTTATCTGAGGTACACAACATTTTTCACGTTTCGATGTTGAGAAATTATATGGCAGATCAATCTCATGTTTTGAATCCAGAGGTAGTTCAGCTGGAAGAGAACCTATCATATGAGGAACAACCGGTCCAGATTCTTGACCACAGGGAATAAGTGTTACGGAATAACGTGATTAATCTGGTAAAGGTTTTGTGGAAAAACCACATGATGGACGCGGCAACATGGGAATCTGATAATGCAATGAGGGATAAGTACCCCCATTTATTCGATAAGAAAATAAATTGCGGGGATGCAATTTTATAAAGTGGGAAGGATGTAACATCCCAAGTATTTAATGAGTAATAGATATTTTTATCTATTTCTATTAATGAATTAGATTGTGTTTTAGAGGCTTAAAATGAAAATAAATCCAATCTTAAGCATGAAATACACTAATATTTTTAAAAGATTGTTTTACTGCATTTTGATGGAAAACAATTTTTAAATCTATCTTTTGACAATTTTATAAGCTATGTTTGTCAAAATAAAATTATTATTTATGATTGGAACATCAAAATTTACTTTTTGTGAATTTTTGGTATTTTTAAGACAATGTTCATTTTTTAATGAATAGTGAAAAATACTGCATTTTACATCAAAACTGCTTTTTAATCTAATTTATTTATATCATTAAATTATTTTTTGAATTGGTTTTGAATTGAAATTAGAATATATTTTTACCATTTAATCCAATGGTGGTCATTGGAATCAATTTCACTTTGAAATTGGACTTAAACTGGTGTCAATCTTTTGATACTTATTGTTTCATAAAAACACGCTATTTGTCACGACAGTGGGAATTTATTATTAAAGTAATTAATGTGACTAATATGTTTTTAATTTTGAAAAATAGACTTCATTTTTGAATTCGGAATATTATATATAGCTTAGGGTGAATTTTTGGTATTTTTCTGAAAAACTTTAATTTTTTATGAATAGTGAAACCACTAAGTGGTACTTATAAAAACTGATTTTTCATTTAATTGAAATATTACCACTTCTGTGTTTTTAATTTAAAAAAATCAGACATACATGGTTTTCATTAAGATGTAAAATGTGGTTCAATGAGATTAAAATAATTTTTTGGTGAATAGTAACTCTTAAGTTCTTAATCACGATTAGAGGTAATTATTGTAGTTAAAGGTAAAAATAATTCTTTAATAAAATGGGATGAGCTTGACACATGTCCTACCCTCATTGGATGTGTCATGGCCGACCAATACAATCCATGGGTAAACTTGGGGACCCCATGGATCCACTTTGTTTGGGAAATGACATAAATAACTATTTATTTAATGTAAATGTAATAATGACACAAACATCAGATGTTTTACTAAAACAATTTTTACATGGGGTTATAAAGATCAGATTTTTGATTATAAATATCCATTGGAAAGATAAAACGATTTCCTACATCATAGTATTATTTTTAATAATTTTTAGACTTTAAATAAATTAAATTATTTATGACATCATGATGATGCAGCGATGACCTCATTATTTAACGATTTAAATAAAATGGAATGATAATGTAAAATCTAAGACCTACACATGGCCAAAACCTATTTGATGGGTGTATTCCTAACCCTTATCACTTTATCCTCGAAACACATCAATTTGGGACCTCTTAAATCCGAATAACATTTTAAAATAATGTAACATTTCTTTACTTTCTAAGAGTGCCCCTCCTCTCCTCTTATAAAAAGCCCCCAACTCTACCTCTTTACCCACACTCCCAAAGCCATTTTCTCAGCCAACCCCTGACCATTTTGGCTCTCCAGATCCCTCTCTTACTCCTTGAAGCCTCACTTTGGTCAGATGTCGTCCCAATGAAGCCTTTGACCTCAAATCTAAGAGCGTTACCCGATTTTAAGTTAATGTCTTCTTTTGAGTCCTTTTGTTTGATTTTTCTTCTCCAACCCCCTAAACTATTTTTATTATTTTCTTTTGTAACAACTCCAGTATCCTAAATATACTAGGATGTTGTTATAAAAACGATTCGAGATACACGTACACACACCTACATCTAACGGTTAAAGGACATACTGTTTCCGTGGATGGTGAATTTATGCCACCCGAAATGATGATTGTTCAACATTCTTTTAACACCTTCAAAGGTGGCCATTAAGATATCACTATATTTATATATGATATATAATATGTTTATATTTTCCTTAAGCTTCTGTATTATTCATTTTGGGCATACCTTTATGGTTTCCATTATGGGTAAACGCGATATCTTCATTCAAGGAAGTGCGGACTACCTCCCCCTCAAAGTGATTTGATTCTTTAAATACCATATGTGGGATGTATAAATGATGGAACTATGATATTATATTATATATTATACTATATTTTAATATACCTTTATATCATTATGATTCCATTTTATAAAATACGAAATAGAAATGAAAGTAGCGTTCATGCGTACGTACGGCTTACCGTCTCAATGAACGATGCATTTCATTTCTTACCTCTAAATGATTATGTAATATTATAAATGCATGTATATACGGGATATATATGATATATAAATCATGATTATAATTATGGATATAATGGATACATGAACAACTAGTAATTATAAAGGGTTTATTTTTTACTCAAGTACCAATGATCGTTAAAACGACCGTTATTAACATACATAATTACATAGTGTTAATTACATGGAAATAAGTGATATAAAAGGAATAATGAACTTGAAAAAGGTTCTTAAGAAAGTAGAAATTAACTCAATTTTATTATTCAGGACATTAAAGAATGATCAAGTCAAGTCAGACCCGAGGTATGGGACTTCGTCTCAATCTCCTTTCATTGAGGCATATTTTGTTTTATACACAACCTTCTTTTATACGGTGTATAAACCCCTTTGAATTTTACATTTATCCAAAATGAATCTCTTTTATACGAAGCGTTTTACTAAATGATAAAAGGGAATGTGTTTGTCGTATGTATGCGGCGGCAAATATTTCTCCTCCGCTGTGACCATTATTTGAGTTTCAGCTTCCTCTACAAGCCATACCTTTTTTTAAAAGAAAAATAAATACCATGTTTTACTTTTATTTTATTTTGGTATTGAAAATGGTTTTCATAATGTTTTTATATCAATGTGTATTACTGATATCTTGTGATTGAAAGGTGGAAATGTTATGTTTCCTTTATGCATGTTTTATGTGATATGATTATGTTGAGGTTCTTGAGCATTGTTATGAAGACGGGTGGTTCCGTGATAAACTAAGGGCGGGTGAGCCCGATATAGCTCTCCAATGCATTGGGTAACGTGAAGTAGTGTAACGTTAAGGTTTCTCCGAAGAGAATTAGGGAATATACTGTGATGGGTATTCCAAACGTAACCAAGAGGGTTACTCCCTACGTAAGAATGTTATGAATTCCTCAAGTTACCTTTTTGTCTTATGATTTCTATGATTTATTCATGATTTGATGAGTTATGTTAAGTTGCTTATGTTTTATGGGTAATGTATGATTTCATTATTATGTATATATGTACCCATGTTTCCTTTCCATATTTTTATATCCCTTATTGAGCTTTTTATGCTCATCCCATGTTTTTTGAAATGTTTTTCACAGGTCAAGGGAAAGGTACATGATATGATGATAGTGTCAAGGAAGTGTCAAGAAAGAATCCATGTTTAATTTTAAATATGATTCCATTTATGGGAAAGAAGAATACTATCTTTATGTAACCACTTTGTTTATATATGGAATGTAATGCAAGTTTTATGATCTAATTTTCTAAAACTCTAAACCTGAAATGATCCTCAATGTGTAATCTTGTAATAACTCAAGATTAAGTAAGGTTTAAGGCTGGGGCCTCATACAATCAATCTCTAAGTGGGAGATATTTCAGTGACCCTTATACATCCATTTATTGAACCACCACATTATTTTTCAAGGAATGGAATGTGGTTGTAGGTGTGAGGTTGGTGGCCAACCCCACTAACCACCCAGTGGCAGAGAAGGTGGACAGATGGAATTTCATATAAGAGGGGCTTTTCATTAATTGTTTAATCAGCATCACATCATAAACAAACACTAGCATCTCCCATTTGAGTGTTCTTAAATGTGTAGTAATTTTGTAGATTTATTACTCACATATCAAAGGGAGTTACTTGTGAGGGTTTTGTCCTTCTAATAGTGAGGTAATGTGTATCCACTTTTACTAATAGTGATATTTTAATTTACATATGGGGTTTTTACCCATGTCATTGGGGGTGGGGGGTTCCACATTATATATGATGTCATTTATTTATGAATTTCTTTCACTTTATTTTATCTCACAATTATAGCTACACCATTGGGGAAATAATTTTTGGTCCCAAATACATCAATAGAGGCAGCATGGAATCCCATTTATGGTGATCTCATTATTTTATGTATCCTACAACATTACCTTTATCTATTGTGGAATTAACTTCATGACTAGGTGGCATTATTACTAGCCTTAAATGACTTCTTCATCAAACAAAGTTAGCTCAAGATATATATTTTTTGGTGTTAGGTTCTTCTACTGTTGTTTATGAGGCACAAATCCAATTTCATCCACTTTTCTCCCATGCTCGAGTATTTGAATGATGATGGCATTCATCTTCCACAGTATGATGGTGCGTAGTCAAGGAACATGTGGCTTCGGTTACATTCATTGATCATCTTTTCCATCATTATTTCAATAAATATCTTCATCATCATCAGGTTAATCTCATCTGTAATCAATATTGTCAGCATCTCCATCTAGTTTTAGATATTTGATTTGATGTCATCTGCCTTGATTTAAAATTGGCATCTTCATAAACAATCATAGGTGTCATGAAATCACATCCATATTCTGATTTTTATTTGATGCGGGGGGGGGGGGGGGGTTAATTATTCAATGATGTAGGGTGTCAGATTTGGGATTGTGGTCGATTGAAGTAGAAGTATGTGGTTGATGTAGCCCATAGATGTCTTGTGGTTTAACATTTAGATGACATGTACCTACTAAAGGTGGATCTACTGATCGACTGTGAGAAGACCTTTGGAAAATTATTAAGTAGGATTTTGGTTGGTCTCTTCAACCTAATGAATGGGTGATGTCTGATCCTCTTTGAATGGGGGTAGGCATGTGGTTAATGAAGTGTAAGGCACAATAATCTCTGAATTTCTAATGAAATTGTAAAATCGATTGATATAATAGTCACCTATCGTCAATTGATTTTGTCCTTCAGATAATTTGGAACATAGAAACATATTCAGTTAGTCTTTGCACATGGTTTGTTTAGGATTTTGAAAATTTTGGTTTTGACCAACATATCATAGTATTATATATTTTTAGTCCAATGAATGAAATAAAAATCAATCTAGATCTGTATTTAATGACCTCATCAAATTAATATAAAATGATATAATATTATCAATTTATTTCAATTATTCACACATAAAACTCACATTACCATTTTTTAATTAAAATAAATTACATGTCATATTTTAATGCTTTAAACCAATTTAATCCCAAATCACAAAATGAATGTATGACTATAAAATTCCAAAATTAAACTAAAAACCATGTTTCAAGACATTGAAAATATAATTCCAAATTCAAAAAAAAATCAATTTATGGATTCCCATTAATTCAATATTAATTAAGAAAAAAAAATGATCCATTTAAAATTTTAATTTAGAAATTATCTTTAAAATTTAATAAAAAAATATATTCCAAAAAACATATAAAATATCTTTTCAAGGGGATTCAACATTAATCGAAAACATTTTCTAACAAATTTGATTGCATTAAAAAAATGAAATTTCAAATATCCACAAATTAATGTATGGGTTTTTGGAAGAAATTGAAAAATACACTAAAAACAATATAAAATAAATTTTTAATTGATGCCCAACATTTGAAAAGTTAACAAAATAAAATCAATTTCTCAAAAATTGAATTAATAAAGGGGTAAAATTCAATAGAATATTGAAAAATATTGAACATTTATGCTCATGTTTGAAACATTTTTTTATCAATCCTTATAAGAGAATGTATTATTTCAAAAAATAAACACAAACATATTCATTATGGTAGGAAAATGGTATCAACATAATTATTCCAGAATCAATCCACTAAAAAATGGTTGATGCTATTTTCATATGGTTAGAAACAACCATTAATCCATTCCCCATGTGATAATGATCTTTTACTTTAATCAATTCCATTTCTGTTATCAAATTTTGAAAATCAATAAAAATCTATGCCACACATCCGACATATAATATGAATGAAATATAATCAAAATGATTAATATCCTTAACATGTATACCATGATAACAATGTTTTTTGGTTTCTTATTAATTTATTTGAACATATGGAATACCATTATGTTTTCATATATATTTTGAATTTATATGAAATGGACTCCAATATAAAACATCTTATATTAAAATATAAAAGCATTAATTATGGGTTAATTTTAATGAGATTTTTTAAAAATTTATGGGATGAAGAAAATTTCATATATTACTATGAATGTAACTCCACATAAAGAAAAACCCAAAATTAAGATGTCAGGAAGAAAATAAACCTGAAAACAATGGGTCAAGCATCTATCAAAAGAAGTGAAACCAATAAACATCTGATCAAGGGGAAAAATACATATTAAGAGTAGAAGAATTGGGAAGAATATTTTTTTTCAAAATAGATCAAAAAATTCATGAAGAAATGAAGAACCCAATGAGAAGAACAAAAAAAATATAGAAAAAGGATGCAAGATCGATTAACGCGAGTAAGGGATTATATACCTTCGATATAAGGATCGATTTAGTCAAAATATTTGTTGGAGGTGACTATAGAAATCGGATTTCCTGAAGTCTTGAAATGCATGTGCATAAAGATCTCAGTTAGGGATATTTTAAAATAGGGGAAAAGGTTTTGTCAACATTAGTAAAAATCCCTAATTATATTCACATTTAATAGTGCAAAAATGGAGATCCTTGATATATGTGTCTTCGATCTGTTCCTCTTTATGGGTGATAAATCCAATAATTTATAGAAAAAACATTGATAAATACACATTTATCAGTGCAGTATATTTTGGCCGTGATAAAAGGCTATTGTATCGGTGTTTTTTACAATCACTAATAAATGTTTCTCCTATTAGTGCTTCATATAACATTGATAAACTATATTAGAATATATAATTTAAATTTAAATTTTAAAATTAAAAAAAACTACTAATTTTGTAAAAATAAAAAATAAAAAATACATTATAATAAAATGTATGAAATATTTAAAACAATTAAAAATATATTAAAAAGAAAAAAACCTTCTTGTTTATATTAAATGTATTAATAAATGTGATAATGTTATAATAAATGTATTAATATTATGATAAAAAAATAAATAATCTAAATTATGTAATACACAAACATATTTAAAAAATAATAAATTGTATTTATTATATATACTAAAAAATATTATAAATAAATAAATATTAAAATATAAATGATCAAATAATAAAAATTACATTTCAATTAAAAATATTTATAATAAAATACTAATGAAAAATTAATTGATAATAATAGTACAATGATTTAGATAATAAAATACTAAAATAAAATTGAATAAATATAAATTATGTAAATTATAAATAAATTAAAAATATTATATATTGATAAAGAAAAATGTATAACAAAATTTCAAAATTGAATAGATTAAATATTTTTTTAGTGGTTAGCATCTACGTCCCGTTTTTGAATTAAATGTACAAGATTATAGAGAAATAGAGGGATGGGGAGAGAAAAGGATTCACTGCCCTCATCAATTATATTCTCATTCGATGCCTTTTCCTAATTTTTATCTTGAGCTTGCATTCTTCATCCTAGAAGGCACTCCAATCAATTATTCAACCACATCCTCACCCACATACTCAAGTATAACACTATCTTAAACATTATGTAGTAGGGCTTCTAAGTCAAAACCATTTGAATCAGTATACTATGGATGTGAAGACTCTTTCTTAGTGTTCCAATATGCACGACCACCTGTTCTATCCTGGCCTTATGGATGAAATACACACTCCATCTCATGGATTTCTACAGTTTCCATTCCAGTTCATCTACTCATACTACAATTTCATTTTACATTGGGGTAAGCTCTTTAAAATGAGGTTCACCATCAATGTTTAAATTTCATGCGACTATCTCTTCCACAAAAAGAATAGCTACCTAAGGAGGTTCCACACCATCTTCAAATTAATCTTCTCACTCTGAATTACCATTAGGGATTTGATTCAATAATTTTTTAGGTATAATAATATCATCATCCATTATTTATCTCACATTACAAGTATTGCACACTCCTTATTCAACAATAGAAGTGATCTATTTATATCTCTATCAAAAACATGTTTAGAAATCATATTTCACCCCTCCACAAACTCCTCCTAGTGACAAGAGTGAAACTTATTTGATAGATGGAGGACTTAAAGGAATGATTAATAATATCTACTAAATGGAAATTCATATGTGGTGTGTCAAAATTAGCATAAACTCTATCTTATTTCACTCCATTTGGAAGCACCTGTAGATCATCAGTATATACAAGTTCAATGACACCCTTAAATTTATTCAGATTAGGTGATTCCTTCTATGCTAGGGAATCTTAAATACTAGTTTTTTTATGGCTATCCATTCCGAAACCCTCTACTTCAAAAACATTTTTCCCCTTTATGTGCTATTATCACTATCTTCTACTGTTTATAATGTATATTTGCTAACTCCATCAAAACATTCTCATCAATGGAATGTCCATCCATTAATGACTTGTCTATTGCCAAATAATCATTTGAGCATCCTAATTTAATGATACCTAAAAAAATTATCTTCCAATAGAGACATAATCATCTCTAAGAAGAATGTATTTTCACATTTTAGTCAAATAAATCAATAACCAATATGTTTGGAATCTTAATAGCCTTAGCTGTAGAAAAATAATTTTTCTATTTCTCTTAGAAAATCAAGCACCATCATTTGGGTGGCTTCCTACTTCCAATTGGATCATGATCAAAACAATACATAGAATTTTATACAATCTTATTTTCTACCAAATAATGATCAAAAATAGTTTCAACAAGAACATCCAAATATATTTATTTTGTATGGAAACAAGTTTATCACCATTTTTCTCTACCTAAGTGTTCATTCCATCCCACAATATCACCTTACCAACCTCCTCCTAGTAAAAAATATTGTTATACTTCATTTTTAAATTTTTCAAACTTGAAGCTTCGTCAAGGACTGTCCCTTATTAGTAACTACAAAAAATCATTTTGATACAATTCAACATTTCATGACCAATTACCATCCAATTCATACCGAAATGAGGGATTATTTCATATTCAATCCTATGATCCAATTCACTAACTTCAATTAATAGAAATACTATATGAACTAAAATAAGGCATAAATTTATTTCAACTAAAAACTAGGTTTAATCCCCAAATTTGGGCATTTCAGTTACTTTTTCCAATTTAATCAGCACCCCAATGGTAGTTTCATTGTTATAAAGAATCATGGGGTTCTATAATGCAATTAATGCCAAAAACCATAGCACATACCTAGAACGATGAGCAGCCAACATCCAGTGGGATGAAATCATTTTCTCATTCATGTACATGGAAGGATCCAAGTTCAATAGATATCCATCCAAAACCCTAGGCTCACATATTAGAATCCGTATAAAGAAAAAATAAATTGGAAATATCCATGTCCCTGTGAGATGAATAACATGTCAAAAAAGCCCCAAATAGTTGAGTTATTCTTAACCGGATTCCCAATCTTCCAATGTTCACACCCCTTGGAAAAATGAGCCGACCCATGATTGAGTTCTTCCAAGATACACAAAACTAGAAAAAGGACTATTGACATGTTTTAAAACCGTGGTAATAGGCCCCAAAACCATGGTGGTAGGCTACGACCACAGTTCTGGAAAACTATAGCCTCGATCACCAATGAATTAGGGCCTAGACTATTTCCACGGTTTCAACCTTGGCAATAGATTCTGATTTCCTTGGTGTTTAGAACTATGGAAATATGCCTAGAAATTTACCACCACTTTGGTTAACCTATGGCCACAGTTTAAACCAGGGATATATCCTTGTTAAACTATGGAAATATCCTGAAACAAAATTTTGGCCACCGAGTTTTAATCCATGAACCTCCCCTTTGTTAATAACTGATTCTTAACACAACACCGCAGAATAATTTGTGTATATATATATATAATGATATATATTAATATACATCATGTTAATGCCCTCAAAACCATGTCGGTAAGTCTTGCCACCTAATTTTGGTTATAAATATTCATCCCACAGAAGTGTGGGAACCCAATATCTATGTTTTTGGTAAAACATGGCTATTGGGATTCGAAAAAAGAGGCCTATAGCCACATTTTTTAGAACATTGGAAATAGGATACATAACTCTGGCCAATGTCCATAGAAAACTGGCCTATAACAACAGTTCTAAACCTGTGTCTACAGGACACAGAACTGTGAACCATGGTATAGGTTTATGGTAGTAGCCACTTTTTCTAGTTGTGACAAGTCATTATGAGATGGCCTTCGGATCAGTAAAAACATGCACAATATTTCCTTTTGGGCGCATAACAATGACTACCGAACCCTTGAGGAGGGAGAAGTGGTGGTGATCGCTATCCTCTCTTAAGGCAGACCCATCCCACATTCTACCACCATGATCTCTTTATATTGATTCGATACCCTCACACTGGTGAGATTAATGTCACATCTATGCAATTAAATAAGTCATCAAAGATGAAGCCATTCCGTAATCACCGTGGAAGACCAGACCAAGCTGCTATCCCAGATCCATCCTCCTCTTCTACAAAAATATTAAATGAATAAATATTAAAAATGAATAATTTACAATATTATTAAAAATAGAATTAAAAATGAATATAAAATGAAAAATGAAGTAATATAATTATGAATAAAATTTAATAATAATATGTTAATAGGTCTCACAAATATTAAATAATTATTAATTATATTAATTATATAAATGATTGAAATATTAAAAATGAATAAATTTCAACCTAACAATTAAAAATATTACATTTTTTTAAAAAAAAGAGATTTATAATAAAGAACTGATTATTAATTAATAAATACCAATTATATAAATATTTAAATTAAGATATATTACAATAAATTAATAATTAATAATTATATAAATTATTAACAAATAAAATATAATGAAAATAAATATTTAAAGTTGAATATATAACTCTCATAAATGAATATATTCCAAAAAATTTAAATGAATAAATATTAAAAATTAATAAATATTAAAATATAATAAATTAGAGGAAATATTACAATTGAGAAATATTACAAATGAATAAATAATTTCCATTATTTGTACTAATTCTTGTCCCTTCCCATCCACATTTCTCTCCATCATTCATTCTCATCTTAATTTGCAAACTGTTCAAGGCCTCCGTCAAAAAATGACACTCTCGAAAAATGATCTCCCTCTTAATTTCGCAAGATCGGTTTCATCTTGTTTCATCGACATCATCTTTCTTCTCCTCATCATCTTCCTCCTCTGCATCATATTTTTCCTTGACTCCCCATCTGCATCGGCCTCTATCTTGCTCCTCATCTACCTCGGCCTCTACCTCGGGCTCTACTCTCCCTCTACTAAAATACCATTCCACCCTCTTCCAATTATACCACTCCACCACCAAAACTCAGTTCTTATTAGAACCCCTATATCTTGGAGTTCCTGTCTCCTTTTCCCAAATACCCTATGCCCGTCATCTCCAACCTAGCCCCCTTAGCTCCCCGACTGAATACTCGTCTCCATGTCTCCCCATTTTCTTTTCCCTCTCTCCATATCCCTGCTGCCTCTATATCCTCTTCCTTTCATGAATTTGGGTTTTAAGAATGTTTATTCATTATGATGTTTTATTAGATATAGGAAACTACAAATAAAATCATTTCTCAAAAAAGACATTGGGCTCTCTTCGATTAGAGATGCGACCTTTGTCATTTATTTCATTCGGCATTATGAAATCGACTTGATTGAACTACATGCCAATATTCTCAAGGATTGGTAAACAATTTATTTGTTTTCTCTTCTTGAAGACCAATAATTTCTACACTGGTCTTCTACCATTTAATTTAGGATTACATTGCTTGATTACTCTGCTGCTATTTGTTATGATCAATTTAATGTATATGAATTTATATGAAACTATATTTTTGGATCTGAAATTTATCATTTGATATCAAAACTTTTATACCTACGTATGAATTTATTATTATTAGACTCATAGTTCTATCAAAAATTTTAGACAATGTATTTTCTGAAAATTATTTTTTTATGAAGGTGATAACCTTAATTTTACTAGGTTCCTATGAAAATCTCACATAATGGGCTACATCCTGAAATATAATATTTTATAGGACTAGTATTTGATATAAAACTACAATCTCATCAATTATTTTTATGTTTTTCATGCTTTATTTGGGATTTTTGTTGGATTAGATTACATGTTTTTTGTTTTAAAAATACACATTTTTTTATTATTTTGGATTTTTAGAGGTTCATATTTTTTAACTGGTACATATTTGTTTCAAATATTTCAAATAGGTCCATATTTTATTCAATATAGGTATACAGATTATGTACATTATTAGTGTCATATTTCCTTATTTGATTAGTATTGGAGAGTTACTGGAGGCAATGAAGATTTCTACATTTTTGTAGGTATGTGGTTCACATCATTTTCCCTCTTTGACACATCATTTATAATCCCGGAATGTATAAAATTAATTTGATTGGCTGGAAAAGGGAATCAATGAGAGGTACCATGTACATCTATGATTTACCTTTGCATTGTTCTGTTTTTTAGTGCTGATGGAATGGCGAGTTTGGTTATATTTAGAGGTTCATAGTTTTTTTATAGGTTCATATTTTTTTCCTAATTTGATCATTTTTTTCAACGATTTCCATATTCGATTAAAGATAGGCATTAAAATTCTATTTATGGTTACTATCCTATTTCCCACTTTTATGAGTATGTACAAAGTTATTGGAGTCAATGATGAATGATTATTTTATGTAGGTACATGGTTGAAATAATTTCCCTTTTTTAATCGTCATTTCCAAGCCATATATGTAGAACATTAATGTGGGTTTCTGGAAAAGGGAATCAATGATAGGTACCATTTATGTTTATAATTTCCCTTCGTGATGTTATGGTGCTTCGGGGATGTTGTAATAGGGATCTTTTATATGTTTATATTCATTAATATGTTCATATTTTTTCTAATTTTTTCATATTTTTTCTTTCATATAGGTCCATATTTTATTCCATACAGGTACACAGATGATTACTGTCATATTTCCCACTTTGATGAGTGTATGTGGAGTTACTAGAGTCAATGAAGAGTTATTCTTTTCTATAAGTATGTGTTTCATATCATTTTCCCTCTTTAAAATTTTCTTTCCATGTTATAAATGTGGAACAATATTGTGGCTCACTAAAAAATGGAATCGATGAGAGGCACCATGTACGTCTAATATTTTCCATTGTGTTACTCTCCATAAATGTTGTTTAATCTGGTTAGGTATTATTATCAATCTCAACTTCACTACAACAAGTATTCATTTCCAACATGCATTCATACATGAGTGATCATGGGAATTGTAACATTTTGAGTTGGGTTAGTGAATTCTTAGAACTTCAATGTGAAAAGGTACTACGAGATAGGCATACTTCTACCTCCAGATGAATCAGACAAGCAAGAAATTTCTTTCATTATGAATCTTGACAATGAGTTTAACAATGTTAATTTTCATGATTAAAAAGTTTTGTAAGTGATGATGGTAGATGAAGATATAGATTTATGATTATAGTTTGGAGGAAGTGATGAAAGTTGTAGAAGATTTAAATAAGAAAAAATATGGCTTAATTTCATTGAGGATCAAAACAGAGTAACTAGTAGTAACACAAAATTGAGGAATAAACAATAAAAATCCCACTTATAAATCCTCGTGATCTAGAAAATTTAACGGAAAATTATTAATATAGACTAATTTTAGAAACACATAATTAAATTTTTTATGTATATTATATTTTATGTTTTATATATCTGTTTAATGGGTTCATAGTTGGTTGCAATCAATAAATTTTAGATGAGCAGTGAAGGAGAATGGGAGAAAGAGCCCAGAAGTAATGATTGAGAGACAAAGAAAAGGAAAACTATATATTTTCATTGAGCCAATATCCCAATTATATAGATGTTTTAAAACATTTAAGGGTGAATATCACTTAGGGTAATCAATTATACATGGTTAATGACATCCTCAAGGGGTTGAGTCCTAGATTTTCATTTAGCGAGGAAGAACTAATGAAGGTAGAAGAACAAATTATGTATGCGGGATTTGATTTTTACCATTAGAATAGGATTATTTAATGATACTAATTAGATTTAAACATCTTAATTCATAGTAGTTTACTTCCCATCAAGTGTACAAATGATCACCATTGATTAATTCAACAAATTCTTGAATCAATTATCATTGGACATAGTAGCGACTGCATTGCCAAAACCTAGGACGAATTATTCATCCATTCATATCTTCTACCATATACATCACCATATAACCTCCGGTAAGTATATTTTTTACACCATATCACATGAAATATTTTCTTTTGTTCCAATCATCCCCCTGAAACAACAATAATGATTACGGTTATAAATAGATTATTTTTATCACATTCAAGTGAGGAACTTCTGTACCTATCAACCTATAAAGGTTGATACATATGTTAAAATATATTGTTGATGTGAGGTCATCCTATACACCACTTTATAGATTTGATGTCATTTCTTGATTTTCTTCAAAAAAATTCAAATCCAAAATTACTGATTCAATTTCACCATTAGTTTCGGTTATATACATGACCAATGAAGATTCGAAAACTACATGTTTATTAATACAATTATTAACATTTTCATATCCCATATCATAAATTTTGAATTAAAAAATTTTTCTTCAAAAAAAATATAGTATAATATTTTTTGATCACTAAATTTTTATTTGTTGTTCCAGTGTTGTGGATACATTAAACAAACATCAAAATTAGACATGTGATACATGAAAGTAAAAGAAAAAATTAATGAGAAACAAATTCAACGTATGTACTCTTACATGAATTAGTATGTGTCATTTTTTATAATGTAACAGTCATTTTGGATCTATAATGCCGATTTGGACATGTCTAGGGGTATGTGTGAGTAAATCTCACAACCTATAGGGATATGTAAGAGTAACTTACATATCCATGAGGGATCAAATACCAATACATTTGAGTCATTTTCATTATTATAGAGATATATAAAATACAACTTTTGTGAAATTTTGACGAAGATATTGAGTGATATTTATAAATTAAAAAATTAGAACCAATGATTATGACATTTTTGGAATTTAATCCATTATTTGAAGAAGTTATGACATGTTCATTGATTTTTAAAATCTAGGAGTGCCTATACAATTGAACATAATACATTATATGTTAGTGTCCCATTCCATAAATAAATGGGGGGAATCAGTATAAGAATACAAAATCGAACTATTAAACACACCATGGGGGAATGAAACCATTTAATGTATATAAACTATTATGAACCATAGCATGGATTTAGATTTCACAACCAGATTCAATCAGATGTATTTTTCAGGTGGGTTACATCCTAATAAATTTGATTATTTAGGAAAATTTCATATATTAAATTCGTAATTTGTATTAAATTCAAGGATTAATAAAAGAATAATTTTATTCATTTATCATGGGTGATGTTATAAAAAAATAAACTTGAGGGAAAATGGGAATATACCTCACATGTAGAAGAATATTACTACTCTAGAACTACAAGCACAAGGAAGTTTCCCTATAGGGAATTCAATGTCTATTTCCAAAATAACCTATTTAAATTATATTTAATTCACTATAAATGTTTCTTCTCTCCCGCTAGTTTGGCGATTGGCCAATATAGATCTAAGTTTCTATAATTTTTTTTATTTCCATATACTTTAAATGATTTAATTTTTAATTAATAAATTAATTTTTCACTATATTCTATTTAATTTCCCAATCATATCATTTTTCACCAAATTTACTTTTATTTTATTTCATTTCATCCACTACATTTCCACCCTTGGATATCATATCTTCTATTTCATTTCCACATGAATTTCCTTAGATATTTTTACTCTATTTTTTAATCTTCATAATTTTTCACTACATTACACATAGTATGTTGTCATTAAGTGTGGCTATTTTTTTAAATAGAATGAATGCCACATATCTAAAAGTTGCTGGTGTTTAGTATGGTGTCATTATGTGTGTGTGTTTTTCCAAACCCATATTGTGAAGTCCAAAATACTAGTTTTAGGAAATAATCTACCACCTGGGCCATTCTAGATCAATAGTGTCAGTGACAATGTAAAGAGATTGATCGTGATTGATTATATATGTTGTGACTCATTTTGTAGATCCATTTTAGCATGAAACGATGCACAATTCTTGTTGGAAATTTGAATTATGGATTATTTCAGTTAGGGTATCTTAAGTTGTGTATACATCCCCACTGTTTTGGAACTTGCAAATGAATTAGAATCACATCATCCATATAAGATCTCCAAATCTCGTATTAATATTAGACATATCAAATTCCAAGTCCCTTGGTATAAAATTTTCTACAGCATGAATGCAACTATTATTGTGTTGGAAATTAGCTCTAATGATTATGAATTGCATTGGTGTGTAGGTCTTGGGATTTTAAGAGGCGTTGATGCATCAAGGGAGATTTTTTATGTGATCATGCCAATCTTGTGTGACATTGTGAATATGGTTGATCTTTTGAATCAGGTTTTAATCCAAATTCCTTCATGTTTATTACATGCTACTAGATACACTTTACCTTATATTTCTACAAATAAAATATTATTGTATAATTTTGTGATTCTCTTTAACTACACTGGGGGTTGCAGATAGAATAATGGGGTTTTTATTGTCAATTTATTGATGAAATGTTTTTCTTTTAAGATTGAGGATATAGATGGTGATGTTTCAATAAATTTGAGTCAGGAGGTACACTATTTGGATGCTATGAATCTATATTTTGGTTCCAAATTTTAATATCCCTAGTGTGGGTCCAAATAGGGGTTTCAAAGGGTGGATATAGATAGAGTTTTTCATATTATATATTTCCAATGTTTACAAACTAGAGGGAATTGTATTTTCCATTAGTGCATTTGATCTTGTCGGTAGTTATTTAGAGGATATGTGTTTTCAATGTTTTATCCCCATGATTATTGTGATTGTTATGTGGAAAGTATTTTGATGTTATGGTAGGATGTTTTTAGATTTATATGGAACCATGAGGTATGGTATATAAAATATATAGAGACAAGAGTACCTAAAATTTCAGAAAAATTAAAATGAAAAACTAGGTACCTTTTAAAATTTCAATAATTTCATTACCTCCGTAACATTATTATAATTAATGAAATATGTTATCTTAAATAAATTAATGTTATTATGGATGAATACAAGTTAGATATAAGTAAAATAGTTATAAATGTGAAAAAAAATTAATTCTATGTAACACATTGACTGATGTTATTTACCCCGCTTTTTAACTTACATTTATCTTACTTGAAATTCATTCTTGTAATATAAAACCTCATTTTATGATTTAATATGGATAAAAGTAAAATATATATAAACCCACAGTACATTTAAATAATTTCCATTCATTCCTTATTACACAGTTGGCTTGAATACCCCGACATTGGAACAATTTATGTAAGAATTCATGTAGTTGAATCTAGATATTTATTACTTGAAGAAAATGAAATATTATCCTCTCTAAAAGGACTCCATGGAACTATAATGAATATCTTCTCAACCTAAATAGGCAATAAATATATCCATTTATGGTAAAAATTTTAGAATTCCATAAATCCTTGATATATATATATATATATATGATTAATTCCAAAAATTTTATCTTAGATATTGATAAGTGGGGGATAACATATTGAACACATTTACTCAAAATTTGTTATATGTTTATTTGGTATTTTATATAAAATGTACCACATCATTAAAAATTAATTTTTGTGGAATTTTTGTCTACCTAATAAAATTTTCAATCAAATGTAAAAATATTTGAACCAATTTTTTTTACATAATAATCTTTATAATGAATGTGAACAAAGAATTACATAAATAATCATTTATAATGCATTTTTTTGTGTGAAGATTCATTTCATTTTGAATTTTTGATTGTTAAAATTAAATAAAACAATAAATTATGAAATTGATTGATTGAAATGAATTAAACATTTTATATTTCTTTAATTCCATCTTCATTTAGTATGTGAACTTTTATGACATTTTACTTACTATATTATTTGAAATATATGTGGTCATGTTTGTTAATTTTAAATTAAAATGATCACCCAGTGGAAATGAAATGGTTTTGTACTAATTAATTGAAAAAACATATAAATATTACATACATACACATACACACATACAATGTCATAGACATACAAATACATATACATATACATTCACATACACATATACACATATGTACACTTACACACATATATACACATATACATACATATAATTACATACATGTACATACATGAACATACACATACCATATAAATAGATACATACACACATATACACATATATATACATACATGTACATAAAAATACAAACACACACACACATACATACATACACTTATATATTCACACCACACACACATGCACACACACACACACACACAAAGATACACATACACAAACATAATTCTATATACATACACATAAACACAAACACACAACACATATAAACACATATAACACAAACAAACACATACATTAAAGCACACACAGACATACATATATATACATGTGTTTATATTTGTTTTAAATTATTTGATATGAATATAAATATATGAATTCAAATCCTAAATATATTTAATTTTATTTGTATTCATTTACTTATATTTTAGATAAAATATTAATATATAAATTATATTTGCATATAAGTTTTATAATTAATTTATATAAACATATTAATAAACATTTTTATTTGTTATTTTAAATTTTATATTTTTATATAAATAATTATAAAAATAAGATTGATCTTTTTTTATTAAAACATATGTATAGAAATTGTATTTATATTTTATATTAAATAATATATAATAATTTTTATACAAATCATATTAAAAAATTTATAAATATGTATATATAAATTAAATTATTCATTATATCATGTATCAATGCATTTTTAAGGCCATTAAAGGAGGATATTTTATCAGCATAGAGAAATGTGATGAAAAACATTAATATTTTATCCACATTTTTTGAGTGGTGATAAACAACGCCTTTATTAGTAATTTGGTTTAGAATTGATAATTTTGAGAATTTAATAAACATGAATATTTATTAGTATGTTCGGATACAAAACTCATGTATATTTTGATGAATACAGTTGGCCCACAATATACCTTGATATAGAGGTAGGTTCCAAATACCATCATTATTATGATTATAATCACAACAAAATCCATGTAAGTAGGGATGTAATTTTCCAATAAGATATGTATTATAACTGGGGTTTCAGTGTGGATGTAGATTCTCTTGATCTACTAGAGTTCACCCTGTGGGAAGACGTATAAAACAATTGACATGGAATCTACCTACGTCTCATGGAATTATGATTACAATAAATGTGTGGAATTTATATCTATATTTGCTTTTTCATATAAATTTGTACCATTATTATTTTTGTTGTAAATTAGTTTCTATAAAGAGGAAATAAAAGGTGCTAATGTTTCTAATCATGGCCTTATATCACTCTATTTCATGAATAAAAATTGTTCAACTTATGTATAGAAGGGAAATAATTTTCTATAATAAATAAATTACTTATCTCTATAACTTTAATTTTACACAATCTTCATATATCATTAACTTTTTAATAATATCTTTAAAAAATTAATAATATTTCACATCTCTACCTAGATTTTAAACCAAACCATGCTTATTATCCTTCAAAACTATTTAATTTTTCCATATCAATTCTTTTAATTATTTAAACTGTATCACAAGGCATCTAACAAACTAATTTTTTTCGAGCCCAAATATTTATTATTCTTTTATTAGTTTTATTTTGAAATATTAACATTTTATTTCTTAAATAATTGAACTATAAATTTTTATAGATATTATTATAATTAATATATATTTGTAGACAAACAATATTTATTATCATTGAATAATATTTTTATAATATTTAAAAAATATATGTTATTATATTTTATATAGTATAAATATATTACAGTAAATTATTTATTAATTATTAAAATTATAAATAAAATATATATTAGTATTTATTTATTCATTATAATATTTACAAAACATACATTAATGATTTTTGTTTCTACTTATTAACATTATATCTACTAATATATAATATAATTTAAACATAATTATGAAAAATATTAATATTTAATAAAAACAAAAAACCACACACAAAATTTATAAAATCGACGTTATAATAAAAAAATTAATAATTACACAAATAAAATGAAAAAATATAACTTAGTACCTTTTATAAATTTTGAATTCACTATGAAAAATTGGGGTAAGGGAACACCAACTTTTCTCAGCACTAAACAAAAAGATCCTATAAAAGCCCACCATTTATCCATTCTAGCTTAATGTGATTGTATTTTTTTGATAAAACATATTGTTAACATATAAAAAATATTATATTTATACTAAATAATAATGTTTATTTATATAAATTAATTTAAAATACATGTTAATAAATAAAATAAGCTTCATATATTAGTATAATTTTTTTAATAATTCACTTATATATATATAATTATTTATAGGATTATAAATATATATATATATGATCTAGGAAGATCAAGGATCTGGATGCGTCCGAACCCAAATATTATTAATTAAAAAGCAAATCATATAGAGTTAGGTAGTGCAATGAAGCTTACAAACACAAGAGTGAATCACTACTCACATGCCATCATAAATTAATGCATCACAATAGTCAGGGCCCCTGAAAGTCTACAGCCAGCTTGTTTCAATAATTTTCATCTTTCTTAGAGTGCCCTCTACCTAATTAGCATCCCTGTATACATGAGAGACAAATAGGTCTAAATTAAAAACATATGTGAGTCAGTCAATCCACTATAGTAGAATCTTCCTTGGGACAGTCCTATTTATCGTTCTCAGATCCATAACAACATTGTTAGAATATGATTCAATCCATAATGTGATCTATTGATGTTGGATAAAATGTACGATAGCATAAATAACCAACTAGAGTTCTTCTTCATAGCTTGGTTCATTGCCGATATAATGAAAGAAACACCCTTTAACAAAACCACAGGTATTCCGAAAAACACCTCCACACCTCGATGTTACTAGTATACTAGAGTCTGCACCATCAAAATTAACATGGATCAGTATTCCAATAGATGGAATACACCTCAATAAATTATGGAAAAGGGGTGGTCTTGATTTTCCCGAAATACATAGTGTTTTTAGAATATATAGGTTTTCTATGTAGTTATTTATTTATCCACACTAATATTTGGAATCCACAAGAACCTCCCTATGATGCTTGATTATGCCAACATGAATTTATGGAGCATTCCATTCAAATAAACAAACATTTAAAGCATTCCATATCGAGGAAACACCTATTGCAACAACGACCATCAAATTTTTTTATACGTACTCACAGTTTCTAGATTTGATGTTATACTCCATTTGATCACCTAGCTACCAACCTTCTTGAAACTGAAGGCCAAATACACATGATACATTCTCCAACATCTTCTTCGTATACATATAACTAATGAAAATGTGTTTAATTACTTCAAATTCCGTAAGGATTATGTGGAAAGATGACCAGATTCATTGACCCACATTTATCATCCAGTCATTTTTTAAGATTGTTTTTCCACATTATCTCTATTATAGTGAACATAGAAGGAATAATAAATCAATCGTTAATTTTTAGCAGCCATTTGGGGTTTTTTTTCAGCCTCACATTCATCTTATATTATTATTTTGTAATTAACAAATCCTGTCGATTAGGCCTCCATAAAAATTACTAAATTTACATAAATTTATACCTTTTTATCTCCATTATAGTTTTCAAAATATTAAAATCATGGTTTCTATGGTGATTAGTAAACTCAGAAATATCCATTTTCATCATGTTAGTAGGGAAATTAGTCATGTCCATGAGAGGTTGGTCAAGGCAACATGTGTTCCAGAAATTAAGATCACATTTCTTACATACTATCCACTTGTTATTTTGAATAAATTCATTGAAAGATATATTTATTGAATTCAAAACTGACAATCCATGGCAGTGTGATTAACCATCCAACAACCAGTTCTAAAACGTATTAACCAAAAAATCATAGGAGGGATCATTAGTTGTTAAAACATTCCTGGTAAACTTATAGATAATATAATCATTGAATATACATAGATCCTTGATGCCAAGGTTCCCCTTAGCAATAGTTTTAGACACTCCTTCCATGAAACAATTATCATTTTCAATTCATGAATAGACCCAGACTAGATGATATTTTTAATCATACATTACTACACCATGATAAAAGATCTGGGCAACCTATATATTAAGAAGCAGTTAATGAATTTGGATGTTGTACCCGAGTTTACAAGTCACACCGTTCATATTGGAGACATGGATATTACATTCCAATTGTAATGTTGGCTTATGATTCCCAAGATGAAAAATCTAAGGAAATGGTTGTTCACCTTGCCCCAAAATAGTGGAACACCAATATAGGTAATGGGAACAATTCCAATTATATCCCAAATAATTATGGTAAATCTGATTTATTTTCCCATTGATAATCCATTACTGAAGACAATAATAGAATTTCCCCAACTAATGGGCTACCCTACCACTTCTAAATAGTTAGAAAAGAGATCATGACTTGAAGAGATGGTTTTCATTGATGCCTATATGAATAAAATTATTTCATGTGCATATAAATGATGTGATGGAATAAGATCACTCCTCAATTGTCTAGTTTTTTTATAGAGGCCCACATTAGTAATATCAGTTATGCACCATCTAAGATAATCCTCAGCAATGGAAAATAGAATCTCATTGAGTGGATCCCCATTTCTAATTCCTGAATACATTGAACGTATCCTCCTAAAACTCTATTATTGAAGATGTAATAGATTGAATAAGAGAGAATGGAACTTATAATTTATATAATAGTGTTTGAAAAACCATATCTCTTGACTATAGTGAGAATGAAATGCCACTTAAGAGTGTCAAAGGCCTTAAATATGATAACCATGAGAGAAAAATTCCCTTCCTTTACCTTTCTCTTCATGATGATAGTACATTCTGAAGTTGTGAAAAGGAAGTGATGGATACATCTACTAAAAATTATTCCAACCATAGTTGATTTATTATCCAAGCCATTATCCGAGTACATGTAACAAAAGTAGTTAACCATAACCTTGGATATATCAATTTCAATGTTGTATAGAAGCCCATTTATGCTAATGATATTTTTTCCCACCATGACCAATGACTCCATTTATATTCTTTGAATGAATTTTGAATACCTATCCTCATACTTCAATAGTTATATGTTAATTTGATTCATGTCCAGACACTCATTTATGGTTAAAAGGTAATCCAAAATAGCATGTGCCTGCATTTCCTCCCTAGAGTGGTGATTCTGATTCTCGAATCTATCCTGGATATATGCATAATGATTTTAAACAGCCCTAATATCACAATCAATCTTGGATAAATTTTTTACTCCATTCTCTTAAGTATTTCTTTGTATGTTTTAGTTTCTCCGAAATCCTATACAAAGGGAATCCAAGTGTAGATAAATTCTAAACCTACAGGATAATATCCATGAATTTAATCCTAGAAACCCCTCCATTATTGAATCTAAATTGAATTTTGGAGATTCATTACATAGTTAAAAGCTTCACACCAATAGCGTTATGATCAGAGTAGTGTTTGGGGAGAGTGTATCCTAAATTTCCATCAGAACAAATCTCATCATCAATTTGAGTAAATCACCGATCATGTTTTATAACTTTCCTACAATTAAATATATACCAGTTTCATATAAAATCCACTCCAATAGTGTGGAATTCCACCATGTTACACTGATCAATACCAGATAAAAATTCAGTAATAACCAACCTATTAAAATTAACACAAGTTTTTTTCTCCAGGAGTA
Source organism: Viscum album (assembly GCA_963277665.1). NCBI lineage: Eukaryota > Viridiplantae > Streptophyta > Magnoliopsida > Santalales > Viscaceae > Viscum > Viscum album. The sequence goes on along the minus strand of OY728153.1, from coordinate 481,909,871 downwards.
AGGACTGTGTTGAAATCATCCATTTTGAACCCCATTTTCAAAAATATCCTCAAGATCCATCCATAATTCTCTTCTCTAGACATAAAAATTTGAAGCATAAAATAATTGGTCTTGTTAGTGTGACCCTGAATATTGAGAATGACCTTTATGATTTGGTTTTCTAAATACATGTATCAATGTGAATTATTTCAGGATTGTTCACCCATAAGTGATCCATAGTACTAGAATGGGTATTCTATGAGATAAACTGATATCCTAAAAAATCCCATATGAATTCCTCAAAATTTACCAAAACCATTATACGATTTGTATGTCCAATGAGAGCTTGTTTGTTAGCAGAGATAAATTGCTTAAGGGTTTTGGTCGTTAAGGGATTCCCTAGCTGTCGGAAATTCCATAAAAATATCTTCATGAGTTTAGGGAATTTCCATGAGTTTTAGGTCATCCATTCTATGCCATGTCGGTCAGGAATTTCCCTTTATTTTTTTACCAAATAAATATATATTTAAATAATAAAAAAATCTAATAATTCTTTAAATAATAAATATATTTATTATAATTATAATTATATATTTATAATTATATTCAAGTACTTCATAAATATATTTATTTATAATTTTAATTATAAATATATATATATACATATATACATTGAAGTGGGTAAATATATATATATATCGCATTAGAAAATGATGACATATAGGGACATGATTACCATTTTTTATATTCGTATGTTGATGATTGATTATAATTGACACTATATGATCATAAGTTTATTTTTGGACACAATGAGATTCTATATTCCAAATGAAAGGATTACCTTTTTTATGATGACACATGGATATGTTATGTATTCTTAACTCATGAATGCTCATTTATATATTGAAACTATTATTATTCATGCTTCTATATATGTGATGACACATTTATTATTATCAATACATTACTAGGTATGATTCATTTAGGTTATACCCATAAACATAGTATGTTCTCATTAATAATTATAAAATTACCATAAATCGATCTAAATAATAATTATCTTTATTATATTAATAATTATAATTTATTAATTATAGAAAAATTATTTATAATTATATTTATTTGTAATTGTAATTATAAATTAGTAAATATATATTTATATAATTATAAGATTATGATAAATATATTTAAATAATAAATTTATTTAATATATATATAATTATATACAATTATATATTGACATTAATATATGTAATTATATAAATATGATAAAAGTGGCGAGGACCATGAACTATAAATATATAAAAATATTTATAGTTATAATGAAATATTTTTAAATATAATTATTTTTAATTTTATAAATATATTTATAATTATTCAAAAAAAATTAATATAAATATTATTTATAATTATAAATATATAGATACATATTTAAATAATGATAAAATTACAATAAATACTTATATTGTAATTTTATAAATATATATATACATATTTATAAGTGTATACAAATATTTATAAATATATTTATTATATTTATAATTTATTAAATACATATAATTATAAAAATATATACACATATTTATACAAATATAGCTAAATATATTAATATATTTATAATAATAATAATAATAATAATATTTTTATCTATAATTACAATTATAAATAAATAAATATTTATTTATTTATTATATATTTTTTTATAAAAATATAAAATAATATAAATAAATTATTAAGATTAGAAATTTACTTGCGTTTTTAGCGTTGAAAAGGTTAGTTTTATTAATTCTTTCAATTTTGACCCTGATAGAACTGAACATTATCAATGATTTTTGGAAAGCACTGATAAAAACTATTCAGTTTATTATTAATTGAGTCCTAACAGAACCCTGCCTCTATTCACACCTCATGCTTTCATGGAACCATAGCTCTGCTACGGCTACAACTATACCCTAATGCTGCCACCAATACACATTCTTAGAGAATTGATCTCTCCATATATAACTTGTGCACATATTTTTCTTTTTTTACACTCTAAAAACACTATTGTTTTCATGCACAACTCTCATGTTCTTATCTTCAATTATTCTCTATAAACTGAATGAATATATCCCATCCTTGTTGTATTCGTGTGTGTATTCCTCATACTTCTCTTGCCTTCATTTTCTCGTCTCCCTAGCTCCAGATCAAGTGGAAATAATGTTTTTGGTCCATATTAATTCATTTTTATTCATTTCCATCAACTTATTTTGTATAAACCCGATCATTTTTTGGATATATTTCATGCCTCTTCACCCTACTTTGATCAATTGGTTATGATGGATGTAAATTGGTGATCAATTTTAAGGCCTTCAATTCTACATGGTTGTTTTCATTCATTCTTCTCCCAATGACCCTGTACAGTGGTGTGTTTTTTTGTATTTTATTTGAGTTTGTTTAGATTTTTACGATACCTGTGTACAGTGTGGGGTAATGAGTTATCTGAGGTCATGTTGTGTGTGTGTGTGGGTGGGGGGCAATGTGATTATCTAATGTGGGGGATCATATGGTAGGTATGTGTATATTTTGTGGGGTGACATTGTGTTGTCGGTTAGTGGATGTGTTGTGGGTAAGTGATTATGTGGTCGGTATGAGATTGTGCATTGGGGAGGCAATGATATAAATGGTCCATCGCCATGCTATGATGTGGTGATGCAATGTCATGTTATGTGTTATATGAGAGGAGAGGGATTATGTTTTACTAGATGCCTATGTATTGATTGAATGAATAGTTAATAATGTTTTAATGGATTGGGATGAACCAATAAAACTAAATATGAAATTTCATTAATGAAAATAATTAAAAATATAATATATTTTATTTTATAATGTACTAGTGTTTTTTAAATCATTCATTACAAATATCATTCCCTCTATAAAAGAGTGTTTCATTTATATTTTGAAGGATGTAAATTCAATATATATAATATTTTTATTTGATAATTTCTTTTTGAGGATATAGTATTTGAATACAAAGAATATATTTTCAATTTCCACAATTTATATAAAACTCATTATATATTAGAAAAATTTATTTTTCACAACTATCATTTTTTATTGAATAAATTTATATTTATTTAATAAAGAAATCATTAATAATTTTCTATGAACCATTTATTATATTTACAAAATATAGGAATCCCTAAAAATGAAAGATATGAAAATAAATTTTGACATATTAAAATTGATTGATGTTTATAATTTTAATGATTTATACAATTCAAAATTTATATACTTTTATAAATTTTATAGTATATCATATTATAAAAATATAATTTAATAATATTTTACTATAAAATATTTATACATTTTGAGTTTTAGTTATATATAAAATTATATACTTTTAGGAATTTTATAGTATATTATATTTACATATATAGTTTAAATATAATATTTCATTAATTATTTATACTTTTATTGTTCTTTAGATTTAAAAATTAATATAAAATTATAGTTTTATTCCATATAAATTATTATACTTTTATACTTTCATAAACATTATGTGTACATATTGTAATTTATACCCTCAAATTTTTTAAATCTACATACTTCTATAATTTATGTATACTGTTGTGACATATATGTATCTTTGTATAGTTCACTAAAAAATGATAGAGTTTAATGAATGAAGGAGATGTTGAATTGCTTACCCTTAAAGTCATGCAGAATTATCTCATTATATAATGATAGAAAATCAAACAATAATGATGGAAAACCATTAAAATTTATCAATAATAAATTTAAACTCTACCCAAGACATTTTTGGGTAATAAATAGGGGTTTAAGGATGAGATAGGGGGTTTAAAATTATCTTCACATAATAAAAAAATATTATAGTACTTTTTATGTATTGAATAAAAATATGCTCATATAGTTAACACACATATATAACTAGTCGTCGTTTTGATTGTGTAAAGTTTTATTACCCATTCCTAGATCCATATAGTATTCCAAATTTCTATTCAAAGGTAACCAATCTATTTGAAATTCAACGGAATACTCAAAATATTATAATTATATCATTATAATTTTCATCTTAAACATTATAATTCTAAATTAATAATAGGTAAATGGAGTATAGAATTATTTATTTATAGACATACACCACACAACTAATGAGATATAGTAGGATCAAACCTAAGGGAGGCTGAGGAATGATTTGGAGTCAGTCAATCTGGTCCTTATTTAATAGAAACCTCCACCAACTCAAATCCACTACCTCAAATCTAATAAAATTATAGAAGTTACACTACTACCATGTTAAGTGGAATCAAATCCATGAAAAAATAATATAAAACCATATGTATTTTAAATTCAACAATCAAGTGTATTCTTAGATGCTTCGAACAAAAATATATTTTATTTCTCACTAGATTTTTTTTATGTATTTATATTCTAGAATTATAAAATCCATCTGTCAATCTATTTTATTCCTTCAACTCTTTATAGTTTCATCATAAAATCAAATTATTTTCTTCATAATTCACAATTAATAATTTAAATCACAATAAACTTTTTCATTTTTTATCATGAAGATAGTTTTATTTGACTATCCATCATCCCTCGACTCAGAAACCATTGAAAAAGTATAGATAAATTTTTTCATTCCCTTTTATTTATCACAATCGTACAATTCCTTTATTTAATTTCTAAGATAACACCTAAAACCAATGGACCAATTGTTTTTCGAAAATAAATCACCCATTTACCTTAAAGAACGATGAATTTATTTTAAATATTCAATTGTTGGGTTCCAAATATTTTAAATTCTCTTTTTTGTATTTATTTTGTTAACTATTATTTTTACCGAACCAAATAGTATTTAGAAGAATAGATAATGGATGGATTCTAATTGTATGAAAAAGTATAAGAATATGGGGTAAAAAAGTTCACGATGTTTGAAAAAGATCATGCATATGGACTTTCTCAAATCCATTGTCCACGTTTATGCAGTTGTCATTCAAGACTAATTAGTCCAGAGGAGTTGGAAAAACACTAGATCTGTCATGGAATAGATCAAAGTTACAAATGTTGGAATAAAAAAGGGGAAATGAGAATGTAGCTAGTGACTGGGATAACGCTACATTTTATCGATAATATCATATTATTACTAGCATGGACAATGAAGAAGACCATATCAAGGATGTGATTAAATGAGTGAATGATCTTGAAGATCATATTTCGGAAATGTCAATTACAATATAAGATGAACTTCATGATTGTCCAAAATTGTTTGAAAATTTAAAGAGTTTTGGAAAGATTCCATTGTAATACAGTTTCACTAAATATAAATAATTTTACTCCATAATGAATTTGTATAATTTAAAATATTACAATGGATTGGGTGACACCAGCTTTATAGAACGTCATTCTATCTTGAAATATATGCTCACATAATATAATGAGCACCCCAGCTAAACATATTATGCTAAAAAAATTCTATATTCGATGGATATGATATTTTAATGAATACGTGCCTGTCTGAATGACTGTATAATATATCATCAAGAGACTAAATAACTTAAAAACTCCCAAAGTGTGGTTTTTATCAAAATAAGAATAGTGAATCGTGTCATATGAAATTTTTATGGTACTTTCCAATCATTCCAAGGTTTAGGCGCCAATATGGAAGTGTTGAGAGTGCGTCGTAATTAATGTGGCATGGAGATACAATAAATAATGATGGAAAACATCATAACCTAGAAGAAAATCATTATTGGAATGGAATTGTTTAGGAGTATCTTGAATTTGGATATGATATGAGAAACCTTTTTCTTCCATTATCTATAGATGGAGTGAATCCTTTTAGTTTTCAATGATGCACTCATAGTATGTGGGTTATTATGTTGATAAATTTTATTTTTACACTGTATTTATGCATAAAATGAAAATAAATTATTTTATATATTCTTATATTATGACCAAAACTACTGTGTAATATTATTTATATTTATTGGTCACCAATGATCAATTAATTGAAATAATTGTTGGATTCATGTGTTATTTAGTAATATTCTTTGAGAACAGAATATTTCACATTGAGATCCATGTTGTACGGGTTGATATATTACTTTTCTTTTTATTGAAATTTTCAGGATATATAATTAAAGGAACTCATGGGTATCCCATTTTCAAACAAGGTACATTGTCAATTAAGTTTAAAAATTCATCCAATAATGTGTTTTTTTGGATGTCAATAATTTTTACACTCAAGATAAAAGTATTGATCAGTTATCAAATCGTTCAATGGGATTTTAGGAGAACATATAAAACTATATCCACAAATTGGTGATAAATTATTTAAGAAATAAAATGATATGGAAACTTATTTTGGTAATCATTTTTTAAAAAACATTAAAAAAATAGGTTGGAAAAAGATATCAATTTTTTCGAATTGGAAATCTTAAATTTTCGATACATCATAAATTTTATTGATATCATAAATATTGAAAATCAATTATGAGATAGTGTCATTGGAACATTAATAAATTCAACTGATAAAAAAGTATGGAATTATGTCTAGGGCAGTCATGATTGAGAGGATAATACAGCAAGAGTTGGTGTCAGTGAATGGTGAACAAAAAGGCTTTTCTTCCTCCAGATTCTTAAACGCTTTCCAGGTATAAGAGATATCTATTTTTAATTTTTTTGAATGATATAAAGGTTACATTGGGGTATTAATTTAATATTAATAACATAATTTCAATGATTTATTTATAGTTAAAGGGTATGAAATCACATGGCTATCATGTTTTCATTGAATATTTAATTCATTTAGCCTTATATTTATTTTTTTCCAAGAATTTACCCTCTACAATAACCAAGATAAATTTATATTTAAATTTTATATGTAGAAATTTTATATTCCTAGAAAAAATGAAAAATATTGAATAATAAAATTCTAGTATATTGTGTGAATTGGAAATGTTCTTCCATTCATAAATATCTAATATGATGGTTCACTTCATGGTTTACATGGTGAGGTAGATTAAAATATGTGGTCCTAAAAACTATAGTTGGATATACCCCAATTTAATGGTATATTATGATTTTGAAAGGGTATATCAAAAATAAATGTTTTCTAGTGGTGCTTATTGCAGAGGGATATATTATTGAATAATCCATTGAATTCAGTAATAACTACCCATCCGGTGTGGAATGAATTGGATTACTAAAATCTCATCACCATGGGTGGCTTGTGGGTGGAGGAATTTATGGAAGATATGTTGGCACAATCAATAGTATATATTTGGAGAAGTCATACCATTAAATTTTCATACCGGTTTAAGTGTTTCCCCATATATTGAAACCCATAATGAATTTTAAGGAATTTAAATCAATCATGGGATGAATGATGGATATAATATACACATAATAAAAAATTTATAGGATGATTTTTAGACAATAGTTTTAAGGTGTAAGATGAAAATATACATTCAATTAAATAATGACATTGATGGCTTATTATAGGACCATGTGTGTATGTATTATATTACAATGGTTATGTAATTAATTGATATAATTTATAAAACAATGATCATGATAATGGAAGTACCGGGAAAAATATTGGAGTTACACTTGAGGATTAAGTGGTTCATATTTCTGGTATTATGGTCAAAAATCCAATTTATGCAAATAGGTCATACTTTGGCATCATAAAAAAAATATGTTAGTTGAATTATATAACATTATTGGTGCTGATTTTTCAATACTACTGGTTTGATAATAGGAGTGATGTTAAAATATATGAATTGGGATTCATGAAAGTGGATTTCAATAAATAGGGGAACAGAGAAGAACCATTTATAATGGATGCACTTTCAATAAAAGTGTTTTATGTTCTAGATCGCACAAACTGAATATGATGAATAATTCTCTTATCAACTAAATCCATTAAAGGATCCTATAACAATTAAACAACAGATGATACTTTCATAAAGGCTTCACAATAATTTCATAGTTGTCCCAATATATATGGGGTTTTATATGTCATAGGAGACCACAATAAAGGGATTCAGATACCCTATAGAGGGTTCAAAACCGATCAAAAATTAAAAAAGAGAGTTTAATAATAAAGTTATATATTTTTCTAATACACATTGTTTTACATCATGTTATTATTTTTTAGATTCATTATTTAGGTGATCAAAATTAAATTTTAAGAAACTTCTATAGATAATGACTTCTACAAAAGAAAATGCCACCAATCCTGAGGAATAATGGGTTTCTCTACCTGTTTTTTATCCCAGTGTAGAGGAATGAAAACCTTCTACAACTGATGATGCTACCAATATAGAGGAATATAATATTGATGATTTTGAACATGAAAAAATGGTATACTATTAAGATTCAATGTCTCAAAAAAATTGGAGTGTTGTATCATTACAATGATAGAAAAATAATATTAAGAAGAAAAACAAAGGAATCTAATTTGAAGTCGAATGGAATGTGAATGACCTGATGTTCCTTGTAAGGATCCAAGTATCACTGAGAAGAAGATGGGTGAATTAGGGATATACTTTTTTGTTTTACGTTTCCTTCTTTTTAAAACAACCCTCACCACCTGTTAAAGTGTTTTTCCCTGCTGAACCCACGCAACCACATGAATAAAATACATAAATGGTTCACTACCCAAATAGAGTAGATACAACTTTGGTATGGTACATAAACAATATAGTACCACACAATCCACTAGAAAACAGTCCAATGATGTGGAATACAATGAGCAGGATATGCCCTTACACTCATGTATCACTTTGAAAACAATCCAATAGTTTTTGTACTCCCACTTTACACAAATAGGGTAATGCAATGTGTCAATGCATCATGACGAACATAAAAAAAATGTTCAATTAAAACAATTCTTATCTTTCCAACCCATAAGGTGGTAAGAACCTCATGAAATTCATAAAGATACTTAGTCCGATACCAATGTCATCTTTTGATGTTCAATGAAATTCTTATTCACAAAAACTAGGTATCAATTAATTCCTTCTTAAAAATTTCTTTTGCAATTCTCCTTCTCAATAGACACTAGTTCAATGATCTCACTAGTTTATAGAGGTCACTTTTTCATAGATATAATGTTAAACTTTGTGAATTAAATTTCTTTAAAAAATCTCAATGGATTGCAGTGAACTCATTCCTTTCGCAGAGCTTACTATCTTCACAGAGCAGACACTCTTCGCAGAGCTCACGTTCTTTGTGAGCCTACTTTGTAATTCGAGATAACTATGATTTCTGTTATGTCTCTATACAATTATCTTGGGGTGGAGGCATATTTATATGAATTTCCCACTAATTTTAGAACCTTTCCCACCGCGTCGGCACCACCTATTCCCATTTCACAAAGCTTCCAAAATTCCGCTAAAGTCCTCTATATAACGCAAAACACCAGGAATATTTTCTAAATGACAATTCTAATCGAAATCATGTAGCATTCCATCAAAACCTTTACACGACCATAATTGTCTTCACCTTCAATGAAACAAATATTTTCACCTTCACCATCACAATTCTCATCATTATTGCAGATTTCACAGTTAGTAATCTTTTTAACCATGAAAAATCCACATCATGGGTCCTATATTTTCCAAATTCATACATTTTCCATAATTTGATGTGATTTTCATGGAAATACACATTTTGAAATGCTAGCCAAATTCCAAAATTTGGACCAAAATTTTTGGCAAACATTGAAAAAATTCACCATCTTAGACACCTTATTCTGCAAGACCAACCATGCTGATTGACAACATCTTTTCTCTTCCTTTACTTCATAACGCTTGAATCAATTGTTCTGCAACCATCTTACGATCTTTGTGAAATATAGACCCGCAAACCATCTTCTAATTATACATGGAATGTATTTTAACTTCAATGAAAAAAAATGAAAATACCTAAAAAAAATCTTTATAATAAGTTGGGTCCTAACAAAACCATCTTGTTTACACCAAAAAGCCATGTTCAATAGACACATGGAAATAATCAGTCAAAAGCATATTCTGATTGATATATATTCATGGCACAATGTTGTTCCCATGATTAAGAAACCAATTAAAGAAGAGATTATGGTAACATTATGATATTCGTTATTTATTTTACTAAATAATAAAATAATGAAATAGTTCTTTACTCATCATCACCACTTTTAGAGGGAAATTATAATAGATGACCCCACATTAAATTTTAATTATTTCTACTTGGAAGGATTCACATAGGCTTTTAGACAATTCTAAATAGATTTTCTCACAAATACACTGAAGGGAAAATAAACCCACATCCACCAGTAATGATTGAACACTTGATAAGAAAGGAATTATGAGAGTCATTTACTAATTGTCGTAGGGATATATATTTTCAGGTACATTTTGGCTGGTAATAGACTTTTTTACAACACATGTACTAATCACATTCATAGGTAATTTTTTATTTATGAAACAAAAACCCAGTGGTAAAAATAAAGAGTATATTGAAAACCCAATGTAATGTGACATTAAATAAATGATGTGGTATACATCACATGAATAAAATTGGTAACTATTTTAAATCAATTGTAATACATTAAATGACTTGAAACAACAAAATAATTACGTTCTTTTTTTTAATATTAAAATTGATGAATCCAAATAAAAATCCAATTCTATCCCACATCATGTGCTAAGATAGGAGGCATGTGTAAATAATAATGGGATACTAATAGATGAAAAACACAAAAAGTAAAAGAATCATCTGTATGTTTGATAATGAATTTTTTTAAATAACAATTACATAAAATTGATTAATTATTTTTTAATACTTATTATTTCACATAGTCACAAGAATAATTAACACTGATACAATATGAAAACCTACTATCAATGGCTAAGAAGAATCCAAAATAGTATGTTCTCATTAGGGGTGTGGGTTTAGGGGTGAACCCTATAACATATTTTTAGAAAATAAAATTACACAAGGATAATGATAAAAAAATGAATGTGATGAAAGAAATATTGTCTACCTTTGAAGAAACAATTCCATTATAGGATGAGATTATAGAAAATTTTATTTGGGACAAAAAGGGAATAAACAACTCAAAAACTACTACTACATGAAGACCCCCCATTTTCCACTATCTTTGTGGTGAGCTAGTCCCCTCAAAGAGATGACTTTGATGACATAATCAATATTCCAATAATTTTTTTTGTGAAATGTAACTCATATAGAAATTGATAACTTTCCTATATTGATATAATATAGTGTGAAATGTTTTGTGATTTATATCTATCAACATCCACACATCCCCTTTTATGGAGGGCCACTATGATCAATATCTATGAAGACACTTTACATAAATGACCACTTCAACTAGGTCATGTGAGAGTGGTGACTAGTGTAGCTCATGAGCTGTGCACTGAGAAACCTATTCCACTTGATGATTTATATATTCATATAGTCGACCAAGATGTTGGAATATCCATAGCATGGATGTCAAATCAGGTAAAAAAATGTCAATAATGAAGTATTCATTTCCAAATTATTTTTCATGATAATCCTTTAGAAATTAATTAAGAAATGTTAGAACTGATGAATATTATTACAAATATACAATGGGAAGGTGGTGAAACAAAATGTCGAATCAAAACCATCTAAATGATCAACCAAACGATCCATGATTTATTCATAAGTCACATTTAACCCAACCCTTCAATATCTGCATTTACTAACATTGATGTTTCATGCTGATAGAAAGGGTTAAAGTCTTTGTAATTACATAGTATATTTTTAAGAAAAAATGTATGGAGATGACCTTACAAACTATATTTCATTTGATAATTTAAATGAAATCCACAACTATGAATGGATATGAGTATTTTTTGTAAATGTATACATGATGTATGTTTTCATGATTTCTTAATAGCTAATATAGTATATTAATTATGGATAAATACAATTAATATTATCTACATGCATATATATCAATACTAATTGAAGGGATTACCCCACGAACATAAATTTAGACTCATTATTCCTCACATCACTAATATAGTCAAAAAAAAAATAGAAAAGCTTAAATAGTGGAAACCGGGCAAAATAATTTGAAAGAAAACTTACATATGACAGAGTCTTCCTAATACCAAATATGCAGGGGTAAAACTATACAATTTAATCACATCTAATATATTTTAATTTATTTCATTCCATTTTACTTCTTGTGTTTTTAGAAAACATTGGATGTTAATTATGGTTATTTAGGATACTACAAATATATATTTCTAGGATTCAATGCATTGATACCCATAAAACTGACCACACGTGACAATTTTTTTAATCTATAATACACTACATTCAAAATTTTAGAACTAAACATAAATTTATATATTTTATATTACATTTAAATGAGAATTATTATATAATATGGTCATGTGTAAATATCATGAAAATCATGGGATGAGGTTATTCCTTGCACACAAGGAGCCAGAAAATTTATACTAGTGAACAAGTATCTGGGAATATATTATATGATTTCAATATCCAAACACATATAAAATCAAATTACGTTTTTTCCTCAATGTTCATTAGATTCCAAAAAACCAAATTGAAAATATTGAGGATATTATGATTATAAATTTATAAGAGAGAATGTATTACATCAATAGACTATCTTCTCTAAGGATTTATTTTCTATGACACTTACTATTTCTTATAAAATATTTTTTAATCTTTTTTGTATATACAATTTCCCAGTACCACTATGAGTTTTTAAAATTCTCATAGCCAAAATATATCATATACTTCTTTAGAAATGAATGGGTAGGATTCATGATGGAATACTGTAAAAATATATCATAAATATGTGACTTCCATAGATTTAATATATCATTTTATATTTATGTTTAATTTATTTAATCTTAAAATCACTATGATACAATTTTTTTCATATACTAGTTGACTCCTTTTTTCACGTTGGTATGGTTTCTTCAATATTTTTCATGCTCATCAATGATTGCAATTGTACACTATAATTGAGATAATAATAAAAAAGGAATATATCAATAATTCCCACAAACATCCTATAAAGGTGAATTCCTACCACTTATTTAGTAATTTTTTTCATCTTTTTATCTAATATTTGTATATTAATTTCATTATCATTTTTTTCTAATACATATTTCGTTTTTCCAGATCTTTTGGGAATTAATATTTTTCTTTAAACTATATTCACAAACCACATAAGAGATAACATGTTCGTTTCTGATAATGTTACCATATATTCCATTTCCCTAATTTGTAAAACTTCTAACATTACATACATGGCTGATGATCGTGAAAAAAAAACCATTATCATTAATTAAAACTAGATGAGTTGAGGATGTTTTTTATCTAGTAATATTTACTCAATATTAGTGTTGGACGTTTGATAATGAATTAAAATGTGATTACATGACTGTAATGAATCCATGTGATTATTTTTGTTCAAAATTGACATTAAGTTTAGTAAAAAAAATTTACATACTAAAAACCATTAAAACAGACTTAGACTCTTTTTATACATTAGTTCAATGATCAATAATTCATTTGTGACATGTAGTAATAAACCGAACATCAATATGATGTGTGCTGTGATTGAAATGACTCCAAGTGCATATTAATATTTCAAATTTACATGCCCCATAGGGCGCATTTCAGTGGTTCCACCCTTGTTGTACATGTGGTGGTGGGTTGAAGAGGTCTTCGTTTCAATCCTCCACGTCTGCAGATTTTCTTTCCTTTTTCCCCTCCCCCGGACCGACCATGAATATTTCAAATTGACATTAATTTTAGTAAAAAAAACATATCACATAATAAAAATTAATAAAATACATTTGTACTGTTTTTAAACATTTGGAAAGTGATCAATAAGTCATTTGTGAAATGTGGGTTTCAACCACTCCTTAATATGATGCACGGTGTAACCAATTTTTCTCTAATTGTGTCTTTTTATTTAAAAGTGACATTAGTTTTTGTAAAATGATCAAGTTATATAAGAAAAATTTTAAAACTCCACTGATATTAGTTTGATAATTTAGATAAATGATCTAGGAGTCATTTTTGACATGTATGAAACAACCACTCCTCAATATGACTCATGGTGTGATTGATATGACTATATATGTGTATATTTATTTAAAATTGACATTAATTTTAGTAAAAATAAAAATTTACATACTCAAATCCAAGATAAATTATTAGGGTTCTTTTGATACTTTAGTAAAATGATGAAAAAGTCATAATTGATGTAATGGAATAAAATCCAACTCAATCCAACACATAGTGTGATCGGTAGGGCTCGAAATGTCAGCTATCCAATTAAAATTAAAATTTTTGTTCAAAATGTGTCAGTCATTGAAAAAAATAAAAAAACACTCTGAATAACTTAATAATTTTGGAAAATGATTAATTATTCAGTTTGGATGTTTATGATTTAGTGTCAAGTCAAACAAACTTACGACGTGGCAAATATGACTCAAAGATCATGTTTCTAGTTTAAAGTTACATTTTCATAAAAAACACATGTGACATACACAAATTTTTTCAACCAAATTCATATTGATTTGATACATTAGTTAAATTATCCATATGTCATTATTTATGTGTAATATTCCACTGCACCTCAATCTGATGCACGATGTGAATGATATAATTCCACGTGTGTCTATTTTTTAAAAATTGAGATTAATTTTAGTAAAAAAAATATGTAAAATAATGAAACTAACGTAAACATAATATTATTAATTTCATACTTCCATAAACTTATTTATAAGTAATTTTTTACATGTTGTTATATGCATCATCTGAATATGATGCACGGTGGGTTAGTTATAACTCCATGTGTGTCTATTTATTTAAAATTGACAACACATTGAGTTAAAATTACCAAAGACCAACTTAAAATTGAGCTAACAAATTAGTATTAGTTTAATAGTTTTGGATAATGATCCATTAGTCACTTTTAATGTTTAGGAATCAATCACACCTTAATCCATTGCACGGTGAATCCTGTATGACTCAAAATGTTTGTTATTAGTTTAAAATAGACATTTTAGTTCAATAAGTGTCTCACTATAAACCAAGAATACAGAATTCAATTTAATTGATAATTTAGTATGATTTTTCATATGTCAATTCTGACATTTAGGAGGTAGTCTCACATCAAAACGACACATGATGCGACCAATATGACTCAAACATATTTTTTCAGTTTCAAATGAAAATTTATTTAAAAAAAACAAGGGATGTACTAAAAACTATGATAATGAATTTGATTTATATTTATAATTTAGGAAAATGATATAAAATTCATTTTTTATGTGTAGGAAATAGACACACCTAAATATAATCCATGGCATGACTAGTATAATTCATAGTGTGTCTATTTATTTAAAATTGATGTTAATTTTGATAAAAGAACCCAAGATATACAGATAACCAACGAAACACATTTTTATTGTTTTTATACATTAGTAAAAAAATCCATAATTCATTTTTTATGTTTAGAAATCAACCACACCCCTATTTTATTCAAGGAGTTCCCAATATAAATCATAGTGTATCTTTTTTTAGAAATGGACATCAATTGTAGTAAAAATGAAAAGAGACATTCTAAAAACTAAGAAAATCTATTTGTATTATTTTGATAATTTATAATAATGATCCATATGTAATTTTTTATTTTTAGGAATAAGTTGTAGATTAATATGACAAAAAGTGTGACTGAACTAACTCCAAGTGTGTCTTTTTATTTAAAAATGACTTAAATTTAACTAAAAAGAAAAAGTGATATACTGAAAACTATTAAAAATAATTATAATTGATTTGATACTCTAGTAAAATGACCCATGGATTATTATTGCTATGTAAGAATAAAACACACCAAAATTTAAAGGAGAATGTGTCTAGTATGTCTCAAAGTGTATTTATCATTTTCAAGATGACATTTATTTCAAAACATGTGTCACTCACTTAAAGAAAAAGACTCGGTTTTCCTTTATAATTTAGGACATCGATTCATAAGTCATTTCTGAAATGTAGAAACTAGTCTCATGTTAAACTGACATATGATGATACTAGTAGGACTCAAAATGTGTATATATAGTTTGAAATGACATTTTTATAAAAAACACAAGAGACCTACTGAAAACCAAGAAAACACATATTCATTGTTTTGATACTTTATTAAAATGAACCATAAGTTATTTATGATTAGTATTAATAAAAAAATCCTCGATTTGATGCATGGTGTGACTGATATAACCCCATGTGTGTCTTTATTTAAAATTGATATTTATATTAGTAAAAAGATCAAATGACATTCTCAATACTAAGAAAAAACATTTAGATTGTTTTCCTAATTTACGAAATGGACCATAACTCATTTATAATGTATAAGAATCAACCACACATCAATATGACACATGATGTGACTGGTATAACAAAAAGAATGTAATTTTATATATAATTTGAATTCTATTAATGTATTCTTGATATCATTTCATAGAATCATTAATTCCTTATAGTAAAATGAAATTTTTTTAAAACTCATACTATCCTACTCAATTAATTAAAATTTAGTAATTAGTAATGTTCATGTCGAACCCACATGGTTGATGAATTAGATTTATTATTTTTTTAAAAAGTCTTAATTTCATTAATTTTATGAAAGAGGTGAGAAAAGGATGAAATTAATTTGATTTTAAGAAAGCATAATGAAAATGAAACAGTAAATTGATTGGTTTATTAAACAGATCTGGGAAGCATATTGGGGTAATGTAGTATTAGGGTTCATGTGCAATAGAATTTTTAGAGAATAGAGTGGTAAATTCATGATTTTTGTTGGAGACAAGATGAGGTAGATCCAATGATCATGGAATATCCTCCTTAATGAGACAATACCCTATTTCCCATTGTCCATTAAAAAATAGTGTTTCTAAGTCGAGATTTTCTCAATACAAATTTGAAAACCGATTCCCCCTAAAGTTGAAAATGATAATGAATTATTTAGGGTAGTATATTTCTCAATTTAAATGATCCTATTAATTATATTATCAACAATCATGATAAAATAAAAATAAGGTATTGGAAATTGACTTAAAAAACAAGAAAAAAAACAAAATAACAAAAAGAATTAAATCCAATACACCTACCCCCTTCGATTACATCACCACAGTTCATGGTGGTTTTACACCCTCATACAATTGGTGATAGGTTTATATTTGTGGTTAATATATAACATAAACAATGAGAAAGAACCCATATAGGTGCAAAAACTTCACTCTAGGATTTGTTCTCAAGTAGAATCTGAATGATTTCAAGTAACAGGTTGCTCCTCTCTTTATAGGTGTTAGGTGGGATCTTCTGACCCCATTACACATTGTGTAATAATGATCTAATGTTTCATCAAGGTTTTTGGGATCTCAGTGAATCATGTTCATAGAAATTTACCATTTAATAATTTTATGACGTGGAACTATGGCTCATAAGGTGTAATGATGAATCAATATATGTAATTGCATCCTAACTTATCTGGGCGGTGACCATTTCCATTGAAGAAGTCATGAAATTTAATGCAATTACACATCATGTAATCTTTTTCCCCATTTTCCATCTAAAAAATATCTTCAAAAATTTGGTGTCACACCAAAAGTGTCATTTTTCTCCATTCATTGCCTCTTTTTTTCTATTTTCAAATGTTCATTATGTTCTACCACAACACACAGAAGGAGTAAATTTTCTCAACATTTGGAAATAATATTCATCAAAACACACAAATCATGATATTACTATACAATAAAAGGTATGAATGAATTACACTTATCAAATCCTCTCACACTTGAATTCATACATTTCCTCAAGGATGTAATCTAAACTTACTACAAATATATTTAACTTAACATGTTTTAAATTCAACATCAATAAAACAGATTGATCAAATGGAAAATAAATCATCGAGCATCACATACGAAAATTATCCAATAAATAAAATTTTAATGAAACTAGAAACCAAGTATTTTACTTTTAGTAATTTTAAATACCAATGTATCTTCATTAATCATTCTTTATTTTTAAATATTTTATCAATATTCATTCCATTTTAAATTTACCTCACATTTAATTTTTTTATAATCCTCAGGGTAAAAATGTACACGGAGTTTAGCAGGTATCTCAAAACATGTAAGTTACCATAGTCTTTCAAGGTATCTAACATCTCCGTTGTGTAATGAAAGAGATTGAAATTTATCACGAGGGATTCACTATTAATGTTCAAATAACTCTGAGGCTTTAGGGTTTTTGGGTAAATATTTAAGAAGTAAGGTTTAATAAGGAGTTTCAACTCTAAATTACATTTCATGATAATAAGAAAAAACTCATTGATTGTTTCTTTTTCCCCCAATATCTTATTGAAAGCTTATAATGTGATGGAATTCAATAAATAAAACACCAACTTGTTTATTTTGTTATTTTTATTTTATTTTTTGAATGTTGTTCTAGGGATAATTATCATATCCACCACCAAACCCCTAATGATATTCTCATGACACTATTTTTATTAATTATTAAAGGATCATTGGTCATGTAAATGGTGATTTTTAAATTTCCAAAGGCACAACCCATTTTTTCCTTTTTATTGATGGTGTGGAATAAATGAAATTAATTGGCCTTCCCCAAATCTCATGAAACATACCCAATAAACATTAATTACAAAATGTATATACCTTCCACCAATTACCACTTCCTCCACTCGTATGATTGATAATCATGCATAAATATTTATAGTACGGTAGGAAATGATAAAATGGCATTTAATGTGGCTATTTTACTAAAAAGGATATTCATGGAATATATGGGCATTAAAAACAATAAATTAATGGTGGGTATTAGGAAAAAGGATAACATAATGATTTACTCAATCATAATAAAGGTGATTATGATCTGTCATATATTCGATAAGATGAAATGAATGTTCTATAAGAAAACATGCCCAATTTTGTCAAGAAATATTCTATTGAAAGAATATAAAATATTGGATTAGTGGATATCTCATGAATGAGAAGAATGGTTGGGTTAGTCACTATTGTCATTCCATACAAATAATTAATCCAATTAATGAAAATATAAGATATTCAAAGCATGACCAAATATTAGAAAAAATACTTATAAAATGATCAACAATGTCTTGAAATCATGATTTTTTTAATCAAAATACACATGTTTATCTATACTAATTATTTTATCTATTTTACTGTTCAAATTTTTTATAAAAAATATGAATAGATGGAATGGTAATAGTCCCAACAAGTTAATGTATCATATTATTGTTGATTGATGAAAGATTCATTATTGAGAATATAATGGAAATTAATACTCTAATTAACTGTGGGGATACAATAGAAAATATAGAAACGAAAATCTTACACCCCTTGGAATTGTTTGTCCAATGAAGAGTTTCAAATGTTCTTTATTCCTACTACCACCTTGGGTATTGATGGTCTTGATAATTAAAAATAAACAAGTGAAATCACATTCCATTGTCAAGGAATTTCAAAATACCTGGATTGATACCATGTGTTCATCTAAAAATATAACATGAAGAAAACCATCTATGGATACCTCCCAAAAGTGATTTTGTTTACCGTCGTCGGCTCATCCTTACCACCATCAACTTTAACTTGTTTAAAGGGTGATTGAGAATTGTGTACCTCTTCAGGTTCCATGAATGATCTCAGTTGTTTCATGTCCACACAGGTTGTCCCATTTCCTTCTTCTATGAAACGTACAATTCTTATAGACTATAGTACTTGATTGGTAGTTATTAGAGTGAACCACCATTTCATCCTCAATCCTGATGAACTAAATTTATGTTCATGTACCATCAAAACATGTTTTCCTTTCTCAAATGTAGTCGAATTAGTTTCCTTTCAAGGGCCAATAGGCTTGGTCTTTAGTTTTTCAATATTTCTTAGTGGAACATCTTATTCAACAACAACATATAACTATTTTATCTATTAAATCCTTGTGACATACTCCACATTGTATATTTATATTTATCCAAACTCATTATCCTCTTGGACATCCTATTTCTTCTTTTCATGGTGGATTTTAAAACTCACATGATCACTTCAATATCTCAGATAGAGTAATCCATTTTGAACATTGATCAGTACATGCACTGTGGCTAAAAATATACATCCTAAAATGAGTGTATTCTTCTCCTCTTCCATATCCTTCACCTAAAAGTCGATGGGAATGTAGAACTTATACACTATACTCAGGATTTCCTCGATGACTAATCATGGGGATTTTAATGTTGAGGCAGATAATTAAAGAAGTACTATTATAGGTTTTATTCCTTATAATCATAAACACATGAATTTCGTGTACGACATGACATTGACAATCATAGATAAGTCACATAAAACATTCCCACATTTTTTAGCTCTAATTAATATGAGAATTTAAAAGCTACCTGGATCTCATCGCTTCATAGGTAGTTCATTTGATTCAACTGTTGAACACTCTTTTGTGAGTGGAATTATCCCAATCTCCTCTATCATATTCTTGTTTCAAACTAGTTATTTCATGAATTTCACATATGTCATTGTTTTCAAGAGAGCCTCTACAAAAATTATATTAATATGAAAATTTTTAAAGTGATCCAGAAATTTACCTTTCCGCACATTGTTCATCACTTGTGCTATTTGTCCAATAAAATACATCATTGGATTATACATTTATGGATATTCTTCTTCTTATTCATCTTATAAATTTCCTTACTTGATTTATCCTCCTCTTCTTGTACATTCACAAGTTGGTTTCCTAAAAAATATATACCTCTTCCTTATTTTTCTTCCCCTTTTTTAGCTATATAGAATTCAAATTGTCATGTAGATATTCTTTATTGAATCCTCATAGTGTAACTCCATATATCTCTCTAATATGATTATAAATTTGTCCAACTGGTTGTTTCATATTTCTAAATGTGGATTTGTGCTAAGATGATTCATCTTTTATTTCTTTGAATGCAACCCTAGAAGTAGTACTGAAAGTTTCTAGTGTCTCCTCCAATGAATGGACTTGGCTTCTAAGTGTGGGACCTTGTGGTTAATTCTATAGGTATCCTTGTGGATTTTTCTAAAATCCATTCAATTTTTTGTTGTTCTGGCCTCCATCCCTAAAATTGATTATCCTGATTGTAGTTAGTTTAATTCAAAACATCTACAAACATACCATGGGGTTTATGTTGATGGCCCATCATGATGTTCATCTTCTTTGTCAGAGACTCTAGTTTCGATACCATCCAATCATTATTTTTTATTTAAAGAGTGTATTTCCACTACTTCCCTTCTCTTTCCCACTAAAATATATTTCTTTCCATGTCATCCAATAATTTGTAGCTGGCCTCAGGTGATTTTTTAATTAAGGATCCTTCAGCTGCATCGTCAAGAATTTACATGTTTCCTTGTGAAAAACCCTTTTGAAATGTTCTAATTAGTATCCAAACCTATTTTCCATGTTGAGGGATGTAACACCCCAAACATCCACGGTACGATTCTATTTGAACAATACAGTAGCGTGTGTTGTACGCAACTTCGAGATTCTAACCCACCACGACCGATCAATGTAGCCGTTGTAAATAGTAATACCCACTTTTGAAATTTTATAATTATTATATCTCAAAATGGGCATAATTTTGGGATTCGGAATATCGAAATTATCTGAAGGTGAAATTTTGGTACATTTCGGATAACGTTTATATTTTGATGAATAGTGAAAATTACTAAATTTTAATTAAAAACTACCTTTTTAATAACAATAATTAATAGTGAAAAATAATGAATTTGAGTTTTTTTAAAGAATATTTGAAATATATTTTTACCATTTAATACAATTTTTGTCATTGTACATAATTTCACATTTAAACCCGACATAAAAAAGTGTCAATCTTTTGATAGTTATTATCTTTTAAAAACACGCTTTTTGTTTTAACAACAGGAATTAATTTTAAATTAATTTCTGCTAATTCTATGTTATGAATTTAGAAAAATGGATTCCATATTTAGAATCGGGATGTCCAAATTGTGTAAATAGGTGACTTTTATTTTTAGACATTCTGAATAATTACTTTAGTAAATATTTTATTTACCATGTTTAAAGGGTAAATCTGGTAATTAAGGGTAAACAAATAATATAATAATAACAATAAATTTCTCTAAAATGTGTCCTAAACCTATTGGTTAATACATGTCCGACCATGGGCATATTTGTGTCAATTTTGGGACCCCATGGATCCACTTTTAAGAGATAATGAAACTTTATATTAATTAAGTTAATGTAAATACAAAAATGACAGAAGCATTTATTTTTAGAAAAAAAACTTTTACATAGGGTTATATATGTTATATTTTTGACTATAAATATTCATTATAAAGATAAAAGGATTTCCTACATAATGGTATCTTATTTATATTTTTTAGACATTGAATAATTAAATTTATTTATTACACAATAATGATGCAGTATTTTCATTAATAATAAAAGAAACACGTAATTGGTATTATAAAAGTTAAAATAATTATAATTCAAAAGTTTTGATGAAATACACGAATTTTATTTGTTAATATTACATGATATAATATGTTAAATTAATTTTATTCGAATTAATAATTTTTTTAAAACTTTAACAAAAATAAATTTTTAAATAGTGTCAAAATTGACATAAATGATTTTTTAAAACAAATATTATATTATTAATTGATATTATGTTCCTAAAATTCTACGGATTAGAAAAATGACTTATATAATGGTAGGTGTATTATTAATGGTGCACTTGGGGGTCTCTTGGATGTATCTATTATGTTTATTAATTATACAATATAAAAATACAAAGTGACATCTAAGTGTCAAACTAATTAACTAAGAGTTAAAACTAAAAGATAATGTTAATATAATGATCCAAACCTATCTAAAATCTACTGGTTGAAAGGATTTAAACACATCCCCACCATAGAATTTTAATAATAAACTTTTGAGACAATATAAAACTGATATGAATTTATTATAAAATAATACTTTATGTTTTTTCTAAAGAGCCCCTCCTCCCCCTTATAAAATGACACCACTTCTAATCAATTATTCATATTTTCATAGCATTTTTGTTCGCCAAAACCTTGCCCAAATAACCTATAAACCATCCTACCTTAATCCTAGAGGAATTCCTTTAGTTATAAAGCCAACCTAAGGATCACATTTGATTAAATCAAAATGAAGAACCCGAAAAGGAGGTAATGTTTTCACCACCCTCTTTCAAGTTCCTTTCTTCTTCAACATCTTATTTCTTTGTTATTTCCATTCTAAAATAATAAATCATGTATCTTATATATACTATGACGTTATTATAAATATGGTACAACCAAATTCAGCATTCTATCCATCCTTTGAATGACATTTCACTATACGTTCATACGTACGACTTACTGTCTCTACATCATGGTGTAATTGTTATTCAATACATTATTATTTGGATGGGTATAATAATGATCTTTAATTCATGTAAATAATAAATACAACATGATAATGATTCTGTATATATAATATACCATCAAATTATATATTATTTTAATATCAATGTAACGTTACTATTACTCATGTGTACGTACGGACTACCATCTCCACGAACGTGATGAGATTAAATCCCCATCATATACATTCAAGTATAATTATCATTTGAGGATTAATAATAATGTTTATGTACTTGATATCATTATGGATATTAAGAAGATACATCCTATCCATAAAAAACATGTCTTATGTAACAAAACATATAAAAGAAAATGAGTAATTTAACACCCGAAACAATGATAATATTAAGATATTATTAACAAATCAATCTTAAAAGATCTTATAGGATATCATATTAATGTATATGATTCTTCTATTATTTAATAACAATTATTTCACCATTATACGGGATGTTAACCTACCCTCAACCAAGGAAATGTACAAGGTAAAGGTTTATTTCACAATCGCTTCATTATCCGAGGTTGTTTAAATGTAATTATCTACTGGGACCTATTTATCATCTACATCCATGTTTCATAAAAATGTATTTCAAAGAATTCTTAATATTTTACATAATATGGGTTAATGTCATTTATTCTCTTGTTTGACTTTTTATAAGAAGTTTATAACGGAATATTTACGTCATTTTCCAATCAAGGACCTTTTTAACATTTACAGCAAATTAAGGTAAGAATTTCTTTTTTTACTTTTACGGTGGGTGCGGCTATTTTCCACCATTTTAAAATCTTCAAAGGATCCATTAAAATCTTAAAAAAATATTTTCAATGTAAATGTTGTAATTTATAATTAAGTGACCTTTAATAGATTTCAAAAGAATGATATATTTCTCTCAAATAGTTTTCATTTCATCTATGTCAACATCTTTTGATATATTTTAAGTATATTTGTAGTTGATTTATTAAAATACAAAAAAAATCCATATTGTATTCAAGGTTTTGTGATATGTTTGACTGTGGATGTGTTATTTTTATACCATTCATGGTTTATGGAGAATATATTTACATTTATTACGCTAGTTTAAACACGAATGTATATGTTATGTTTAAACCTATTCATATGAGGAATGCATTAGACTTAGTAAGTGACGGGTGGAACCTGCTATAACACCTTGATGCATCGATAGGTATCATGAGAAAAAAAAGTTTCTTAGCATGATGACTTGACAAAATCTTATTTGTAGTCTTGGCACGAGACCTTGGCTACATGGTTATGATAGTCTGGCATTATGCATTCCCTCATGATGAAAGTGGTTATTGATATTGCATGTGATTATTCGATTAGTAGAATATCCATGTGAATAAGTAAATGGAATAATTTCATTTTATTTCTGCCATATTATGCTGAAGTTCAAGTTTAAAAGGCTTTTGTTTTATTTATACATTGCCTTAAATGTTTATGATTATTTATGAAAGTTTCTGCCATATTGTTATCTTTACAGGGCATTTGAGATCATCCCGTTCTATTTTTATTTTTACTAGGATGTTAAGATGTATATTATGAATGACCTGTAGGGATAGTATATTGGGATATGAGTGTGGAGAAAGATGTTGTTTTAGTTTTAACTTTTTGATGTAATGTAAACTTTATGAATGTATCTAGTTATTCCAAGTCTACTAAACTAATCGGTCTTTCGAGACATGATCTTTGGTGATCATTACAATGTTTTGTGATAATGCACTAACTCTAGGTAACTA
Source organism: Viscum album (assembly GCA_963277665.1). Taxonomy (NCBI): domain Eukaryota; kingdom Viridiplantae; phylum Streptophyta; class Magnoliopsida; order Santalales; family Viscaceae; genus Viscum; species Viscum album. The sequence continues at coordinate 481,884,564 of OY728153.1, read as the reverse complement.
GGGTCAGGGCGTTAAAGTTGGTTCAGAGAAAGTTTAGTACAAACCATGGAAGCTAGATTTAGATAAAATCTGATTAGATAACATAGCCCTATGAAAAACATTGTGGATTTGTATAGAAGAACTTCCTAGAATTTTGGTATTGTAGAGATTTTTTGAGTTTCCTGAGAAATACATCCCTGTACATATATGAAGAGGTAGAGGCGGATCTTCCAGAGATATACCGAGTGGTAAAACCTGAAAATACCTCTTTGAGCTAGACTCGAATGGGAACTGGTGCACGACAATGGGCCTTGATTCACTCTTGGTTATGAAACTCCTGGGGGATATACTTAGGATCATTCTCATTTTCATTTGAAACCATTATGAAGGGTTTATGATTATATACCTCCTCAAAGAAAACATTTATTTTCTAATTAAAGACTATATCCATAAATAGTTCAATTTATGTTATGTGTTTTACAAGTATAAAATTATATATTTTGATTCATAAACTGATGTTGTTATGCCATTATTTATAAATGGCACATAGTGGAGGGAATGGAAACCATATCTATGCACGCACTCCATGTTGGGATTTACCTCCAGCTCATGATAATTATAGTGGAGTAGGTGATGCAACTTGTGCTGATCAGCTAATCACCATAATGGGACAACTCACTTAGGTTATGAATAATAACCTTACGTGTATGGAGTACCCATATCCACAACATGGATGATAAATGTTAGATCACTTTATGAGGAAATAACCACCAATATTCAATGGTATTACAAATCTCTTAGTTGCTGAGTAATGGATTAATTCATTAGAGAAAATATTCCATGCATTGGGGAGTAGTGAAATGGAAAATGTTATCATGGCAGTTTACCACCTCACTGGAGATGTTGATCAATGGTGGTCATTGATTAAAAAAACAAAGTAATATGAAGAATTATAAAATATGGAATGGAGGGAGTTCAAAGATATTTTCATAGAAAAATACTTTAATCATTACCATCAAGCAGATATGGAAAGGCAATTTCTGAGTATGAGGCAAAAGGAGGATGAGAATGTTTCAAAGTATGAGGCTAACATTACAAAGTTAGCGAGGCATGTAGTAGATTATATATGTCCCCCAAGAAGTAATATTGATCATTTCTTTGATGGGTTAAAACCGTTTCTCCATCGATAATTAGTCTCACATCCTTTCTCGTTATACTAAGATATTGTCTAATGTTCTATCAAGACAGAAATAGAATTCGTTAAGTCTTACGACTTTATGGGAAATCTAGAGAAGAAGAGATCGGATGACCACTCTGGAAATTGAAAATAAAGGGACGAAGGGAAAAGTTGATAATCCATCCTGTAGTAAATGTAGGAAGAAACACCCCATTACTTTCATGAAGGTAATGGGAGTTTGTTACAAGTGTGGTGTAAAAGGCCACCAAGCTCATGATTGCAAGGGAATGAGAGTTGCTTCCAACATGGAATGCTATAACTGTAGAGAGATGGTACATTATGCAAATGAATTTCTTAAGCGTCAGGGGAACATATCTCAAAAAAGGCCAAGGGATCAAGGATAATCATATGATATCACTACTGCTGAGGTAGAAGCTCTGAAAGACATGGTGGTAGGTAATTTAATGGTTTCCTCAAGTTTAGAAAATTCTATATTTGATTCTAAATCATCGAATTATTTCATATCATCCCAGTTTTCTAATAAAATTAGATATTTTCAACTTGATTTAACAAGGGTGTCTTTAGTTAAAACTCATAAGGGATGTATCTTTGCAACAATGTTTTGTGAATCAGTCCCCATTAGAGCACATAAATGTTCTTTATCCACTGATCTCATCATCATACCTATGATTGAGTTTGATATAATCCTCGGTATGGATTGTATTTTGGACCATGATGTGAAGATTTATTGTAAGAAGAAGGAGGTTACGATTTTTGATGATTATGCTAAGGAACACCTTATCTTTAGAGCAGAATCGTCACCACCTAATTATTATCTAGATCCACCCCCAGTATCTCAACTAAATTCAATTATTTGGCAGGAAGAGAATGAAATGACAATGGGTAAGGAATGAAATATTCAAATAGAGGATGTACCTATTGTGAAAGAATGTGAAGATGTGCTTTCAGGAAGATTTACCTGGACAACCTCCAGAACTAGAAGTTGAGTTTTCCATTGATTTAATTCTTGGATCAATGCCTATATCGAAGAACCCTTATAGAATGGCCACTGTGGAATTAGTTGAACTAAAGAAACAACTAAAGGAATTGAGTAATAAGGGACTTATTCTCCCTAGTGTTTCTCCATGGGGATCCCCTGTTCATTTTGTTAAAAAGAAAGATTGATCTATGAGGTTATGTTTCGACTACAGGGAGATCAATGCTATAATAATAAAGAACAAGTATCCCCTACCTCGCATTGATGATTAATTTGACCAACTGCATGGAGCTCAATTCATTTCAATGATTGACCTTCGATCTGGATATCATCAGTTTTGTGTGAAGAAGGAAGACATTCTGAAGATAGTATTTCGAACTAGGAATGAGCATTATGAGTTTACCGTAATGCCTTTTGGGCTGACTAATACATCCTCTATTTTCATGGATCTAATGAAAAATGTTTTCAAGGAATATATCAATGATTTTGCAGTGGTATTTATTGATGATATCTTTTTATACTCCAAAAGCTACGAATATCATGAAAATCACCTGCGTATTATCATGAAGACTCTAAGAAGACATGAATTATATGTGAAGTTTAGCAAGTGTGAATTCTAGCTTCAAGAGATATTTTTCTTGTACATATTGCCTTTAAGGATGGAATATCTATTGATCCTTCTAATAGAAGAGCAATCCAAGAATTGCCAGCACCAACGAGTATATTCGAGGTATATAGTTTTATTGGTTTTGCAGGTTATTATCGATGTTTCGTCCAGAATTTTGCCCTATTGGCTAACCCATTAACAACGCTCACACGTAAAAGGGTAAAATTTGATTGGACAAAAGAGTGTGAAGAATTTTTTGAAGAACTGAAGAGAATATTTGTCAGTGCTCCTATATTGACACTTCCATCTGGGAATGATGTGTTCATTAATTATAGTGATGCATCGAAGAAAGGAATTGGTTGTGTCCTTATGTAGAATGATAGGGTTATTGCCTCTGCATCATGACAGCTAATAATTAATGAGAAAAACTATCCTACTCATGATCTTGAGTTAGCTGCTATAATCTTTTCATTGAATATATGGAGACATTATCTCTATGGTGAAAAATGTGAGATATATACCGATCATAAGAGTTTGAAATATATTTTCTCACAGAAAGAACTCAACATGTGGCAAAGGAGATGGCTTGAACTACTCGAGGATTTTGACTGAACGATACACAACCACCCAGGGAAGGAAAATAAGGTTGCATATTCTTTGAGAAGAAATGATCATGGAGTTTTGAACAAGATGAGAGTTGAGAGGGATTCTATTTTCATGTATTTAGTAAATATGGATATGGGAATCACCATGGAAGGTGAAACATGAATACATTTTCAAATGGCTACAAAACCATCTTTAGTAGAAAGGATAAAGAGTTCTCAGAACGATGATGAAGACTTTCAAAAGAATATTAAAGCTGGGAATGATGAGATATTTTTGTGACCTTATGTATGAAGATGGAATTTTGAAATTTGGGAAGATACATTGTGTTCCTGATATACCTAATCTAAAAAGGGAATTGTTGGACGATGCTCATAGTTCCAATTTCTATATACTCATTGGGAGCACCTAAATGTATAGATATTTGAAGGAACATTTTTGGTGGGACAACATGAAGATGGATATTGCTGATTTTGTTTCAAGATGTATGGTTTTTCAACAAGTGAAAGATGGAAGGCAACATCCTGGTGTAGTATTTCACCCTCTTATCATACCTGAGTGGAAATGGGATAATATCATGATGGACTTTGTCATGGGACAACCAAAGACTCCTAGAAGAAATGATGCAACATAGGTCATTGTTGATCGTCTTACCATGCCAGTTCATTTTATTACTATAAGGGAAGATTAAATAATTGAACGTCTAGAAATAATATATATTAAGTAAGTTGTGAGACTTCATGGAGTACCCCTATCAATTATCTCAAATCGTGATCCCTATTTTACATCAGGATTCTGGAAAAGTCATTAGAAGGCATTGGATACTGAACTACAATTGAGCACTGCTTACCACCCTCAAACTAATGGACAATCAGAATAGACTATTCAAACATTATAAGACATGTTGAGATCATGATCACATGACATTGAAGGTATGAGGGATCAATATTTACCTCGGGTATAATTTTCCTATAACAATAGCTTCCATTCAAGTATTTAGATGGCACCATATGAAGCGTTATACAGAAAGAGATATCGCACACCAAAATGTTGGGATGATGTTGGTGAAAGAAAACTTGTAGGCCTAGAACTGGTGGAGGAAATGATGGAAAATGTAAAGGTAATCCAAAACCACATGAAAGTAGCTCAAATTAGGCAGAAGAGATATGACGATAACTGAAGTAGGATTTGGAATTTTAGGTAGGAGATCATGTTTTCTTGAAGGTATCTCCATGGAAGGGAGTTAAACATTTCTGAAATAAGGGAAAATTGAGTCCTAGGTATTTGGACCTTTTGAAATTCTAGAACGAATTGGGGTTGTAGCTTACCATTTGAAAATTCCTCCAAATCTCTCCAAAGATCACGATGTGTTCCATGTATCACTATTGAGAAAATACATGCCTGACCCAACTCGTGTACTCACATACGAGGAATTAGAATTGGAACCTGATCTATCTTATTACGAGAGCCCATCCGGATTCTTGATATGAGATAACAAATACTGAGAAACCGGACGACTCGTCTGGTAAATGTTTTATGGATAAACAATAAGATGGAAGAGGCAACATGGGAACATGAGGAACTTATGATGAAGAACCACCCGAGTATTTTGATGCTGTAGTATTCTAGAAATTTTGAGGATGGAATTATTTGATTTTGGGGAGAATTTAACACCCCAAGCTTCCACAGTATGATTCCCTTTTAATAATACAGTAGCGTGTGTTGTACGCAACTTCGAAATTCTAACACACCATGACCAATCAAAGTAGCCGTTATGAATAGTAATACCCACTTTTGGAAATTTTATAAATTTTATCTCTCAAAATGGACTTCATTTTTTGATTAAGAATACCTAAATTATCCTAGGGTGGAATTTTGGTAATTTTCAGATAACATTTATATTTTTATGAATAGTGAAAATTACTAAATTTTAATTAAAATCATCTTTTTTTAAAAAAAATATTCATAGTGATAAATTATGTATTTGAGTGGTTTTAAAGTATATTTAGAATATATTTTTACCATTTAATAAAATTTATTTCATTGGACATAATTTCACATTTAAACCGGACATAAACAAGTGTCAATCTTTTGATGGTTATTATCTCTTAAAAACACACTTTTTGTTTAAACAACAATAATTAATTTTATATTAATTTATGCCACTTCTGTGTTTTGAATTTAGAAAAATGGGCTCCATATTTACAATCAGGAAGTAAAAATTTTATAAATATCTTAATTTTATTTTTAGACATTTTGAATAATTATTTCAGTAAATATGTTATTTACCATTGTTAAAGGGTAAATCCGAAAATTAATGGTAAACAAAATTATATTATAACACTAATAAATTACCCTAAAACGTATACTAACCCTATTTTCTGATACATTTTCAACAATGTCCATATTTGGGCCTATTTTTGGACCCCATGTATCCACTTGTAAGTGATAATGACAGTTTATATTAATTATGTTAAAGTAAATAAAAAAATAAAAAAATCATATATCTTTTAGAAAATCAATTTTTAAATAATGTTATATATATTATATTTTCGACTATAAATATTAATTAGAAAGATAAAAATATTTCCTACATAATGGTATTTTATTTATAATTTTTTGACGTTGAATAAATAAATTTATTTCTGACACAATAATGATGCAATATATTCCATAATAATAAAATAATCAAATAATTGGTATTATAAAAGTTAAAATAAATATAATTTTAAAGTTTTGATGAAATCCATGAATTATATTGGTTACTATTACATGTCAGTATTACTTAAATGAATTTTATTCTAATTAATAAAGTTGTTCAGACTTTAAAAAAATCAATTATTGAATAGGTTAAAAATTGACATAAATGAGTTTCTAAAACAAATACAATATTATTAATTGATATTCTGTTTCTAAAAATCTAAGGATCGTCCAAAGGACTTATATAATTGTAGGTGTGTTATTAATGGACCACTTGGGGGTCTATTGGATTTATATAGTATGTTAACTAACTATATAATATAAATATACAATGTGACATGGTAAGTGTAAAACTAATTAACAAAGAGTAAAAACTAAAAGATAAGGTTAATATAATGACCCAAAAATATCTAAAATCCATTGGTTGAATGTATTTAAACCCATACCCAACTTATACATTTAATAATTTACATTTTATCCATTATAAATCGAATATGAATTTATTATAAAATAATACTCTAAGTTTTTCCTCAAGAGCCCCTCCTCTCCCTTATAAAAGGACACAACTTCTAACCAATTATTCATACCTTCAAAGCCTTTTGATTCAGACGAACCCTACCCAAATACCCTCTATACTATCCTACATTAATCCATTAGGCCTAACTTTAGTCAGAAAGGAAACCTATGTATCCCTTTTGATCAAATCAAACGAAAAACCCAAAAAAGAGGTAATGTTTTCACCACCATCTTTCAGGTTTCTTTCTTCTTCAACTTCTTCTTTAATTATTATTTCCATTCGAAAATAATAAATCTAGTCTCTTCTATATTTTTTGATGTTATTATAAATATGGTACAACCATATTCAGTATTCTATCCATCTTTTGAATGAAATGTCACCATACATGCGTACATACGGCATACCATCTCCACGTCGTGGTGTAATTGTTATTCAGTACATTATTATTTGGATGGGTATAATAATGATGTGTAATTCATGTAAATAATAAATATAACATGATTATTATTTGGAATATATGATATAAAATCCAATTATAAATTATTTTAGTATAAAAAAGTTGATATTGTCGCTCGTGCGTATGTACGGACTACCGTCTCCACGAACGTGATAAGATTCATTCCCCATCATATCCATTCAAGTATATGTCACATTTGATGATTAAAAATAATGTTTAAGGACTTTATATAATTCGGGATATGAATAAGATACAACATATCCATAACAAACATGGATTATGTAACAAAAAATATAAAATAAAATGAGTAAGTTAACACCTGAAACGATGATAATACAAAGATATTATTAACAAAGCAATGTTAAAAGATCATATATGATATCATATTAATGTATATGATTATTGTATAATTTAATAAAATTATTTCACCATTATATAGGAGGTTATCCAACCCTAAACCAAGGAAAAGTACAAGGTAAGGGTTTATTTCACAAACTCTTCATTATCCGAGTGTGTTTATACGTAATTATCTACTAGGACCTCTTTATCATCCACATCCATGTTTCATAAAAATGTATTTCAAAACATTCATAATATTTTAAAGAATATGGGTTAAATTCATTTATACCGTTTTTTTTCTTTCTATAAGAAGTTTATAAAGAAATATTTACGTCATTTTCCAAACAAGGACCTTTTTACCTTTAGGTCCAATTAAGGTAAGAATGACTTTTTTTAAACTTATACAACGGGTGTGGCTATCTTCCACCGTTGTAAAATCTTCGAAGCCTCCCTTAAAATCTTATAAGAATATTTTCAAAGTACATGTTTTATATTATAATTATAAGACATTTAAATGATTTCAAAAAAATAGATTTTTCTCTCAAATAGTTTTGATTTCAACTATGTCAACATCCATTGATGGATTTTAAGTTTATTTTTAGTTGATTTATTATGATACAAAACATCCAAATTTTATTGAAGGTTTTGTGATATGTTTGACTGTGGCTGTGTTATTTTTATAACATTCATGGTTTATGGAGAAAGTATTTACATTTCATATGCTTGTTTTAATACAAATGTTTATGTTATGTCTAAACCTGTTCATATGAGGAATGCATTGGACTTAGTAAGTGAAGGGTAGAGACCTCTATATCTCCTTGATGCATCAGTAGGTCTCATGAGACAAACTAATGTCTTGGCATGAGGCCTTGACAAAATCTTATTTGTAGTCTTGGCACGAGGCCTTGGCTACGTGGTTATGATAGTATGGAATTATGCATTCCATCATTATGAAAGTGGTTATTGATATTGCATGTGATTATTATATTAGTAGAATATCCATGTGAATAAGTAAATGGCGTTATTTTATTTTATTTATGACATATTTTTCTGATGTTAATGTTTAAAACGTTTTTATTTTAGTTATACATTGCTTTAAATGTTTATGCTTATTTATTAAAGTTTCCACAATATTGTTATCTTTACTGAGAATTTGAGCTCACCCCTTTCAATTTTTTATTTTTCCTAGGATGGGAAGATTTATTTTATGAATGACCTGTATGGATATTGTAAGGGGATATGAGTGTGGATACATGATGTTGTTGTAGTTTTCACTTTATGATGTAATGTAAACTTTATGAATGTATCTTGTTATTCCAAGGCTACTAAACTAATCAGTCATTCGAGGATTGATCTTTCATGATCATGAAAATGTTATGTAATAATGCTTCGACTCTGGGTAACTGCAGTCAAGGAGTTACAAGGGAACTCCATAATCATACCTTTGTAATGTTCCCATTCAGGATATAATGATTAATCTTAAAATTCACAAAAGTTTAAATTGTTTACTCGTATATCAATTTATATAGATTGCGGAAATAAATGGGTGGGGTTGTTTCTATCTAAATAATCCCATGATGGGATGAAATGGTATAGAGGACTTTTAATCCATTCTCAAGCTCAATATCATAATGATAGTTGTAAAAGATGAATTCTTACCATGTCGCTAGAAATGTTTTGGAATGGGAAAGTATCGCAGAGCCTGATAAAGCTTCCAAAATGTTTATTCAGATATTCATGTAGAAGACCACTGAATTTTATGCTATTCAAAATCATTAAAACGAAAAATAGTTTAATCTTGAAGTGATTTCCAGTGATGAGGGGTTCTAGGATGCTTGGTTTTAATCCTAGGTTTTATATCCGCCCTTAGTCTGTGAGTGTCTGCAACCCATGATCTCTCCGATGTATGTTGATAACTTGGTTTTGATCAGAACCTTCCATTGATGTCATGACTTTAATCTCCATGACTATTTCAGACATGTGTGTTAAATTGATGATATCTTTATCCTTAAACCGTGTGTTGAAGTTGTGCATGTAAAAATCTGAAAATCTGAAATTCCAGCAAACCAACTGTAAATAGTGAAATTAAAAAATTAAAATTGAAATCCTAAAAACTAATAGGATATTGTCCTTGGAAATATAGCAATTTTGATATCCCCATAGGGAATCGTTAATTCTCTACAGTACTATGAATTTTATTATAATACTCAAATTATCCTACTCATTTAATTAAAATGTACTAATTGGGAAATTTCAAGGCCGAACTTAGAAGGATATTGATTTAATTTTATTAGGGTTTCAATAGACATAAATTAATTAATTTTATGAAATTGGTTATAAAATGATGAATTTGATTTGATTTATGTAATTAGAATGAAGATGAAAAATCATAATGATTGGTTTTGTAAACTGATTTGGAAATCATGATTAGGTAATGTAATAGAAGGGTTCGTGTGCAATAGGATTTCTAGAGAAAAGATTGGTTAATTCATGATTGGTACCAGATTTGAAATGAGGTAGATCTAATGGTCATGGTATCTCTTCCTCAACGTAGCAACAACCCATTTCCCTTCGTCCAGTAATTAAGGCTGCTTCTGAATTGAGTGTGTCTCAATATCAATTGTAAACCCCATTCCCCATAAATTTTAAAATTTTCATGAATTAATTAGGGTATTTAGTTTCACAATTTAAATTTTATATTTAATTATATTATCAATTTTCATAAAAAAATATAATGAATGGGATTATATTTTTTTAATAAAATAACTGAAACCAAATACCTTAATAATGAGAAGAATTGAATCCAACAAACCTTTCCTCTTTAGTTACATCACCCTAGAAAATTGTGGGATTACCACCTCATCCAAGAGAAGAGAGGTTTAGAGGTATGGAGAAAATAAAACATAAATAATGAGAAATAACTTATAGGGAAATAACATATTTGCTCTAGGATTTGGTCTCCAACCAAATCTGAATGATTTAATGCTACAGGAAACTCCTCTATTATAGGCACTGGATGGGATCTTCCTGACACAATACATGAGATGAAATATGGTTACATGATGGGTAATGTGATTTCACATCTTGTAATTTTGATCCGAAGCCAGTTATGTGATTTATGGATTTGCATGAATCACGTTCGAAGACATTGATCATTGATTCATGTCATGATTTGTAACTATGGATCACAACATTAATTGATGAATCCTGATGTGTAATAGCAGCACAATGTGACATGGTGGTGTCTATTTCCATTGATTAAGTCATGATGTGTTATGAAATTACATGTTGTTTAATATTTATTATCAATTTTCCAACTCTACAACATCCTCAAAAATCTAGTGTTGCACCACAAATGGTTATTTTGATCCATTCTTCACCTATTATGGTTCCTTTTTTCAATTATTCATTTTATCATACAACAAAATAAAAAACAAGTTAATTTTTACATCGTTTGGGAAGAATATTAATCAAAACATAGAAATCAATACATTAAAATAAAAAAAAATGTATGCATAAATTACACATGTCAATTAATTCAAATTAATGTTTAATTTATTCATTTATAGTATTACTAACATGTGATTTATTTTCTTATATGGGTGGATATTTTTCTCAGGTTCAGGTGATATTTTCAAAAACTGACACCATTAGTGGAATATTTTGAGAGGGGATCACATGTTCCAAAGTTGATGAAACATTAGTGTTTTTAAATTCTTGTTGATAGTAATTGTAAATGTATTTATAAAAAAAATTATATTGAAATGTATATTGTTTTTTATTAATGATGTTAAGTTTATTTAAATTAAATTATATTTCTTTTATACAATTAAAAGGTATTATCTACAGTTTGATTTTATAAAATCAACATACTAATGCCGGTTGGGAATTTATCAGTGCTAATGAATGTGTTGATAAAGGGGATCACCCTTTTAATGAGACTGAGTATATCCATGTTTTTATCACTATTAAATGACATTTTTGACATTGTTAAAGGGAATATTTGTAGTAGTGAACCCACTGAGATAAAAAAACCATTTGAGTTTTCAACTTGTAGATGTAATAAATATTTCAATGAAATAATGACATATAATGATGGAAATGGTATCATTGGAGAAAAACTCAATGTCATTTGACTTTTCAATGACATAACAATGATTATAAAATAAATCATTTCGTGTTTTTGATGGGTTATTTTTGCATAGTTCTCCTTTACAAAACTATAAAACAATTTAGTAGACTAAATATAACTAGCATGATAAATATATTGTTTTCAAAATAAAATTAAAATATTTTTTTAACAGAAATTTCATAAATATAAAAATTATATTCTCATAAAAAAGATTGTATCATATTAAAATATTTTATAACAAATAATAAATTTATTCAAAAATACATTAATGAAATGAAATATACATTTTCAATAAAAAACAAGATGAATCCTTTAAAAATACAATTCAATATAATAATCAAAAAATATATTATTTATTTTAAAAATAATTTTTTTTTAAATATAAATATTTCAGTTTTTTGAAAAATTAATAAATAAAAATAAATAAAAATAAATAGATATTTCTCTTTTAATAAATTGAAGAAAAATTTAATTAAAGATTTATTTTTACAATTAAAACATTTGAAACATATGATTATTCATACTCATAATTTGTTAAGAAATATTTTCTATCATTTATTGGATAATTGTTTTTTAAATTTCATTAGAAATTTACTTTAAAAAAAGAAAAAAAATTACTTAAATATTCAATATTATTTTAGAAATATTAAATTTTATATTTTTCATGAATATAAAAATTCAATATAAAATTAAAATAAATTTATACCATATTTTTCATTTAAAAAGGATTCAAACATATAATTTTTAAAAATTTTATATATGAAAAAATATTATTCCAATTATTTTAATGTAAAAAATTTAAAATTTCATTTATTAATTTTTTACATAAATCTCCATTTTAAATTTGGAAAAAAATACAATTTAGATAATAAATTATTATATTTATATTATTAATAATAAAACAAATAAAAATATGACCATCCATTTATTTCTCAAATAAAATTTTTTTTTATAAAATAGTACAAATGATTTCAAGAAAATTAGGGGAAGAATATTATAATCTTAAAAAAATTATTTCATTTTTATTTTTCAAAATAAAATAATTAACCCTTTCCCTTTTTAATATATTTTTCAATGTAAATTTCTAAAATATAAAAAATCTTTCATCATTATATATATTATAATTTTACCAAATGATGTTTTAGGAACACTAATTAATGGGGTGAATCAGTCTCACTTGTACAACACTGATTATTTCAGATATCTTATTCATATCGATTATTTATAACCTATATGTAAAATAAAATATTTTTTCCATGACAATTATTCAATAACTGATGAGGAACATTATTTTTCCAAGTCATATATTGAATAAAAAATGGGAAAAATATTATTTTCGACATCGATTAATTAATAATATATGTGGAAAAACATTATAATTTTAATTGGGATCAGGAGGAGTCCTTTTTTATTTCATTCTTTTAAGTGAGTCCTCTTGTTTTACTCTCACACAAGGAGCCTAAACCCAGTCATCATCGAATAGTGGCCTCGAATCTATTTATTCTTTGATCCATGGATTAAAATATCTTCATTAATTGATCCTTTTATTTTTCTATCCTTCATTCTGTATTCACTACCATCATCCACCATCACTTGTTGTCGACTACATCTCACATTTCTTCTCATTGGTTTCACTTATGTCGATTCTGATTTTAATTAATGGTTAGTGTTTTCTGTTTCCATTTTCTATTCATTCTAACAATTTTATTTTACATATAGAATTATTATTTGATGTTGATTTATATTTTAGTTGACATCTACCACCATCATCCATCATCAAACACCTCTTATGAATTCTTCTCATTGGTTTTGACTTTTCAATCATCCAAGTTCAGATATCAATTTACATTTTTTTCTTTTGGGTTCAATTTTTAATGAATCCAAGGTATTTTTATTTTTATTTTTAGTTCCAATTTTATATTGATGTCATTTTATCATTCCGCTTTTATTTACCACCATCGTCCACTTTTCTATGTCATTAGTATCCACTTGCAACTCTTTACCATTGTTGTCACCTTCCCAATTTTCTTGGTTCCAATATCAATATAAGATTTCTGATTATTATTTTGACATTGTATTCTTATAAGTTATTATCATTTGTATTTTGGATTACAATTTTCCATTGTTGTTACTTTATCTTTTCTATATATATTTGGAGTTCCAACTATGCTCAAATCATATATATTTTATAAATTATGAATTAATTTTTTAGATTATGGTTTTTGAAAATTTTATAAAATAATGATAATTAAATATGTTAAAATTGTAATATTTTTATAAATATGTTATAATTTTTTGTGAATTATGTTATGGTATATTTTGTTGTTATTTTAAATGTACATTTTCAATTGCATTTGAATTCTAATAACTTATTTTTAATTTATGATATTTGTTATAGATAATCATTAGTTAAATTTGGAATATTTCACTTAAAATAAGTGATGAATATGGGGAAGGTGTTTGTGTTTTATTTTGGTAAATTTCTATATCAAATTTTCCAAACAATAATATATATTTATTTCCATGTATGAAATAATTAAATATGAATATGAAGAAAAGTAAAGAGATCAAATATAATTTAATTTATAATGGGATTAATTCGAGTTATATCCCTTAGATTTTCCATGGTGAAACTGATTATAATTTTTGATGTATTGATGCAAATGATTGGAAGTATGATAAGTTTGATCTAATTGAATAAATGATTATTGATATATAAGTAGAAGAGATTGAGAAAGAACTGAAAATCAAGTGTCTATATTTTGACATAGAAAACCCACTATATTTCGGTTTTATTTAATAAACGACATTATAAATGGTGTTAAGATTGATTAACATAAATGAGAAAAATGTATGGAATGAAAATATGTTTATAGATATGTTAAAATTGCTGAAATACAAACTTCTTAAAGGCAATGATTTTCCAAATTTAGATTCAAATGCAAAGAAAATATTGTTCCAAATGGGATTGGAGTACATGAAAATACATGCATATTTGATGGATTATGTTCTATAGATGAAGGAATATGAATTTTTGTCAGAGTGTCCAAATTTTGGTACGTCATGGTATAAGTTGAAATAGAAATTATAGGCTGATTTAGAAATTAAAAATATTTTTAACAATGTATTTTGGTATCTTTTTATAATTCTTCATTTGAAATGTTTATTTGAAAATTCAAATGATAAAAACTCTTTATGATAACATACAGATGAGTGGATATGTGGGGGAAAATTATTCCTACATGTTGATTTTACATAGTGGAAAAATTGATCAATAATTTCATATATTTTGAAATAATGTTATATATCTCAGACATGGGATGAGCATAGATTGAATGAATCCATAATTAAGACTTAGTAGCACACATAGTTCATGTATTTTTCTTGAAATTTAAAATTTATCACCTAAATTTTGTATGAAGTAAAAAATATGTCATGTTGAGTTTAATTATATATGGACAAAAACATGTTAAACATGATATTGATTTTTTGTTGTCTCAATTAAATGATGATCCGAAATTTTTGTTGGAAGAATGTATTTGGGTATATGAATCTTAAAAAATGGTATATTTTTAGCTACATGTAATGATTATGTCCAATATAAATAAGTTCCCATCATATGGAAGTCAGTCTATATACATTGTCATGGGGCATAAATCTTCTCCAATTTAGGAACAACAAACATTATATTACCAACTGCTGCATGGGAGAAAAATAGTGCACCTAGGTCCTCGATTGTTTTTTATGTAGATCACATTGTTAAACGATTAAAAGAGGCATTCAATGCCTCGTAATAATTTTATATATTTCCAAAATATTTTTCCACTAATCAATATTTTGAGTGGGTGAAAAAAATTTATGTGAATTTTTTAAAGACACAAAAAATGGTAATGATATAAATATTTGGAAGAAATTGAATATACATACTGAGCTACCAAATACGAGTTATCATTAGGTCAAATCTAAAATCCATGTAATCCATATGGAGAAGAATATCTATAAAATATTTATTATTACGTAATTATGTATTAATGGAAATAATAGTGATGGGTTGAATTCAATATTTGACGTTCTCTCAATGGAAATATGATCATAGGTAGGTCACGTTCTTAATGGATGGAAAACATACCTACCTTCCGATTTTCATAAATTATCGTATAGGGATAAAATTAAGACTTTTATGACTTCGTGATATAAATTCCCCATATGTTTATTCTAAAATTGAATAAAATTTTCTTTTATAAACATTTTTGAAGTGGACGGGTATAAAATATCATGATTATAACATCACGATGAAATAACTCCCACTATTTGCATTGTGTGTAATATTTCCCATTATTGTGAGAATGACTATCATGATGGTGTGTTATTTTATAATTCAATTTATAACAAGGTGATTGATAAGAACGATTTTAAAAATTTGGAGAAAGATGTAAGAACCTGGTTTTTTATATAAAATACTTTGGAATATTTTTGATGTTATTCCAGAGCAGCGCCTTCAGATGGCGTACGATTTCGAGCCCCGGTGTAGCCGAAATTAAATATTCAGTTCATTCACACTAGTAACACAAAAAAAATGGGATATCCCCTAAACGGTATCTTGGACGGGAAAACTGAGGGAACTGTTGAATCCGGAGCATGTCGTTTACCCTAGGAGGGTTATAACTTTTGTGGGCACGACCCTTCTGTGAAAAATGCCACCAGGGGAGTTTTTGTAATTTAGTGGACTCGGTCGTTATATTTTATAACATTTTAATGGCTCCTCATATTAAATTTCTGAGACCACCTTTGTGATCGAGAGGTGGTATTTACCCTAGGGGAGTCGTAACCTTGAGCCCGTCTGGAGGTTCGGATGTAGGTCTTCTAGTGGGTATTAAAAATTAATTAAATGTTAATTAATTTTCTTTACTTAAACACCAAAACCTCCCCTCCTTCACCATTCTTTTCCTTTGGAAAAAGATCTCTCCCACCTCCCTCATTCCCTCTCAACCTCCTCTTCTCCTCCACTATGCCAAGAGGAATTGACAACAGTGGTGGTGCGACGATGGATCAAAGCAACGAGCAACACCCAAGAGGTCGGATCGTGCGTTTACATTTTTAATTCCCACATATACATTTATCTCCATCTATATGTGTCGAATTTATGTTTTTTAACGAGAGAAGCCTATATTTGCGTAGTATATTTTCTGAGATTTCCGACACATATTTCGGATTTAAAATCTGAGTTTTGAGGGGAGTGTAATCGTTCGACGAAGTTTTGCAGGTTTTGGGCATTTTCTGGCGAGTTTCCAGTGGTGGTGGGCTCAGGCGGAGGTGCGGGCTTTGGCAGCGGCGCGAGCTCAGGCGGATACGTGGGATTTAGCGGCAGCGCGAGCGCTCAGGCAGGGAGCCGTCTGACATGGTGTGAGAAGGTGGACGAGGCAATTTGGATGGTCGTTGGAGGTGGCAACCTCAAGGAAAACAGGGACTCGCATTCAGCGGGTCCTGCTAGGCGACGCGGAAGACCAGATTTTGGCCGGTCTTCTTGGGAGACAAGGACCCGCAAAGCGTGGGTCCTGTTTTCGACAAAGACTGGCATGTTGGCTGGTCTGTGTGGAGGAAATCAGACCAGCTCATGTCTGGTGCTGTTGGGCGTGCCGCGGCCAGCATGCTGTGGCGTGACGGACCGGACCTGCGGCGGGGCCACGGGCTGGCGGATCAGACTGGGCCGACCAGGGTGAACCGGCCCAGTTAGGCCCCATTGCATTCGGGGGGCCGTATCTCCTAAATAGAGCGTTGGTTTGAAGCGCTGTCAATGGCGATGGGATCATGTCGGCGAGGAAGTATTTTTAATGTGGGTTCCTGGGATTTTGGTTTCTACACCCGAAGGCGGGTAACCCGGAACACATTAATTTAATAATATTAAATTTTTATTAAAGATTGCGATGGGACTGCTTCACAAGTCGAATGACCATTTGACGTACCGTCAGAGGCGTTGTGGCCTTCATGTTTAGAAGGTCCTTCCAAGGTTGGTTTGGAACCTTTGCGGTTTTGTTTTGTTTCATGATGGCACGAAACACTTAATGTGATTAATTAATTATTTAATTATTCTTGCGTTGGACCTAACTCATGTTTGGGATGTCCGTTTGACGCGGTGCCAGCGGTAGCAAGATCCTTGTCCTCATATAGACTTTTTGAGATTCCCCTTTCAGTGTATAGGCTAGAGATAGGGTGGGGGCCCCACATGCCCCGGTTCCCACGTTTCGTGAGGAAACATTGTTTTTCCACCCGACATCCATTTGGAGCATTTGAGAACAA
This sequence comes from Viscum album, assembly GCA_963277665.1. Taxonomy (NCBI): domain Eukaryota; kingdom Viridiplantae; phylum Streptophyta; class Magnoliopsida; order Santalales; family Viscaceae; genus Viscum; species Viscum album. Next base: position 481,866,759 of record OY728153.1, on the reverse strand, counting down.
CTTTCTATGTGTGTTTCTTAGGGAATTGAAAAAGTGCAATCTGCCCGCCTAAAATTGGAATTCAGGCATGGGCCCCACAGACCGCCTTTTATTCTCTGTGCAGCGTACTGCGCCGTTACCATCAGATGTCTATTTGAGGCATGAGGGCAGTCGATTATGAGTGTTTTTCGGAAGGCATTACAATGGCACAATCCGCCCGCTTTAATTTTGCACGATGGTGCGGGCCACATGATGGCTGTTTTGGGAGTTGGTGGTAACTTCCATCTTTATCCACAGGTATCTGTTTTGGATAAAAGGTTATTCAATCTTGTGTAGTTTTTGGAGAGTATCAAAGTGGTGCGATCCACTTGTAGCACTTCAGGACCGGTAGGTGGGTCCCACGTGGCACCATTCATGTGCGGTATGGAAATATGCATCTTTTTCTTTGGATATCTGTTCCATACAAGTGAGCAGTCAATTTGGCGTGCTTTTATGAGGAGATCACTATGGTGCGATGAGCCCGACTATTTTCGGGACTGAGGCTCGGGACCACTGGACGTTGTTCAGGAGTAAAGCGGTGTTGGCAACTTTTCCGTCGGATATCCTTTTGAGGCGAGTAAGTAGTATATATCGCATGTTTTTATGTGAGGATTAAAAAGATACCATCCATCTGGGGGTGAGGTGTCTCACTCGAGATCTCATTAAATGTGGAAGCATGAAAGGTGCTCTGGTGGCGGTTCTTCTTGTTGTGTTTAGAAACGAACCCTTGGCGTGTGATCGCATTCACTCTCGTGTGAGTGAAGTAGATATTTGAAGAGATATGGTTGGTTGTTCTAGGGCCGTGGAGGAAGCAGGTTGGTGAAATTACGTTTCCTCCCTTCTTGTTGGATTTGGGTGCCATGCATTTGATAGCCTTTGGGATAGAGATGTGATATACTCCGAGAGTAAATGTGAATGCTTTGAGATAAATGTTTTAGGATGAACCTGAGAATGTTTGTTCGCTTGGTTCAGAGATGAGTTAGGGCCACACGTCATGTGGGAACAATGTGTGTGTCATGTTCTGCATTACATACCTTTGATCTCTGACATCATAGAGGGTTCCTCTATTCATGATGGTTTGGACCATCATGGTTTAGTGGTTTCCCATGGTTCGGTTCTCGATGGTTTGGTCACTGGTGTTATTTAGGTTGCTTATGGACTTCTTTGGGTTTACCCTCCAGCATGGCTGGGGAGTGGGTTTCTCATCGACTTCTTTGGGTTAACCCTCCAGGGGGGCTAGGCAGTAGGTTTCTCATCGACTTTTTCGGGTATACCCTCCAGCGTGGCTGGGCATTTTGTTGCTCATCGACATCTTTGGGTTTACCCTCTAGTGAGTCTGGGCAGTGGGTTCCTCATTTACTTCTTAGGGTTTACCCTACATCAGAGACATGGTAGTGGGTTACCTGTTGATGTCTTAGGGTTTACCCTCCAGCATAGACTGGGTTGTGGGTTACCCGACGACCTCTTAGGGTTTACCCTCCAACAGAGACTGTGCAATGGGTTAGAAAATGAATTCATAGGGTTTACCCTCCACCAGAGACTGGGCAGTGGGTTACCCGATGACCTCTTAGGGTTTAAACTCTAGCGGGGCGGCACAATGGGTTACCCAATGACTTATTTAAGACTCCTTCCTTTCTACTAGGCTAGTATGTGGATTTTCTCCGTAACTACCAGAGCATGATCCTTGGTTGTACGAGTTAGTGATGTGACAACTTTGGCTTTTAGCAGACCTCTCGACTGTGGGATAGTGATGAGGTGTGGTTTTACTTCCTCCAGAACCCTAAAGTATGAAGGTAACTTTCCCCAATAAAATGTGTCCTTGTGAAACGACATAAACCATGTGAGTGAGTCAGTGCCTCCCAAATTGGATACTGTCAAGGTGCGTTGATTTGAGCCCCTTGACCTGCAGTTCAGGGTAGACATGCGGGATGGTGGGCTTCAAAGGTGTTTACTTCTGGATGTGTTGGCTACTCACATTCTTGGGCTGAGCTATGGGATGGATATCCCCTTATGATCTTGTTTGGGTTTCTTGATTGAGCATATGGATACGTATATACCTTGATCTAGTACCCACTCCTTCGCTTTGGTTACTCTCGATATAGGAGAGGCGAATACGTGCGAGGTATGCCACGTGCTTTCTGTGTCTCGCTTCTCGTGGTCGGATGAGTCTACTCTCCTACTATAGGTAGCAAAGACACGACGAGAAGTTTCATCTTCTCACTGTATCTGGCTCCCTGTGTTTGGATGAGCCTACTTCCTTTATCTTGTTGGGTTGATCTGTTACTCTACTGTAATCTTTACTGCACTCTCAGTTAAAGTCCTTTACTTTTCCCTGTTCTATCTACCTCTTACCTCTTCAGTACCTTCTTTGTTTCTACCTCGAGCCTTTGGAGCATCCTATTGAGTATTTTTATAATCACCCCTGCTTGGGAATTTTCCACAGTTGGTGTGCCCTTGATGATGATGAACATGTTGGTCGTGACATTAGCGGAGCATAGGAGTTCAGGAGCTTGGACTGAGTATGGTGGTCGTAGTCGGGGTCCAGGTGTGCAAGCCTCCCAGCTGTTTTACTTTTTTTACCTTTTTCTAGGTTGTGGCACTTTTCTGGTTGGGCGCGTGTTTTTTCCTTTTCTTTTTAGTTTACCTTCAGCACTCCCTTTGTAATGTTTAGAGGTCGATGCACTCTTGTGGTTGTTTATAGCAGTTAATACTTTACCTTCCCTTTTACTCTACACTTTTTCATTGACTGTGTTGTGTGTGTGTGTGCAGGTACTCAGGAAAAGGCCTCCTTGAGTTGTTTAGCCTTCAACACTTCTCACCTGACCCTAGCCTAAGGAGGCTATCTTGGGGTAGTTGCGGGTCGAGCCCGGGTAGGGTCGGGTTGTGACAAAGTGGTATCAGAGGCAGTTTGTTCCTCGGGAAGTTTTTCGGACGTCCCTAAGAAGGAATTGGTTGGGATCTATGGAAACAGTGTCAATGTGTCTCGAAAATGGAACTCGGTTCAAGGAGGTCATGGAAGGTGCGGTGGCCGGCGTATCCCGTCACCAGGACCCTGATAACCCGCTTGTCGAATCAGCATGCTGAGACACTCGTTGCCGGAAAAATTGGTTTGGGCATCACCTAAGATTGAGTTTTCGACTGACATTCTTGAGTAAGATCCCCATTGTTGTAACGGTTGTATACATATATGCTCATCTGATCACAGTACTCCCTGATAACATTCAAGAGGCCTCCGAGAAGACAACCTTCCATGATACAAGCTTTAGTTCATGACGACGACCCTATGAGAGACGAGGACTCAGTCCAGGAACCAACATGTGAGTCCCTTTCTCGAGGTGGTCTGGTAGCAGAACCCCTACTTGGTTAGCAGAAGAAAGCTCCAGCCGAGGAGATGGAGCTTTAGCGCAGGTTGAGCGCGCTCCATGAGTTCCAGTGACAGAGACCGCCGAGGTTCAGTGGTGAGCCAGACCCTCATGCAGTAGAGGTTTGGCTCGAGATAGTGGTTTGCCTCTTCAACCATGTACAGATACCAGCAGATCATATGGTGGCTTAGGCAGCCAGCCTTTTTCACATAGCAGCGGGGCGTTGGTGGTGTCTGGTGACTCAGTTGCTGGATGAGTCATTACTTTCATGGGGCAACGTTCAACTGCTGTTTCGTGAGGAGTTTTACCCCTCCTACTTATGCTCCTTTAGGATTAAGGAGGTCATGTAGTTTCAGCAAGGAGGGATGACATTGACTGAGTATGCGACTAGTTTCGCAGACCATGTACGTTTTTTCATGGACTAGGTCCATGTCGGCTATTTGAGAGCGTGGGAGTTTGAGCAGGGTCTCCATAGAGGTATTAGTGCTATCATAGTACCTTTGTGCTTTACCACATATTCCAAGGTACTAGAGTAGGTGCTGGTGACAGAGAGCTTCCTGTCGTGTTCTACATATGGAGGTGGTAGAAGGCTCGATAGAGCTGAGACATCTGCCGGAGCCAGCGGGCGTCGGCTGACAGAACCTCGACACAGGTGGCTTTCCACCTGCCAGTTTCAGAGACATGGTCGTGCACCATTGTGGCAGAAAAGTGGAGGGGCTCATCCAAGGGGACCCTTCTGTGAGCAGACCCAGTGGCAGGGTCATAGACCACAGTGGCACCGGGGGCACCAGGGTAGCCCAGAGAGCGTCTGTGCTATGATTGCGATGAGCGATGTCACTTGCCACGAGACTTCCCGACAAGGCACTTTGGGAATATCGGCCAGGAAGCAGGTGCACCACCACGACAGAGGAAGCTCCAAGATCAGAGATGTTCCTAGAGAGGTGGTGCTAGTAGAGGAGTGGGAGGAGCTAGAAGTGGGGGATGACCTTACGATGGATTCCCATTTCCACTAGGTGGTCCACATCAAGCTCGGGGAGCTGACAGTTGGGACCACGAGCAACGACGAGCATTGGATTTCTACAATCCTGTAGCACATGAGGAGATAAGAGGTACGCTCTATAGCTCTTCTACTTTTTGTAGTATAATTTTAGACATTGTTCATGAAGTGCCCTTTTTCTTCCATCTCCTTGATTGAGTTATTACAATGGTGACATGGGGCATCAGTGTAACCCTATGTCAGGGTAATAGAAGGCATGAAATCTTGCGTGACCAGATATCCTTGGGTGTATCACCATATAGATATTCTGAAGAAGGGAATCACTGGGATTTTTCCCAGGTCCAAACGGTGATTCCAGTTGCGGCGTGTGACGTAGTAGTTCGGCCGGGGAGGTGAGCTACCCCCGAGGGCCTTCAGGCCGTTTGAGACCGTGTGAGGGTATGGATAGGTTCCCTACCGCCTTGCCCTAACCCCAATGTTGGGAGTGGGTGCACGACCTCTCCCACGTGGCTTACCTGAGGAGATGTGTGTGTGCTCCTACGCACGTCATCGGCAAGGTAAGACCTCACGTGAACAGATCAAACTCTTTGGCCTGTGTGTAGTGACAAGGGACTGTGCAAGAGTTCCTCAGGGTACGGAAGAGCCAGGTGTGGGAAAGTTACCCTGAGTTGTTCCATGGTTTTTCTTTTCGGGGATGAAAATTATGAAGTAATGAATGATATATGAACCATGTTTTTACAATAAAATCCTTTGGAATATTAATGATGTTATTCCAGATTAGCACCTTCAGACGACTTACGATTCTTAGCCCCTGTGTGGCTGGAATGAAATTTTCAGCGCGTTCACACTGTGAACGCAAAATAAATTGGATATATCCTAAACAGTTGCTCGGACGGGAAAATCGAGGGCACTGTTGAGTATGGAGCGTTCCATTTACCAACGGAGGGGTGTAACATTCTCGGGTGTGGCCCTTCTATGAAAAAATCCACCATGGGTGTTTTCCTAATTTAGGGCCATCGGACATTGAGTATTATAACTTTTGAAAGAGGCCTCAAATTAAAATTACAAGCCATCCATTGTGATCGGGAGGTTGTTTTTAACCTAGGGGAGTCTTGACCTTGACCCCATTGGGAGGTTCGGACGCAGGTCTTCTAGTGGGTAATAAAAATTAATTAAATGTTAATTAATTTTCTTTACTTAAACAAAAAACCCGCCCCTCCATCCCCGTTTCTATTTTCATTTGGCATAAGAGCTCTCCCACCCCCCTCAAGCCAAGTCAACCTCCACTTCTCCTCCCTCGAGCCATGCGGAAGTGACAATGTTGGTGGCATGGTGAAGCATCGAAGCTTCCGAAAACGTCCATGAAGTAGTATCGTGCGTTTACATTTTTAATTCCCACACCTACCTTGATCTCAATCTATATGAGTCGAATTTTTACTATTTTACCGAGCCAAGACCATATTTGCGTAGTATATATTATGAGATTTACGAATCATTTTTTGGATTTAAAATCCAAGTTCCGAGGTGATCGTAGTCATTCGATAAAAATCTGCAGGTTTTGGGTGTTTTTCTGGAAAGGTTCCAGCAGCGGCGGGCTCAGGCGGATGCATGGGCTTCGGCAGCAGCGCGGGCACTCAGGCGTGGAGCCGTTCGAGGAAGCCTGGGAGGCAGGACTAGATAGTTTTGCCGATCCCAGGAGGCGGTGACCTCGGGGAAAACAGGGAGCCGATTTCGGCGGGTCCTGCTGCGCGACGCCGAAGACCAGCCTTTGGCCGATCTGCTTGGGAGACAAGGACCCGCAAAGCATGGGTCCTTTTGGCGGCGTAGACTGGCCTGTTGGCCAGTCTGTGAGGAGAAAACTAGACCCACTTGGGTCCAGTGTTGTGGAGCAGGCCCTGGCTAACGGGCCGCGACGTGATGGGCGGACCCGCGGCTGGCCCGCGGGCTGGCGGATCGGACGTGGCAGGCCATGGTGTACCGGCCTGGTTAGGCCCCCTTGCATTCGGGGGGCCGTATCTACTAAATGGCACATCTGTTTGACGTGCCGTCAGTGGGTGCAGTATTTTTTCAGTGAGGTGGTCTTTTTAAAGTGGTATTTCTGGATTTTGGGTTCATTACCCGAAGGTGGGTAACCCAATACACTTTAATTTAGTAATATAAATTTTTTATTAATGATTGCGACACACGTGTTTCGCAATCCAGTCATCCGTTTGACGTGCCATCAGAGGTGTTATGGACTTGGTGCTGAGATGGTCCTTCCAACGTTGGTTCGAAACCATTTCGGGTTGGTTTCATTGCTTGATGGAACGAAACGATTAATGTGATTAATTAATTAATTATTTATTTATTTAATTATTCTTGGGTTTGACCTACTTTATGTTTGGGATGTCCGTTTGACGTAGCTTCAGTGGAATCATGATCCTAGTCCTCATGTGGAGTATTTGAGAAGCCCCTTTTAGTGTTCGGGCTAGAGACACGGTGCGGTCCCCATATGGCCCAACTCACATGTTTCATGAAGAAATTTCATTTTTCCACCCAACATTTGATTGGAGAATTTTAGCACTAGTTTCTGTGTGCTTTTCTGAGGGAATTGCAATGGTGCAATATTCCCACCTTAAATTGGAATTGAAGCATGGCCCCACCGAACGCCTTTTAAGCTGTGTGCAGTGTATTGTGCCTTTCTCATCGGATTTCCGTTAGGGGCGTGAGAGTAGTAAATTCTGAGTGTTTTTCTGAGGGAATTTCAATAGCGGAATCTACCCGCTTTAATTCTGCACGATGGTGCGGGCCCAATGAGGGTTGTTTTGGGAGTTGGCGGTGATTTCCATATTTATCACTGGGTGTCTGTTTCGGATAAGTGATTAGTGAATCTTGTGTAATTTTTCGAGAGGATCGCAACGGTGTGATCTTCTCATAGCACTTTGGGATCGGAAGGCGGGTCCCACATGGCATCGCTCATGTGCTGTATGGAAATATTCTTCTTTTTATCCGGATATCCGTTCCATGAAAGTGAGCAGTCAATTTGGAATGCTTTTCTGAGGGGATCACTATGGTGCGATGCACCAGGATATTTTCGGGACTGAGGCTCGGGACTATAGGATGATGTACGGGCGTAAATCGGCGTTGGCAACTTTTCTGTCAGATATCCGTTTGAGGCGAGTATGTAGTCTATCTCGCATGTTCTTCCACGAGGATTACAACGGTACGATCCGTATGGAGATGAAAAGTCTCACTCGAGATCTCATTAAATGTAGATGAATGTTTGGTGCTCCACTGGTGGTTCTTCTTGTTGTTTTTGGAATCGAACCCTTGGTAGGTGATCCCGTTCACTCCCGTGTGAGAGGAGTTGATGTTTGAAGAGATATGGTTGGACGTCCTAAGGATGTGGAGGAAGAAGGTACGAAAAATTATGTTTCTGCCCATCGTGTTGGCACTGGTTTCCATGCGTTTGATATCGTTTGGGATAGAGATGTGATATACTCTGGGAGTAATGATGAATGCTTGGATGTACATGTTGTTGTTTGTACCGGAGAATGTTTGTGAACTTGGATCAGAGATGAGATAGGGCCACACGTTGTGTGGGCCCCATGTGCATGTCGTGTTATTTTTTACATACATTTGATCTCTCATGTCGTAGAGGGACCCTCTATTCATGATGGTTTGGACCAGCTTGGTTGAGTGGTTTCCCATGGTCCTCTTCTCAACGGTTTGATTGGCGGAGTTTTGTGGGTTGCTCATCGACTTCTTCTAGTTTATCCTCCAGTGGGGCTGGGCAGTGGGTTTATCATCTACTTCATCAGGTTTACCCTCCATTGAGGCTTGGTAGGGGGTTGCTCATCGACTCCTTCGGGTTTACCCTCTAGTGGGGCTGGGCAGTCGGTTTCTCATTGACTTCTTAGGGTTTACCCTCTAGCAGAGACTGTGAAGTGGGTTCTTGAAGACTTAATAGGGTTTAAACTCCACCAGAGACTGGGAAGTGGGTTTCCTGACGACCTCTTAGGGTTTCCCCTCTAGTATAGACTGGGAAGTGGGTTACCCAATGACTTATTATAGTTTACCCTCCAGCAGAGACTGGGCAGTGGGTTACCCGATGATCTCTTTGGGTTTACCCTCCAGCAGGGCTGGGCAGTGGGTTACCCGATGAGTTCTTTCAGACTCAGTCCTTTCTACTATGCTAGTCTGTGTTTTTTCTCCATAACTACCAGAGTGGGATCCTTGGTTGTATGGGTCTATGATGTGACAACTTTGGCTTTGAGCAGACCTCTCGACTATGGGACAATGACGATGTGTGGTTTGACTTCCCCAAGAACTACCAAGTATGAGGGGCACTTTCAGGGAAGACGCACAGGATGCTGGGATTCAATGGTTTTTAGTTCTGGGACTATTGGCTAGTCACTTTCTTGGGCTGAGCTATGGGATGAAGATCCCATTACAATCTTGTTCAGGTTTCATGATTGAGCATATGGATATTCATATACCTTGTTCAAGTACACACTCCATGGGTTTGGTTACTCTCCTTCCAGGAGATGCGAAGACGCGTGGGGTATGACACATGCTTTCCGTGTCTAGCTTATCTTGGTCGGATGAGTATACTCTTCTACTATAGGTATCAAAGACTCGACGATAAGTTTCATCTTCTCACCATTTCTAGCTCCATGCGTTTGGATGAGTCTACTTCCTTTCTCTTGTTGGGTTGAGCTATTACTCTACTGTACTCTTTACTACACTCTTGGTTGAACTCCTTTACTTTTCACTGTTCGATCTACTGCTCAACTCTTCAGTACCTGCTTTGTTGTTCCATAGAGCCATCGAGGCATCCTACTGAGTATTGTTTTACTCAACTTTACTTTGTCTTTTCCCGCACTTGGTGTGCCCTTGAAAACGACAGGCATGTTGGATGTGAATTCAGCGGAGATTAGGAGTTTGGGAGCATGGACCGCGTATTGTGGTGATAGTCGGGTCCAGGTGTGGGACTCTCCAAGCTATTTTACCTTTGTATACAAGTTACCGGGTTGTGGAACTTTTTGGGTTGGGCACGTGTTTTTTCCTTTTCTTTGCAGTTTACCTTCAGCACTCCCTTTGTACTGTTTAGAGGTCGATTCACTCTTGTGGTTGTTTATAGCAGTTAGTACATTACCTTCCCTTTTACTCTGCACTTTTTCATTGAGTGTGCGGCATGTGTGTGTGCATGTACTTAGGAAAAGGCATCCCCGAGTTGTTTAGAATTCAATGCTTGTCGCCAGCCCCTGGCCTATAGAGGTGGGCTTGGGATAGTTGCAGCTCGAGCCCGGGTAGGGTCGGGTCATGACCAAAAAATTGGTTCTTATAATTTTCCAATTAGAAATTTATTTTTCTTCCATCCTCTTTTTGATATCAAGGTTCATTTATTGGTTCAAATGGTGTGAGAAAAAAATATTTGTGCAGAAGTATATCTACATTGGATGTATCATTTTTAATATTAAATGTAGATCTTGAAGGGATATTTTAATAATCCATATCATCCTAAATCCTCCATTATTGGGAATCCTTTTTTTAAGAAGGTTCTAGGGTTTTTTTACAGGCTATTTATTTGAAATGGAGCACATCTTGAAGCTTATATCTCACAATGAATGAGTCAATTATGAGGGAATGGGGATATGTGGCTTGAAATTAAAATCATTGATAAATATATATGTAATGCATGTATATTTATACATCTTGAATAACATATAAAATGATCAGCCACATATAAAATTTATATATTAACTTGTTAAAGCTATGTTATCCAAAGAAGAAATATGTTTGGATTTTGAATGGCTTTAGGAAAACTTTTTTTATAATGATTAAATAGATTATGCTTGGTATACTAGATGCATCAAAAAAACTAAAATGGTTATTGTGTGTTACATGATTAAATTAGATAACATCGGTTGAGTATGAAATTAAGGGCTATACATTTAACATGAATGGTCAGGACAAAAGAAGTGTAGTTAAGAATAATAGTTTATTGGTATTTGCAGAAGCAATGTGTTATATGAGTTCCCAAGATAGAAGCAAAATATTTACATAAATATCATATTATAGTGTAATTGAAGAAACATGGGAGGTTGATTAAATTAAAATTTGACTTCCATTTCTTATGTGAAAATGGGTTATTGTTAATAATAGTGTTAGATAAGATGAATTTTGAATGAAACTATTTAATCTAAATAGATGAGAATACACAGCTCATAATTTTATTTTGGAAGAATGTGAAAAATATTCATGAGTTCTCGATTAGTACAATATGTTGTGATCTATTTTTTTTACTAGGAAAAAATAGTATGTTGGTGTTGAAAAAAAAATGAATAAGACACTAATTTATGTGAAATCAATAAATGCATGGATATATTATTAGAAAATATTGATAAAAACATCATGGATATAATTTGTTTCATAATAAATGATCATGAGGAAGTAATTGGAAAAAATGATCCTTTATTAAATTCCTAATATAATAAATAAGATACGTTTATTTCTAGTTTATTCAGAAAATTTCATAGAATTCTGGATATACAAGTTTTATTTTCTTAATTAAAACCATATGATAACTAATAATTTAATTTTTTTTATTAGTTTATTAATGTTTTCTTTAACATGTCTATCCTTACTTAACCATTATATTTGTTGGTAATTTGAAACAACAATTAATTTTATTCAAATAGGTTTCAGTAAGATTAATAAATTTGTATAATAGAGTATATTCATTTAATATATTTTTTTCTTAAAAAATGATGTAATATGTTGGATCATTTTTACTATTCACACACCATTTTTGGATTTTCATTCATTATTTTATTTATTTTAATATCAAATTAATGTTTTTCATAATTCTTGTTAACTACTAATATAAATAAAAAGGTGTTCAATTTAGTTTAATTTTTTTTGATATTTTTTATATTCCCAAGGACTGTTATTTTTGGGGAAATGATTGATGTAGTACATTAGAGGATTTTTATTATTCAAAACAAAATTTTGGATTTTTTTACATCATTATACTGTATAATCTATCATTAATTTTTTTAGCATTTCATTTTACAATAAAAAGTATAAATAAAAATGTGTTTAGTTTATATGGAATTTTTTTTGATCATTTTCCATTTTTAATTTACAATTGGATGTAATAGTTGGATTTTCATATTTCGGTACTAATGGTTTGTTACATTGTTTTGAATGATAATTGAAGATCAAAAATATGACCACCACAAAATTTTGGGGAGGATAATAAAAATAACACTAGGGAGGACCATTTACATCCTCTTATAGACAAGCCTCATCATTATTCTAGATAAAAGCCATTTACTTCCACTGGGGAAAAAAGAGTTCTAGTGTCGTTAAATTTTTTATCCCATGATTATGAAAATTATCAATTTTTCAAAGTTAGGACCCAAAGATACGAATTATATTTGAGGATAATGATATTTCAAGGGGCCCAAATTAAAAAAATCAATTTTTTTATTTTATTGTAGGGTAAAATAAAATTTATTATTTTGACTTTTGATTGAAGAAGTGTTAAAAAATGATAATATACAAATAATGGGAAACCATTTTGGTAAGTTTTTATTTTTATTTTTAACTTATCATAAAATATTTATACTAATATAGGTATTCCCCCTTCATGTCAAATGAAAGATGATATTCATGATAATAGAGGATTAATGAGGTTATTATTACCATGGGATGTCAAGATGGAGGGATTTTAAATCAACCCTCACAATAGATTTCATTTTTGGGAAAATAAAACATATCAATCCATGTGATATATATCCATTTAAAGATGAAGAAACATAGATGTAATTTGTTGAATGTAGATGAAATGAATTCTTTTTTGTAAGTGAAATGATACATTTTAAAATATTTTTATATTAATTATAATAATAATTATTTATATATTCTTAATTTATGGAAAATAAGGAGATTTAATTTGGATATATAGTCAAAAAATTCATACCCTCTTACTTTATTTCATCGAAGGTATAAGTTATTGGAAGAAAAAATGATAGCTGAAATATTTCAAAAACTGATTTGAGCATTCATGCTCTATAGAGATTAACCTCCTCCCCCAACTAAACATGAAAAATGAGAGTGGGATGTAATTATAAAAATGGAAAATATCATATGGAAGAGTTGAGGGATATAGTTAAGAGGATTGTATGATGTTTAAATTATTTACTTATTTTAGGTAAATAAATGATTTATATATTGTGTTCACTATTGATTTTTTCTAATATTATATATAGGAATCCTTTGAGGAATAGATCATATAGGGGTCTTTCAGAGCCATGGGATGGAAGGATATTTTAGATACAACATTAGTAAATCCCTAACACTCAGGTGGTGTAGGAGGATGCCTAATAGATCTATCAGTAAAAAAAGAGTTTATATGTTATAAATATTATTCAATAATGTATGATTATAAAATTAAAATGTAGTCTTCTAAAGCTAAAAATAAAAATATGTTTGAGATGATGGAATACATGATCAGATCATCAGTATAGTCGATGTTTGTAGACATACATAGACATCATTAGGCTGCTGATCACACTCATCTACATTCTATTTCTGATCACACTCTTACTTATCTAACTCCAATACCACTTCTTCCAAAGAATCCAATTTATTTTGAGTTATATATTGATAATACCCAACATAATATTCTTGATTATAAGATTATATAATATATTCGATACACCATTCATAAAAAAATTAGTACTGATAATGAATCATTAGTTCACTATATAGGTCATTACATATTGAGATGAAAGAATACCATTTTCTAGAAAGGAGGTTAGTATAGTTGGATAACATATCAATAATTTTCTAGTTTCTATATCTGTAATTTTTTAGAAAATTACCCTAGTTGTATGTGTATATTATATCATTTTTTTCATTTTTATGTTAAATTACTATTAACATTTTAATGTTTATATATTAATATATTTCTTACTGTAATACATTAAAGGTAAATATAAACTATATTGACTAAAAAAATAATGGTTTTTATGAAATCAAATACAACTTCTTCTATTTGTGATAGAATGTTATAATATTCAAATTTGTTATTATATGTTTATGAAATTATAATGGATTCTAGAATTCGTGGGTGTGCAATTAAAGTTACACTATTTAGAATAATATATCTTGGATCTTGTAATTGGAGATGAGTTGGGAATCAAAATGATAGAATTCTTTTCCATGTATGCCGATTAACAACCATCTTTCTGTTATTTTAATTTATTAAATCATTATACATAGTTTTTAATAGTAGGTATATTGATATAATTTCAATGCGTCATTAAATGATTTAATTATATGGATTTATGGAATAATAGTTTATTTCACCAATAGAGAAGATAAGGAATAATGTAAAAAAGAACAGATTATATTGCTGAAAGGCATTAAAATAATTCATTTAATTAGTGTATGATGCTTGTTTTTTCTTTAAGAGTGTGAAACAAATATCTCATTGACTGTTATATATTTTTAATATAATAAATACAAAATATGTTTAATTATATATTATTTTCAATTTTATTTTGTTTTTTCTGAAAGGGAGAAGTCACTTTACAAGATATTCTCAATCCATGGTGAAGTGCGAAATAATTTTATGAATTTATTGAACATGTAAGATTATATATATTAATAGATTTAGATATTATAATTACATTTAAATTTATTTCATTCATATTATTTTCAAATAGGGAATGAAATTACCTTAGAGAGACAACATGAACGAATAGTGAAAATATCAAATATATAAAAGAAAAGGTATCTTTTCATTTATAATAACCTCATTTTGATAATAAGTACATAAAATATTATTTTGAATTAATGATTTATTTTTAATAATAGTTTCATAAATAAGAAGTAATGGAATGTGGATTCCATGTTCTAATATTTATTAATAAAATAATTTTTATCAGGATTGTTATAAAATTACTGAAGGTTAGACTCTATGAAAAACCGTTCTTTTAATTTTTCACGAGTTTTATTCTGAATATATGTTAAATAAAATATTTTTAATTTATATATTGTTGATAACCCTCTTCCTAATACTATAAAAAAGATATGAACATAAAATATGATCTTTTTAATTATTTCACATGTCACTTGGGTTTTAGATTATTTTTTACATAAAATGTAAAGCTGAATGTTCAAATTGTAAATGTTTGTGTTGCTACTACATTTATATTGCTGATTTATTTGAATGATACTATGTTTTTGTTTATAATATTAAATAATATTTAGAGTGTATGAATTAATATTAATTTAATTTAAAAAATATTTCTCATGTTGATTACTTTGTAACTGATGTAAATATTTTAAAATGAGATTTACCATGTAATTTTTTCAAAAAAACCAACATGGTAAATGAATTTTCATGTCAGTTTTTATATAACCAGCTTGGTAAATCAAGAATAAAATTATTTTCAATGTTGATTTTATATAATTTAAGTGAGAAAAAAATTATTACAGTCTTTTTGTGTTGGTTATGAAATAACCAACATGAAAACATTTCACCAAAATTTATTGATAACATCCATCATACATCAATATTTTTTAAAATTATTAAGAATATCCCCAAATATATTCAACTCCACATTAAATATATATTAATGAATGTAATAATTTTTCTTGAATTGTCCAATATTTATCCAACACATCATTCAATGTTTTCATTACATAAACGATTTCAAATGGATCATCCAAGATATAGTCTTTAAAAGAATTTCTAAAGGGATTATTACTATTTCATTTGTATTTCAACCCCTTTGATAAATATTATTAGTATTTATACTAACATTGTCTATATTTAAATTTTTTTGTAGACAATGCATAATCCATACAATAATTCATGTTGTTAATTTCCATGAATACCATTTCTATAATTATCACATATATAGACTAATTACTAAACATAAAGTAACAACATAATCTTGTTTTTACAAATATATATGATCAAAATCATCTCCTTATTATTAATTAGTATCTTCTTTAATCATCATAGTCTATAAGATATATTGACTTCATGGTTGAAAATAAATAAAACCAAAAATGTATTTGGGTTCTTGAATCTCCCCCTTTGTATTCCATTACAGTACCTTGAACCGATGAACATAAATAAATATTAGTAAGTATCTAGTATATTATATTTTATCTATCCTTTATTGACAATAAATAAAAATTTCAGAGTATAATATAAATTCATAGTTATATCCATAACTTCACCAGTTCACATTTTATCTCTGTATTCAAGATTTCTCCCCCTCTTGTTTATAGAGTCTATAAAATCCACTGAGATAATAATGAGACCACATTTTTATTGAAATATACCATAAATTAATCATCTCAATTTCAATAGGAGAGATACATGATGATGAAATAAATAGTCACTAACCTCATTACGGGGCTGCTCAAAAAATTATATACAATATTTTATAACCTCTCCCCATATTCAACAAACAAAATAATCACATTCATGTGTAAGAATATATCTCCAACTTTAAAAATATTCTTTTGGGTTTAAAAATTAATCCCCCTTAATAAATCTATTTAACCTGACAGAAAACTAGATTAGAAAAGTGGTCATCATACATTATCTTAATATTTTCCAAGTACTGTATATAATTCTCGATTTATCATTAAATTATGAAACTCTATCATCTTAGTCTTCTAAGAACCCGCTTATGAGATTGAATCTAATAATCTTCCTCATGTTTGATTTTTATCAAAGATAATCTCTAAAAATCCTCTGAACCCAATTATAGTGTTTTAAGGAGGCACTATGTAAATAGATGAAACAATCCATGATGGATGAATCATACTATTTTATTGAAATTAAAACAATTACATTTTTTCACATTGGTTTTTTTCAACACATATTTTATAGCATTTTCTTTTTGTGTAAAAATATAAATCATCTGGACTCTTCTGTTAAGAGGTGTGATGATAAATAAAGTACAGGAGGGGGGTGAATTATTATTTTCAGATCATAGAATTTTATTTCTCTTAAAATATTAAGGTCGATATATTTTTCATGTTACTGGTGAAATCTAGATTGACACACATTCTGAAATTTCAATAAAATAAAAGGATAGAGTAACTAAAAATTACATTATATTAAAAAATAGTTTTCATAGAAAATATTAAATGATTGGTATTTTAAAATATCAATGAAATTGGAAAAGAATTTAAATTTTAAATATAACATAATTACAAATAAATAAATTTAGATAAGAATACAACTATCATTTATAAAAATAGAGTATCAGTTAACAAACCAAATAGCATATTAATGAAAATTTATTAAAACCTAACATTTAAACAAAATTGAAAGGTAGATCTATATACCAGATATAAGGTATCCATGGATTTCAATCTATCACTTATACATGTATCCATGTATCCATGATTTTATACCTATTATAAGGGTTTTATTCTATCATATAAAGTCTATCACTATACATAATGGTAGACATTCACTTCAACGTACTAAAAGTACCTATTCTCTAACTTCAAATCAATGGAAAACCTAAATCAAATGATCGGATTTTCATGTATCATACTATACTTAGAATCCCGTGATCATGAATGATAATAAGTATAATTATTAAAATAGAGATACTAATAGAATTACATGTGATTCCTCAAAAAATGGTATATCTTAAAAGAAACACTCAGAAAGAAAAATTACATTTATCATATGTTCTCTAAGAAAAAATAAATTGAAAAAAATTAAAATGAAAAAAACTTTTAGAATGATATTTTTTATAAAAATATTATTTTGATCAATGAGCATCATCATTATTTATAGGAAACTTTATAATAAGTTCCAATGGTTGATTCTTTCAAAATAAAATATTGGTTGTGATTATATTGGAAACAACTTCTTCATCTTCAAATGAACTTTGAATATTGCTTCATCTCCCATTTTTTTTGTTAAACCCTGATTTAATTCTTCTAAATTTGATAGAAATAATATTATATTAAATATTTTGATCACCAAATTTTTATAAATCAGTTTACAATTTTTGTATTTAATTTTATCTAGAATTCATTATGAAAACAATTATAACTTAAAAAGAAACCCATGTCATAAATTTTTAATATAAAGAGTATTATGATTTCCCAAATAAAAAAAGTAGTGAGTTTTCAATTAAAAATATCCAAAAAAATCCCACTTTTTGAAATAAATAGCATTCAAAAAATACTAATAATGAAACTAAATTTTAAAAGAAATATCCATGTAGTCATTATGATAGAGATATTTTCACCATTTGTACCAAAATTACCCCACCTGCTTTATTTTTAGGGGAATTGTTTTTTAAATTTTATTATAAACATCCCACTTAAGATCATAATTTATGAAAAATAGAATAAGACAAATTAAAAAATGATAAACAAAAAAACATGATTAAAAATTTTCTAAACATTGTCACTTTTTTGAGTTTCAAAAACAAATAAAATAGGAAAATTAAATGAAATAAATTCAAAAATTATAAATTTAATTTAATGTTATAATTTTTCCACTTATATGTTTCAAATCCCTTTGAATCTTCAAATTCTGTTCATATCGTCGTGAAAAAATATTATTTGAATGGTTGATGTAATCTTATTTTTTTGAATCAATTCTATTTCAGCCATTCTAACCTACCAAAAAAGATCTATTTATAAAATTATTTCATTTTGGATAATACTTTTTCTACTAGTCTTGTGGATCTTATCAAGGATCTACATATAATAAATGATATGATTATGTTTTATCAAAGTTTTAACTTCACCTTATTTATAGGAAATTAGAAAAAATACTTTGATAATATCTAATGATCTTAATATAACAAGGTAAACTAGAATATTCACAGATAGTAATACGGTATTATTTTTTAAAAAAATTTAGAAATACACTTTTTATGGGAAACATTTTATCATAAAATTAAATATAAAAAAAATTCAGATAAACTCCATTGATTACTTTAATTAAATTATTATATAAGATTTATTTCATCTAAAATTAAAATATTTTCAATAACTGGTTCAAATTAATTTAACAAACAATTAAAGGCTAAAACCTATTTCAAATAAATTATTTTAATAAATAAATTTAGAATTATTTTAAATTGAAAAGAAAAAATGACCTTTTTGAAGAGTGGTAACACCACCACCAGAAATATGTACCTATATTTTTTATTACATATTAAATATATCATGATGAAATAATCAATAATAGAAAAAAATAGTAAAATATATCATTGTAAAGATTAAATATTATCAATCTTATCTTTTTTAAATAATTTATAATCTTCATCTTTTTAATATGGTTAAATAAAATTTTAGAAAAATTGTAATTCTTTAATTTAAAATTAAAAATTAAAATGTGTACTACTAATTAAGTTTATTAAATATACAGATAATCCTAAAATTAGATAGAATTGAAAATTATATTGATTTTAAAATCTTGTAGATTTTAAAATCAGATAATTTTTACAAATTAGATAGATTTGAAAATCATATTAATTTAAAAATAGGATTTTTTTTAAATTCAGACCTTTTATGAAACATAATCTCCCCTTTTTCTAATTTTTTTTACTATAATGTAATATATGGAATATTACATGGATTAATTAAGCGTAATATTTATCAATCCTAATTTTATTATTGGATTCAAATATATCTTAAGTAAGAGGCTATATGAATATATCAATAAGCTGATTTTATATTATGATAATGTTAATAATGATATATTCTTTCATTGTGTTATATATGATGAAATTATGTATTAAATTCACGTTATTGGGTTATGATTGATGTCATCAATTTCAAGATCAATAAATGGAACTTAAATTTTCACAAAAGATAAGAATTTGAGTAAACATCAATTAGAAATCAATGATTGCATGTTGTATTCACAAAAATTGATCACAAAACCTTCTGGATGTTATATATTCTACATTAATAGTGGAAGCCGATATTGGATGTAGTTTTAAGATACACTAAAGGACTAAATATTATCTTAATGAATGAAATATTCTACATGTAGATTTCATTTCTAACCTACACCCTCCAAATTCAGTATCATAATAATTTTTTTAAAAGAAAATCATTTCAAGAAGAATATAATAATCAATGTTATGAAGCACCATTATAGTATATGATTTTTTTATTTCAATTAGATGAGTTTATTTTATATTAAATTGAAATATCTCACAAAAACATACAAATAAATATATTGTTTTGTCAAATTACAATATGATATATTAAACTTTATATCGTACTTATATAAATTTTTTGATATATCAATTTAGTAGTTTCATCAATAGTATATTTGATAGAAGTTTCATAAAGTTTGATAATATTTTGTACATTACCAAAACTAAGAAACTGGATTTAATATTTAATATATTGATATGGAGTTAAAACATTTATTTAGACTTTGGAGAAATATAAAATGCACAGAAAAAGTTGAGTTATCACAACATACTCATTTAAAAATCATTTTCATAAGTTCAAAAATGTTATCTAAATGAGAGTTATGGGTTGAACCAAAATAATTCCATCAATATATATTTGAACAAAAATTATATTTTGCAAAAAAAATTTATGAAAATGGTTTGATTAGAACATCATTGAACAAAATTGTTTCCAATTAAATATTTGGAATGTCTTTCATACTAATCACATGGGGTTTATTTATCTCCAAATATTTATTTAGTATATTTAAATAATTTTTCAAGAAATTACGTATCTTAAAAACATAGAGGTTGTTCCACAAAATCATCCAAATTAATATATCCATTATGTTAAGAACATTTCACAATCATTTATTATGAAGTTAAATTAAGATATGTTGTAAAGGCTAATAAGATCTTGATTGTTTATATTTAGCTACTAGTGAAAAATTTCACCATAATATATTATTTATGATTGAAAAAATCCTTCATGAAAAGTATTCCATAATTTATAACAATTATTCTATTTTAATCAAATTTATATATAGAGATCCATTTTTCCAAAATA
The DNA here is from genome assembly GCA_963277665.1 of Viscum album. NCBI lineage: Eukaryota > Viridiplantae > Streptophyta > Magnoliopsida > Santalales > Viscaceae > Viscum > Viscum album. Next base: position 481,846,350 of record OY728153.1, on the reverse strand, counting down.
TGATTATACTTTTAGGATATTCATTTAAATTCCAAACTTGGTGCTGTTAAAACTGATTGATCTCTTCTCACATGGTCCATATCCAACATTAATAAAATAAATCGTAATATTCCCAATTATTATTAAATTATGATAGAAAATCCTGATGGTCAAAGTGATTCCTCAAGGAAATTCTATTTTTGACCAAATGACTTATATCTTTTTATAATATAATCAAAAGGACGATTCTTTAAGATAGACTAATATTTGGTTAAAGATGTTAGATGATTGTTATATATTAGACACACATAATATATTGAAATAGTCTCCAGATATTGGAAATCCATTGGACTTTCTTCAACATTATTTATAATTGGTGGTTATAGATTAATCTCTTGTAAAGAAACTATAAAACTTATTATAACCTCATTGCTATTTTGAATTTATAATTTATTTGAAAAAACAAAAGGATTTGATTCATTAAACATTACATGACTTATTTAATAAAAAATTATTTTATTTTATTGATGTCTCTATAAGAATTAATACTTATATAATGAACCATAAAATTTTCTCATCCATTTTAGGATAAAATTTATAGAAATGGTCCATTATATTTATCATGAATAATTTACATCTAAAAAATTTAATGTAGGATGGTTTTGGATTTCTCTCAGTACCTTGATCATAAAGTATTTTATTTTTTGGTCCCAGTGGACAACTCATGACGGGGGTGAATTGAGTTTCAAAAAAACAAATGTTTAAAAAAAATTATTAACATAAATCCACTATTTTATGAACAAAATATTATTTAGAAAATTAGTAGATTTATTTAATTTGATCTTTTGAGAAGATTCAAAAAAGTTTGATCAATGATGAATTAAAATAATTTGGAAAATATCATATCTTTTGAAATTTATCTAATCGTATCTAACACATTATATAAAACTCAATTTATGTTAACTATCATATTTTTTTTAATAATATAAATATAGAAACTAATTTTTTTTAAATAAATAAAAGAAATATAGCTTAAGAGAAGTAAATGTGTTATAAATTTTTTGGAACTATATAATTTCATATGGTTATTGGGTCACAATGCCGAGACTTAATCCTCTCAACTTTTCAATCTCTTACTTGCATGTTGTCTCCTATAAAACAAACTGATCCATAACCTAGATCAAGTTTTATAGACAAGATCACATTGTATAGTCTAGGAAAAAATCCACTTTCATAGTTATACATGGGATAAAGGAAGTATAGTTCACATATGAATCCTCACATAGTTCTTCATCGGAATATAAGATATGAAAATAAAGATATTTTCATGAACTCTCCAATTTTGTACATGATAAAGTGTGTATAGACAAACAGATAAAAAACTCATATTAAACTCATAAATTTAAAGTGATAGAGTTTAGAGATGATGAAATATAGTATTGAACAATCCAAATAGGTTCATTTTATTAGATTTCTCTAAAAATCATTGTGATTAGCTTCTGTGTGGTTTTTTCATTAGGTGAACTAAAATAGAGCATCATAGATGTTCTTGAAAATCATTTATTATATATCTAGTTTTTTGTCACAATATTAATTTAGCTCTTTAAAATATTCATCCAACCCAAAACATTCTTAGTTTTTTTGTGTGATAAAGGAACCTATAATAAATACATATCATTCTAGGAGATTCAATTATCTGTTTCAAATGATAATAAAATAATATTGTTCCTAAAACTGAGAATAAATTCTCAGATGACTGAATTTTTATTCAAGTCATTCATATAATTATTTATGAATAATCATTACTAATACATGTAATAAAATATAAAAATTAAATATTCAATTATAGATTTAATAATGAATTTTAAATTAATTCTATTTTTCCACGGTGGCTCCATCATTATTTGATACCCTAAAGATATCATATTGAACTAATAGTAGTAGACTTTGGTAGAGGATAACATTCTGTAGTATCTCAAGTGGTATATTCTTTGGTGTTAGAATCGTTATTGTAGTAGTGATAGCATATCCTAGAGTTTCATGATTTTGTGGGATATCATCTTAGCGATAATACTACTCAACTGTATCAATAGCGGTAACATTGCCTTGGACGTAGCATCAAACAATGATATGAAATACTGGTAGCATGAAATTCTGATGGTAGAAACATCTGATAGCCATGGTAGAAAAAATTCCAAAGTCCTATGTGATTATAACAATGCTCAGTGGTAGCTCCACTCAACAGTATCACAACCTAATAGTGGATCATGGCAGTCTCTGAAATAAAATTGGGAGAGATTCCTATTTAGCAATATTTCACAGTTTATCTAGAAAATAATCTACTATAAAAATAAATTTGAATAATTATTAATATAAAAATCATGATTTGTGATCATTATGAAAAGGAGGTTCTGAAAATGATTCCCCATTTTGACGATCCCAAATCATGGAATTAATATACCATATATAAAACCATTACCGAAAAATAAAACATAGAGATGAATATTGTACATAGAACTTAAATTCTATATGTGATACCAAAATTTATTTATTAAATTCATGAAATTATTCATATGAAATTAAATTCCATTACTCATCATAAATTTCATTCAATTTCCCCCCTTTGGGGATTATTAAAAAAGGAAATAAAAAAACAATATATATTATGATGAATAAAATATCAATATCATTAGAGAAAAAATGAAAATAGGTTACATTAAAAAAACGATATTAAAAAAATATGGATTAAATTTGAAAAACTGTAACACCCCAATCATTGACAATGCATATCATTTTAAATAATTCAATAACTTGTGCTTCACGTAACACCAATTTTGAGCGAACCATGTTCAGTCAAACTATACATTGGAAATGTGGGTTTGAATATTACTAACAACATTATAAAAATTATAAAAATTATTTTTAATTTTGACTTCATTTTTGAATTCATAATATCAAAATTATCACTAGGTAAAATTTTGGTATTTTTCTGAAAAGTTTCCATTTTTTCTAAATAGTGAAAAATACTCCATTATTGTTAAAAACTAGATTTTTCATTTAAATATTTAATTTACATTAAATTGATATTATTGTAATAAAATATAAAAAAATATTTATATAAATCCAATTTGGTTCATTAGAATCATTTTCACTATAGAATTAGTTATAAGCATTATTTAATATTTTGAATATTCTTTTTACCTGATTTCTTGCCACATCTACACGATTAACATTAATCTAAATTTTCACATTTATATATATTTAATTTTAAAAATAGACCTAAATTGTTCTAATTAGTATTAAATGTTTTATCTAGTAGGATCAACTTTTGTTCGTGTTGAGTAGTAACATTAGTAATTTTTTAATTATTTTCCACGGTTAAGGGTATATCGTTTAATTAAAGGTAAAATTAATATTATAAAATTAACATAACATATGTAAAAGTCTTATTGGATGAATAAATTAAAACATTTTCACCTCTGTTTCTAAATTTAATCATTTAATGGACCCTTTCCCATGAATATAACATCGATATTATAAAAATCAACGAATATGAAAACAATGTTATGCTCTCATTTTATATAAGTTTATTAATTTTAATAAATGTATAACTAGGAGATAAAATTTATTACAAATATTTCATTGGAAGTATAATTAATTATCTACATCATAGTCATTTTTTAAATGTTTAGAGATAAATATCTACCATGAATGAAGACCTAATAGTGAAATAAAAATTATTTTATTAATAAAAATATAAAATAAAGGGTATTAAAAATATTAAAAGGAACATAATTTAAAATAATTATGGTGATCCCTGATTTTTATTGTTGTATATAACATTTTATATGTACATTAAAATGTTTTTTAATGGTATATTTATGTATGGATGTTTATTTAAGTCCATGTAATGAATAGTGTCAAAATTGACACAATTTAATGTTTTATAAAAATAACATTTTATTAAATTATATAAGAATCATAAAAATCATTAAAAACTTAAAATTATTTATTATAAGGTCAAAAATAACAAAAAATGTCCATTTTTTGGAATATTAACACCATATAATTAAATATTAGTAAGCATGTATTATTTAGAATATTATTTCCAGAATTAAAATTTAATAGAATAATTAAGGATAAATTAAAATGATAAGGTAAAAAATAAAATACGTGCTCTTATAAATATTATTGGATGATAGTAATTCTACATATCCTCATCTTATCCTTGAAATAACTAACTTTGTAGATATTTTAAATAGAAAATCAATTTATATTAAAATATTAGTTTTAGTGTTTTTTAATGTTCCCCTCCCCTCTCTTATGAAACAACTCGTCCCCTTCTATATTATTCACACCATAAAAATACCTTTGTCTCAGCCAAATACTGCCCATTTCTTCATCAATATTACCTCTCTACATCCTAGAGTCTATACATTGGGCAGAAATCAATCCTATGAAGTCCTTTTGTGCAAATAAAAAGGAGATACTGGAAGAAGAGTTAATTGTTTTACCAACTATTTCAATGTTATTTTATTCTTCTACATCATTTTACAAAGTTGACTCCATAATAAAATAATAAATACAGAATATAATATATTCTAATACCTTTTTTGTTAGGTGACATCCATATTCCTCTTTTTACCAATCTTGTAAAAAACAATATCACTGTGAATGCGTACGTACGACTTACCATCTCTATGTCGTGGAGTAAATAGTTTTTCTTTGATAATTTTTCTATATGAGTATAATAATTTATATAAATGATCTAAATATTAAATCTAACATGATAATATTACTTTATAATTCATATTTCATCCCACTCTTTACCCTTTACAAGTAAATAAAGATGCAATCGCTTGTGCGTACGTATGACCTATCGTCTCCACGATGCGATGAGAGTCATCCTCCCCTAAAAACATTTAATAATGATTATTAATCTAAATATAATGAATGAATATAATATTTATGAAATAAATATCATTTTTATTGTGAATAATATGTATCCTATTCATAAGTAACAAAAATTACATGAAAAAACAAAAATAAGAAAATGAAGTAGTTCATGCATGAAATAATAATTAAAAGGAACTATTTCAAAGAAAATGATATAAGAGGATCATATATGATATCAAAAATAATATATATAGTTATGGGATAACAAAATAAAATTATTTTACCATTATATAAGAGGTTAACATACCCTTTACTAATGCCAGTATGAGGTAAGGGTTAATTTCAAAATCACTTTATTATCTGGGTCTTCCATCACACAAGAATTTACTGGGATATATATATCATCCATATACAAGTTTCTTAATAAATTATTTTAAGACATTAGTACTATTATTTTAAAATTTTTCTATTTCATTTTTACTCTTGATCTATTTTATAAAAGGAATCATTTTTTTTCATTTTCATTATAGGGTACTTAATTTGACTTTTTTTTGACAAAGTATGAGAATAATTATTTATGTTATATGACATGAGATGGTTTTTCTACTATTTTGATTCCATAATGTTTTTCAACCTACCATTACAATATTAAAAGATAAATTTCAATGAAAATTATTTTATTTTTAAATTAAATGGAATTTTAAATAATTATTTTCAAAAAACTGGTATTTATCTAAAAAAGTTTCATTTGATTTTATTAAAAAAAATTCATCTATGTCAACATCCTTTATTAGATCTTATGATTAACTGATTTTTATTTAATATGATACAAAATATTATATTTTATTGATGGGTTTATGAATAGTTTGACATTGTATGTTCTAATTTTATACTATTCATATTTTATGGATAATGTGTTTAGATTATGTATGCATGTTTTAATATAATTGTTTATGTTAGCTATGTTTTACCCATCTCATAAGAGGAATTCACTAGTCATGGTAGGTAATGTGTGAGGCCTAATATATCCAATCAATTCATTAATAGGTCTTCTAAGACAAGATATATTGGGGTTTTACACATTTAGGTATAGTCTTAGCATGAGGCCTTGATGGTATGGTTATGATGTCCGAAATTACATATCCCCTCTTTATGATATTAGTTTTTGATATATCACGTGATTATTCATCTACTATAATATCCATTTGAATGTTTATGTGGTATTATTTGATTAATTCCTTCCAAATTTTCTCAATATTACACATTTCCTTAAATTTTTATTTTTATTTTTGATACCTTCTATTATATTGTTTATCCTTACTGAGTAATTGACCCCACCATATTCTTATGTTTCATTTTCCCTAGGATGTGGAGAGATATTTTATTATAAACCTATAAAGATAGTCTAAGAGATATTTGTTTTTTCAATAGAAATAATATTTCACTTTTCATTTTATGATGTAATGTAAATCGTATGTTTGTATCTAGTTTTTTCAAGGCTAAGAAACTGATCAGTCCATCTGGATTTAATTTCTTATGACTATGCCTATGTAATAAAATAATGTTCAAAATGTGAGAATCCGAGGTTAATGAGTAACAATTAGTATCAATGGAAGTTTATTAAAAACCATAGAAGTTTGGTTTAGAGAAGACTTTAATTAGGGGACAATACACTAAGATAGAATTTTAAGATATGTATAGAAGAACAACCAATGATTATCGGAATAAAGAGATTATGTAGGTATTACTAGTAAATAAATCCATGTATGGGTACTACAAGTTTACATGGTTATGGAACAAATGTACATAGAAGTAATAAATCTGACAAGGTGTTCTGGGATTGACCTGGGGTAAAGTGATACATGAAAAAGACCCCTACTATACAGTTAGATAGATACTCTCAGGTGATATTCTTAGAATAATTAAATTTTTTTGGTAAACTATTTTGAAGGTTTCAAATGTAAATATGTCTTCAAATAAACCATGTTTATTTTTATGAGATTAGATATGAATAAATTTTATATTTATGTTAAATATTTTGAAATTTATCATTATGATTATTAACATAATCTAGTGAATGTTGTTGTTTTGGAAGGGATTAATGTGTAATAAATAAAAATTCATATCAATTCATGTAATTCAGGTATGGATTTCCATCTTATGAAATATAATGATGTTGAAGAAAGAGATGAAAATGGTTTTGAATAACTTATTACAATAATGGGATAGCGGACTAAGGTTATGAATAATAAACTTACCCATATATAGTATCATGATCGGAAATTTGGAGGATCAATGTTAGAACACTTCCTGAGACAATGACCCCCAACATTTAATAGGACTTCAAATCCCTTTGTAGATGAGAAAATGCAAACTTCTTTAGAGAAAATATTTCGTTATTTGAGGATTAATGAAAGGAAAAAAATTCATGGAACATTATCATATCTCAAGAGACTCATATCAATGGTGGCGATTAGTTAAAAACATTAAGGTGGGTAAAGAATTAGAAAATATGGAATGACGTAAATTTAAAGAAGAAATTTCTAGAAAAATACTCTCCTCATAATTAGTGAGTAGAAATGAAGAGTTAATATTTGAGTTTGAGAAATAATTAGGATGAAGATGTTGTAATGTATGAATTTAACATTAAAAAGATAGTAAGGAATGATTTAGACTATGTACATAACCCACTAAGTCATATTGATAAATTATTTTATGGGTTAAACCATTTCTATGATATGCACTGGTCTCACAATATTTCTCATCGTACGAAGATATATTGTCATCTGCTATCCTGAAAAAAAAATAATTCCCTATATGTTGTGACAATAAATGAAATCATGGATGAATATGACTACAAAACACTCTAGAAAGGGAAATATAGAAAAGCAGAATAAGTGAATAATTGATTTTCTATAATGGAATAAATGATGAAAGAAACATCATGGAACATGCCTTCTCAGGATTTGAGTTGTTACAATTGTGGATAAAAAGAAAACCCAGACCATGATTTTAAGGGAAAGAAAGAATCTACCAATGATGAATTATAAAATTTTAAATATATGGGACATTATGAAAATTATTTTCCTTAGCATAAATGATACATTCTTTGAAATATTCTAAATGAGAAAGGAAAAGATTTTTCAATAAAAACTATAGAGGTTGAGGTTCTTAATGATGTAGAGTAAGGAACATATTTATATTCTATAATTTATATAAATATTTTTTTGATTATAGATTATCAAATTCATTTGAATATTCACAATTTTCATTAAAAATTATATATTTTCAATTAACATTAACAAGGGATTTTTCCATCAAAACCCCTAATGGTAGTCTCATTTTAACAAAGATGTGGTAGCTAGTTCCCATTTTGGCATATAAAAGTGCATTATTTATTGAATTTATCATCATAAATATGTTTTAATTTTATATAATACTTGGTATGGACTGGTTATCAAAATAAGATGTGAAAATTTATTTCAAGAAGAAGGATGTGATGATTTGTGAGGAAGATATCGAATACATTATATTTAGAGTAGAAACTTTATCACTTAATTCATATCATGATCCACTCCTAGTAGATTTATTAAATGATATTCATATGGATTAAGAGAAGATATAGCCCAATGATTATAAAATTGAGAATTTACCTATTGTACAAGAATATATTGATGTATTTCTAGAAGACATACCAAGACATCCTCTAGAGTGGGAATTTGAGTTATCTTTTGACTTAATCCCTGATGCACAGCCAATACCTAAGACACATTATATAATTTCCACTGTAGAATTAGTTTTGGTATGGAAATAACTATAGTATTTGAGTAATAAGGAATTTATTCTCCCTTATTATTTTCTATGTGGATCCCCATATATATTTATTTTGAAGAAAGATGGATCAATGAGGCTTTTCATTGACTATAGATAAATCAATTATATTGCAATAATGAAAAATTATAATCTTCCTTGAATTGATGATTTGTTTGATCGAATTCAAAGAGATAAAAAAAATATTGAACTTCTTTCTAGATATCTTCAATTGTGTGTAAAGAAGGAAGATATTCCAAAGACAACATTTCAATCTAGGTATGGACATTATAAGTCTATATTAATTCCATTTGGACGGACTAATGAACCATCTACCTTCATGGATCTAATGAATTGATTGTTAAAGGAAAATCATGATTATTTTTCATAGTATTTATTGATGAAATCATGCTATACTCCATAATCTATGAATACCAAGAAAACCACTTGTGGAATGTTATGAAGAATCTTAAAAGAAATAATATATATAAGAATTTTAGTATGTGTGAATTGTGGATTCATAAAATTTCATTTATTGTCTATTTTGAATCAAATTACGCAATCTCTATTGATCTTGAAATAACAAAGGCAATCCAAGAATGGCCAGCACCGATTAACATAACTAAGGTACCGAGTTTTATTGGTTGAGCAGGTTACAATCGGTTCTTCATCAAAAAATTTACCCGATTAGATAATTCATTAACCAAGATCACATGTAAAGGGGTTAAATTCACTTGTGAAAACATTGTGAATAATTTTTTCATGAATTGAAGTGAAAATTTTTCAATGATCCTCTCTTAGATATTCTATCTAGAAATGATTGGTATTCCATTTTTAGTGATGCATCATGGAATGGATGGGTTGTGTTCTTATATATAATGATATATTTATTGATTATGCATCAGGGAAATTAAAAATTAATGAAAAACACTAATCAACTCATGATGTTTAGCTAGCTGTAGTAATAATTACTACGATGATATAGAGACACTAACATTATAGTAAAATTTGTGAGATATGTACTGATCAAAAGATATTGAAATATATAGTGTCACAGAATGAACTCAACCTGAGATAAAGGAGATGGATTGAGCTACTCCAGGATTATGATTTCACAATAAACTACCACCAAATTAAGGAAAATAAGGTGGATTATGAATTGATTAAGAATGGACCTAGAGTTCTAAATAAAATTAGAGTTCAAAGAGATCCTATGTTCATGGATGTAGTAAAAATTGATATATGAATTACAATGAAAGGTGAAACATCACTACATTTTCAAATGGTCTCTAAACCTTCATTAGTAGAAAAGAGATTAATTTCTCAATATGATTATATGTATCTTCAAAAAAATAAAGATCTTCAAAAGAAATTTATATATAAGGATGATGGGAGATTTATTTACTTCTAATATGAAGATGGTATTTTTCAAATTTGGGAAGAGGACTTGTATTTCCTCTATACCTGAGCTAAAAAAGAAATAATTGGATGATATGCATAGCTTGAATGTCTCTATAAGATTTGGTATCTCTAAGTTGTATAATGATTTGAAGGAAATTATTTTGTGGGAATAAATAAAGAGGGAGACTACTGATTGCGTGTAAATATGTTTAGTTTATTAATAGGTAAATGAAGGAATCCAACATCCTAGATGAGCCATAAAACCTCTACGAACACTTGTGAAGAAATGTGATAATATTAAGATGGAATTTTTTATGGTTATACCAAATAATTCAAGAAGAAATGATGCAATATAGGTTATTATTGATAGTATTAACAAATAAACATAGTTTCTTACTATAAGATATGATTTACCACATAAATTTTTATCAAAATTTTACATTAATGTGGTTTTAAGTCATTATGGAGGACCCCAATGGATTTATTCTAACCATGATCCCAATTTTATATCAAGATTATGGAAAAGTCTTCCTAATTCCCTAGATACATAACTTCATTTGACAACTTCCAACAACCCACAAAATCATGGTCAATCAAAAAGGACTATTTAGACATTATATGACATGTTGAAATCTTCCTCAATTTACTTTCAAGTTATGTGGGGTTAGTATTTACCTATTCTAAATTTTTTTCTATGAAATTACCTTCCATTCAAGTATTTAGATGGAACCATAGGATTTGTTATAAGGAAATAGACGTCGTACACCTACTTGTTGGAATGATGTTAGTGAAAAAACTCATAGGCCAAAACATGATGGGGAAACAATGGAAACGATAATATCATTTTCACCCACATTACCACAACTCAATGTAGTAAAAATATCTATGTCTATAAACAAATGGAGGATTTGGAGTTTCAATTGGGAGATCATGTTTTAATGAAGGTATCATCATGGAAGGGTGATATAAGACTCATTATAAAGGGTATGTTATGCCCCAACAACATTGGACCTTTTGAAATTTTCTACTGATCTCAAGGTTTGGCTTACTATTTAGCAATGCCACCAAGTCAATCCACTAATCAGGATGTTTTCTACATATCATTGTTAAGGATAAAAACACCAGACCTGATGCATGTACTCACCAATGAATAAGTAGAACATGAACTTGTTCCATCTTAATGTCAAGAGCTTATCAATATTAATGAAACTAGATAACTAGTGTTGAAAAATTATATGACATGACAGGTAAAGGTTCTTTGGAGAAACCATAAAATGAAAAAGGCAACATGGGTACCTCCAAAATGTATGGTGAAGAACAATGAAAACGTATTTATGAAGTAATATTATAGGAATTTAGCGGATAAAAATTTTAAGTAGGTAAGAATGTAACACCTTATACATCAACAATACATTACATTTTAAATAATTCAATAGCTTCACTGCATGAAGAACTGAGTTCGAGAGAACAATGATATATCAACGTAGCCATTTTAAAAGTGGTTAAGAATAATATTAATCACATTATAAAATTTATAATTTTATATTTCAAATAATACATTATTTTTTAATTATTATTATCAAAAATAGATTAGGGTGAATGCTTGGTATTTTTCTTATAAGTTTCAATTTGTGACTAATAGAGAAAAATACTTCTTTATTGTTAATAAAATGATTTTTTCATTTAAATAATTATTTTAACATAAATTTATCTTAAATTCAAAATAGGAAAATAATATTTATTTAATCTAATGTACTTATTTAGAATCATTTTAATAACATAATTAGACATATTAAATTATTGAACTTTTGAATGTTGTTTATTACCTGCTTTCTCGTGACATATGCATGAGTAAAATTAAACATAAGATTCCCATTTATTTGAATTTAATTTATAAAAATGGACATACATGGTTGTAATTGTTATGAAATTTGTAATCTAATATGATTATATTAATATTTTGGTGAATATAACTCTAATTAATTATTATTTATTTACCACCATTAAGTGTAAATCAGGTAATTAAAGGTAAAAATAATATTATAAAATTAATATAACACGTGTCAAAATCCTACTGGATGACTAAATTTATCCCTTATCACCTAAGGATCAAAATTTAATCATATAATGGACATATTTCTTTGAATAGGACATAGATATGATAAAAATCACAGACTGTGAAAAAATGTCACACTCTCATTTTATATAAGTACATTAATTTTAATAAAGGTATAAATAGGTTATTAAATAAATTATAAATATTATTTGGGAATATAAAATAATTTCCTACATCATAGTTATTATTTTATAATTTTAAGAGATTAAAAATTTACTATTAATAATGACATATTAGTGACAGAAAAGAGACACAAAATTATATTATTAATAGAAATATCAAATATATGGTTTTAAAAATATTAAATGAAATTTAATTTACATTAAAAAAACATTAAATGAATATTCTATGTTATGATGAAATTATAAAATTATATTCAATATATTTTTTGAAGTTATATTTCTATTTTTATGTTAATTTAAGTCAATTTAATGAATAGTGTCAAAATTTTCACTATTAATATTTAATAAAAATTAAATTTTATATAATATTTTTAAATAATAAAAATATTTTAAAACTAAAAAGTTATAATTATAAGGTCTAAAATATCATAAAATTTCCATTTATGGAAAATTGACACCAAATAGGTAAAATATTTTAAACTTTTAATATTTATAAAATTATTACCTAAATTAATATTTAATTGATTAATTAGGGATAAATCTAAATGATAAAGTTCAAAATAACAAAAAGCATGTATAAATTTTATTGGTTGAGAGGATTTCTACCTTTATTAATTTTATCCTTGAAATAACTAACATTGGATCTATTTGAAATAAAAAATCAATTTATATTCAAATAAATTTTTATAGTTTCCTAAAGTTACTCTCACCTCTATTATAAAAGGGAACCACTATTTCAATATTATTCACACATATAAATCCATTTAGATCAGCCAAAAAATGCCCATTTCACCTCCCAAATTCCCTCACATCACACTGCGGGCCGTAATTTTGGTATAAATCTATATTTTGGAGTACATTTTTGGAAATCAAAGGGAGACAATTGAAGAATAGGTGATTGTTTTACTAACACTTTCAATGTTATTTTATTCTTCTAATTACTATTACAAATTTGTTTCCATACTAATGTAATAATTCCAGCACCTAGTATATTTAAGGATGTTGTTATTATTATGGGACAACCCTATTAATCCTTTTACCAATCCTGTGAAAAACAATATCACCATGTATGAATATGTAGGACATACTGTCTCCAATACGCGGTGTAAATAGTTTTTCATCTATACATTATTTAGATGGTTATAATGATGTATATAAAGGATATAAAAAATAAATATGGCTTGATATTGTTAATTTATAATTCATATTCAATAAAATTCTTTATCCATTATCATTAAATAATTATACCATCACTTGTGGGTATGTACGGCCTACCGTCTCCACGATACGATGAGATTCATAATCCACTACAACCATTTAAGAATGATTATGAAAATTTATATAATGAATGAATATAGTTTTTATTGACTTCATATAATTATTGATTTGAATAATATTTATCTTATACATAAGAAATAATACTTAAATGACAAAATAAACATAATAAAATGAAGTAGTTCACACACAAAATAATGATAATTATGAAATATTATTAAGAAAAATAACATATTATGATCATATATGAAATAATAAATAATGGAAATTTTTCTGGTATAAATTAATAAAATTATTTAACCATTTTACATGAGGTTAATGTGCTATGGATTAAATGAGTTTACGAGGTAAATGTAAATTTAATAATCCTTATCTGGGATCACATTTACAAAAGCATTTTCTGGGAGATATTTATGATCCCTATCCATGTTAATTAAGAATTTATTTCAAAACACTATTACAATTCTTGTAATTTTATTTAAATATATATTTACCATTGCTTGATTTTATAAATCGTCTCTTTTTTTCATTTTCCTTATGGGGTACATTGATTGACTTTTAAGTTAATGTACGAGAAGTGTTTTTTAACTTATATGGTGTTAGTGGCTTTATCTACCATCATGATGGCTTAACATTTTTTATGCATCATTTACATGCACAATTTTTTTTCAAGGAGAATATGTTAATTTTTTAATTTTATGGAATTTGAAATAATTATTTTCAATAAAGGGGGTATTTCTTTAATGATTTTTCTAATTATTTTAGTAAAACATTTTCATCTTTGGTAAAATCCTTCATTGAATCTTATGTTCAATTGTGGTTGATTTCATATGATACAACCTATCATATTGGCTTGAATGGTTGATGAATAGTATGACTGTGGATGTTATACTCTTATACCATTCAAATTTTATGGATAATGTTTTTTGATTTCATATTCTAGATTTAATATGAATGTTTCAATTGGTTATGATTCAACTATTTAATAAGTGGAAAGCATTCGACATGGTATGTGATGGATAGGGGCCGCTATATCTCATTGATGCATTGGTAGGTCTCATGAGACAATATAATTTTATTTTTTACCCATTTATGTATGGTATTGTCTTGAGGCCTTGATGGTATGGTTATTATGCAAGGAATTATGTATTTTTTCATCATGATATTAGTTATTTATATTACATGTTATTTTTCGGCTTGTAGAATAACCATGTGATTGTTTTAATGGAATTATTTGACTAATTATTTCCATATTATGATCAATGTTATGTATAAAATGTGTGTGTTTCAATTATACACTCTACCTTAAAAGTCTATTGTTGTTTATAACAGCTTCCCCTAAATCATTTAGCCTTACTGAGCGTCTGACCACACCCCTTTTTTATGTTTAATTTTCACTAAGATGTGAGGAGGTATATTATGACTACCTATATATAGTCTATGATATATGAGTTTTTTTATATAAATTATATGTTACATACAATTTCATGATTTAATGTAAATCATATGTTTGTATCTAGATTTTCAAAGGAAACAATACTAATTGGTCCTTTAGGATTTGTTTTCTTTTGATGATGCCAATGAAATAAAATAATGCATGGGCTATGAGAATCTATGTTTGGGTGTTACAAAAAACAAAACCCAAATAAAAAACTATTTATTTTCTGAGGAACCATCCATCTTTCTGAGAATTTCCCTATCCACCATATATATCTTCCATTAGTATGAGAAACAAATGATGAGGCATATAGAATTAGTAGTGAAGGAGGTCAAAATGCAATGACAATATCTACAAAAGGGATAATATATCTCATAGTTTCAATAGGAGTGAGTCCAATGGGACTGAAATTTATAGAATTAATCTATAGAGGGGGTGAAATATGTACAAAAATGTATCTAGTGAAGGGTATAGCAGGTTGAGGATCAATTGGAGTTATCACAACAATCTGTGTTGTGTAAAAAATGGTTCCCTAAGATATAAAAACTTTGTGATCACTTTACCACCATAATTTATAAATTTGAATGTGTCAATGTTCTCTTCCATGAAAAAATTGAATAGAGGGGTCATGATCTTTAATTGAGTCACTATCTCCTTGATGTCCCTGGCCACAGGAGGCATCATTAAATTCTTATCCAGGAAATTTAAATGGTAATTAAGAATAGTCATTATATAAAAACAATAAATAGTATATTAAATATCTTTAGTTATAGTCTCTATATCACATATAAAATAATTCAAGAAATATATAACCAATTGATAAGTATACTATCTATATTATTTTATATAAATATATTCTTCTTTATGATAATAATTATTAGGACCCATAATAGCTTTCTACTATTCTATCACAATTGACCAAATTAGATTGACATTAACAAAGTAAGAAGTAGAAGGTGGATAACTATAAGTTGAATCTCCCACAATATGCGGTTAATATAATCATTCCAGAATAGATAACTATCACTTAAAAAACCCTTTTCATCTCCATCATAATGGAAAATGTTTCATCAATTTGATATGCCAAATGTTTTTATATCAATTTCCCATTTATAACTTTTCAAGATCATCCTTGGTTGGATATGATAATTGGCTAGAGAGACTAGCCAATTGTTATAACCTATATTAATCTGAACCTCTAGATTAGGTGAGGATTTGAGCATCCCACTTAGATATGATAGCAATATTTCCTTAATAGAATTTAGATCATCCTTATTCATGTTACTACCAGATGGAGGGGGATGAAATGACTAAGTAGGATAATGAGTCCTCTCCTAGATAATCATATCAACCTCCTCATTCACAGTCTATACAATAAGAAAAATAGAAGGTAAAAATTCCAAATGGGATAACTCATGACTAGTCTCCACATAAAGATACATAGTATAAGAAACTTCCAAATTCTATGCTTAATAAATATAATAAATTTTGTATTTTTAGGAGCTGGCTACACAATATATATTATATGTTAAACAAGATATGGTGGAATAACCTATTCATCTTCTCCACTATAATAATCATCATCTATATTTGAATTAGGATAAGTGATTCCCAAAAATGTAGATCCTAGATATTTCTCCCCCTTAGATGGTTCCTGATGATAATGTTTTTCTAAGTAAATAATCTTATCACTCTGTCTAGATTATTGGTTAATAGACAAAAGCTTATTAAAAATATCCTTACTTATCCAATTCACTCATATAATTTAGAAACACTCTAAGATGGTTTCTATTTCTCTTCCTTATCTCCATCATCATCTCCATGATCAAATCCATCGGATCTCTCATTAGCATCATCAGAACTCTCAGAGGAAGGCATGCCATTTATTCAACATGAGAGACTTAATTT
This sequence comes from Viscum album, assembly GCA_963277665.1. Classification (NCBI taxonomy): domain Eukaryota; kingdom Viridiplantae; phylum Streptophyta; class Magnoliopsida; order Santalales; family Viscaceae; genus Viscum; species Viscum album. The sequence goes on along the minus strand of OY728153.1, from coordinate 481,829,405 downwards.
ATTTTGTATCATTATTATCACTCAATAAACATTCTTGAATAGTAATATAATTGGTTGAAATTATGAACTATAAGATACATTATATTTTTTCCCATATTTGGGACACATCATTATTCCAAAGAAACAGGAGATGATATAACTCTAGAAACCTCTAAAAAATCATCTTCTTCTTGAGAGTGACATACAACCACTTATCATATCTCTAAGGTAGGGTATGCTACATCTCTTGGTATATAAGGGAGTTAAACAGTGCTTAATTTCTCACACTTATTATCATTATCATCCACCAATTTTTATAGATAACGGTTTCATTTTACTTTGATTTTTTGTATATTTTTTGACCCAGGAAATACTACCACAATGGTTAATATTTTCTACACCATTAAGAATAATTAAATTAGCTCTTAATAAAGAAGAGATCATCTAAAGGCATTCCAAATAGTTTTATCTTGAAAATGGTATCCAACGATCCATCATATGTACTGTCTGGTATCTACAAAGGTTAATATTACCTCCTCTTTTCATAATAAATAATAAAAATATATCATGATACCTAATTATTCTAAATTCACCCTTCTAGGGACATAACATATGTTGAATAAACATGAAATAAAATAAAATTTCTCATCCAAATATACTAAAGTGGTATTCGAATATACATATTAAATGTTAGTTTTATAAGTATATCCTCTATCATTAAATATTTAAGATTTGTAAATAATCCTTGATAATCCAAATATATACCTTGTTGAGGAACGATAACACTTCTCGACCATTTATTCAAAGAAAATATAAGATATATTTCAAATAACTCTATCTTTATACCATATTTGTTTCTACAAAATTATATGATGAAAATAGATATAACTACCAAAGCAACATCGGATAGAATGGTTGATCATTACTCAAGAACCATTTATCACATCCTTGGTATTGTATTACTTTACAAATGAAAACATTACGTGACCACAACCATGGGACAATGAATTAATTTTTAGAGATGACAAATCGTGATGTAGACTTTAGACTCCTTGATTCCACCAGACCATTATATATTCATATTGACTTATTTGAAAAACAGGGATCATCAAGAGAAATAATAATATGTTTCACTCAAACCATTTTTGAAATTCTTAGGTGGTTTAATGTTGAATTCATAGAGGTTGACATAAAAAGATAGAAGGTGAAAGGGTTGTAATGGAGGCATGCATGAGAAAAAGTTTCTCATACTCAGATGTAGTGAAAGGTATTATTTAGGGATTTAATATTTTAAAAAAATATTTTAAAATAAATATAATATCCATAATAAAATTTTATAAATATTATAATTTTGATAAAATGTTAGTAACTATAATAATAAGGATGAAGGATCTAAATAATGTATATAGATTCTAAATTACAAGAGGGGGTGATTGTAGGATTAAAAACATTCATTTTTAACCTTATGGAAAACAATGCATAACAATGTTAAATAAGGTAAATTCCCAGACCCAAAAATAGTTCATTGAGACAAACATACATATGTTCTGGAAAGATAGTTCCATAAAAAAATCTCATGATAAGTTTACATAGAAAAAGAATACACCTTAAAGCATATAGAATCAAACATACCAGAGTTAGTAAAGTAAAAGAATGTATAAGAAAGATATAATTACTTACTTTATCAAAATACAGTGGAAATAAATCGTTAAACAAAACAAGTTACATGTATAAAATCTATTAACCCAATGATTAGTGTATCCAACAACCTTGGATAAAGGTTCCTTGATTTATTCTTTCAATAATATCTGTCTTACCCACAATAGGGTAAGACCTTGATATAAATATTGGAATATTTCATTCTATCCCTGCATGACCTCAATCTTTAAGGTAGTTGGAACCTCTTTCTTCCTATCCCAGGAAGCCCTCTATCATTAAGGTAGTCTGCCCCTATGTTTTTCTATCCCCTTAAGCCCTTCATTGTGCTAAACAACAATCAGGGTAGAATGAAGAAAGATGGCCAAGGTGTTCAGAATGAACACACCAGGACAGTCTCTCTCTCTAGAAATCACATCACAATATGAAATCTCTAGCCTTATTTATCGTTTATGGGATCATTTAAATGAGCACCAAGTTATAGGCACAACATCAACGGTGGACTCCTTCCTCTAATATTCAATTTTTTCCTTGAATCTCAGAGGGACCTGTACACGTGGAACTCAACCAATGCTTATTTAGAAACAAATTTTATGTCTTCATTTCATAATAATAACCTGAGTCAGGAAAATGAAGTAGCTCAACCACATCTAAAAATATGGAGTTTAAGGAAAAATAAACTTCAGAGTCTAATAATATAAAAAATATGATTATATAAAACATGGATATTTAGATTTTGTTTTTCAAAGAGTTCATAATATGAATTCTAATGATTTCAGAGTCCATATTATAATGAATATAGAATCTGAATTATGTGTAATTTGAAATCATAATTTTGAATAATTCATAAATGGAATTCACAGTTTGAATTCATTGGAATTTAGATTCAAATTTTGAGGAATTTTTAGTCAACATTTTATAGAATTTAGAGTCTAAATTTCAAATAATTTTGAGTCTGAATTTCACAAAATTTGTAGTCTGAATTTCAGATAATTCAATGTCTAATTTTCATATAATTAAGAGTCTAAATTTCAAAGAATTTGGAGTCTTAATTTTAGAGAATTTTGAGTCCTAATTTCAAAGAATTCGGAGTCAGAATTTTAGAGAATTCAAATCCGGAATCGCAAATATTACAGAGTGTAAATTTTAGAGAATTCAAGTTCTGAATTTTAGAGCAATTCAGAATCTGAAAGTAAAAGACTTTATATCCAAGGAATTATATTATTCTTAGGTTTTAAATACAAATACAAAATTTTTCATTTATAAATAAACTGATTTTGATTTAGAGCTATTATAAAATGAGACAATGAAAACAACGGTGAGGATAAAATTATCCATAGAGAATGGAGACATTCCTCAAGAAAATAATCCTTACAGCTATATGTTTTTTTAAGATAAATTATTTGTGATTTTCAAAACACAGAGGAATGGAAAAGTTATATGAAAACCATATTGACTCAAAAATATCCTCATTTTTAGAAATCATAAACATCCTTATGATAAAGAATATAAGGACTAAGATTCTCTTTTATGAATTTTAGAATAAAAATTAACTCCCATCACATATGAATCATGATGAATATGAATAAATCCCCCTAAGGTTTTGAAATCTCTAAGGATTATATTGTTTACTTCTATAAAGATATTTTACCTTTTCATTCATACTAAAGTATTCATTAAGTAATATCCCCTTAGTGAAACTCCCCCATAACTGGGGAATTTTTTAATTATACATAGTATTATTTTTATCATTACTTTCTCACACTTTATGATTTTCATAATGTAATAGAGAGAATGAAAAAAATATGGTAAATGAAAGATTAGAACTATACAACAAAATAAATAAAGGAAAATAATATTTTTCATTAAGATTGGGGATATTTATACAGGGTAGTAAAACAAATGAATGGAATTGATAGGAAAATTTATTCATCATTCTTTTCCTTTGGAATGATCTACATTTCCCTAGTCATCAGCTTTTTATGATTCTTATGATCTTCTTCAAACCATTGGAGCCGCTATTCCTGATCCAAATTTTTCTTTTCCATAGCATTGATCATTTAATCATGATAATTAATAATTTATTCTTGAGATATTAGTAACTCTTCATTCTATTTTAACCTTTCATTGAACTCTATTCTAATATCCCTTCCTCTCTTTAGATTAAAATCAACTGAATTTAATTTCCCCTTCATATATTTTTCTTCCTACTTTTAGGCTACTTGTTCTTGATTCATCTTGCCAGTAAAACATTTCGTTAGTTCTTTTATCCTCTCATATGCTTTATCAAAATCATCCTTTACTGAATTCTTAATTTCATCAAGAATTCCCATATCTTCAATCATTTTCTGGGACCACTTTTTAATCTCTTTTCAAGACCATAATTGGGAGCCATAACCAATTTTTTTTTTCAAATCAGCCTCATGCTTGATGATTTTTTCCATGAACATCCTTACAGATTTTGTCGTCTGATTAAAGGATTTTCAAGGAAGATGACACCTCAAGTAAATCCATAGAAATAATGGGATAGTGTCAAATAATTTCATCAGCGATTTTAGTACAATGTCCTGACCCATGGAGGATGATTCCGAATCCGATTCCCTTATAGGTGAGGTTTCTTTTTTCTATATTAGATGCATTCCTCTTGGATGATATACTAAAATCCTTCTAATCCTTGAAAACCATATCATTTTTAGGTGTACCAATAACTAACTATTTTTCTTTTATCAACTCTAGAAATGATCTCTACAACCTTTTGGGATTCATGCTCACTGTTGATGCTTGGAAGATTTTATCTTCACCAACCATTTCCCTCTATTCATCTCTCTTAAGATCATCTGGTTGAATAATGTCATGAATAATGCTTTCATCCTCAAAAGGTTTATTAAACTACTTATAAACATCATCTTATTTTTCTTGAGAAATAATTTTTGTTGATTCATCTAGAGATATTAAAATTAAATTATTTAAATTTGGAATTTTCTTCTCATGATATTCTTCAACATTCCTTATCACAACATCACTATCATCTGATTCTTCCTCCTCTTCTTCTTATACTTCCTCTTCCAAAACTATATCTTATTCTACTTCAGGTTCTAGAATTATGACATTCTTTCCTAGAGTCTCAACTAGTACTTGTTCATTGATAAATTATTCTGGTACTTGAATCTTTTCATGTAATATCTCTTTATCCATGAGATGTGCTTGAACAATCTCAGCTTCATACATTTTATTCTTTTGTTTATTCTCTTTTTCTTGCTTCTTAAACACTTTAGTATTTTTAATATTCAAGGCATTTCCATCATAAGAATCTAGGATTAAAATATGGTTTTCTTATTTATTATCCTTCTTCATCTCCCCCAAAATAGCTCCAAAATTCCTCAAGAAATGATTTTTGCATCTTTGTCTTTGGGTTGCTGACTGAGTTTCCGAAACTGAAGGCTTCTCATTGTCTTATGGTTCCTTCTTATTTCTCTTCTTTGGTGCTTTCTTGGAAGTCTCTAATATATCCACATTATTTTCAAAGGCTTAAATCTCATTTTATGGTAAGTCATAAAATTTCCCATATTTACTATTGAAACCCACTTTTATCCTCCTCAAAGTATCATCACTCAGCAAAAAAAATCCTAAATGTTATTGGCTTATAACTACAAGGGATTTCAAATGAATATATGCATTGGATTATTATTATCGATAGAATTTTAATATACATGATGATTTTATATTTGATAGTCCCATTATTAATATTGTAAATAATTCATAAGATATACTTGACCAGGTTTATCTCCCTCAAGTTTACTAGATAATTCAAAACGTATATGTCATTTATCATTAAAGAGACCTTGTATCCTCTCTTTGAATTAGGAAACCATGAACCCTTAAGTATAGAATCGTGAAATTTGTTAAAAGATGGTTTATCATAAGTGTTTTTAACCCTTTGAGTCCAAGGAACGGTGTTTCTTTCTCCTTCTCAAAACCTCCTGATTCGTCTGGTAACTTGCGGGTGCAGAAAATCACTTCACATTAAAATGGTATTCAAATTATACTAGATTCCATATAGATGGAAAGGTAATATGTTTACTATAACATTTAATCAAATACTTGTATCTTCATCCTTCATTAAAAAAACTGACTGTCTCGTATAACACACCAAGTATCCAGGGGTAAACCAGATCATGTCCTTTCAATTTGGCTACACAGAGACTCTCCCACCCATTCATGTTAATATTTTTCATAATTAAAGAGTTATTCTTCGCAAACAACTTCACCTCAACTATAATTTCTCTGTAAAATATCAATTTTGAGATTTCATTGAATGAAGACATTTTCTTATCAGGAAAGGCTTCCAAGACATTCATAATCTAGAAAAACTCAGAATTGCATAACGACCCTTTAAAAGAGAGGCAGAGCTTTGGTTAAAAAATTATTGTCAACCGATGTGGTACAACGAATTGGGGGCCTTTTTATAGGCATTTTAGTGAAGGTTCAAATTCATGAATCTATCTAACGATTGAAACAATCACAATCTGATCGGATGGTTGATGTAAATGTAGAATAAGGATTTGGTGGGTTGCAATCTTTTAATTTTTTTACGACAAATAGTCATAATTAAGGAAATTAATTCCAAATAAATTTCCTAAAACAAGATAAAAATACCAACAAGTAAAAAATTCAATTACGAAAAAATATGTAAGAAAACATAACTTCCAGATTTCTAGGAAAATTTACTGTAAAGATGAAAATTATTTTTGAGAAATTTTATATTTTGGAGAATTTTATTTACGAAAAAAATTATTTGTTTGTATAATTTTGGGTTCTAAAAAAATATGAATGAAAAAAAATTATTCCGACAAATTTGATAATGAAAATATTTTGTTACAGAAAAAAATTTATTAAGGAAACATTTTGGTTACAAAAATATGTACACGCCTATGAAAAAGGTGTTTCTTAATGTAAGATAATAGATTTCAAGAAAATGGTAATATGGAAGATTAAATTATGATTATCATTCCTAACTTTATTTTAATGTATTTACATCTATCAGAGGGTAATGATTTTGTAAAAATATCTACAAGATATCTTGCATTCCGATAAAGTGAATAATAATATATCTTTTCAGTGTATGATCCTTAAGAAAGTGATGTCTAATTTCTATGAGTTTTGCATGGGAGTGATGTCTAGAGTTTTTTCATAGGGTAATGACACTAGTGTTATCAAAAGATATTTGTGTTTTTTAAATAATCATGACATAGTCTGTGCGTGTGTGTTTTATCCACAACACATCATTATAACAACTTCCAGTTGCTACAGATTATGCTTCATCATGAAAGGTTATACTGAGTGTCTCTTCTGACATGACCAAGAAACTAACAAAATCTAATAACAAATGAAAATATCTAGATTTACATTTTTCTATCCATTTTACATCCACCAAAATAAGCATCTAAAATGAATTTGAAACAAAATAATTTCTAGAAGAATTGAAAAGTCCTAAATCCAGGGTAGCCTTTATATAGAAAAAAATTCATTTCACCACTTTTAATTGAGATTCAGTTGGATTAGATTGATATCTTGCAAATAATCATACTAAAAACATTATGTCTGGACGACTAGCTGTCAAGTATAGAAAATTCATTTTATAACTCTAAATGATGATTGGTCAACTAGTTTCCCAGCATCATGAAGATCAAGAGAGTTTGAGGTACTAATTGGAGTAATTATATTTTTTGTGTTGTCATGTCCATACTTTTTAAGAATGTCTTTAATATACATATGTTGTGATATATAGGATCCTTCTAGTTTTTGAGAAAATTGAATACCTGCGAAAATTTTTAACTCACTCGTTATACTTATTTCAAACTAAAATATCCTTATATTCAGAAACGAATCAGTTAAATATTTCTCAGTTTAACCAAATATATTGGCATGAACATAAATTTGAAAAATGAAAACATTTTTCTTTTCTTTCTTTATGAAAATTGATAGATCAAAAATTGTTTTAACATAATTTTTTTGTAACAAAAATCATGTATGTCTATCATTCCAGTATCTAGGGGAATGTTTAAGTCCATATAACGATGTGGTAAGATTGATAAAATGTTAATGATGTATTAAGTCTTCAAAACCAAATTTTTGTTCAACATAAAAATCTTCTCGAACATATTCGAAAAGGAAATAACACTTTCTATCCATTTAAAAATGTTTGAGATTAAATAATGCTGTAAAGGGAAGTAAAATGTGAATAAATTCATGTCTATATACTGTAGAATAGGTTTCTTCATAGCTTATTAAATCTTGATGATTATATCCTTCATCAACTAATTTATCTTCATTTATTACTATGATTCCATTTTTATCGCACTTATTTCTAAAGACCCATTATACTCCAATTACAGAAGACTACATAGGTCTTTTAACCAAGGTCCTGAATTTTTCCTTTCCAAATCATTGAGCTCATCTTGCATGGGTTTAATCTAATCATCATCACCTAAAGTTTCATCAATTTTTATTGGTTATATTTTGGAAAGGAATGCAAGATGTTCTAATTCATTACATAAAAAACCTGTAGTTCATACAGGTTGATTTATATCACCAATGATACTATCAGTGGGATTATTCCCAAGAAAAACCTTATTTCAGTTTTTTAAAATCTGTTCATCAACATATGCTAGGAAATACCATGGGGTAAATTCTTAATAAATATTTTCTTGACCATTTTACTTATTAGTAAATTTTTTTATCAAATTTTAATCAGTAGTTTTTGAAAACACATCCATTGATGTATGTTTGGATTGTTTAAAAACAAAATGATCGGTTTCATTGTATTTATCATGCACTATTTCTTCAATAGTAAATGATTTTTATTAAAAACATTATAAGAATAAGAATTAGTGCAGTAGCCTAGGAAAAATCCCTCATCAGATATGGGTGAAACGTTTTGCATGTTATCATTAGTATTCAGGATGAATAATTTACAACCAAATTCTTTGAAGTTAGAAACTATAGGATTTCTATCAGTCCACAATTCATAAGGTGTTTTGTTTACAGAAGGTGTGATTAAAACATGATTTAGAGTATAACAAGAAGTAATAATAGCTTCATCCAAAAAGTTTTTAGCTATAGAATATTCACTCAACATGGTTCTAGTTATCTCTTAAATAATATTTTTTCTTCTTTCAAAAATACCATTTTTTAGGTGTTCTTGGAACTGAGAAGTTGTCGGTAATGCGTTTTTTACTACAAAAAGTTTCAATGTATGAATTTTGAAAATCAAATCCATGATCACTATTAATATTTATCAATGGAAGGTCATTCTTGTTTTTATATTCGGATCTATGAGTTTTAAAATATGAAAAAGCTTCAAATTTTATTTCTGAAAATGCCCCATGTATATATCGTGTAATCATCATCTAAGACAAATAAAAACTATTTTCCTCCAATTTTTCAAGTTTGTGTGGTCTAAAACGATCCATATGCACTAACTATAATGAATTTCAAGTTTAGACTTCACCGATAGATTTAAAACTTGATTTATGTTAATTTTCATATTGACAAGGATTAAAAACTAGTGAATAATAAAATCCAAGCTCTCATAGATCCTTAAAAAGACTTTTCATTGAGAGTTTTCCTAGGTACGTATGATTATAGTGTATTATCCTTCAATTTCATAACCATGATTAACCACCCATTTCACTATGTAAATGTATATCTTGGCTCTTAAGTTCTTCTATGTCTATTGTGTACACATTATCTTGTCTACGGACGAAAGAATAAACTCTTCCGTGAAATTGTGGAATGAGCATTGATCATTTCTAAAATTCACAAGGTAACCTTCATCAAACAATTGGATTTTCTTAATGAAATTTTGATTAATAAATTTAACAAATAAATTATTTGAAATTATTGTTTCTCCAAGAAGAACAATGTTATCTATACCAATAATTAACCCCTGAGCATTATCTCTAAAATTTACTTTTACTCCTTTTTTCTAGACAATATTTTCAAAGATGTTTTTATTACCAGTATTTTGATGGGAACATCCTCTATCCATGTACGAAGTATTTTTTTTGTTCTTTCATTATTATATTGAAAATAAAAGAGTTTTATGTTCAAAATCTAAACTTTCTAAGATCCATAAATTTTAGAAAATATAATTTTAAGAATCCATATTTTCGTAGAAAAATATTCTTTATGAAAACCTAAAAATTTGTTTTTATTTAAAAATTTTTTTTCTATCAATGACCACCACACTGGAATTTAGTACAAAATGGAGCACTTTGAGAAATAAAAATAGTTATTTCTATGAAATGGTTTCAAATGTCTTTAACCAAATCTAGATCTATTTCTTAGAGGATGAATTTAGGAATACATCTTTTTAATGTTTTCCTTATGAAATGAAAAGTTTGACAGACATTTTCTTAAGGAAAATTTTTCTGAATCTAATTTAATGATAATGTTTTAATCTTTATGTTTATTAATTTTATAACCATAGTTATCCTATAAAATATTTTTTATAAATTACATATTTAAGATCCCTATAATGTTTTCCCTTCTCAGAATTAAATTCTATATAGTTTTCAAACACTTCGAAAATCAAAAGTTTTTTGATCACGATCATTAGAATGAACTGATACTACTTTAGTTAAAATGGAAATTCTATAATTTTCCTTCTCTAAATTCTTTTTTATCTTACAATTTTCAATTTCAAGATTTATTGAAAATCTATATAATTATTAAAGTGAAGGTAATATATTATCTTATGATGAGGAAGAGTCATCATCTGAAGATTCATAGTATTCTTTATTATAAGAATTTGTATTGAAATATGTGTCTGTTAAGGATTAATCATTTTCAACCTTTTCCAAATTCCAATGATTTTCAATAGGTACTCTGGCTATAAGACCCATATTCTTCTGACAAGAAGATTCATAATCCGATGAATAATATGAAGTGTCACCACCATTGTCACTCCAAGTGTCACTAGCATAAAAAACGTTCTCAGCCTTAGACTTGTAATAATTATTTCTATTTCTCTCAGAATGCTCTTCATTCTTGTCTTTTCTGTTAAGCATGGAAAAATCTGGTCGGATGTGTCTGGATCTTTTACATTCATAACATGTGACTTCTAAATTAATCATTTCCTTTCATTATTTCTTCTTATACCAATACTGAATGTCTTTCTTTTCCACTATCTTGTTCATCCTTCAAGAAATATTAGCTGACTAATTCTTAAAATGTTAACTTTCACATGACTCAGATAGAATATCTAATTTCTTAGACATAAGTCTCCTAACCCATTATAGATTCATGTCATTAGTATTAGTAAGGGCTAATATTCCATTTCCTTATTCAAATTCATATCATCACCTCTTTTCATTATTGTCTTATGTCGATGAAGAAATCAAAAAAATCATCAAGAGTAATATTCGAAACTTTCCTATTTTCGTCAATATTGGTCCTTTTTGATTCCCAATTGTTAGGAATAATATCAGTTATCTTATCCATATGAGATTCATCATAAAGACCATTCTCTCCCCTAGATTGAATACTATTGAGAATAGTAATAAATCTTTTTTGTACTTTTCAAATAGGCTCCCCATAATGAAAAATAAATCAAAGATATTTTTCAATCCATAAGGCTCTTGTAGTCTCAATTTCTATAGATGTACCAAAATGTGTAACTTTAATTTTCTTCCAAATAAATATGGAAGCTTTAAAAGAAGATATTTGACTATATAAGTTCCTATTTATATTACATAACAAAGTATTGTGTACCTTGTAGTTTAGTTGATATTCTGATTTTTCTTGGTTGGTAATGGGTGTGACTTCCTTGTCTACAATTTTGTAATCACCAGTAAGAATAATAAATTTGTCTACTCCAGTGTTGATAAAAAAATTCTTCATCATATCTCTCCAGCATTCATAATAATTACCATAAAAAATAGGTGTTCTAATAGAATTAATATAGTCGACTGAACCAACATTCAATCCTTCCATTCTATAAAAAATTACTTTTCCACAAAACTTGTTTCTATAAAATGTTTATAAAATAAGAAAAAAATACTTAAGAAAAACACGAACATGAAAATTTGAGAATGAAAATTTAGAATAAAGCAAAAAGATGAGCATTAAAACTTTTATTTGAATATGTGTATTTCAGTGTCCTGCTCTGATACCAACTGTAGGATCGAAATAGTGTATATAGATGCTCAATAAGAAGAGGGGGTGAATATTAAGATTAAAAACATTCGTTTTTAACCATAAAGAAACATATGTTTAATGAATTTAAACAAGGTAAATTCAAAAACCCTAAAATCGTTCTATGAGACAAAATTTCGTTGGTTTCAGAAATATGGTTCCAGAAAATAAACATAAGAAATGTTTACGTAGAAAATGATTCTACCTCAAAGCATATATAATATTACTTACCAGAGTAGGTAATGTACAAGAAAAATATAATAATGTTATAATTTCTTCCTTTATCAAAATATAGTGGAAATAAAATTTGAAAAAATAGTAACAAGTATAAAATCTATTAACACAAAGAGTAGGGTATCCAACATCCTTGGATAAAAGTACCTTGATTTATATTTTCAAGAATGTCTATGATAACCACACTAGGGTACGCCCTTGATAGGAATATCATAATCAATCTTTGTATCCCATAATGCTTTGATCCTTAAGGTATTTTCCACTGTATCTTCCTATCCACGCAAGACGACGAACATTAAGGTAGTCATCAGATCTGTCTTTCTATCCCCGAAAGCCGTCAATTATACTAAAAAATAATTAGTGTCGCATGAAACAAGATGAACATGGTGTCCAGAATGCATAAATCATGAGAGTATCTCTCTATAGAAATAAAGTCACAACATGTAATCTCTATATTGATGGAAAAATTATAAGCTCGTTCAAATAAGAACTTATTTATAGGCATAACTGCAATAGTCAGTTTCTTCCTCAAACGGTCATATTTTTCCTTGAATATTGGAAGGACTTGTACATGTGTCACTCATCCAACGATATTTTTGAAAAAAATTTGTAGAATATCATTTCATAATAATAACATGTGTACGGAAACTGATTTAGCTTAACAAAATCTGAAAATCCAGAGTCATAGGTCAATATTTGGAGTCTAATAATATAAACAATATGATTCTATAAAACATGGATATTCAGATTTTGTATTTCAAGAAGTTTAGAAAATGAATTATAAAGACTTCATATTCTGAATTCCAATGAATTTTTAATTTGAATTAAGATTCTAGATTTTCAGGAATTTAGAGTCCAAATTCCGAGGAATTCATAATCTAAATTCTGAGGAATTTTGAATACATATTCTGAGGAATTCATAGTCAGAATGATGAGGAATTCTGAGTCTGAATTCTAAGGAACTCAAAGTCTGAATTTTAGGGAATTAGGATTTTTAATTTCATAGAATTGTGATTCTTAATTTTATTGAATTAATAGTCTGAATTTCAGAGACATTAGATTTGGAATTTCAAAGAATATAGAGTTTGAATTTTTGAGGATTTAGAGTCTAAATTTTAAATAATTTGATGTCAAAATTTTAGAGAATTCATAGGCTGAATTTCAGATAATTCGATGTTTGAATTTCAGAGAAATTTGGAATCAGAAAATAGAACACATTATATCCAAGTACTTATAAGATTTTGAGGTTTCAGATACAAATCCAATTTTTTTTATAGAAATAAAAAGAGTTTTATTTAGAGAAAATATAAAATGAAACAATAAAAACATCAGTAAGGATAAAATTTCTCCTAGCGAAGGGAAACATTACATAATAAAATAATCCTTATGGAAATATGATTTTCCAAATGATAAAGTGTCCATAATTTTCTAAACATAGATGAATGAAAAAGTCATAAAATACCTTATTGACTCAAAAAAAATGTTAATGCATGGGACTGTAGGTCCCAACGATAATACGTGATGATATCATTTCATGGTGGAATGACCATCATATTATGTCTATTGTAACTCTTAAATATCACATACTAATGGTGGGTTCTTATGGTAGTGAAAGCCACGGTAGCATATCTAATGGTGAAAGGATAACAATATCACAGACATCAGTACAAAATTAATTTTATCATAACAAATAGTATCATAACTAATGGTACACATGTAAATGTATCATATATAATGGTTATTCTCATTAAAAGTGATGTTACTGGTAGATCAACCATGATAAAAATAGTCTAAAGAATTTTCTTCTACAAATAAACTATACTTATCAAAAATAGTCTAACCAAATATTATCATTCCATGTTTATGTGTGATATAGATTATTCTCTCAAAATTAAAAGTCTTCATGAATATTTAAACAATTTGATGCTCATTTGAATGAATTCAGTAGTTATATCACCTTTTTGAAAATGATCTATCAAAATTTTATGACTTATATCAATGTGTTTATATTATAATGAGATACATGTTATTTAGAGACATTTTTCATACATTTATTATCATAATTTATAGGCACATATCTAAATTGATATCCATAGTCTTGTAACATGTGTTTCATTCATAGAATATGCATAGAAAAACTACCTATAGCTATATATTCATCATCATTAATAGGGAAATGAAACATAATTTTATTTCATAGTAACCCATGAGACTAGTGACTTGACTAAAAGGTGATATGTTCTATAGGTTCATTTTCAATAAAACCAACACCAAAAAAGTGAAAATGTGAATAACTAACTAAGTCAAATGATTTTTCAACTAGAATAGAACTATCCTACAGTAGTTGTACATTGGATGTATCTGAAAATTCTTCTAACAATAAGTAAATGTGAATGTTTTGGATTTTTATGAAAACGATCACACAAGAACACAATAAACATTATAAGGGTCTTACTAGTAGGTCAATATATTAAAATTACAATCTATCCTATATAAGTGTTTTGGTCAATAAATCAATCAATTTCATCCAAATCCAACATGCAGCGAATACTCAAGGGGTTATCACTTCTTTCAGTACTATCAATTCTATATTTTTTAAAATATATTTATTAAAATTTCATTGATTTAAAATAATTAAACCTTTAATTTAAAAACTCATAAATAATTTAATGGAATTAATTTCACCCATTAAACTTATTTCAAATTCACTATTACAAATTTTTTGAAACTTTTCACACAAGGAATTTCTTTAAGATCTAATGATGATATCATCAATATTTATTTCTACAACCAAATCATCCATGGAAATTATTTTACTAAATAGACTAGGGTTATATATTAATTTAGTAAAACTTTTGTAAATTATAAAATATTAGATCATATCATACCAATTAATAGATGCTTTTTTAACCATAAAAATATATATTTTTAATTTAAAAATGATATTTGTAATGTGGGGGTTTTGGAATCTATGAGGTTTTTCAACAAAACATCCTCAAATATATAACCATTTAAAACTGTACTCTCGACATCCATTTGATATAGTTTGAAATTACAATGTTATATATAGGAATGAAACATCTGAATGTATTAAATTCTAGCTAATGGGGAAAAGTTTTTCTCATATTCAATACCTTATTTTGGACTATATTCTTATGAAAAAAACATAGCTTTGATTATATTAATTGTGCCTTACTCACCATCCTTATTTATAAATATACATTTAGTGATAATGGTTACATTTTCCTTGGGTATTTCAACCAATTCCCAGACACTATTTATTTCAAACTAATTTAATTCTCATTGCATTACTATCACCCCAAAATTATCATTAATTACAACATTGATGTTTTTTGGTTCATGATTTGATAAGACAACTTGTTTTTCGTATTGGTTTCTATGAGATGCTATAATCTTAGTTCCTTTGTCTAGGTACCATATAACTGTATCTAAGGGATTATATGTATGAGTCCTAACAGATTTAGTATAGAGGTGTTTGACACTCCATCCTATTCTATTGGACCATCGTCTGACTGTTTATCAATACTATGATATTTTTCTACATGATTGATAAACCATTCAATGTGTTTGACATTAATATTTATATTTTAATGATAATATTAAAGGATATATAAAGTATTATTTGGATCATGTGGATTTATTTCATCAAACATGACATGCACATATTCTTCCAAAATATTATTCATTTTATTAGAAACCCTATAATATTTACTGGTTGTAGAATATCCAAGAAAAATTACAACATCTATCATGGAAGAAAACGTCTATAAAATATATTTTAGACTAAGTATAAATACATTTTACCAAAAAATATAACTTAATTGACCTTTAGTTTTCATTCATTAAATAAATAAAATAATGTATTTTCTAAAATATATATATTTAAAAATCTATTAATTATAAAGAAATACATATTCATATCTTTAAAAAATAGGAAAATCATACTCACTAAGCATGGTTCAACAATATATTTAAGAGTTATGTTCTTTTTTAAACTCACCATTCAACTTTGTGGTCATAGTAGTAGAAATGTTATGATTATATCTATAACACCCCTGGAAAAGTGAGACTTAAAAGGCTAAATGTTACTACCCATGTCAACAAGGTGCACCTTTCTTTTCAAGAGCCTACCTGATTATAACTCCATAGTTATTCATGCTTCAACTGGAGAAGTAATCAAGATGTGTGACCTTCTGGGATGTTTCCCAAGGTGTGGGTGTGTGATGACAAAACACAATGAAAGAACATGTGTTGGCCTTTAGGGACAATCATTATTCTGATAAGCGACCCTAGTGAGTAATAGCCTATGGTGTGCTATGAAGGCAACCAAGGTATTATAGTAGACCGATTGGGTCAGATGAAAAGGTTCATGGCCCTGCGTGGTGGGTTGAGACAGTATCCATGTTTAAAGTATAAAGATTCAAACACATGATTTTAAAACTCAAGACCATGATTAAAGTGACTATTTTCCCTCTTTTCCCAAATATTTTATATATATTGAAAATTTTATTTGACATAGTATTGATTCTGATAGAAGAGATCATGGTCGTGAGTTTTAAAATCAAGTGTTTGAATCTTTACATTCTCAACCTGGATATTGTCACGACCCGCCTCCCCAAGCCATGAACATTCTCATCTGACCTAATGGGTCTTCTTTAATACCTTGGTTTCCTTAACATCACACCATAGGATATTACTCACTAGGGTATATTATCAGACTAATGATTATCCCCACAGGCCAACACATGTTCTTTTAGTGTGTTTTTTCCTTACTCACACACACCCTGGGAAACATCCTATAATGTTACCCATTCTTTTGGAAAGGCACTCAATATAAGAAGTATTTTGAGATGAAAATAATTTAATTATTTTCCATAATAATAATAATTTCAAAAGGCTATAAAAATTATAATAAAAACTTCACAATAATTATTTTCAAACATAACAAAGTTACTATCATCACACACTTGAGAGATGATAAGAAGATTATATTTTATTTCATCTAATAATAATACCTTATAAATTAATAAGTATTAGAGTCATTGACTTGACAAAGACCAATTATCTTCCCTTTGGCATTGTTACATAAGGTAATGTGTCCACCATTAAAATTGATCATGTAATTGATGCCGGTGTAATCCTATGTTATATAAATGGAACATCCACTATCTGTATACTATAATTTGTTATTAGAACAGTTAAAGATGGCCAACTACAAAATATATTTATTCCAAAAATGGTTTTGGTACCCATATTTTCTTAGTTCCAGTAATGTTTTTAATAAGATATTTTGGAATCCATAACGATTTAAATGGTTTCCTATAATTAGATATCAAACACCTAAAAACAAACACTATATTATGTATGATTGACTAAGAAATACTAAGAGAACAAACAAAAACAGGACATGGGACAAATCTAACTTAATATAATTTCCTCTATCAAGATTGACATCCAATTCCATTAGTGTTCATAATAGTAGTCTATTTACAAAGAATATCTGTTAAGATTTTATTCCATTTAAAATTCTCTCTAGATATTTCTTGAATTACTTATTAGATAGTGTATGCTCATTATTTTATTTAAATAATTGATAACTTATATCTTTCTGTATAACATAATCAGATTTAAAATGAAGGGGAATAGAATTAATTTTATTCAAAGAATTATATTTAATAATCTATTCATTGAATAAAAATTTGAACATATTACAGTACTCAAATTAATGCTCATGGGACTTATTTTTACCACTATTTTCATTCTCATAATGATTAGAAATATGGTATAGATATTTTATAATAATATTTGATACCTCAGATGTGTTTTTAAAAATACACATAATGAATATATAATATTTTTCTTCGCCACTTGAGTACGATTCACTTTAGATATCTTATGAGGATCTCTAGGTGGGTTTTATAGAATTTTTATATTTTTATTCCTTCTCTTTATACTTTTTCTTATATATGACCATGTAATAGTTTTGTTTAATGTGGCCTTTTCTCCTACACTCATAATATGCCATTTTATTTGTGGAATCATCATTTTTCCAATATTTTCAAAATTACTTTTATCATACATAACAATGTATTTCGGTTTCTTGAAGAACATTATATTTCTATAAAATCTCAAAAAATTTATATCCAGGTTTTCTATTTCTTACCACTATCTATTGATGATTCAACATTACTAGAACATTCAAATTGATATTTCCCCATTTCATTAAATAGGAATTATTGAATTCTAATATCCTTTTATTTGGTTCTTTATCTTATTCCTTGTTCACAATGGGTTCCTACACCTACATCATGAGATTTAAAATAATATCTTTCACTGGTAACTTACTCATGTAACATGATTCTCTTTTAAAAAAAAGGATCATATCTATATGTCTACTAAAAAATGAGAAGTCTCATGACATGATCTTTACTATAATTGGTATTCCCTAAAAAATGTATTATGTTTAAAATCACATTGAACATGACATATATGTTAGAAACAGGCTAAACAGGTTTCAACCTAAATGTATCATATTCAATAGTGTACATATTTATGAAAATTTTATTAACATTGGTAGCTCATTCATGAGAAACAATGAGTGTATCCCATGTATCGAAAGGAGTAGTTCACGGAAATATTATATTAAATTAATTGAATCCTAAGGCACAATATATGGAATTCATATATTTATATTTACAATAATTTGATTTCTTAATTTCCTCACTCCAATATCATTATGGGATTTAGGTAATTCATATTTATACTTGATAACATCCCAAATAAAAAACCCCACGCTCTCTATATGAATGTCCGTATTAATATTCAATTGAGAATAGTTAGTTACTCTAAAATATAGAGATTGATTTTTGGAAGACCATTTTTTTATTGTTATCCCTAAAGAATAGTAATTAGATTTGACTTGAATTCAAGATCATTAAATACAACTATATCACAGTTAAATGATATTTTGAACATGATCTCATTCCAAATGATGATCCTCATGGAAATTCAAGAGGTGGGTAAGGGTGAATTGAGTTTCCAATTAACAAATTTATATAAAATAAATATATTTACATAAATCCCCAAATTTAAGAAAAATTTCCATTTTATGAAAAGTATATTTATATAATATAATATTTGGTAATGATTCTCAAAACTATGATCATAGCTCAATTAAAATACATTGGAAAATATTATAACTTTTGAAAGTAATTTACTCGTATCAAAAATAATATAAAGAACAACAATTTAGTGTACTATCATAGTTTATTTTTATATAAAAAACAATATATTGAAAAAATTTGTTTTGAATAAAGTAAAAAATCGATTAATAGAAGTTAATGAGTTAAGAAAATAGGTACAATAGAATTTAGAAAGGGTTTTAGTCTCAAAAAGATATATAATCCCCCATATGGAAATAACCTAATGCCGTGAATTTTATTATAAAATATATTGATCCACAACCCGAAATAGGTTTGACAATCAATAACACACAAGGATGTCTAGGAACAAAACCTCTTTCATAGCTATGATTGGGATAAAAAAGTATAGGTCACACAGGACCTCATCAACCATTCTTATTTGGAATATAAGTGAATAACATAGATAGAGAGTATAAATAACTCTAAAATTTTGTACATCAAATAGTGTGAATAATTAAATGATGAAAACCATGAAAGATCTCAAATATACAACATAAGTAAAAAGACCAACTGTTTAGAGATGAGGAAATCTAGTGATACTCAATCTAAATGATTTTCATTGCTTAAATGTCTTTGAATATCGTCATGATAATCATTTACAAGGTTATTATAGAAGGTAGGGTAAAAAATAATATCATAGATGTTTTTTGTAAATTACATTGTTCTTGGATAGTTCTTTTTTCATTGTATATTTTTTCACTCAATCACTATTCACTGAGCCCACACACAATATCCATTTTTTTAGCATAAGGGTGATTTTATTGATATATAGAATTCCATGATATCTAATAATCCATTAAAAATTAATAATAAAATTATTTGGATCCTTATACTATGTAGTAAATTTAGAAATACAAACTTTACATTTTAGTCAACAATGGAGTTACTTAACAATTATCATTCTTAAATCTATGGGATTATATCAGAAAATAAATGCATTAACTAGCCATTTGATAATTATTTGGAAATTATTTTTATATAGAAATGGTTTCTCCACTATTGGTAGTTTCCCTAAAGATTAGATCTTGAAATGATGATAGTATCCTTTTATAATATATTATTAGAAGAAGAATCTCATGTGATGGATTCTTTGGCGGTAATAATGTTGTGGGGGTAGAAAAATGACAACATAGAAATAACACTATGTAGTGATCACTTATTCTAATGTTATCAATATTCGGTTATATTGGTAGTGGTAGCTTTACCATGGTGATAACCTTAAGTGATGGTAGGAAATACTAGTTGTACGATATTTTTATGGAAGAAATATTTGATATTCATGGTATTAAATGGGAAAAAGTACCATGTGATAATAAAAATATGTGAAGATAGCTCAAATAAATTGTAGAAAAACCTAATCATATCTCATAAATGTTATAGGATTGAATAATGATAGATTCATACTTATCCACTTTCCACGATTTATCCAAAAATAAGTTACTACCATAAAACATTTATATCATTACAGATATAAAAACATGATTTGTGAGAGTTAAAATAAGATGGTGATCAACATTATTAAGAAATTGTGTGAGTATAACATGATTTATATTATTAAAAATATTACTCATAACATAAAATAAAAAACATTTAGTAGAAGAATATTAGCTTTGAAATGTTAGAGTAGTTTCCAAAATAATTATTTTTATTAATTAAACTATGCCATTTTTCTATGGTGGTTTTCATGTCAAAAGATCATGAGTAATAAAATTTTTTACTTCAAAATATTTCAAAACCCAAATTAAAAAGCTCAAAACCATGATTAATGTAGATAGTATCTAAATTTAGTTTATTTTTCTTTTTTAATAGTACTATAGAATACAGAAGTTAATATTAAGAATTAGATTTGTGAGTGAGAAAACAGATCTAGGTAAATATGTTCTAATAATAATCCAAGAAATATGTATTTTATTTTCCTCCAATACACTCAATTTTTATAAAACCAAAAATATCTATGTCTACTAAATGAAAAGATTCATTCATCTAGACAATACATTTATTTTTATCACATGACTTATGGTTCATTTAAAATTGAAAATGACCACATACTTTGTTTGAATAAAACATATGTTTAGATAAATCACGAAAATGTCATTTCCTAAAAATATATATTATTGTATCGAAGATTCATTTACCAAGTATCACATTCAATAAACAAAAAAATTATTCAATTTCAATTAAACATAGAAAATTTCAATTACATAATTTTTACAATTTGAGTTTCTAAATATTTTCATTTCTTTCAGTAGATAAAATGAAATTTATTTATAATGTTTTAACAGTAATTTTTTCATTCATGAGGTTCACAACATATAATTCACCATATAACCGACTTATGTTGATACTCTTTTTCTAATGTACTAAAACATATAATACATTTGAAAGAATAAATTTTCCAAAGAAATAAATATAATTTATTTTAACGATTAATTTTTTTTCAATGTATCCAAAAGTAACTTTTCTGCCATTAAATTTATTAAAATTTTAGAAGATTGACTTAATTGTAGTTATATATTGAGAAAAATAACTTCTCATATAATAATTTTTCATTCTTTTGGTAATCAACATATTTTATTAATAAAGGTAAAATTAATTTATTAGTAACCATTCATGATTTGGTTTAGTTATATTGGTGAAAAAAAATTTAGGAACCCACATGCATTCAACCCTTTTGTAGGGTACTTATTCTTGTTCTTAATAAGTAAATGACTTGTGAAAAGTAAAATATTTATATTTAAAAAAAAACAATTTTTACTCTATGTCCTCCTATTTTAAATTAATTATAAAAGGTGTAGTTTTAGGTAGATACTAGTTTGGTTAAAAATAAGTCTTATAATACGTAAAACATATTACATTTTATGTTATAGAGGGTTGTATTTGTTTATTAATTTTACTAAAAATTTACATACGAAAAAAAAATTTAAAAATAATATATTTTAAAACAAAAAAAACATTATATTTAAGTTGAACTAAAAAATTCCATACTTCATTGGATTTTCATTCAACCAAATTCTAATAAGAATAATTGGTTATTTTATCTAATTCAGCTGAATGTTATGAAATTTATGACTATAATTTTTAAATTTTTTTTAGATATAAAGTGTTTTCATGAAAACAATCAAGGTACTTTTCTCTTATTTATTATCTTAATTCAAAAGAGAAACATATCTATTAATTTTGGTTATGATATGAAACATTCTTTATATTCTGATGAATCAAATATGGAAACATTTAATTGATTCTATATTTTATCATTTGATGATGTTGAATAATCATCCTTATTATTTAAATTAAATTTATAAGAAGGACTAAATTTATAAAATAAATCTAATGTTACATTAACCACACAAAATATTTCATTTCATGGTATGCTTGAATAAAAACCAAATATTTTCTATCATTTACACTAATTTCTCCTGATAAGCTATCTGATTTTCATACATTGTAACTTTCACTCCATGTATCTAATGTTTTGAATCCCTTTTTTACTTTTCTTTTCAAATTCCTACTCAACTTTCTATTTTTCTTCGCTATTTTAGGAAAATATTATTTGATATGACCTTCCATTCTACATTTTTGACATAATACTTATGAATATTATATTTTATCTTTTATGTATTTATTTCCTTTATAATAATCATTTCATAAGATTTAATTATTGAAATCTAATTCATTTTCCGTGGGATTTGAGATAGTTCATTGTTACTATCTTTTGAATCACATTATCCAAATTTTGGATAACCACTCTTTTAGGATAATATCGATAATATTTTAAATTATTTGATAATTCGATAAATATTTTCCACCAAATTTTTTCAAACTATTTACTATAATCTTGTATTATTGTTGAATTTGTGGTATAGTTTATCAAGGTACAAAATCAAAATCTTTTTAGTCATCTATTAACTTTGATATTCAAGATTCCAATAAAATAGATGATGAAAAATCATATATCTCCATCATTTTCAAACATCTATATTCCATTTCACGTGAAGATATTTGAAACTAGATATATATAGTCATAGAAATTTATAATGTATTTCACACATTATTTTAACCATGATATTCATTTTTTTCTCGAAGAAGAATTAAATGAAATAGATATTTTGAAATTTATATTTTTCTATAAACATGATAAATTTTTCTAATGAAGTATTGATGATACACTGTTTCATTCAATCATTCCAGTAATCATAATCCAATCCATTAAAAATAGGTGGTCGGGTCAGATTTGAATTTTCAACTGTTCTAAATGATACTCCTGATATCCAAAAAGATATATCGTCTACCAAAAAGAGTAGCTCAAAAAAATGAGTTAAAATTATATTATAATAATTGAAATAAAAATAGATTTTTTAAAAAATTATATAGTATAATCACAAAAACTACATTTTATACAAATTATTTGGATGTGTAATGGTAATTAAAATACACGATGATGGTAAATTGTAGTTTTAAAATAAATATATAAATTTCTTACTCATCAAATGTTATGTTTGGTTAGTTTTTCATATTTATGATGTGGAGACCCAATACATGACATACATACACATTAAATTACTTTTGCAGAATACTTTATACATAACAAAAACAAACACACAAGGATCATAATAGTTTAGTGTCTTTGGAAACTCGGAATATAATCTTCTAATCTTGGTTAAAAATATTCAACATCTCCTATAAAGTTATTCATTTTTTTTCTTACCTAAATCCTAAATTTATATCCTGGGGAAAAGAAAACATATAAAGTTTGAGATAAAATGCTCAGTAAGGGTATGTATTGAGAAAATAAAACAAACCATATACATTTGAACTTCAAAACATGAACATAATATTTAAACATCAAAATATTGAGAAATGACATAAAACATGGAAGTACGTAAGGAATAGATCATAAAGAAACATTAATCATTATAAAATAGCAAGGGAATAAAACATGATATTGTGGAAACCATGAAGCACATGCTATGATTTCCATAGTAGCCAAGGCATTGCTTCCCAGACCATCTTAGTGGACAAAGTCCCTTTCTGAATCGAGTTCACTCCATCTTTCAATCCTGTATCACTGAACCGGATTAAATTTCTGTTCCAACCATTTCTACCTTATGAGATATAAATATTCACCCAATGAATTGGAGGGAGATATAGGTACCAACCATCTCATAATGAAATCATTCTTACGTGTGCCACAACCTAAACAAAAATCATTCATCATAACCCAAAGAGTAATATGGGTTTCATAAAAATCATCCCATCATAACATAATCCATATAAAACAAATCGATATCGTTTCATCATAAGAAAAATGAAACCATGTAAATAATAGAGACATTATATTTGAATCATACAAATATGAAATAATGTCATCTTATATGGAAAATCGTTTTGATAAAACACTTGAAATGAATTCTTAAGGAAAATATCCTTTCTTATTCAAAATCATTTTCTTTTCAAAAAATGCAATGCAATATTAAAAGAAAATGATTTGGTTTAAAATAGTCATGAAATATTTTAGATTAAGATTCATGAAAATAAGGATTTATAAAATGGTAAAATCTATTCATGTCGTATGAGTTAATGAAAACATTATCCTCGTACTTTTAACGTATAAGTCAAAAAGTACCACGTATGGTAAAAAAAAGAAAGATTCCTTACAAAACACAAATTAAAAGTCAAGATGGGTAAAAATGACATTAAATATAAATGGAAGAATATTAAACACTTTATGAAAAAAAAATTATGGACATGGATGAAAAATATAACCACGGTAAATACTTACGAATAAGCAATCTCAGATAAAAATGAGATTGAAAAATTATCCCTTACCTTAGATCCTATATGATTCATATGTACCTGAAACTCATATATAATGAATTAAATAATGCCATTGACTAATTAAAAAATAATATTCATTGTTATGATATCATAAACGGTTCACTTATGACTTTACATTACCCGTTCTTTTGTAATTTTAATGTTAATGCAACGTTTTGGTTAAAATCGTTTTTTATCGTACATGTTTTGACTTGTTGTTATTGATATTATTAATACTTATATCATGATTTAATTACTTCCAGAATGTAAATCATGATTTATATATTATATATTCAGTATATATATATATAATAGATATATAAATGAAATGAAATACACTGTTCATGGAGACGATAGGCCGTACGTACGCATGACGCTGCTTTCTTTTCATTATTGACTTGAATGGAAGTAAGTAGATGATATATATATATATATATATATATATATATATATTCGTAAATCCAGTAGCTTTATCATGTCATTTATTACATTATTATTCATTATATATACTTTATAATCATTCTAGAGTGGTTAACATGGATAATGAATCTCATCGCGTCGTGGAGACGGTAATCTGTACGTACGCAAAAGCGATGATGTCGTTCACATATTTATTGAATGGAATTAGAGTGGATGATATAATATCTTAGAATCAGTATGATTTTATAATAAATTTATATAGTTATTTTGTATACCATTATCCCATACATTTAAGGTAGTGGTTGAAAAACAGAATACACCCCGCCGTGGAGACGGTATTCCGTACGTACGCACGCTCGGTGATTTCATTTGACGTAGGATGGATAGAAGGTGAAATAGGGTTGTTTAATATTTATAATAATATATCAGTATATAGGTAATACTTATGTTTTTAATTTATAATGAAAAAATAAATAAGAAGATGTTGAAGAATAAATAAAACTTGAATGAATCGGTAGAAAATATTACCTCTTCTTGGACGCACCTCTTTTAAACATCTTCTTAGGGCACTAGAGTTGGTATTTTAAGAAGATGATAACCTCTATGATATAACTGGATAAGTTGAGAAGAGGAATTTTCATGGGTTTTCCGAGCTTCAAGGCTTAAAAGGGTGTGAAGAGAAGAGGGAAGGGGTGCCCTTTTTATAAGGGAGGAGAGGGGCACCTTTGGAAAAACATAAAATATTATGTTATTATAAAGTCATATTCGGATAATAATAGCATCAAATTGATTTATTTATAAGGTAAAGTGGGGATGGATTGAAATCCTCTCAATCAATAGGTTGTATACATGTTTAGATTACTATTTTAACATTATCATTTAGATTTAACTCTAAGTTAAATAATTTAACTTTTACTTTGTATTCTTGTTTTATAACAATATATGGTCAATAAACTTACAATAACAAGCCAATCTAATCCAAAGTGGTTAATTATTAATATATATAACCTTATATAATTCATTTTTCTGATCCTTAAATATTTAAGAATATAATAATAATTAATAATATAATATTTGTTTTAGAAACTATTTTTGCCAATTTTGGCACTATTTTGTAATTGATTTTTTTGAAAATAATAACAACATGATTAGTTCTAAAAATGTTAATTGAATCAATAATAAAATTTCATATTAACCTATTAATTTAGTGGAATTCATAAAACGTCTCAAATTACATTTATTTGGGTACTTTTATCATCAATTATGTTAATATTTCATTAATAAGGTAATTACTGTTTCATCATTGTGTCATAAATAAATTAAATTATTAAATGTATACAAATTATGAATAAAATACCATTATGTATGAAATATTTTTAGCTTTCTAGTGAATATTTATATTCGAATTTATCTTATGCACAACCATATATAAAAAATGTTTTAGTTATTAAACATTGATTTTAACTATTCTAACTCTTCATTAAATAAAATAATAATAAATGTCCTAATCTAATCCAAGTGGACCTAAAGGGTAATATTTTATTCCTAAGGTTGTTTTTGGTCGAATTAAATTTATCCAATTGAATTAAGACATGTGTTAGGGTAATAATAATATCGTTTTTACCCATAATTTCCCTATTTACTTTTAACCATGGTAAATAAAAGAAAAAAGTTACTATTCCCCAAAAATTACATTTTTTCTTCTTGAACCAGATTTTACTCCTTGATATTAACCGTGTCACTCAGATTTTCAAAAATCCACTAATAGGAACAGAAAAATTATGTTTTATGTAAATTTTCAAATTCTCCTAGGTGGTGGGTAAAAGACGGTGAAAAGTTCAATAAAATATTTATATATCTAAAATTATTATAAATTGACTCAAATGAATTAAATTGAACTTATATAAGTATTATGTATTAATTTTGACCTAAAATAAATTTAAATAAAATAAATTATTATTTAAATAAAATTTTGGTTTTTAAATAGTAACCTAATGTTTTCACTATTCATAAAAAATTGAATGTTTTCAGAAAAGTACCAAAAATTCACCCTATTCTAATATTGATATTCCGAATCCAAAAATGAAGCCCATTTTGAAATATAAAATTTATAAACTTTCAAAAAGTGGGTATTACTATTCATAACGACTAGTTCATAATAATATTATAATAATATCTCATTTAGTGAAACTTGGTATTGCATACTACACACGCTATGAAAGAAAGTCTTGATTGCGTGTAATGTAAGCCAAATCAGTGCTGCATGTAGGTGAAAGCTCTGTTTGGTGTTGCGTATAACATAATCAAAACATATTTCATTTATACATTAAACAACATCTATACTTAATGTTGCATAAAATAATTTCCACAAAACGAAATTGAATTTGTGTGTAACATGAGCCAAGAATTGTGTTGCGTATATTGCAAGCTAATACGGTGTTGTGTATAGTACAAGCTAATCTTGGTGTACTATATAATAGAAGACATCAAAAAAATTAAAAATAATATATCTCATAAAATATTGCGGTGTTACATTCTACCCACTTAAAATGAATTTCACCCTCAAAATTCGTCCCGGTAATCAATGGTTTACTACTTGAAAGATTATTTCATAGAAACCCACTTCATAAAAATAAAAACTAAAACTTAATTTTAAAAAGTGAAGAATGAAACATAATGGTTACCCAAATTAACTCATCATTGGGTTTCTACATAGGAGAACATAGGTGAAAATATGGATTTGGAAGAGAAATGTAACCATCAAGTTCTGATGGAGAGTGGTAGATAACATGGCTATGAAAAAGCCAACAATCACAAAGCCATAAATTTGTGATGATCTATGGTACCATTAGATTACTCAGATATAAGTGCACTAGGATAACATTTTTAATTTACAATATCATTTCCCTAAATTTGAAGATTTTGAAATAGAAGAAATACTTACTTGATTTTGGTACAATATCACTGTTGTTTGTACCTTGAACAATTCCCACTTCATCTCATAAAGAAATGATATTGAATTTGTCTTCCATGAAGTGTTAGCAGATCATGCGATAGAATGATAGGTAATTCCATTG
Source organism: Viscum album (assembly GCA_963277665.1). Classification (NCBI taxonomy): domain Eukaryota; kingdom Viridiplantae; phylum Streptophyta; class Magnoliopsida; order Santalales; family Viscaceae; genus Viscum; species Viscum album. Next base: position 481,800,805 of record OY728153.1, on the reverse strand, counting down.
GTCTCAAACATATATTTAGAAAAAGTTATATACATAAGTCCATCTATGGAGAGATTAATCGTATATGGTTCCTAAAATGGACTTATACATCATCTACCATACCGCTTAATAAAATAAAACTTGTTTCTACTAACCATGGAATTCCTATAGGCCATTGGTTGGCGATGAAGGCGTGTTGTACTTCTGTTGTGGGTTCGATTCCGGTAACTTCGTCCGACGTGACGGGTTGTCACCTGTCCTGGAAGGCATCCTTTTCCTAAAACTACATTATTATAACATCCCATAAATAATATCGAAAAAAGTTCTATACTTAAACAATACTAACTTATGTCCAACATAATCAATTCCAATCTTTATGCTTATCTAAAATACTTTTATACAAGCTCATAATATAAAGAAAACAATTTTTAGATATGTTATCTACCGAGCATGTGAATACCATCATTTCTCACCCATATATCATACGATATATCTTGTTGGTCACATTCCAAACATGTGAATACCTTAATCATGTATTCTCTTGAAAAATGAATATCCATTGAACCTTAGTGAAAAAATTATTGTTGTCAAAATTTCTTTCCACATACCAAAATCCCGAAATTTCGATATACTCAAACCATGATATCACTTTGTCCTTATATCAGTCATGATCTCATGAATACTATCATACATAGTATTTTATCCTTATCCCTTCATTATGCGCATTTCATCCTCTTTCCAAAAATATTTCAATCACTTTTCATGGTTACCGGTACCTAAAATTATTGAAAACCACAATGGACCAATACATAGATATTCCAATATACCATAAAAGTAACTCAATAACATTATTCTTGAATTCCAATACGTAAACACTTCAATCCATCCTCTTCAATGATTTCCATGGAATAAGTCCTTTCTTGATTTAAAAGTAACCTCTTAGGTCAGGGCATTGAGTTGGGTAATTCCCATGTTCTCCATAGATAAGACATTGAACTCCATAACAGTCTGTCACTCTATGACCCTTCTCTCCACACAGATAACATCCTCCCCTACATTTGATGTATTCATCAAGGTTCTTCTTCCCCTCTTGAGAAATATCAATCTTTCTTTCCCTATACTCCTCACCATGTGAATATGCATAAATTTCAATCTTCCCCTTATTTTATGAATTTGTAATACCAGTAAAGTTCACCTTATTAATCATATATCAGGATGACTAATTCGACGTAATCACAAAATCGTTCTTTCTAAGAATTATGCAGTTTCTTTGCTCATAGTCACCAATTTTTCCATTGTAACAACATGAGATTTTATGAGAATTATTCATTTAAATTTCATTGATTTCATGTGTTGTTTACCAAACCATGGTTATCTTGCTCTATATGCAACACCATTTCAGCTTGCAGTATATTCAACACTATTCTTGGATTGTGTTACACATAATTTCATGTTCGTTTGATAATAGTCATTCTATGTAACATTGAGTGTATATATATATATATTCAATTTAAAAATGAAATATGGTTTTATTCTGTTATACAAAACAATGAAGAAGTCTTTCACAACACGCAACCCTGAATTGGATTGCAATTCACGCAATCACGACTTTCCTAAATAGCGTTTGTTGTACACAATATCAGGATTCACTAAACAATTATATATGGTTATAATAATATTATGAAGTACCAATTATGAATAGTATTAACTAAATTTTTAATGTTATAATATTATTATTTCATCTTACACATTTTCTAGAACATGGTATGTGAACAAAATAAAAGTTTCAGGTAAAATAAGTATTTTAAAACAAATGTTGTTTTTCCGGATTTTGATGGCGCACCCACATTAAATCTAGTTTTGGAAATGTTTATAAGTACAATTTTACAAAATAAACTTCTTTTTTTGAATCAGGATAAATAAATTTACATTGGATAAAGTTTTGATATTTTTCTGATAACTTTCATATTTTAATGAATAATAAAAACACACTATATTTTAATTAAAAACAACTTTTTTCATAGTAATAATTTATATGGTTAAATTATAATATTTAATGGTTTTAAAGTATAAATAGAATATATTTATTCCATTTAATATAATTTCTGTCATTAGCTTTTATTTTACCTTGAATTCGTAGGTTAAATCAATTCAATCTTTTGCGATGTTTTAATCAAAAAATCGTTTTCTTTCAACAATGAGATTGCTTTTAATTTAATTTCTGCAACTTTTGTGTATTGAATTTGGAAAAATGGATTACATATTTGGAATCATTGGGTCCAAATTATGTTAATAAGCTACTTTTTATTTTTGGGAATTATGAATAGTAATTACAGTAAATTTAATTTACGATAGTTAAAGGTAAATCATGTAATTAAGGGTAAATATAATATTATACAATTACCCTAAAACCTTCAAAAATTATATTGGAATAATAAAAGTCGACCCATATCACCAAAGGGTCGGATTAGATTTATTTAATGGACTTTCTTCAATGAAACTAATTTTATTATTATTAAAACCAACGAAAGTGACAACATGTCACTTTCTTAAATATTATAAGTATAATAATTTTAATTAAGTGATAAACATTACAAAACATTAAACATGAATAGTATCCTGAAATATAATACAATTTTCTAAATTATATGAATTTATTTATAATTTTTAGGGATTAAATAATTATCATTAAGGGTTAAATAATAGTGATGTTGAAATTATTTTATTAAGAGACAAAACAAATAATTGGTTTTAAAAATAATAAAATAAATATTATATGACCTATTTAATGCGCTCAAATAATTCTCTAGATAAATATGACCTTTTATTATTCTATTAATGCTTTTATTTTGAACATATATTCTGTATATATTTTATTTAAATTCAAATAAATGAATTGTGTCAAAATTGACACTATTGTTATTTTATAAAAATAAAATATTATAAAATTGTTTAAAAATCACAAAAAAAATTGAAAATTATAAATTTAAATTTTTATGGTCGCCAATGTCATAAAGTGTCAAATTATGGAAAATTAAGAACACATATATAATTATTTATAATAATTTAAAATTTAGAATATTATTACCACAAATAAAATTAAATTGATAAATAAGGATAAATAAAGTTGATAATGTTTAAAATAAATTACTAACATGCCTATATTTTATTGGCTGATGAGATTACAACCTTATCTCATCTAATATTTGGATTTGAGTCATTTTGAAAGTTTTTATGTGGGGTTGGGATTTAATATAAATTAATATTTTCTTATATTTCCAATGGTGCCTCTCTTCTCCCTTATAAAAGGGTACCTTTTCCCTCTCATACTTACAAATATTTGAGCCTTAAAGCTCGGCCAAACTCTGCCCATTTCACTTACCAACTTCCTTAGAATCCTACTAGAGGTACTAGTCTTCTCAAAAGACCAACTCTAGTGCCCTAAGAGAAAGTTTAAAGGAGGCACTTCGAAAAAGTGGTAATACCTTCTACTGTTTTCTTCAAGTTCCATTCTTCTTCTACTCCCTCTTCTTTAGTTGTTTCAATATAAAGTAATAACATCAATATCACTAATATTCTGATATGTTATTATAAATATGAAACAACCCAATTTCACCTTTTATCCATCCTATGGAAAATGAAATCATCACGTGTCCGTACGTATGGAATACCTTCTCCACGCCATGGTGTAATCTGTTTTTCCAACACCACCTTACATGGATGGGTATAATGGTATAAAAAATAAGTATACATAGTTATTATAACATCATACTAATTCTTATATATTGTATCACCCACTCCAATTCAATTCAATAATTATGGAAACGATATCATCGCTCATGCGTGCGTTCGGACTACCGTCTCCATGACGCGATGAGATTCATTCTCCATGTTAACCATTAAAGAATGATTATAATGTATATATGAGCAATAATAATGAAATATATGTCATTATAAAGCTACTGGATATATATATATATATATGTATGTAATCTACCTAATTCCATTCAACTCAATAAAGAAACGAAAACAGCGGTCATGCATACGTACGGCCTACCATCTCCATGAACGATGTATTTCTTTACATTTAACGATCTATATGTATATTATGAATATATATATATATATATAAATCATTTATTACATTCTGAAATTAATTAATCAGGATCTAAGTAATCATATGAATAATTACAAGTCAAAACACGGACGACAAATGAAACTATTTTACCAAAAACGCTCTTTAACATGGAATTAACAAAAGAATGGGTAATATAAAGTCATATGTGAACCATATATGATATCATAATAATTAATATGATTCTTTAATAATCAATGACATTTTTTAAAAAATTATACAGGAGGTTCAGATACATACGAAGCATATCAGACCTAATGTAAGGGATAACTATTCCAATCTCGTTCTTATCCAAGATTGTTTATTCGTAAGTATTTTTTGGGGTTATTATTATCATCCATGTCCATGTTTCCTAAAAAATGGTTTCATGTATTTTTAAAGTCCTTTTAAACTATTTTTTACTTTTAATACATGGTATGTAACGAATCATTCTTTTTTTAACCATACGAGGTACTTTTTGACTTTTCCAACAAATGTACGAGGAGAATGTTATTTTTAACTTTTACGGAATGAATAGATTTTTACGGTTTCATAAAGCCTTATTTTCATGAAGAATACTCTACAAGATTTATTAAATATTTTCAACAAAATCCTTTTCTTTTAAACTTTCATGGAATTTTGTGAAAAGAAAATGATTTTGAAGAAGAAAGGATATTTTCCTCAAAATTTCATTTCATGTGTTTTATGAAAACCATTTTCCATATAAGATGGAATTACTTCATATGTGTATGGTTCAAGTATAATGTATCTATGATTTACATTGTTTCACTTTTTGTATGATTAAATGATATCCATTTTTTTATATTGATTATGTAATGATGGAATGCTGTTTATGAAACCCAATTTATTCATTGGGTTATGATGAATGATTTATGATTGTTCTGTGGCACACGTAAGAATGATTTCAATATGAGATGGGTGGGACCTATATCTCCCTCCAATGAATTGGGTAAATATTTATATCTCATGAGATAAACATGGCTGAAATGGTAAGTTAATCCAGTTCAGTATTACCGGACTGGAACGAGGAGTGAACTCGATTCATAAAGTGACTTTATCAACTAAGATGGTATTGGATGCAATGCCTTGGCTAATATGGAATTCATATCATCTGTTGAATGTTTTCCACAATTACATGATTTATTCCCATGCTATTTTATTAATATTTATGTTCCTTTATGATATATTCCTTACGTACTTCCAAGATTTATGTCTTTTTTCAAGGTTTTAATGATTAGATTTAATGTTCATGTTTTTTGCTTTCAAATGTTTATGGATTTTTTTATGTTCTCTATGTTTTCCCTTACTGAGGATTTGAGCTCACCCTTTTTATGTTTTATTTTCCCCAGGAAATAAAGAAAGGTTTTAGGTAAGGAAACAAAAAGGGGAAGATCATTATTGGAGATATTGAATATCATTCAACATTATTAGATGTTTACATTCCTTGTTTCAAAAGACACTAAACTATTACGATCATTGTGTGTCTGTTTTTGTTATGTATTAAGTATTCCACAAAAGTAATGTAATTTCCATGTACGTCAAGCTTCGGGTCTCTACAGTTGGTATCATAGGAAAGGATTAGTGAACCATTGGAAACTATGATGTGAACATGTTAGTGAGATCCCTAGAGATATTTCTAAGGTATATCTAGGGACGTCCCTTAGGATATGTATATGTATAGGATATAGTCCTAGAACTACGGTAACGATCTTATAATTTTGCCTAAGATGATAGAAATTGACGATACTCCCCCTTTACTATGTTGTTTTCCCGAGCATGATTTTTTCCTCTCACACTATTCTTTTTGGGTTTTAGAAAATTGCTGGAAACAGAAAGATTTACGATAATGGATGATATAATGGACAATGGAATTATATTATTCATAAGCAACCAAATGAAATTGGATCTGGAGGTCCACATATAGTTATTATGACAAATCAGAAATCTCATTATATGATCAATAATCTCAACAATGGTAAGTTTCCTGACTCAGATAATAAGAGAAAGATGGAGTTTCATGATGATCATAGAGGAAAGAAAGTTCAATTCCCCTCATGTAAATCATGTTGGAAGAGGCATCAGGGAGAATGTTTCAATGGAACTGGAGGATGCTTTGGGTGTGGAAAAGAAGGACACAAAGCCAGTAATTGCAAAGGAAAATGTTTATCTCACACCATGGACAAGGATAATGGTATTTCTAAGACATAAAAAATGGTTAAATGTTTTAAATATGGAATGTATGGGAATAATACAAACCAGTTACCTAAGGGAAAGTCTGATGAAATGAATCATCATGGCCGTATGGGTAGTATTTTTATTGATGATGATGAAGAGACTACAAATGATATGTGAGGTAAAAGAATTGTTGAAGCTCGGTCAATGGTTTATGAAGGAAGTAGAATGATTGTATGTTTATCAAGATTTATGTTGTATAGTTAATGGTACTATGGAATAAATAATCATATAAGGATTGCTACACTATTTTTTTCCTTAAGTATTTTTAATGTATATGGTACCGGTAATCATGAAAGGTTATTCATGTATTTTTGGAATGTAGATGATATGCGCATAATGAACGAATAATAAGATAATGAGATGTTTGATTGTATTTATGAGATCATGACTAATATAAGGACGAAGTGTTATTATGGTTTGATTATATAGAATTTTTGGGATTCTTGTATTTGGAAAGTCATAAAATTTAACAACATTGATCTTTTCAATAAGGTTCAATGAGTATTCATTCTTCAAGAGAATACATGATTAAGGTATTCACATGTTTGTAATTTGACCAACAAGATATATCTTATGATATATTAGGGATAAATGATGGCATTTACGTGATTGTTATGTGACATTTCAAGTAATCATTTTTTTATACAATGAGCTTGGACCGAAGTATTTTAGATAAGCCTAAAGATTGGAATGGATTACGTTAGACATAAGTTAGTATTTTTTAAGGATATAATTTTTTGATATTATTGATGGGATGATATAGTAATAGAAAAATAAAAACCTGCAGGATGGGCGACAACCCATCGCATCGGACAAGGGTGTGGGAATCGAACCCACAACTGAAGTGAGACTAGCCTTTATCGCATTCCACTGGCCTACAGGAAGTCCCTGGTTAGTAGAATCTAGTTTTATTTTATTAAGCGGTATGATAGATGAAGTATAAATCCATTTTTGGAATGATATATGATAGATGGACTTATGTATATGACTATTGCTAACCTTTTTCTTGAGACAAATGGAATGACCCAACATTCTATCACATGATCTGCTAACACTTCACGAATGACAAATTCAACTTCTTCTCTTTAAGAGATGAAGTGGAAATTGGTCAAGGCACGAACAATGAAGAGATTATATCGAAATAAATAATTATTTCTTCTAATTAAAATTCTTCAACTTTAGGGAAATGATTTTGAAAACCAAAAATGTTGTCCTAGTGCCCTTATATCCGATGAATCAGATGGTACCATAGATCCTCAAAAATATATCGCTTTGTAATTATTGTATATTTCAAAGACATGATCTCTACCACTCTCCATCTTAACATGATGGTTATATTTTTCTTCCATATCCATATTTTCACCTATGTTCTCCTATGTGGAAACCTAGTGATTAGTTAATTTGGATAACCATTACATTTCATACTTTAGTTTTTAAAGATAGGTTTTGGTATTCCCTTTTGACGATGTGGGTTTCTCTTAAATAAACTTTCAAGTATTAAACCATATATACCCCCGACAAATTTTGAGGGTGAAATTATTTTTAAGGGGGGTAGAATGTAACAACCCGAGATTTTATGAGAATTATTATTTTTAATTTCACTGATGTCTTGTGTTGTATGCTACACCACGATTATCTTGTGCTATACGCAACACCATTTCATCTTGCAGTATACGCAACACTATTCTTGGATTGTGTTACACATAATTTCAAGTTCGTTTGATAGTAGTCATTCTATGTAACATTGAGTGTATATATATATATATATTCAATGTATAAATGAAATATGTTTGGATTATGTTATACAAAACAATGAAGTAGTATTTCACAACACACAACCCTGACTTGGCATGCATTTCACACAATCACGACTTTCCTCGATAGCGTGTGTTGTATGTAATATCAGGTTTCAATAAACAATGATATATGGTTATAATATTATTATGAACTTGTCTTTATGAATATAATTAACTAAATTTTGAATGTTATAACATTATTATTTCATCTTACACATTTCCTTGAACATGGTATGTGATCAAAATAAAATTTTTGGGTAAAATAAGTATTTAAAAAAAATGCAGTTTTACCGCCTTTTGATGGAGCACCCAATTTAAATCTAGTTTTTGACATGTTTATAAGTTAAATTTTACCAAATAAACTTCTTATTTTGAATCAGGATATAAAAATTTACAATGGATAATGTTTTGATATTAATATGATAACTTTCATATTTTAATGAATAGTAAAAACACGCTATATTTTAATTAACAAAATCTTTTTTCATCATAATAATTTATATGGTTAAATTATAATAATGAATGGTTATAAAGTTTAAAAAGAATATATTTTTACCATTTAATATAATTTATGTCATTATCATTGATTTTACCTTGAATTCGTAGTTTAAATAAATTCAGTCTTTTGCAATGTTTTAAACAAAAACCCATTTTCTTTCGACAATGGGATTAATTTTAATTTAATTTTTGAAACATTTGTGTATTGAATATTGAAAAATTGATTCCATATTTGTAATCAGGGGGTCAAAATTATGTTAATAAGCTACTTTATATTTTTGGGCATTATGAATAGTAACTACGGTAAATTTTATTTACCATAGTTAAAGGTAAATCAGGTAATTAAGCATAAATATAAGATTATAAAATTATCATAAAACCTTCCAAAATCCTATTAGATGACTAAAAGTAGATCCATATCACCGAAGGGTCGGATTAGATTCCTTTAATGGACTTTTTTCCAAGAAAATAAATTTATTATTATTAAAACCTATGAAAGTGACAACATGTCACTTTCTTAAATCTAATAAGATTAATAATTTTAATTTATTGATAAACTTAATGAAACTTCGAACATGAATAGTCTCCAGAAATATAATACAATTATATACATCATATGAATTTATTTTAACTTCTAGGGATTAAATAATTATCATTAAAGGTGACATAATAGTGATGTTGAAATTATTTTATTAAGAGATAAACCAAATAAATGGTTTTAAAAATAATAAAATAAATAGTATATGAACTATTTAATGTACTCCAATAATTTTATAGATACATTTGACCTTTTATGAATCTATTAAAGCTTTTAGTTTGAACATAACTTATCTATATATTTTAGTTAAATTCAAAAAATGAATAGTGTTAAAATTGACACTATTGTTATTTTATAAAAATAACATATTATAAAATTGATTAAAAATTACAAAAATAATTAAAAATTATAAATTTAAATTTATATGGTCGAAAGTTTCATAATGTTTCAAATTATGGAAAATTCACAACACATATGTATTTACTTATAATAAATTAAAATTTAGAATATTATTACCACAAATGAAATTAAATTGATAAATAAAGATAAATCAAGTTGATAATGTTTACAATAAATTCCTAACATGTCTAAATTTTATTGGTTAATGAGATTAGAACCTTATCTCATCTAATATTCTGATTTTAGGCATTTTGGATGTTTTTATGTGGGGTTGGAATTTAATATAAATTAATATTTTCTTATATTTCCAATGGGGCCCCTCTCATCCCTTATAAAAGGGCACCCCTCCCTCTCATCCACTCACCAATTTGAGCCTTCAATCTCGGCCAAAATCTACCCATTTCACTTCCCCACTTCCTTATAAACCTACTAGAGGTTCTTGTCCTCTCAAAAGACAAACTATAGTGCCCTAAGAGATTGTTTAAAGGAGGGACTTCGAGAAAGAGGTAATGCCTTCTACAGTTTTCTTCAAGTTCCATTCTTCTTCTACACCATATTCATTAGTTGTTTCATTGTAAAGTAATAACGTATGTATAAATAATATACTTATATGTTATTATAAATATGAAAAAACCCCATTTCACCTTCTATCCATCCTACGGAAAACGAAATCACCGCGCGTGCCTACGTACGAAATACCGTCTCCACGCCGTGGTGTAATCCGTTTTTCCAACACCACCTTACGTGGATGGGTATAATGGTATAAAAAATAACTATACATAGTTATTATAACATCATACTGATTTTGATATATTTTATCATCCACTCCAATTCAATTCAATAATTATGTAAATGATATCATCGCTCGTGCGTACGTACAGACTACTGTCTCCACGATGCGATGAGATTCATTCTCCATGTTAACCATTAAATAATGATTATAAAGTATATATGATCAATAATAATTAAATATATGACATTATAAAGATAATGTATTTATGTATAAATATATATATATGTATGTCATCTACTTAATTCCATTCAACTCAATAAGGAAACGAAAACATCATTCATGCGTATGAACGGCCTACTGTCTTCATGAATGGTGTATTTCATTCCATTTATTGATCTATATTTATATTATGAATATATATTTAAATCTTGTTTTATATTCCGGAATTTTTTATCATGATCTATGTAATCATATGAATAATTACAAGTCAAAACACGGATGACAAATGAAACAATTTTACCCAAAACGCTCTTTAACATGGAATTTACAAAAGAACGGGTAATATAAAGTCATAAGTGAACCATATATGATATCATAATAATGAATATGATTCTGTAAAAAGTCTATGAAATTATTTAAATCATTATACAGGAGGTCCGGAAACATACGAAGCATATCAGACATAAGGTAGGGGACAACTATTCTAATCTCTTTCTTATCCGAGATTGTTTATTCGTAAGTATTTTCTAGGGTTATTGTTATCATCAATGTCCATGTTTCCTAAAAATGGTTTCATGTATGTTTAAAGACCTTTTTAACCATTTTTGTCTTTTAATACATGGTATGTAATGAATCTTTCTTTTTTTAACTGTACGATGTACTTTTTGACTTTTTCGACAAAAGTACGAGGAGAATGTTATTTTTAACTTATGCGAAATGAACGGATTTTTACGGTTTCATAAGGCCTTATTTTCATGAAGCTTAGTCTACAATATTTATTATATAATTTCAAAAAAATCCTTTTATTTTAACATTTCATGGAATTTTGGGAAAAGAAAATTATTTTGATGAAGAAAGGATATTTTCCTCAAGAATTCATTTCAAGTGTTTTATCAAAACCATTTTCCATATAAGATGGAATTATTTCATATGTGTATGGTTGAATTTTATTGTATCTATTATTTACATGGTTTCACATTTCTTATGATGAAATGATATCCGTTTGTTTTATATGTATTATGTTATGATGTAATTATGTTTATGAAACCCAATTTATTCTTTGGGTTATGATGAAGGATTTATGGTTGTTTTGTGCCACACGTAAGAATTATTTCAATATGAGATGGGTGGGACCTATATCTCCCTCCAATTCATTGGGTAAATATTTATATCTCATGATATAGACATGGATGAAATGGTAATTTAATCTATTTAAGTATTACAGGATTGGAATGAAGAGTAAAATAGATTCAGAAAGGGACTTTGTCCACTAAGATGGTATTAGAAGTAATGCCTTGGCTAATATGGAAATCATATCATGTGGTGAATGGTTGCCACAATTCCATGATTTATTCCCATTATATTTTATCATGTTTTATGTTCCTTTATGATATATTTCTTACGTACTTCCATGATTTATGTCTTTTCTCAATGTTTTAATGTTTATATTTAATGTTCATGTTTTTTGCTTTCAAATGTTTATGGATTGTTTTATGTTCTCCATGTTTTCCCTTACTGTGAATTTGAGCTCACCCTATTTATGTTTTATTTTCCCCTGGAAATAATGAAAGGTTTTAGGTATGGAAACAAAAATGGGAAGATCATTATGGGAGATTTTGAAGATCTTTCATCATGATTAGATGTTTAAAATCCGAGTTTCCAAAGATAGTAAACTATTACGATCCTTGTGTGTCTGTTTTTGTTATGTATTAAGTATTCCAAAAAAGTAATGTAATGTCCATGTACGTTAATCTTTGGGTCTCTACATCCATTGGATTCAATGTTGACCCAATTCCTTCTAGTTCCATCCATTGACTAAAACCAAAAACAATGGTGTAAGAAACAATTAAAATAATAATGAACCAAATAATCATAAAAAGTCACTTATGGGATGTCTAACTTATCACAGATTCGTTATTCCATGAAACCCTAGGTTCACCCAAGATTATTAATGATCATAAACATTATTCTAGGACTATAACCTATATTTATACTAGACCTTAAGGAAATCCCTAGACATACCTTAATAATATCTTCTAGGGATCTCACTAAAGTTTTCGCATCCTAGTTTCCAATGTTTAACTAAACCTTTCCTATGATAACAACAGTAGAGACCCATAGCTTAACATATATAGACATTACATTACTTTTTCATAATACTTGATACATAACAAAAACAAACACACAAGGACCACAATTGTTTAGTGTCTTTGAAACTCGGAATATAATATTCTAATCTTGGTGAAAGATCTTCAACATATCCCATAATGATCATCCTTTTTTTCTTACCTAAATCCTTTGTTTATATCATGGGGAAATGAACACATAAAAAGGGTGAGCTCAAATGATTTGTAAAGGTAATAATGGAGAAAATAAAACAAACCATATAAATTTGAACATCAAAAAATGAACATATTATTTAAACATCAAAATCATTAGCAATGACATAAATCATGGCAGTACGTAAGGCATAGATCATAAAGAAAAATTAATCATGATAAAATATCATGTGAATAAAACATGTAATTGTGGAAACCATTAGGCAAATGTTATGATTTCCATAGTAGCCATGGCATTAATGCAAATACCATCTAAGTAGACAAACTTCCTTTCTGAATTGAGTTCACTCCTCATTCCAGTCCTGTATCACTGAACCGGATTAACTTGTCGTTCCAGCCATGTCTATATCATGAGATATAAATCATTACCCAATTCATTTGAGGGTGATATAGGTACCTCCCATATCATAATTAAATCATTCTTACGTGTTCCATAACATAAACAACAGTCATTCATCATAACCCAATGAATAAAATGGTTTTCATAAACATTATCCCATCATGACATAATTCATATAAAACCAATGGATGTCATTTCATCATAAGAAAAGTGAAACCATGTAAATAATAGAGACAGTATATTTGAAACATAAAAATATGAAATAATTTCATCTTATATGGAAATGTTTTTGATTAATCACTTGAAATGTATTCTTGAGAAAAATATCATTTCTTATTCAAAATCATTTTCTTTTAACAAAATGACATGAAATTTTAAAAGAAAATGATTTTTTTGAAAATAGTAATGAAATATTGTAGATAAAAATTTCATGAAAATAAGGTGTTATAAAACTGTAAAAATTTGTTCATGCCATATATGTTAAAGAAAACTTTCTCCTCATACATTTAACAGAAAAGTAAAAAAGTACCACGTATGGTAAACAAAAGCAATATTCCTTCCGTAACACAAATTAAAAGTCACATGGGTAAAAATCAATTTAAAAATACATTTAAGAATATTAAACACTTTATGAAAACATTTTTATGGACATGGATGAAAAATATTACCCCAGTAAATACTTATGAATAAGTAATCTCGGATAAAAACGAGATTGCAAAATTATCCCTTACCTTATGTCTGATATGCTTCATGCGTATCCGAACCTCCTGTATAATGATTTAAATAATGTCATTGAAGTATTAAAGTATCATATTAGTTGTTATGATATCATAAATGGTAATCTTATGACTTTATATTACCCGTTGTTTTGTAAATTCCATGTTAAAGTGGCGTTTTGGGTAAAATCGTTTTATTTATCGTACGTGTTTGGACATGTTGTTCTGGATATTATTATTACTTATATCATGATTTAATTACTTCTAGAATATAAATCATGATTTATATAACATATATATTCAGTATATATATATATAATAGATTTATAAATGAAATGAAATACACCGTTCATGGAGACGGTAGGTCGTACGTACGCATGAACGCTGTTTTATTTTCCATATTGACTTGCATGGAAGTAAGTAGATGACATATATACATATATATATATATATATATTCATAAATACATTATCTTTAAAATTTTATGTATTACATTATTATTCATTATATATACTTTATAATCCTTATTGAGTGGTTAACATGGGGAATGAATCTCATCGCGTCGTGGAGACAGTAATCCGTACGTATGCACGAGCGATGATATCGTTCCCATATTTGTTGAATGGAATTGGAGTGGATGATATAATATCATAAAATCAGTATGATGTTATAATAACTATATATAGTTATTCTTTACACAATTATACAATACAATTTAGGTGGTGGTGGATAACATGATTAAACAACTACGTGGAGACAGTATTCCGTACGTACGCACGCGCGAGGATTTCATTTTCCGTAGGTGGTATATAAGGTGAAATAGGGTTGTTTAATATTTATAATAACATATCACTATATAATAAATACTGATTTTATTAATTTATAATAAAAAAACTAAATAATATGATGTTGAAGATGAAAGAAAACTTGAAAAAATCGGTAGAAGAGAATACCTCTTCTTCGACACAATTCTTTTAAACTTCTTCTTAGGGAACTACAGTTGGTCTTTGAGAAGACCAGAACCTCTATGATATTAATAAAGAGGTTGAACATAGGAATTATCAGGGTTTGGCCTAGTTTCAAGGCTCCAAAGGGTGTGAAGAGAAGAGGGAAGGGGTGCCCTTTTTATAAGGGAGGAGAGGGGCACCATTGGAAAAACTTAAAATATTATTTTATAATAAAGTCATATTCGGTATATAATAGCACCAAATTTATTTATTTCGAAGATAAAGTTGGGATGGGTAGAAAACCTCTCAAGAAATAGGTTTTAGAAATGTTTAGGTAACTATTTTAACTTTATCATTTAGATTGAACTCTATGTTAAATAATTAAACTTTTACCATGTCTTCTTGTTTTCTTACACTATATGTTTAATAAAAGTACAATAACAAGCCAAAAAACCCCACATGGTTCATTATTAATATATATACATTATTATCTAATTTATTTGGCCGAACCATATATTTTTAGGAATATAATAACAATTAATAATATAATATTTGTTTTAAATACTATTTTATGTTAATTTTGACACTATTTGGTAATAGATTTTTTTGAAAATCATAAGAACATTATTAGTTCTAAAAAAGATATTTAAATCAATACTAACATGTCATATTATCCTAAAAAATTCGTGTAATTCATAAAAAGTCTCAAATTACATTTATTTTGGTATTTATAACATCAATTATGTTAATATTTCATTAATAAGGTAATTACTACATCATCATTGTGTCATAAATAAATTAAATTATTTAATGTCTAATAAATTTGAATAAAATACCATTATGTAAGAAATCTTTTTATATTTCTTATTAAAATTTATAGTATAATTTATCTTATGTACAACCCTATATTAAAAATGTTTTAGTTATTAATCATTGATTTTAACTATTTTAACTCTTCTTTAAATAAAATAATAATAAGTGTCCTAATCTAATCAAAGTGGACCTAAAGGATAATATTTTATTTCTAAGGTTGTTTTTGGTAGAATTAAACTTATTCAATAGAATTAGGACATGTTTTTGGCTAATTAAAATATCATTTTTACCCATAATTAGCCTATTTACTTTTAACTGTGGTAAATAAAAGTAAAAAGTTAATATGACCAAAAAATTATTTTTATCTTGTTGAACCACATTTTACTCCTTGATATTAATCGTGTCTCTGAGATTTTTTAAATTCCACTCACAGAAGCAGTAAAATTATGTTTTATGTAAATTTTCAAATTCTCCAAGAAAGTGGGTAAAACATGGTGAAAAGTTCAATAAAATTTTTATATATCTAAAATTTTTATAAAATGTCTCAAATGAATTAAATTGAACATATATAAGTATTATTTATGAAATTTGACCTAAAATAAATTTAAATAAAATAAATAATTATTTAAATAAAAAGTCGGTTTTAAAATAGTAACCTAGTGTTTTCCCTATTCATCAAAAATTGAATGTTTCCAGAAAAATACCAAAATTCACCCGATGCTAATTTCGATATTTCGATTCCAAAAATGAAGTCCATTTTGAAAGATAAAATTTAAAAAATTTCCAAAATTGTGTATTACTATTAAAAAAGGCTAGTTCAGAATAATTTTATAATAATATCTTATTTTGTGAAACTTGGTATTGCGTACTACACACACTATCAAAGAAGTTCTTGATTGCGTGTAATGCAAGCCAAGTAAGGGATGCGTGTAGGAGATAGCTCTGTTTGGTGTTTCTTATAACATAATCAAAACTTATTTCATTTATACATTAAACAAAATCTATACATAATGTTGCATAGAATAATTTCCACAAAACGAACATGAATTTGTGTGTAACATGAGCCAAGAATTGTGTTGTGTATACTGAAAGATAGTACGGTGTTGCGTATAGTACATTCTAATCTTGGTGTAGTGTATAATAGAAGACATCAATGAAATTATAAATTATATATCTCATAAAATCTCGGGGTGTTACATTCTACCCCCCTTAAAATGAATTTCGCCCTCGAAATTCATCGCGGTTATAAATGGTTTACTAGTTGAAAATTTCTTTCATAGAAACCCACATCGTAAAAAGGAACACTAAAACATTATTTTAATAAGTGATGTATGAAACATAATGTTTACCCAAATTAACTCATCATTGGGTTTCTACATAGGAGAACATAGGTGAAAATATGGATATGGAAGAGAAATGTAACCATCATGTTCTGATGGAGAGTGGTGGAGAACATGGCTATGAAAAATCCAACAATCACAAAGCCATAAATTTGTGATGATCTATGGTATCATCTGATTCATCAGAAATATTTTCACTTGGAAAAAAATATTGGTTTTCAATATCATTTCCCAAAAGTTGAAAATTTTGAAATAGAAGAAATACTTACTTGATTTTGGTACAATCTCATTGTTGTTTGTTCCTTGAACAATTCCCACTTCATCTCTTAAAGAAATTATGTTGAATTTTTCTTCTGTGATGTGTTAGAAGATCATGCGATATAATGATTGGTCATTCCATCTATCTCGATCATAAAGTTAGAAAAATTTATATACATAAGTCCATCTATGGTGAGATTAATCATATAAGGTTCTTAAAATGGACTTACACTTCATCTACCATACCGCTTCATAAAATAAAACTTGTTTCTACTAACTGGGGACTTCATGTAGGCCAGTGGTAGGTGATGAAGACCTATCGTACATCGGTTATGGGTTCGATTCCCGTAACATTGTCTGACCCGACGGGTTGTCGCTCGTCCTGCAGGTTGTCCTTTTTCTAAAACTACATTATTATGACATCCCATCAACAATATCAAAAAAAGTTATATACTTAAACAATACTAACTTATTTCCAACATATTCAATTCCAATAATTATCCTTATCTAAAATACTTATATCCAAGTTCATAGTATAAAGGAAAAAATTACTTGAAATGTCATCAACTGAGCATGTGAATACCATCATTTATCACCCATATATCAAACAATATATCTTCTTGGTCACATTACAAACATGTGAATACCTTAATCATGTATTCTCTGGAAAAAATAATACCCATTGAACCTTAGTGAAAACATGATTATTGTCAAAAGTTAACTCTTTCCACATACTAAAATCTCAAAATTTTGATATAATCAGACCATGATATCACTTTGTACTTATATCATTCATGAGCTCATGAATACTACCATACATATTATTTTATCCATATCCTTTCATTATGCGCATTTCATCTTCTTTCCAAAAATATTTCAATCACTTTTCATGGTTACTAGTACCATAAAATTATTGAAAACCACAATGGACCAATACATAGATATTCCAATATACTATAAAAGTAACCCAACACCATTATTATTGAATATCAATCCATAAACACTTCAATCCATCCTCTTCTATGATTTTCATGGAATAAGTACATCCTTTATTTAGAAGTAACCTCTTCGGTCAGGGGATTGAGTTGGATAATACCCATGTTCTCCACAGATAAGACATTGAACTCCCTAATAGTCTTTTAATCTATGACCCTTCACTCCACACAGATAAAATCTTCCACTCCATTTGTTGTATTCATTAAGGTTATTCTTCCCTTATTTATAAATCTCAATCTTCTTTTCACTATGCTCCTCACCATGTGAATATTCATAAAATTCCATCTTCCTCTTATTTGATGAATTAGGAATACCACTAATGTTCACCTTGTTAATCATTTATAACGATGACTGATTCGGCATAATCACAAAATCTTTCTTTCCAGGAATTACGCAATTTCGTTGCTCATAGTCCCCAATTTTTCCATTGGATTAAGTGTTGACCCAATTCCTTCTCGTTCCCTCCATTGACTAAAACAAAAAACCCTGGTGTAAGAAACAGTTAAAATAATTAGTAACCACATAATCATAAAAAGTCACTTATGGGATGTCTCTCTTATCACGCATTCGTTAATCCATGACACCCTAGGTTCACCCTAGGTTTTTCATGATCATCAACATAATTCTAGGACTGTAACCAATAGTTATTCTAGACCATAGGTACATCCCTAGACATACCATAATAATATCTTATAGGGATCTCACTAATGTTTTAGCATCCTAGTATCCAATGGTTAACTAATCCTTTCCTATGATACCAACTGTACAGACCCATAGCTTGAGATACATAGACGTTAAATTTCTTTTGTGGAATACATGATACATAACAAAAACAAACACACAAGGACCGTAATAGTTTAGTGTCTTTGGGAACTCGAAATATAATATTCTAATCTTGGAGAAATATCTTGAACATCTCCTATAAATATCTTCTTTTTTATCTTACCTAAAACATTTATTTATATCCAGGAGAAGTGAAAACTTATAAAGGGTGATCTAAAATGATCAGTAAGGGTAAGAATGGAGAAAATAAATCAAACCATATACATTTTAACTTTAAAACATGAAAATAATATTTAAACATCAAAATATTGAGTAACGACATAAAACATGGCAGTATGTAAGGAATAGATCATAAAGAAACATTAATCCTGATAAAATAGAAGGGGAATAAAATAGGTAATTTTGGAAACCATTAAGCACATGTTATGATTCCTTAGAAACCAAGGAATTGCTGCCAATACCATCTTAGTGGATAAAGTCCCTTTCAGAATCGAGTTCACTCCTTGTTCAATTCCTATATCACTGAACATGATTAACTTGTCGTTCAATCCATGTCTATCTTATGAGATATAAATCATTACCCAATGTATTGGAGGGAGATATAGGTCCCTCCCATCTAATAATTAAATCATTCTTTCGTGTGACACAACATTAATAACAATCGTTCATCATAACAAAAAGAATAATATGGTGTTCATAAACATCCTCCCTTCATAACATAATTCATATAAAAAAGTTCATATTATTTCATCATAATAAAATTGAAACCATGTAAATCATAGAGACATTATATTTGAAACAAACAAATAGGAAATATTTTCATCTTATATGGAAAATGGTTTTGATAAAACACTATAAATGAATTCTTGAGGAAAATATCATTTCTTATTCAAAATCAAAGTCTTTTCTGAAAATTCCATGGAATTTTAAAATAAAATGATTTTTTTGAAAATAGCCATGAAATATTGTAGATTAAGATTCATGAAAATAAGGAATTATAAAATCGTAAAAATATGCTCATGCCCTATACGTTATAGAAAACATTCTCCTCGTACTTTTAACGGAAAAGTCAAAAAGTACCACGTACGGTAAATAAAACAAGATTCCTTACATAACAAAAAGTAAAAGTCAAGATGTATAAAAATGTCTTTAAACATACATTTAATAATATTAAACACTTTATGAAAACATTTTTATGGACATGGATGAAAAATATAACCCCAGTAAATACTTACGAATAAGCAATCTCGGAAAAAACAAGATTGCAAAATTATCCCTTACCTTAGGTCTGATAAGCATCGTACGTATCCGAACCTCCTATATAATGATTTAAATAATATCATTGACTTATTTCAGAATCATATTAGTTGTTATGATATCATAAATGGTTCACTTATGACTTTATATTACCCGTTACTTTGTAAATTCCATGTTAAAGCAGTGTTTTAGGTAAATTCGTTTTAATTATTGTACATGTTTGGATTTGTTAATCTTGATATTATTATTAATTATATCATGATTTAATTACATAAAGAATGTTTATAATGATTTATATATCATATATATTCAGTATATATATATAATTGATAGATAAATTAATTGAAATACACCGTTCATGGTGACGGATGGCCCAACGTATGCATGAACAATGTTTTATTTTCCTTATTGACTTGAATGGAAGTAAGTAGATGAAATATATATATATATATATCTATTAATAAATACAGTATATTTATCATGTCATTTATCACATTATTATTCATTATATATACTTTATAATCATTCTTGAGTGGTTAACATGGAGATTGAATCTCATCGTGTCGTGGAGACGGTAATCCGTACGTACGCACAAGGGATGATATCGTTCCCATATTTATAGAATGGAATTTGAGTTGATGATATAATATCTTAGAATCAGTATGATGTTATAATAACTATATATAGTTATTCATTACACCAATATACCCATCCATGTTAGGTGCTGGTGGGAAAACAAATTACACCACGGTGTGGAGACGGTATTCTGTACATACGCACACATGGTGATTTCATTTTCCGTAGGATGGATAGAAGGTGAAATAGGGTTGTTTCATATTTATAATAACATATCAGTTTATAATTCATACTTATGTTATTACTTTATAATGAAACAACTAAATAAGAAAGAGTTGAAGAAGAAAGAAAACATCAAAGAATCGGTAGAAGAGATTACCTCTTTTCGACGCACATCTTTTAAACTTAATCTTAGTGCATTGGAGTTGGTATTTTGAGAAGACCAAACCCTATATTATATAACTGTAGAGGTTTAGAAGAGTAATATTCAGGTATTGGCCGAGCTTCATGGCTCAAAAGGGTGTGAAGAGAAGAGGGAAGGGGTGCCCTTTTTATAAGGCAGGAGAGGGGCACCTTTGGGAAAACATAAAATATTATTTTATAATAAAGTCATATTCGGTTTATAATAGCTCAAAATTGATTTATTTAGAATCTAAAGTGGGTATGGGTAGAAATCCTCTCATAATATAGGTTTTAGACATGTTTAGGTTACTATTTTAACTTTATCATTTATATTTAACTGTAAGATAAATAATTAAACTTTTACCGTGTCTTCTGATTTTCTTACACTTTATGGTTAATAAAAATTCTATAACATGAAAAACGAACCCCAAGTGGTTCATTATTAATATATATAACCTTATATAAGTCAATGTTTCAATCCTTAGATTTTTAGGAATATAATAACAGTTAATAATAAAATATTTGTTTTAAAAACTATTTTATGTCAATTTTGACACTATTTGGTAATAGATTTTTGTGAAAATCATAACAACATGATTAGTTCTAAAAAAGTTAATTGAATCAATACTAACATTTCATATTAACCTATCATATTATTTGGGTATTTATAACATAAATTATGTTAATATTTTATTAATATGATAATTACTCCCTCATCATTGTGTCATAAATAAATTAAATTATATAATCTATAAAAATTATTAATAAATTTATATTATGGAGAAAATATTTTTATCTTTATAATGAATATTTATAGTCGGATTTATCTTTTTTACAACCCGATATTAAAAATGTTTTAGTTATTAAAAATTGATTTTAACTATTTTAACTCTTCTTTAAAAAAATTAATAATAACTGTCCTAATCTAATCCAAGTAGACCTAAAGGGTATTATTTTATTCCTAAGGTTGTTTTTGGTCGATTTACACTTATCCAATAGAATTAGGACATATGTTATGGTAATAATAATATCATTTTTACCAGTAATTACTCTATTTACATTTATTCTTGGTAAATAAAAGCAAAATGTTACTATTCACCAAAAATAATTTTTATCTTGTTGAACCAAATTTTACTCCATGATAATAACCGTGTCTGTAGGATTTCATAAATTCCACTCACAGAAGCTGTAAAATTATGTTTTATGTAAATTATCAAATTTTCCTAGGAGGTTGGTAAAAGACAGTGAAACGTTCAATAAAAGTTTTATATGTCTAAAATTATTATAAAATGAATCAAATGAATTAAATTGAACTTATATAGGTATTATGTATCAATTTTTACCTAAAATAAATTTAAATAAAATAAATAAATATTTAAATAAAAATTCAGTTTTTAAATAGTAACTGAGTGTTTTCACTATTCATCGAAAATTGAATTTTTTCAGAAAAATACCAAAAATTCACCCTATGCTAATTTCTATATTCTGAATCCAAAAATGAAGTCCATTTTGAATGATAAAATTTATAAAATTTCAAAAATTGGGTATTAGTATTTATAACAGCTAGTTCATAATAATATTATAATAATATCTCATATAGTGAAAGTTGGTATTGCGTACTACAGATGCTATCGAAGAAGGTCTTGATTGAATTCAATGCAAGCCATGTCAGGGATGCGTGTATGTGAAATCTATGTTTGGTGTTGCGTATAACATAATCAAAACTTATTTCATTTATAAATTAAAAAATATATATACATAATGTTGCGTAAAATAATTTCCACAAAAAGAATTTGAATTTGTGTGTAACATGAGACAAGAATAGTGTTGCGTATACTACAAGCTAATACGGTGTTGCGTATAGTACACACTAATCATGGTATAGTGTATAATAGTAGACATCAAAGAAATTAAAAATAATATATCTCATAAAATATCGGGGTGTTACATATGATGAAGACAATGGTTGTTCATTTTTTTAATTACGAGTATAATCATAGGCCACAGTTACATTAAATTACCCAGTATTTAAATACAATTTACATCATGGAAAATAAATGACATTCAGTTTAAACTACCAATGAAATAGTTAAAGAAGAATAACCATAAGAATAATTCAATAATAATATCTAGAATTTAGATAAGAATATAATAGAAGTATAAGAACAAAACCTAGAGTATTGGAAAGGAAAACAAATACTACTTTAAAGGATATTTATTTGACTAATAGATAATTTTTTTAATGAAGAACAAAAAGACAAAACCAAAGGAATTCCATAACTCAGGGTGGAAAGAAAATATTGGAGGTCAAGAGAATCATTTTGAACAATGATTTTACATTAATTATGTAAGGACCCTATGTAGGTGTATAAGGCGATAATCTCTTCATAACTCCCTTTTCTCACCAATGCATCTGCAACAAATTTCCCTTCTATCCAGGTGTGATGAAAACACATACCATAATTACCAATCTTCCACATATTAAAAATATTTTTTATAAATATAACATAGTGGATTCCTCTTCCAAAATAACAGAAAAACAAGAATACTATAATTTGATTCCACCTCTACATGTTCAATTTTATATATTTTGCACAGCTTAAGCCTTATATCCATAGACCTAGCCTCTGATTTCAACAAACTACCTATACCAAAAAAAGCATTGAATCCCATAATTTCTAAATCATTATTGTCCCTCACAAGGCTACCCGCTCTAATTTCAAATGAAACAAAAGAGTCATCCACATTCATTTAAAGCATTATAGAAGGAGGATTCCATTTCACCCACCTTCCTTAGTTTCATTCACTAACAACCTCTAAATTTTAATTAATCATTGGAATTATTTCCCTATCGTTTTTTAGGAAAACCTTTCGTTAATAAGAAATATAAGATCTACAACCAAGTATTTGACACAAACTTACAAAAAGATATCAGTGTGCTTCTTACTGTCTCGTTTTTTGTCCCTTTCCTCCCATAACATCCAAAACACAACTATGAAATTCACACTTCTCATCTTAAAAACTACGCCTTGTTTTCCAGCCCCTGGAACCATGACTCGATGGACTCTAAAATGGATCCCTTTAAATTCTTAATATTCATATTATCTTTCATATAATTCCATAAGTCCTTTTACTAGTTACCTTGATAGAAAATATACCGGATAATATCCTATTGTGATTAATAATAATAGTTTCATTTGGTATCCAAATCCATCAATACCCTACATGTATTCATTAGTCACAATATCATGATACTTCATTATCCACAGTAAAAATTTTTTCATGACTATAATTCCATCACACAATTGTTTGTTAAACTATTCATGATCTCTAGTTCTTACATGTATCATTCTACTCAAATCTGACCTCTGAAATCACCAGATGTCGATCCTGTAAAAACATAGAAGTTTAGATCATCAACCAGCCTAATATTTAGAAAAATAATAAATTGTTCATGATTAAATATAGCTTCAATTAATTATGGGAATAGAAATTACTTCATAAATTTGAGTTTTGGAACTTGGTAGCCAGAAAAAATCAGTGGCTCACCACACTAATTATACTTCAAGATGCTTATACATTCACAACCGACTACCCACCATGTCTTATTCATAAACTCCTCTAAATTTTCAACCATAAACTGTAACCAATTGTAGGTTTTCCTAGATAACAATTCCAGTACCCTCCTACCCTCCCCATACCAACTCCTCATGAACCTGGACAAAAGATATTCTTTATTGATGATATCCCACACCATTGTTTGATATATTGATTTCCTGATCTCCCCAAGCCCTTCAATAACAACTCCTCCTACATCATTCGGCCGCACAATAATCCTCCATGGTGATCAATGACATCCCCCTCCTAATTTCCATCCCATAAAAGGCAGTCATAATCTTCTCCATCTTCTTAATATTCCCCATTGGTGGTCTAATGATAGACAACACATGCATAAGTATTGAATTAAGGACACTGTTAATAAGGGTAATTTTTCTTTTGAATGAAATATTTTTTAATTGAAAATTATACCAATAATATGATTTATTATATCATCAATGAGGGTATTTTTTACATTATAATTTGATAAAGGATCCCCCAAATAGACCATTAGATGATTTGACCTTTTCATGTTATGTTTATCTTGAATCATCTTATTGTGCTTAATGAAACATTTGTTGGAGATATAAATGCAACATTTCATCTGACTAATCTATTTTCCACTAAATTTTCCAAATATTTACAACATTTTATTAAAACCTATAATATATCACTTCATATCGTTAATTTAAAAAAATATATCATCAGCGAAAAATTTGTGAGACACAATTACATTCCCAAACCTGTTTAAGAAATGCATGATTTTTTCATCCTCCATGTTTCATTTAACAGTATTAGTTAAAGACTCTTGATCTAAAATAATGGTACTAGGATACAATGTGTTATCCTTTCCTAACACATATTATAGATATGAAGATCCAAAATATTCTCCCCAAAACGAAAATGGTGGGACAAGGTGAGGTATAAAATCTAATACTGAGATCACAAAACCATTCTTGGAATCCAAAATCCATCATGAATCTTATTAGGATTCTCCATTCAATATGGTGGTATGACTTTTCTATGTCACCTTGATCTTGACATTAGAACCCATTTCATTTTTGTTTAAGTCATGATCCATTTCACTATAAATTCCAATTTCACCGAGTATTCTCTTCCCTAGGACAAATATTTTCTACTACTATGAGGAGAATCATGGAATGACATTGCTGAATCTCATGTTAATTAGAAAAAATAGATATTTTTATGGTAATTTATAATGAAAAATTGTCCTGTAATGGTTTAGATCATTAATGTCCTTAACCTTTGGAATAATCACCACCATAGAGCCGCACACCACCTTAGTTAAGGGTCCTCATCTGAAAAAATTCTATATTTCATTTACTGAATTATATTTAATGATATCACATGTCGCCACATAGAATGACCATGCGAACCCATCCGGTTTGATGGAACTGTTGTACCTCATGTTGAAAATTGTATCTCTAATCTCCTCCTCCTTATTAATAGCTTCCATAAGGTTGTGCTCCCTATCCACAACCATCCTTGGAATGAAGTGCGTAAAATAATCCACATAATCTCTCCTCTCTGTCTTCATCAGAGGAACCTATTTGACAATCCAAAATCTCTTCAATATATTCTTGATACAACATCTAATATTTATCAATATTTGATGTATATGATCCATCCTTAAATTTTATATTGATCTTCTGATCAACTTTTTATTTATCCACGCAAGCCTAAAAGTAGGTTGTTTTCCTAAAACCCCATTTATAGACACATAACTGTAGATTTTCCCTATAAAACCACTCCAACTCAAGGATATTAGTAAATAGAATGATTTTATTCTCAAATAGAATATAAATAAATTCATCATCACAATTATTTTGAATCATTTCCTCTGCAATTCTGGTTTTAACATTTATCATTACGTGCGAACTATCAATGTCTACTATCCTAGAATTAAATTCCGGAAAATCCCACTTTATCCAATGCATACGATGTAAAATTATTTCCCACAAAATATATAGCTATGGGTTTTCCCAATATTTATTTAAAATCTCAAATAAAACATTCAGGTTGTTGTAAATTCTTGTATATAAAAATATTTTCCCCCACCAATCCTCTATTAATAGAGTCAAAATGAGTAAATGATGATCTAAGAGATTTTAGGTGATATGTGTAACCATTGTTTATGAAAAACTATAACAAACATAAATGTTGGAATGAAACCTATCAAGGATACTCCAAATACTTGGGTTTATATTATGTTGTTCCATCATGTAAATGTTTTCCCCCAAACTCTATATCCATGAGAGAATTCGCCGCCAAAAATTCCATGAAATAATACATGGATTTGTTAGAGAGGATTGATCACCTAAATTTTCCTAAATACTATGGTATTTTATTAATATCTCCCCCAAAGAAAACAATGATGGGTACCCGACTAAAACAAGGACATGTTCATCCATAATATCGATATTTCCATAACCTAACATCTCACAGACAAAAAGGACAAGAGATAAACAATACCATTAAGATTGATTTTAGTAGTGACCTATTATGAACACATGTTGACCCGATCCAAAAAAAACCCATAGTTTCTAAATGATCCAGACAAACCTATTACACATGTTTTCCTTCATGAATTAATAAAATCCATTCTTCTAACAAGATAATATATGCATTCCACACCCCTTCAGTTCCAACACAACCAAAAATTACGCACGATGTCGATGAGATTCAACAGTGATAAAATATATCGTAACACAATCTCTTAGATAACTTTAGTTGTATATTATTATAAAAGACATTAAAAATAATATGATAGGTCCCTATGACTATATAAAATTGATATAGAATATTAATTGTTGTCAGGAACCTATCTCAATATAGCTCGAGTGATGAACCCATTGTCCAACGCAAATGGATCAACCATTGTTATACTAGGACTGGTGGAAGTAGAAGCTGGAGATTTCATTTACACAATATCATCCACCTTCCCATGAAACCCATTCCTCTTGGCTAAAAAACCTGAGTGATGAAAAAGAATCTTCACTGATCCCTTTGGAAAAAGGGAATCAATTTGAAACCACTATGGAGAAGACTGAGATTTATGAATATACTCAGTCACACCCTAAAGATATAACCCCACAATGAGTGACTGTCATGGATATCAGTAGACTCTAGAGATGTTGATCGCAATATGATAGTTTGGAAATGAAAATATCCCCTATTCTAAATCACAAAAAAACTAATGAATCACTAAGCTTCAAAGCGGAGTGATTGCAATGGTGTTTGGTTAAAAAAGGACACAGTACCACTAAAAGAGGTGTGATAAATGATATTATTTTTTGAAATTGACCTCACTTCTCAATGACCCCCCAAAAGCCACATCCTAAGAAGGCACCATCATGTCTAGTTCCAAAGGTTTCAACACACCCACAACACTACTATCTTCTAGATTCCCTTTTGAATCATAAATCCAGAGATGGCCTCCCACTGTAGAAGGCACTACATACCATGTATCATAAAATAGGGATTCCATTCCCAGTATCATTAAATTGGTATTCCATGTACAATATCACAACTGATGTCATTCCCATAAAGTATCACAAGGGTCTTCATTTCTGTATAGTACCACATGTGACTTAATACCCGTATAATATCAAATTTATATGAAGGTCACCATGCTCATAATGATATAACAAATTCAAGGGTCCTCAATCTCATTTAGCATAATTATTAAGGGTCTTTATTCCCATTTGATATAAAGAAGTTGTGATGTTATTCCCATTTATATATGTATATCATGCATAGTGTAATCATTCCAAATTTCAATAATTAAAGAGGGTATCCATGCCCACACATCCTTAGTAATAATACTAATTGTCATTAATACGAACCAATGAATAATTAATAATTCATTTAAATTTAATTATGGAAAGGGCCTGAGCATTTTCCCATTTAATTAGGTAGTGTGGTCTTACCACTCACCTCTACCAAATTTAATTCATTATAATTTTCATGGACAGTATCCATGCAAGGACAGTTCATTCAATCCATACAAAAATGGTATCACCATTTAGAATTAAAACTGAACACTCTAATATGTTCTTTGGATATATGATCACGTAATATAAATAGTCATAAGAATGGCACCACAAAGTGATGGCTCACTAAATTTTCTTATACCTTGATATGAATGGGATTCTTAAAAGTCAAAAAAAATATAGGAAAATGAAATTTATGGAAACATGAATGAAATTGGCATGTGTAATAAAGAAAAATATTATAAAACTTCAAAACAAGGGGGTAATTAATATGCCACCTACCTCAAACTCATTAAACTCTTAACATCTTATATTGGCCTTTCATTTGGCATGTTTCGAATGAAATATATAGAACATAATAATTCCCTAATAACATGGTATATGATCCTATACCTCAATCACATTTCTGAGAGGAAGAGAAACAAATAATGGTGAAAAATTAGTAGTGATCTTACCAAAATAGATCAAATGAGAAAAATAGTCCATAAATCATGTATCAGATTGACAAGTTATTAATGAACCAAGAGTATATCTTCAAGGGAGACCAATAAGATGAGAAATCACAACACACTGAAGAATATGAGAAAATAAATGTAGGGGTAATTTATATACATCATTAAAAAAATATTAATTTTTACCACCAAATAAGGTTTTCATTATTTTGCTGTGTCTATGGCCAAACAACTCTCAAACCATGTACCTATAAATACTTAAGTAAGAAACCTTAATGGATATGCTACATGATTTAGGGGAACTATGATCCAACCATGAGAATATCCTCTAATAAAAACAATAGACATTCAAAATAAGATTAAGAACACTAGAATGTATTTAGGGTAAACTATATGCCCAGATTCATCCAAATATCATGACATGCATGGTTAAGAGAGACCATGCAAGCTGAGTCACAAGATTTATTCTAATGGTGAGCAAAAATGTTTTTCTCCATTTGATGGGGTTTTAAGGTCCGAGCATGCCCTAGACACCCCCAAAAATATTTATAACATCATAGGGAATCCATGAAAGGTTCAAAATATAATTAGATAAAAATAATAATTAACCATACCTTCTATAAAGACCACGTTCTTACCTTATTAGTATCTCACATCCATATATCAAAAGCACATGAGCTCTGACTTCCTAGACACATAATCCCTTAATCAGATGTCCATATTTTCCTCAAACGTCATATATTAAGAATATCTTAATCTCATAGGATTGTATGTACAATGATTACAAAGGAAATAATAAGATAATTTCAAGGAAATACCCATAGAAAGGTATCTTATAAAATAAACACTGAAAAATAAAAATTACCCTGAATAGATGCACTCTTAGTAACAAAAAATTTCTCTAATTCTCAATCAATATTCACTTTAAAAATTATCATTTTCATAAAAATAATTTTTTAATAACTGAAGTGAATATTTATTTATTGGTATCTTTTTAGAAATCTAGAATGGTCAATTTCTTAAAAAAACAAGATCTATTGTAAACATATCAATGGTAAATTATTCATCGTCAAATGAAAAGAATTTTTTTCTTCATCTATATATATGTTTTTCAGAACAAGTATGGTGCTTTAAAATATAATGGATGTAATCTAACATTGAACCATTGGGTCACCATATTTTCATAAATTAGTTTTGATTTAAATTATTTCATTTTTTTGAACCTCATTCTATAAAATGATAACAATTTATATTCAAGTGTATGTATGAAATTTCTTATATGATGTGAGTTATGATTTTCAAAATAAATGAATAATTATGTTATTGACATAAAAATATCACTAAATTATTATAGGATATATTATTCTTTTTGACATGTCTATATCCATTCCTTATATGGTGGCTAATTTCATGGATGTTTTTTTCGCCCATTTTTTCTAGACTTTGATTTTAATCCAACAATAATTGATTATAATTTATTAGTAATAGCATAAATATATTGGAAACATTTTATCTTTTCACCATGATCTTACAATAGAGTGAATATTATATCTTATTTCAACATTCATTAGTCCATTTAGGGTCAAATATCCATTTAAACACTATCATGGAAACTCTTATCATCATAGATATTTGTCAAGATTCATGTTAGGTGATTTCTAATGTTCTCAAAGAATTTATAGCATAATAAATTTTAGGATATATATTATTATTATATTATCATGTTATTCAATCCTATCTTCACATTCTGTTGTTAAATTTTTGACTTTTAATTCATGCATATTAACGCTCTCTTTTATAAAACATTCAAAATATTTTAACTTTTTTAATTTATTTCAAATCAAGAATCCCTAGCATATATGATTTATTTATATGTTTCTTATTTTAGATGAAAATTTTCCATAACGACTTTATTAATCCCCATTTTCTCATAAATAATTTTTTTCCAAAATGTCTTCAACCATGGAGAGATTTACATTAAAATACACAACTACTTCATTGGAATTTACAGGTTTATTTAGAGTACTATAGTTGGGAAAATTTTTAGGCAGTTAATTCTCTATCTCATCAACATATAACTGTATTTATTCATTTTTATCATATAGTCTCCTAATGAACCAAGAAATACAAGTGAAAAAATCAATGGAAACCATTTTTATGTATTCCTTAACATTAGAGTAGAGGTATTTACCTATTTTAATATACTCATCATCCCCATACTCTTTAAAGATAGTGAATAATTTTTATAGATTATAATAATAAAATAATTTACAAGTAGAATTACCACTTTCATTACCATAAAATTGTGGTTAATCCTCAATTACCATTATGATATTTATCAGTTTACATGAATCGTTTTTCTTCTTATTATTTAGGTGTTTTCCATGAACTCAATTTCAAAATTAATATGGATGGTTACTGAGTTATCTGTCTAGGGAATTTTTAAATTTTTATTAAAAAACACATCATATATGTATAAACATATGCAGTAAATTTAATATATCTAATGACAGGAAATATAAAATACCTCTGATACTTGTTGGAGTTATCAATATATCTTGTATGAACAATGAGTAGGCTGGGGGGAGGGGTGATTAAATGTTAAACTATTTTTCCAAAATAAAATTACTCTTTTAATTATTCACTATTATGATTAAAAACTATGCCATGCATTAGAATCATAGATTTTTTTAATACACTCAAAATAATAAAAACCACTTTAAATAAATAATTAAAATAATTGAGAGTGTCTTGTGGGATTTTTAAAGGGTTATATCCCAATTTGGTTTCCTATTCCTTGTAGTGGTTACGTTGAATTAAAAGACACAAATATTCACTATATTATATAGGTGAATGCAATAGGAGAAGAAAAATTTTCATCCACAAATCATTGAAATATATCTTCACTCTATAATAAAAGTAAATGAGATATTAGGAAGAAATTATTCCTTGAGTATTAAGATAAAAACTATATACTAAAAACGCATCAACATCTTTACTATATTGATATTATTTTACAGGATCACACTAGTGTTCAGAATTTCATTATACTAGCTATTTATATTTTTCAATGGTCCACCTTATTGAACACTTGAGTAAGATCATTCTTAAGTTGTGGATGTTAATAATTCACAGTAGTAAGAACATATTTCACATTTAATTAATCTTTTATAACTAAAAAATATTTGGGTATTACATGCATGTTTTCCTTAATAAATCTCAATGTGATCCTTGATCACAACTCCTCCAAAACTCTTGAGATTCTCGACATAGATGGTAAACAATAGAAGTGGAAGCAACCGGTCTATATCCCAAGTTATTCTATTAATTTTTATGGATTTCTTTACATGATATTGATATACCATATGAACATTTCTTCTTCTTCCACACTACACATGCTCTTCTCTTTGTGATGGAATCAAATTATTCCATCAATAAAAAAAGGCATCATTTTTGTATGTGGGATAATATGTAATGGGAAAGGGATCCCTAATATACAATGTTTGGTAGGAGGGAATAATAATTTTTTAATGCCCTAACCCTTGTTACCCAGAGTCAGTGCAATATTACAGAACATTGTCATGATCACAAAGGATCATATTTGAAACTACTGGTCTGTTTAGAAGCCTTGGAAGTACTAGATACATACATAAGTTTTACATTAAATTATAAAATGAAAAACAACAACAAAATTTTAACCCCATTGTGAAAACTTATATCCCTTATCCTATCCCTATAAGTCAACTATAAAATACATCTTCACATCCTGGTAATAAAAAAACACTGAAAGGGGTGAGTTCAGATTCTCAGTAAATATAACAATATAGTGAAAACTTTCATAAATAAGTATAAACATTTAATCAAATGTGTAAGATTAAAAAATGAGCATTTTAAACATCAAATTCAGCATAATACGAAAAATATAAATCAAATAATTCCATTTACATATTCACATATTGATATTCTACTAGTCGAATAATCACATGCAATATCAATATCCAATTTCATATTAATGGAATGCATAATACCAGACTTAACAGCCACATATTCAAGGCCTTGTTCCAAGACTAAAAATATGATTTTGTCAAGGCCTTATGCCAAGACACTAGTTTGTCTCATGAGACCTACCAATTCATTGAGGAGCTACAGTGTGATCCACATGTCACTTACTAAGTCCAATTCATTCCTCATATGAAAAGATTGAAACATAATATAAACATTCATATTAAAACTAGCATAAAAAATGTTAATAATTTAACCATAAAAAATGAATGGTATTAAAATAACACATCCATAGTCAAACATATCACAAAAATATCAACACAATATGGAATATTGTATCATAACTAATAAACTTCAAACAAGAGTAAAATACAGCAAAGGATGTTGATATAGATGAAATCAAAACTATTTGAAAGAAATATCACTTTCTATTTTGAAATCATTTAAAAGTACTGTAATGTTAAAATAAAAAATATAGTTTGAAAATATTTTTATAATCCTTTAAGGGAAGCTTTGAAGATGTTTTAACGCTGGAAAATGGACATACTAGCCATATATGTTAAAAAAGCATTATTTCCCTTATTTTGTCAAAAATGTCGTAAAGTACCTTGTTTGGAAAATGATAGAAAGAATCCTTCATACACATATTTTAAAAACTAAAACAAGGGTATAATTTAATTTAACTCATAGTCTAGGAAATAATAAAAATGTTTTGAAATATATTTTTAAGAAACACATATGTGGATGATAATGTTTTCCTAGTAGATACTCATGTATAAACAACCTCATATAATGAAGAGATTGTAGAATTAACCCTTACCTTATATTTTTCTATGATAGAGGGAATTTTAACCTCTTGTATAATAGTTAAATAATTTTTATTAAATTATACAAGAACCAAATACATAAATATGATATCATATAAGGTCTTTTAATATTTCTTCATTAATACTATTTTTATAGTATCAGTGTTTCAGGTGTTAACTCATTCATTTTATTTTCTGCCTTGTTACGTAAGTTATGTTTGTTATGGATTGGATGTATTTGATTCATATCTAGAATTATATTATGTTCTTAAACATTATTTTCAATCATATAATGAAAATTATTCTTGAATGGTTACGATGGGGAATGAATCTCATCGTGTTTGTGGAAACACTAATCCGTACATATGCGCGAGTGATAATACCATTATATTGATGGTGGAATCGTATATAATTGGATATTATATCATATATACATAATCTTTGACATTTAATATTTATTATCAAATTAGTTTTACATCATTATTATACCCATCCAAAGAACAACTACACCACGGCATGGAGACGGTAAGCCTTATGTACTCAGGTATGGTGACTTGTCATTCATAGGATGGATAGAATAATGAATATGGTTGTAACATATTTATAATAAAATCATAGTATTTATAATATACTGGAGTTATTATTTTGGTATGGAAACAACAAATAATGAGCAAGTGGAGGAATAATATAACTTTGAATGAGGTGATGAAATTATTACCTCTTCTTTGGGTGATTCTATTTGATTTGATCAAAAGGGCTCCATGGGCTGTCTTTCTGATCAAAGTAAGTCCAATAGGATAAAGGGAACATAGTTGGAAGGATATTTGTCTAGGTTTTGGCTGATCCAAATGGATTTTGAAGTGTGATTTTGGGAGAAGGGGAAGTACCCTTTTATAATAGAGGTGAGGTTCACTTTAGGAAAGGATTGAAATATTATTTTATAAAATAATCATATTTTGAATATAATGGCCCCAAAATTATTTATTTAGAGGCTAAGGTAGGTTTTGGTAACAAAACACTCAACCAACCAGTTTGAGACAGGGTTATGTCACCATAGTAACCCTATATTTTATATTTAACTCTTAGTTTAGTAGTTTAACATTTACTATGTATTCTTGTATTATTATAATAAATGATTAATAATCTTACTATAAAATGCCAAGAGAACCCTAGGTGGTTTAGTATTAAAATATCTAACTTTATCTAAGTCATTTTTTTGATCCTTAGGTTTTGATGAATATTATATTAATTAATAATACAGGATTTGTTTTAAAAACCCAAATATGTCAATTTTGACAATATTTGGTATTTTCATTTTGTAAAAGTCATAAAAACATTATAACTTAGAAAATAAATTATCTAATCAACCCACTAATGTCATATTAACCTTGAAAATTAATGGAATTAATCATAAGTCTCAATTTATATTAATTTGTATATTTAAAATATTAATTATGTTAATCTTTAATTAATAAGGTAGTTAAAATATCATCATTATGTCATAAATATATTTAATTATTTAATTCGTAAAAATTATAAATAATATAATATTATGTATGAAATATTTCTATATTTCTAATGTATATTTATTGTCAAATTTATCTTAGGTTTTACCCTATATTAAAATTGTTTTATTTATGAAAATATTAAATTAACACTTTTAACTCTTCTTTAAATAAAATAATAATAAATTTCCTAATCTAATCCAAGTATACCAAAATGATCATATTTTATTATTATGGTTGATTTTGGTATAAAAAAACTTATTCAACACAATTAGAACATGTATTAGGATAATTATAATATCATTTTTACCTTTAATTACCTTAGTTACTTTGAACCGTGATAAATAAAAGTCAAAAGTTACTATTCACCAAAAATCATTTTCATCTTATTGAACAACATTTGACTTATTGATTTATAATGTGTTCCTAGAATTTTTGAAATTAAATTCACAGAAATGGTAAAATTATGTTTTATTCAAATTTTAAATGCTCTTAGATGGTGGGTAAAAGATGGTAAAAAATCAATAAAATTTGAAATTTTTAATATTATTATAAAATTACTCCAATGAATTACAGTTAACATTTATTGGTATCATGTATCTATTTTTACCTAATATAAACAATAAAAAAAATATTTACTTAAAAAAATTTAGTGTTAACCAATAATGTAGCATTTTCACTATTCATCAAAAATTGTAATTTTTCAGAAAAATACCAAAAATTCACCATAAACTAATTTTGATATTTCAAAACCAAAAATGAAGTTCATTTTGAAAAATAAAATTTTAAAAATTTCAAAAAGTGGGTATTACTATTTTTAAGGGCTAATTTGATTGGTCACGATGTGTAAAAACACTATGTTACGTACAACACAAGCTATTGCCTTATTCAAAGTGAAACGTATCGTGGAAGCTTGGGGTGTCACATTCATCCCACATTTAATTAATTTCATCTTTGAAATTTCTAGAATATTAATACATAAAAATATTCATGTTTTTCTTCATTATAAGTCTCTCGGGTTCCCATTTTGCCTCTTCTATTTTATTATTTCCCTGTAGAACATTTCTCAGATGAGTAGTCTAGTTTATCAACACTTGTTCTCCGGTGTCAAAAATATTGAAAGGCTCTTCTCAATAAGACATGTTAGGTTCCAGTTCCATTTTTTCATAAGTGATTACATGAGTTGGGTATGTCATATATTTTCTCAATAGTGATACATGGAACACATGATGAACTTTGGAGAGACATGGCGGCATTTCTAAATGATAACCTATAACTCCAATTCATTCAGTAATTTTGAAAGGTCTGATGTACCTGAGATATAATTACCCTTCTTTCCAAAACAAATAACACCCTTCTATGGGGATACCTTAAAAAACAGGATCTCCAACTTCAAACTCTAATTCCTTCCTTTGGTTATCAGCATAGCTCTTTTTCTACATTGAGATTCATTGATGTGGGTTTGGATAACCTTCATCATTTCCTTTTTTTTCCTTATCATGTTTTGGGCATTTCAGTTTGCTTTCACCAACATCATCCCAACAATTTGGTATGCGAAATCTCTTTCTATATAACACTTTATATGGCGCCATATGAATATTTGAGTGGAAGCTATAATTATAAGAAAATTATTCCAGTGGTAAAAATTAATCCCACATACCTTGAACGTAATGTGAACAATATTTATACATGTATTTTAAGGGTTGAGTAGTCCGTTCTGGTTGTCCATCAATTTTAGGGTGGTAGAAACTGCTCAAACAATGTTCAGTATCTATGGCCTTATGAATACTTTTTCAGAATATTGATGTAAAACAAGGATCATGATCATAAAAAATCGATAGGGGTACTCCATGAAGTATTAAAACTTCATTAATATATAGTATTGATAAAAATATATGTGGTAAATCTTCTCTTATAGAAAGAAAATGTGATGACTAGGCAAGACAATCAACAATGACCCATACTGCATCATTTCTCCTAGGAGTCTTTGGTAGTCCCATAAAAATGTTCATCGTAATATCAACCCATTTCCACGTAGGTATGGGAAGAGGTTTCATGACACCTCTAGGATGTTTTCTTCCAGATTTCACTTATTGAAAAACCATACATCATGACACATAATCAGTAATATCTCTCTTCATGTTGTCCCACCAAAAATGTTCCTTCAAATATCTATAATTCTTAGTTCTACCGAGGATTATAAAGAAATTGGAGCTATTAGAATCATACAATAATTCTCTTTTTAGATACGGTATGTCAAGAAAACAATTTCTCTTCCCAAATTTCAAAATCCCATCTTCATATACGATGTAGAAATATCAAAAAACGTTGAGAGATTTAATTTTATTTTGAAACTCTTCATCATCAGTATGGGAACTTTTTATCCATTCTAGTGAATATGATTTGGAATCCATTTGAAAAATTGTTGATGTTTCACCTTCCATGATTTTTCCCATATCCATTTTTATAGATCTATGATCATTGGATCCATTTCAACTCTCATCTTGTTCAAAACTCCAGGATCCTTTCGACTCAAAGCTTCTGCCACCTTATTGGCCTTCCCCAGTTGGTAGTGTTTAGTGAAATCATAATCTTTGAGTAGTTTAAGCCACCATATTTTCCTCATGTTGTGTTCATCCTGTAAGAAAATATATTTCAAACTCTTTTGATCGGTATATATCTAAAAAATTTCACCATAGAGATAGTGTCTCTATATCTTCAATGTAAATATTACAACTACTAACTCAAGATCATGAGTGGGATATTTTTTTCATGAATTTTTAGATATCATGATGCATATGCAATAACTCTATCATTATGAATGAGAACACAACCATATCCTTTCTTTGAAGCATCAATTTAAATAACAAACACATCATTCCCCGATGGTAGAGTCAATATAGGATCATTGACTAATTTTTTATTCAGTTCTTCAAAAAAAACTTCACACTATTTTTTACAATCATATTTATCCCCATTACGTGAGAGAATGGTAAATGGGTTTTCCAATCAGGTGCAATTCTGGATGAAAGACTGGTAATAACCTGTTAAACCATTAAAAATGCATAGATCAATTATACTCTTTAGTGATGGCCATTAATGGATTTCCTTGGTATTTTAAGGTTCAACATAGATTCTATCTTTTCAGACAATATGGAAAAGAATAGATATTTTTTGAAGCCAGAATTCACACTTGCTGAATTTCCCGTATAATTCATTTCTTCTGAGGGTTTTCATAATTGTGCACTAGTGATTTTCATGATCTTCATCGATTTTTTAGTATACCAAGATATCATCAATAAATACCACTAAAAATTCATCAAGATATTCTTTGAAATAACAATTAAATAGATCTATGAAAACATATGGTGCATTAGTTAGTCAAAATGGAATTACTGTAAACTTGTAATGACCATACGTAGTTCGAAATGCTGTTTTTGAAATGTCTTCCTTCTTTACACACAATTGATGATATCCATATCAAAGGTCAATATTTGAAAAATATTTAGTTACATGAAGTTGGTCGAATAAATCATCAATGTGAGGTAGGGGATACTTTTTCATTATTGTTATATCATTTATCTCCCTATAGACAATGTGAAACCTCATAGATCCATCTTTATTCATAACAAAAAGAATGAGGGAACACCTTTATGAAACACTAGGGAAAATAAATCCTTTATAAATCAATTCATCTAGTAGTTTCATTAGTTCCACTAATTCCACTATAGCCATTTTATAAGGTGTCTTCGATATGGGTCATGAACTAGGAATTAAATCAATGGAAAACTCTATTTCTCATTTTGGAGGATGTCTAGGTTAATCCTTTAGAAACACATCATCATATTCTTGTACAACAAGTTCATCCTCTATACAAACATTCTTTTCCAAACCCATGTTTATTTCATTCTTTTCCACCCAAATAATTGAATTTAGTTGATATACTATGAATGGGTGGAGATAAGAATCATGTGGTGATGTTTCCACTCTAATGATAAGGTACTCCTTATCATCATCGAAAATTGAATCATCATTCTTCTTAAAATATATTTTCACACCATGGTCTGAAATCCAATCGATACCAAGGAATATAAAAAATTCAATCATTGGTATGACGATGAGATCAGAAAAAAAAATAACATTTTTATTCCCTAATGGGGACTAATTCACAAAACTTTGATGCAGTGATACTTCCATTATGAGTTTTGACTGACAACTCCCTTATTAAATAAAATATGAAATTAGTATTTTTCTTAGTAAATAGGAAAGATATGAAAAAAATCTATGATCCAGAATCCAATAGAGCATTTCATAAATTTGAGGAAACCATTAAATTACATGCCACTATGTCTTTCGAAGCCTTTACCTTAGCAGCAGTGATCGCACAAGCTCGACCATTCACACTAGGCCCTTTTTAAAGTATGTTTCCTTGGTGCTTAGGACATTTATTTTCATAACCCACCATTTTTTCTATAGTTGTAGCATTGAACATTAACATCCTCTTTCTTTCCGTTTCAATTATGAGCTTAGTGGACCTTATGACAACACTTGTAATAGACTCTCATTCCTTTTAGGCAAGTATCGGGGTGTTTCTTCTCACATTTATCATAGTATAAATATTCATCTTTTCTCTTATTCTCCTTATTTCCATTTTTAAAGTGTACAACATATCTCTTTTACTTTTTTTTTTTGAAGTCGTATAACATTGAGAATTCCATTTCTGTCTTGATAGAAAATGAGACAATAAATTTGTATGATGAGAAGGATTGTGAGACAAATTCTCAATGTAGAAATGGTTTTTACCCCTCAAATAATTGGTCAATCATACCGCTTGGGTTATGTATATAATTTTATACAGGCCTTTCTAACCTTGTAATGTTTACCTCATACATTGTGACATTGTCATCCTCTTTTTACCTCATACTCATAAATTATCTCTCGATATCCACTCAATGGTCATGAATAAAGTATTTTTCTATGAAAATATATTTACACTCCCTCTATTCCATATTTGATACATCTTCATCCCCTTTTTTATTTTTAATTAATGAACACCATTGATCTTCATCTCCCGTGAGGCGATTAAATACCATGAAATTTTTTTCCCTTTCACTACTCCATAAAACATGATATATTTTCTCTTAGGAACAATCCATTGATCAGCTACAAATGGTTTAGAATCCCCATTTAATGATGGTGGTTGTTTCTTCATAAAGTGGTCTATCATTGATCCTCTGCATTATGGATTAGGGTTCCCTACACGGGTAAGATTATTATTCATAACTTAATTGAGTTGTCCCAATAAGGTAATAATCTGATCAACAACATTTGCATCACCATCTCCACTATAATTATCTTAAGTAAAAGGTAAACCCCTACATTTATTATGCACATTGATACAGTTTCCATTCCTTCTATAGGGACCATTTCTAAATAATGTCATATAGTAGATTAGTTTATGAATCATAATACATAATTCCAAACATGTAAAACAATTAACAAAATTGAACAGTTTATGGATATAATCTATAATCATAAAAATGCGTTCTTTGAGAAGGTATATACTCAAAAATCCTTTATAATGGTTTGTAATGAAAATGTGAATTATCCAAAGAATATCCCCCGAGATTTTCATAACTAAGAGTGCAGCAAGGTCCATTGTCATGTACTATGATACCCCATGTCTAACCCAAAACTCCTTGTTGTAGTATTCACACCTAGGTACATCTATTCTAGAGCCGCCTCTACCTGATTGTTTCTAGACATGGATGTATTTCTTGTAAAACTCCAAAAATCTATATAATTCCAAAATTCTAGGATGTTATTCTACATAATTCCTCAAAGTCTATCATAATTTAATTTTCTCTAATAAATGTTTTTCTGAATATAGTTTACATGGTTTGTAGTAAAATTTATCTGATTCCAACTATAACGCCTTGAAACTAGTTACCCAGAGCCGGTGCAATATTACATAACATTGGCATGATCACAGGGTGTCATATCCCGAAAGAATGATCAGTTTAGTAACCTTGGAAGTATTAGATACATATATAAGTTTTTCAATACATTTTAAAATTAAAAACAACAAAAACATTTAATCCCCTTTAAACACACTTATATCATTTAGCTTATTCCTTCAGGTCAACCAAAAGATACTTCATCACATCCTGGAAAAAATAAAACATGGAAAGTGGTGATCTCAAATGCTCAGTAATGATAACAATATATATTAAACATTCATAAATAAGAATAATCATTTATTGGAATGTATAAGACAAAAACATAATACTTTTAAACATTAACATCAACATAATATGGGAAATTTAACTCAAATAATTCAATTTACATATCCACATGGATATTCTACTAGTCGAATAATCACATGAAATATCAATATCCAATTTCATATTGATGGAATGCA
Source organism: Viscum album (assembly GCA_963277665.1). Lineage (NCBI taxonomy): Eukaryota > Viridiplantae > Streptophyta > Magnoliopsida > Santalales > Viscaceae > Viscum > Viscum album. Next base: position 481,758,710 of record OY728153.1, on the reverse strand, counting down.
TAATGTCGGACTTCATAACCATATAGTCAAGGCCTCGTGGCAAAACTACAAATAATATTTTTTCAAGACATTATGCCAAGACACTAGATTGTCTCATGATACTAACTAATGCATCTAGGAGTTGCAGCGGGATCCACCCATCATATACTAATTCCAATGCATTAAACATATAAAAAGGTTGAAACATAATATAAACATTCGTATTAAAACTATAATATGAAATGTAAAAAAATTAATAATAAACCATGAATGGTATAAAAATAAAACATCCACAGTCAAACATATCACAAAAAATTTAATACAATATGGAATATTGAATCATAATAAATTAACTTCAAACAAGTGTAAAATCCAACAAAGGATGTTGACATTGATGAAATCAAAAATATTTGAGAGAAATATCTATTTGTATTTTTAAATATGTTAAATGTTCTGTAATTCTAATAGAAAATATTTGTTTTGAAAATATTCTTATTAGATTGTATGTAATTATTCGAAGATGTTATAATAGCGGAAAATAGCCCCACTCACCATATAATTAAATTAAAAGATTCTTTCCTTAATTTTGTCAAAAATGTCATACAGTACCTTGTTTGGAAAACAACATAAATATTCCTTTATGAACATTTTATAAAAATATAAATAGGGGTATAAATGACTTTTACCCATAGTCTAGGTAATAGTAAAAATTATTTGAAATACATTTCTAAAAATCATAGATTTGGAAGATATAAAGGTCTTAGTAGATACTCATATATAAACAACATTGGATAATGAAGAGATTGTTGAATTAACACTTAACTTGTACTTTTCCTTGATGGTGAGAATAATAATATCTTGTAAAATAGTTAAATCATTGTTGTAAAATTTTACAAGAACCAAATACATAAATATGATATCATATATTATTTTTTAATATTGCTTTGTTAATAATATTTCAATAGTATCATTTTTTCATGTGTTAACATATTCATTTTCTTTTATATGCCTTTTATGTAATAATGTATGTTATGGATAGGATTTATATTATTCATATCAAAAATTATATTATGTTCTTAATCATTTTTTAATCATAAAATGAATTTTATTCTTGAATGGTTACGATGGGGAATGAATCTCATCGCGTTCGTGGAGATGGTAATCCATACGTACACACGAGAGATAATTCCATAATATTGATGGTGGAATCGCATGTAATTGGATGTTATATCATATATATATATATATATATAATACTTACTATTTTAGATTTATTATTTACATCAGTTATACATCATTATTATACCCATCCAAATAACAACTACACCACGACGTGGAGACAGTAAGTCGTACGTACGCACGCATGTTGACTTTTCCTTCATAGGATAAATGGAAAAATGAATATGGTTGTACCATATTTATAATAACAGCACAATATGTATAAGGTAATGGAGTTATTAGTTTGGTATGGAAACAACAATGAATGAGGATGTGGAAGAAGAAGATAACTTTGAATGAGGTGATGAAATTATTACTTCTTTTTTTGTGTGATTCATTTTGTTTTGATCAAAAGGGATCCCTAGGATGGATTTATGATCAATGTAATGGCATTAGAATTAAGGGAGGGTATTGGGGAGGATATTTTGGTAGGTTTTGGTAGAGCCAAATGGCATTGGAGGTGTGATTTTGAGAGAAGGAGAAGCACCCTTTTATAAGACAGGTGAGGGTCACTTTTGGAAAATCATGAAATATGATTTTATGGTACAATCATATTAGGTAGATAATGGCTCCAAAATGATTTATTTCAAGGATAAGGTGAGGATGGGTCGAAAATATCTCAAAATATTGGTTTTATACTACTTTAGGTCACCATATTAACCTTCTCTTTTAGATTTAACTCTTAGTTAAATTTTTTAACTTTTACCAAGTATTCATGTATTATTATAAAAAATGGTTAAAAAAAATAATATAAAAAGACATGAGGACCCCAAGTGGTTTTTTATTAATATATTTAACGTTATCTATGTTATTTGGAGGAACAGTAGATTCTAAAGAATATTAAATCAATTAATAATATAGTATTGGTTTTAAAAAATCATTTAAATTAATTTTGACAGTATTAGGTATTTTGTTTTTGTGAAAGTCATAAAAAATTTATATATATGAAAAAAATTTATTTAATCAACCCTAACATGTCATATTAGCCTATAAAATTTGTTTAATTCTTCCAAAGTCTCAATTTATATTTAGTTGGATATTTATAATATCAATTATTTTAATCATTAACTAATAAGGTAATTAGAACATCATCATTGTGTCATAAATAAATTTAAATATTTAATGTCTAAAATTTATATATAAAATATTATTATGTATTAAAATTTATATGATTTATAATGGATATTTATAGTCTAATTTATCTTATGTTTACACCAATATTAAAAATGATACAGTTATGGAATTATGAATTTAACACTTTTATATCTTCTTTAAATAAAATAATAATAAATGTCCTAATCAAATCCAAGTGTACCAAAAGTATCATATTTTATTCCTAAGGTTTATTTTGGTTGAAAAAACATATCCAATTTTATTAGTACATGTGTTAGGGTAATGATAATATCATTTTTACCTTTAATTACCCTATTTACATTTAATTGTGGTCAATAAAAGTCAAAAGGTACTATTCACTAAAAATTATTTTCATCTTATTGAACCAAATTTTACATATTAATGTCAAATGTGTCACTTGTATCTTTTAAATTCAATTCACATAATGGTTAAAATTATGTTTTATTCAAATTTTCAAAAGCTTCTAGAAGGTGGGTAAAAGATGGTAAAAAGTTTAATTAAATTTTATATATCTAATATTATTATAAAATTAATTCAATGAATTACATTGAATATTTATTTGTATTATGGATCAATGTTTAAAAAATATAAATTTATACAAAGTAACTAATTATTTAAATAAAATTTCGGTTTTGACGAATAATGCAGTGTTTTTCACTATTCATCAAAAATTGTATGTTTTTAGAAAAATACCGTATATTCAACCGAAGATAATTTTGATATTCCAAATCCATAAATGAAGTTCATTTTGAAAAATAAAATTTATAAAATTTCAGAAAATCGGTATTACTATTCATAACAGCTAGTTTGATTTTTCATGGTGTTTTAAAACTGTAAGTTGCATACCATGCAAGCTATTGAATTATATAAAGGAAAACGTACTATGGAACCATGGGGCTGTGCCAATTTGAAGGAACTATAAATTTAATTATATAATGAAATTATCTCTTCCACCAAAATTGGTAGGAATCATTGTGTGCTCAATGAAACCTATTTTTTTAATGGGATTACCCCTCCCCCATCCCATTTTTTGTCGATACACTACTAAAATAGACCGCTTATATTGATAAAACTACCAACCCACACTACTAATTTTTTCATCCACCACTGATGCTCATTTAAGAATCAATCTCTCCCTCACTAATCCTCCCAGCCACATTCACAACATCATTCAACCACCATTATTTTCTTTACATTTTTTAATGACTAGAGATGATGTTAATGAATTATGATGATGCATTACAATGTGGAGGGGATGGTTTGGTGGCTCTATGATAGGGTGGTGAGGTGGATGGTATAGTTATATGGTAAGGTTTCATTGGTTACTGTTATACCACACAAAAAACAATTGTACCTCTGGTTATCCCTACATTTATGTCTATCATTTTACCTTCCATTATCACCACTTCTTTTATATCTGGCACCCCAAAATTTCTATTTCATTGGATTTGGACACGTTTCATTTAATAGCTGATGAAACACCTATAATACTATTCATTTCCATGAAAACCAGCTAATAATACTTTGAATTCCCCCAAAATAATTATATATACATTTATCTTGAAACATTAGACAACTATTTTAGTTGATTTGGTGAAGGAAACTAGGGTCAGTGGTTAGAGGAATATGTAAAAGCATGTATGGCAATCCAAAAATGGTGGATAACATGGAATAATAAGCATAATTGTGTACAAAAAGAATTTATCTTCTATACCAGTCACAAATTCTTCAATTGTACTAAACATTATTTTTAGATGTCTATCCCACTCAAATTCCCATTCCCACTACATTCTTGTTTCCCTTTTCCATTCCATGAAAAGTCTTCCTTCATATGCAAAAGTATAGAATGATATTTATTTAATTTCATATCGATTATCTAATAAATCACATGTTATCCTTCTTACGCTATATATATGTTTACCATCATAAAATACCAGTGATATATTCTTCCAAATTATAATATGGCAACCATCCTTGGTTCTAAAAAGTTCCATTTAAAAATGATCACCAATATTATCTATTTTTATCTCATTTAATCTATGAAAATTTTTATATGGGACTATGTGTGATCATTCTTTATAAAAATGAAAAATATTCATGGAAATTAAATGTTTATACATTTAAATGCATGAATATCATCCCAAAGTAAAATTAACTATTTAGAAACAACAATTATCTCAAAAATCAAATTAAATCGAAATGTTATTTGTGATGTTTATTTCACAGAAGAATATATCTGACATCACTTCAATTCATCTCATTGATCCTCATATTTTTCAAATTGAAAAACACTATATAAGAATTTATTAATCTTATGAACCACAATTAGTTTCAAAATGTTTCTGAATTTTTATAAATATGAACTTTCTTATGAGTTAATGACTTGTAAATTTCTCCATGATTCATTCACTTTCAACTATATGGCCAATGGATGAATCTTACATTCCAAAGGTAAATAAGTGTTTCTCTTTGTCTTGACCCCCACTACACTAGTTCCAATCATGGTCTTACAGTGAAGAGACTTAGTTACCCTTGAATCCCACTTCCAATTAGTCTCGTGTTGGTCACTATCACCATTGTTTTAACACACATGATGTAAGGCATTACCCTTTAGTAAACATGGATCATAACACAAAACCACCAACCAATACATCATGATATTAAAAATTAAACCAAAATACCACAAATTAATTATCCAATATTCATAAATATAAAACATAGTCTAATGTGTCCCAATGAAATCAATACCAAAAGAAAAATCATGGGCTAGTGATAGAAAAAAATCAATGCTTCGAGGTAGTACCAACCAACCAGATTTCTAATGACCTCTTAGAAATCTAATATATATATATCTATCTGTGTGTGTGTGAGGGGTTATCATAACATGTATAATTATTAGGATCATACCCATGTGATCTCCTAAAATAGTGAAAAAACATAGTATGGTCCTGATGATCAAACAATGGATCTAACTTGAATGGACATAGGTCAACTGATTCCCCTCACCTTATCAAGGCCATCTCAATAAATAACACATCAAAGAGTAGTATCTGAATATAATAAGAATGCCGATGAGAAAACCCTAAAACCACTTTTCCACATACGTTTCTCTCCCACCAAATTTGAATATATACTTATACATATCCTTTCCCTATCAACCAGAAACAACACCAATCATAACTCATGTACCATAGAACCAACCACATATCAAATCTTGTGGCACTAATGGTATTAATCATATTATATAATGAGAGTAGTAGGGTATCTTGAATGTGTAAAAATTCATCCTCATGTCCCCCCTACAATGAATGATCCCACCACACATCACATCACCCCCCAATAGTACCACCAAAAGTTTCTCTTAACGGGATAGCATAAAAGAGGGGTTAGTTAGTTTTATGTATCCTCCCTATCATTGATGTTTGGGAAAACACCTCGAATGACTCTAGGTGTTGTTACAATTATCTAAATTGGGTTTAATATAAAGATAAAAAAAGAGAATATATCTACATAACAGTCTCATAGTGGCCCAAATCTATGGGATCACACAAGAAAATACCCCATAACCAATGTCAAGACACTACCAATATCGCTCCACCAATCACTTCCACTAATACCGAACAACCTACCACAATCAACACAAAAAAGGGATAAAACCCATGTTCCTTTTCTCATTATTGAATTTAATAATTCACCAATCAATAATTACACATTTAATAATCAATTTAAATTCTCACCAATGAATTTTTATCCATTATCACTTTAATATATGATAATATTATTCCACATAAAGAAAAAATCTACCATGAAACCACAAGATCAAGCAAACACATCACAACCAAGGTGACCAAGTCATACGATACCAAGGATTCAATGTAGAAAAAACAAAGGCAATGAAGTTGCAAAAAACTAAGGCCATTAAGAAGAACACAACCCTGACCACTAAGATATACACCACCATGTCAATAATAAAACAAGAATATTAAAATTACTATTATCATTTTATAGATTTAAGTATTTAACTAGTTAATGGGTAATATGAAATCAAGGCAACACTGTTTTTCAAAATTCAATAATAATAATATAGACTAAAACAACAAGAATCCATATCAATAAAATCCAATATCCAAATGTGCAACATACCATACCCTTATAGTTCCATTAGTATGGTTTATGATAGTCATTATAACAATTAACACCTTTCACCCAAGGGATCAAAATACATGAAAGTATCAATGATTCATATAAAAAGAGAGATAAATCAAATCCCACACTCAAATGTAGATTTATGATTCAGTGTGAAAACCTAAAGAAAGAAAGGATAAACCATGAGGTGAAAATCACATAATGGATCTTCAATTCAATATAAAATATAGTGATGAATGAAAAAAATAATATCCCAATAAACCCCTAAATTCATTGAACTCGTTCCTTATGAATCTATAGAATAAATATGGATGAAATCAAAGAGAAAGATAATAATGACTCATCTAGAATAAAAAATATTGAATATGTATATTCAATTGTTGATAACCAAATTTTATGGGATGCTAGGGCCCAAAAATTCTCCTACGATTTGAGTAATCATGGGTAGAAGGATGGAAATCATAGGGAAGATAGAATTTAAAAATATCATATAAATCATCATATTTACGCTGTGTATGCCTGGTTCGCACTGTGAACCTCAATCTATTCAAATACACCAAACAAATGTATACAATTTAATACACCCAAAAGCTATTCAATTTCATTAATGAAATATTTTATTCCATTAAACCATAAAATATTGTACCACTAAAAACTCTACCATGAAACGTGACATTGTAAACTAGTAAAAAGTATAAATTTTAGAAACTTAGTCCCCCCAAGTCATGAATAAGCCTTGTGGAACATCATTCACATCCTGGAAATAAAATTCATAGTGTAAAACTCCACTTCTTTTAGAATATTCAAAATCACCTCCTCTTATTTATTCCTGAAACTTTTCCTAATGCTTTCATCACAAAAAAATCAAACTGTAATTTTTTATGATGTTCTGAACCATTGCATTAGATACCAAAAAAATGTTACCAATTCTCAATAATCAAGATCAAAAAGAATGTGTAGCACCAACCAATAAAAACCAAAAAACACAGCCAAGAGATACATATCAAGTAAGGATAAAACCATAACTTTAAAATACAACCCAGTATTAAAACATAACAGTAATATTTCAGACAACCAATAAAATTGTCACACATCAAAACAACCAAAACATTATGGAATTAAAAAATTCAAGTATTGTGAGAGCATTTTTGGATCTCACCCCCAGTACATTCCTCTGAGACACCATTAATTAATAGGAATTAAACCAAGGGGATAACATGCCCTCAAAACATAATCCAATAATGGTTTGGAATCTCGATCAGTTCTTCCATAAACATTACATCATCGTGAGTATCCAACATCCATTCTAAATGATATAGGAATCATTTTAAAGATAATGGAGAATATCATATCTAAAAGAAAATATAATTAATTTCTTCCAGCTATAGGGAATTAACCAAAGGATATTCCACGTCTCCAACATTCTCTAACACCTTGAAGGTTATAATAGGATGATTTAAGAGATTTCTACCCTAACTGAAACTATTTTTCTAATGTTGAGGGGACACCTTCCGAAAATCACAGTCCCCAAACTCAAAATCTGATGTTCTCCTCTATTGATTAGTATAATACTTATAGAGGACATGTGCCACCTTCATCATCTATGAACAATCATAATTTCTTATCTTGTTCTATAAACCACAGTTGGAAAGTGAACTTTTACCCCCAAAATCCATCAAGCTTTGTAGGGATCGATTAAGCCTCAGACTAAACACCTCAAAGGTGGATATATTGATGTATGAGTGATAAATAATTTTATAAAATATATGAACTAAATTTAAGAGCCACACCCATGATCAATTGAAATTAAATATAAGCACAAACAATATATCCTCTAGTGATTGGATGGTCCACTATATCTATCCATATGTTAGGGGGTAGAAAGCAGTCCAATGGGTAATTGAGAGACAAAGGCATACTGAAATCCCCTCTAAGATCATGATCTAAATCGAGGTTCTTAGTTTAAAAAGGATTGTCCTCAGAGCTCGAAGAAGTATCAACATATAATCTACACACCATCTTTCCAAAAAATATATATTTATCAACTTTAAAAACTCGAAAAAGTGATCCTACATCTTCAGTCAATCCACAATCACAAAGATAACATCATACCCCCATGATCTTAGTGTAAACTAGAAATTAAATACATTGGTATTCCGTATAATTTCATCTCATGGAAATATAAAGGTTCTTGTAAACCCCCATATACATGATTATCTTCAATTACCAACTATATGATCAGAGATCAAACAATAAACATACCACCAACAACTTCATACCTAGACACTAAAACCACCTCCTCAATCCTTGATACATCGTATAAATTTTGGGGTGTGTAATAATATAAACTCCATTATCCTAGATCCGAACATTATTATATATGTTTATACATAAAAAAAGATTTCTAAATGGATCCAATAACATAGTAGTGTTTTGAGACTCGATACATACATATTTTTCACATTACAATCGGAAACAAAAATTAAAAAAACCCATGATAAAATTTTTACCAATTTTATATGAGCAATAAAATTAGACATAATTATCTTATAAGTGTCTTTGGGATGGAAAATCAAACAATGGTGGACTCGGGTGCTCATCAAGTATTATCATACAGTAAAATATGTCATAACCTACATCTTTAACAAGTGATATGGTAGGTTTGAATAAAAAAATTTAAACCAAAATCCAATGAAACTAAGGGGATTTCATATCCATGGTAATAAAAAAAATTATAATAATAATAATGATTAATATCATATTTATTGAAGGGAAATTTTCAGAGATCAAAAAATGATGAAAAAGACTTCAATGATGAAATTATTCATATATGGGGATATGTATACATGAAAAGATATGTTTTTTGTATCATGATACACATCAATACATCTAATATATATATAATTCTAATCCCCACCCGTATCATTTTTATGTCCAATTTTTTAACAACAATAGTAAATAATACATTTCATACCATTCCCTAAGGAACACATGGATGATTAATATCATGTACATATTTGTGATTAAAAATATTTAAATAAAATTACTTCCCATTCAATCAGAAAAAATTGGTGTCTTAGAGATTATCTATTCATAAAAGTAACAAAAAATATAATTATAAAAAAAATATAGTGTCATGGTTTATATTAATGTGTTGTGTTATCAATGAAAGATCATAATTAGGTTCATTAGTTTGAATTGTTAGTAGGCCAAGTTAATGGTAGTAAAAATCCTTCATTTTGATTCATAAATAGAATGTTATTATTCTAATGAATATCCATGAGTAGTGTCTAGCCTGGTGTGCAGTCTTAGGCCCGACTCATCACACATCACATTGAAAATTGAGTCAATTCCCAACCAAAACTTTTCAAGGTGATTAATCATTAGTGAATATGTTCATTTATATATCCACATACCCATATGAATACATGAATTTATTTTTTAAGTAACTAAACTCAAATTTATTTTACCAAACTAGTGTTAATGTTTTCCATCATAAAAAATATATCATTTTAAAACCATTTTTGTAACATTTGAATCAAAATAAATTGATGTAGGGATAATACAATAGTCTTCCAAATTACTTACAATTCATTAGGATTATGGTGAATGTACTTCTATGAAAATAGATACCCCAAAAAAACATTTCATGAATATATAAAGAGTCCCAAAGAATGAAAATTCTGATTGAAAAAAAAAGTATATAGATTGGGTAGAAATTAAATCAAAATGAATTGAAAGAGATGGATTGAAAATGGTCTTAAAATACCATTAATAAGTGTAATTTTCTAAAATATAATCTCATATATTCCGTATATAATAAAGGTAATAAAAATTGTTTTATAATATAGGAAATTTATCCAAGAGAAGAATTTTGGATGAAAACCCCTTACCTCTTATCCCAACATCGTTGAATGCACATTATCCCCTAGATTAAAAATCATAAAAATATTAATAGATTAATTATAATATTTATTAATATATATTTTTATTCACACGCTTCATATATTGTCATTCACAATATGAATTCTAGTTAGTTTTTTATCACTATTGAAACACTAGGTGTATACAGTCTAATTGTAACACCCCTACTATTAAGTTATTTTTCTATTTTATTATTTATATAAAAGTTATATAATACATAAGATGTGTTTTTAAAGTTTCTATATGGTTATGGCGTGTTTTAGAATTGGTTTTAAGGGTTCATGATTAAGGAATACCATGCATTTGTTTTAGGAACCCATGCATGAGGTATTGGGAGTCACTGTGTCGGAGTTACTGTTCTAGAACCAAATATTCATAATTTTCTTTAAATTTATATTCAAATAAGTGAATATTGATAATATATATAATTATTTATTTTTCATTGGTCTGTATGAGTTTAATGTTATTTTTTTCCAAATTATATTTCCCACCAATAACCTCATAACAGTTCCCCGCTATAATTAGAACCCTGAAATTCCATTATGATATTTGTAAATATATTTTAGCAGTTAAATAAAATTATATTATGGGGAACTTAAAACATTGAATTTCATATTTTATTACTTATAGAATGATGAGACTTCATTTCAGGAAGTTTTCCTTTGGAAATTTATAATATGGGAGATTATGAGAACATACCCTCCTATAGAAAATCCGCATGTTTTTGTGTCATCAGATATTCCAACCTAGAGTATGTTTAATTGTACATATAAATTTTTATTAATATTAATCCATGTTTGGAATCATAGACTTTGATGTATTTCATAAACCATGATGATGCAATTTATTGTGGTGTTGGATATGTCGGCAGTGTCACATTTGATTTGTTGATAAATAAAAATTTGAGGAAGTATTCATCCCTTACATATTTATATAATTTGATATGTGATACATTTAATTGAAATGAATAATTCACATTAAATTTTATATCCATAATCATGATTTATTATTTTTTAGACAATGAAAGATAGATCAATAAGATAGGTTGGTGACATGTGTGTACAATATTGTTGATATGATATTGTGATAGATGGAATGTATTACATTGTAAGTGTTCATGTGTGGATATAAATATTGAGATGTTTGTATCTTTTTCTTGGGTTTCATGACCCATTGATAGATATTAATCTTGTTAGTTTTATTATCCCATGTAATTCCAATGAGAATGAATCCTAGAGGGCCACGAACTAAGTGTTTCATTGATAACAATATTTTTTTTAATTTCATTATTTGACTAAATAATAATCACAAGATGGAAGAATAATTTATTTTTTCAGGTTTTATTGATCGTTGATATTAAATAAATATTTTTTAAGACTAATTTTTTAATTAAAAAAATTATAATAAATATTTATTCTACATACTATGAATAAAAGAATTATTTTATTTATTGAAAATTTAATAAATATATTTATTCGCATGACTTGGAATATTATATTAATTTGTGAATGTTTTCTGAAATTTTACACTGGGGCCTTTCATCTGGGTAATGATACATTTTATTATCTTCTAAAAGAGTAATCCACATCCTTGGATAGGTTTTGGCATCATTAAGGGTGTGATGCCCCATATTCATTCTTTCCAAGTTAATTTGGCATCTATCACCGTGACTGATGACATCGTCTCTCTAATTTTAATTGGAGGTTAGGATATTATCACTCTCTTCCATAAATTCATCCTTAGATATCTTTTCCTAGTCTTGGTATCCTTCATAGGTCAATCCAATTAATGAATCTTGTTCTCTGTGCCATATCTTTGTGTATTCTATTAAATTATGCTACATTTGTTTGAAATATAGAAGCTACCATCAATTTGGAGATGATGATGGTTTGGAATCTTGGGAGTTTTGGACATCTGTAAATTTCTTCCTGATTCAAATTCAAAGGGAATATCATATGTGAGGCATCTTGGTTGGAGAATCCAGGGAATCCTATATCCTCTATAATGAAACATAGGTCATAAAAATAAGTCAACCCTAGCTCTACACCTCCAGATTCCAATGTATGATGAATGGGGTATGGGTTCTTATATATATGGATGGGTTGGTCATAAGTTTAACATTATGTAGGAAAAGATAGATCACAAGTTCGACATATTGGGGGGAATGGTATGTCATAGGTTTAATCCCTTGTGGGGATAGATTCCTCACTAGTTTATCAACTTGTAGGGATAGGTATGTCATAGGTTTAATGCCTTCTGGGTACAGGTAGGTCACATTCTTAATGACTTATTAGGAATGGTAGGTCTAGTTTTAATATCTTATAAGGATAGATAGGTCATAGTTTATAATTATTATGGGGACAGATATGTCAAAGGTTTAATGTCTTGTGGGGATTGGTATTTCATAGGTTTAACATCTTGTGGTGATAGGTAAATCATAGTTTTAACATCTAGTATGGATATATAGGTCATAGGTTTAACATCTTGTGGGAAAATGTAGGCGGTGTTGAGTGTACCCTAGTATGGTATAATCACACATTGGATTTTATACCATACAACAGGATGTCGTGAAGATTTAATTATGGTGTTGGAAAATGTAGATTGAACCTAAGGGAGGTATCCTATATATGTCAGGATTAAACCCAATAAAGGTGTCCTACATACACTATTAGGAGATATGGATTAAAACCGACATTGTTTGTGTGAAGATTTTATGGTTTTGTGGAAGTACAATTCCATGAAGTTTAACAGCTAGTGGAAAGTATTCTCATTCCCTGAAATGTTGACAAAAATAATAGTTTTCTGGATTATTTCTAGGACTTCATAGGTGTTTGTTGGTTTCATCCCATGGAAGGGCGGGGATTATATATATGGAATGACCTAGTGATGGTGTTTCAACCCCAATGTTGGTGTTTCATCCTTGGTGTTGGGGTTTCATCCATAGTGGAGGTAGGCATATCAAAAAAATTTATTAATATAGTGGTAATCATGTGTTCAGCATAGGGCGTAGATCTATATATTAACATCATTTTCTGATGATATTTCAATTCAATTTAATATCATATGAATAGGATGTTAGGCTATGCATTTTTAACATCTTATTATGTGGATATGGGATAGATTTACACCCAAAGAAACAATTTCTACATATGATAGTTGGAACCAACACAAATCCATCATACTACGAATTTTTGGAAGTTTCATTTGATGATTCAACCTTTTAGGATTACATTCCTATACATAGGTGACTCTATGTGGTGCCTAAAAGAAACAACAACATAGAGATGTGTAAAATGTGTATCTCAATGTTAGGGAGCCTATTTTTTGAAGTGAGTGTAATTAGGCTGAAAAAAATATGTGAAACTGGTGATGAAATCTCCAGGACATGCTTTAAGAAAAGAGGTTGGACATGGTGTTAGATTATAATGATCATGTGGGAAATCAGGTCAATAAAGAACCTGAAATGGCTGGGTACAAGTTCATCCGGTACTCAAATTTCATAAAAGAATGTTTTATAGAATAAGAAAACATTTAGGGAACTCAAATGTGGGTTTCATAATGGTATGAGTTTCATAAGGGATATGGGTTTCTTGAAGGGGGCTTTGTGAAATAGGGTTTCCTAACCTTAGGGTAAAGCCATGGTTCCAAGGAATTTTATTTGGTAAAAGATATTTATCTTACACAACCACATGATATTTTAGGGGTGTTCCTATATTGATATGGTCATGAACCTTCCTGAATCCATCTCAACTAGGATCTTTGAGTATCAAGATATTAAGGGTGGACACTCGTGAATGATGGATAACAATAGGAATCTATATATATTATTTCTCAAGGAGATTGAATTTTTATAAATTCTCAGATTTTTTAGGATACCCAGTTGTAGTATGCCATTTATTTTTGTCGTGGAGAAAGGTATATATAGGAATTGTGGAATCATGAAGGTCCTTTTCGTGAAATAAACCACCTAATTGGAAGATTTTATGAAATATGGTTTCCTTCATGAAAACATACATTTCACGAATTCTACCATCATTCACATGAGTTCTTTCATAGTGCTTTGAAAATCATTGCGAAGAAACAGTAATTCTTGAAGATCTGGACCTTCATGAATCTCATGCATTTAGAATATTTTGAGCCCATTTTGGATTTCCTCCACCTCAACATGTCCATGTAGTACTTCACATCTCCCTAATCATTTGTTTTTCCATCATTAATAATATTTCGAATCAAAATGGGAACAATCACGAGAGAGAATGGTCATATTTTGATTTAAAATCAATGAAAACCATTTATTTGGGTCCCCATTTCAGGATGGATAGTTTAATTAGGTTTGAAAAGGGTGACCAAAGGTTTATATGGTTTATAATCTTATGCTTCTATATATTTTACCTGGGGGTGTGCCTTTTAATGTCGTAAATCAAGGATGAAGATCCCTTGTTTTGGTTCATAGAGCATGGACCATAGTTTTTCGAAGTTTAATGTCACAAAAATTAGACTGAAACTCATTTTTTATGGTCAAATTTGTTAGACCAAGAGGGTTGTATCATAACTATTTGGGGAAACACCTACTAAATTTTCTAATTCCACATGAGTGATTCTGAATATGGTAAAAAATGAATGGTGAGGAGCATTCATAATCACGTTGAGTGTACCAAAATGGTGAAGATGAGCTGTTGAGAGAGTCCTATAAATGCCTAATTTATCAATAAACATGCGTGAATGTCTAAGGGGTAAAATAAGGGGTGTAAAACATCCACTATAACAAATAAATGTTTATATGTCTTAAATCTAGACATCGCAAGATTTGATTCATGAGAGCGGTGACTGGTGGGTGATGATGATTATTGGACATGTTTAACATACCTGTTTGACCACCAAACAAGTCATGAATGGGGTCAAAATTATGATATAGACTATTTAACATGTTTGAAACATAATAGTCACCTATTCGAACAAGGAATCCTTCAGGATGTTGACCTTTGGACGATAGGTGAGCCATATTGGGAAGTAACCATTTCCATCAAGGTGAATATATATATTGAGGATGATAAATATAAAAATCAATGGAGGCTCAATGTATGAATATGAGTTGGTTTAATTATTAAGTAGAAGTTCAAAACCCTTGGTTTTACACCACTATAATTTTGACTACATCTAGGGGGTGCATCAACATTGGAGAGTTGAATAAGTTATCGTGGGACGGAGATATGTAGGTAGTCCTGTGATAGGGCTGGGCCCATGATGTAGGATATATGATCCTATACATATTCAATTAAATTTAATAGTATTAATGACTTGTATAGTTCTATAAAGTGTCATAGTAGGTGATGGACCCTAGGAAGATAGATCCATCTTGGATGAAATATAAAGGTAATACAATGTTTTATGTCTTTCAATTGGGATTTGAGATATTAATGTTTTTGTTATGTGGCAAGGACATTTGAAAAATAATTCAACATCTTACATATAAGAAAATACTTCTGTAGTTTAAAGTGGTATATATTTGAACATGTGTTGGTATAGTTTAACACCATACGCCTTGTATTTTGAGTGTGGCTTTTAAGCTCGTGAAACTAGGACTTATGGTGAGGGTGAGTTAACTTTTCCAGCAATAGAGGTACTACACCATGTTAAATATGATGTGTGTATGAACATAGTTTAAGGACATGTTTCATTGATAAAAGGGGTATGAAACATAGAAATAATGTCATGGCATGAAAGAGTAGGCACCGAACATGAAAATGGGATTATGGAGGCCCCAGACCCCGCAAAAAACACGGTATATGTTACACATAGTTTAAGGTCATGATGCTTAGACCGATGTGAGGAAAAAATATTTCTTAGGTAAGTTCGTGTTCCTTAACAATGCTAGGGGAGATCTGGACATGATTCTTAAAACCATGTGTATAATTATTTTCTTTAGAAACAATGGATAAAAAGGAATCTCCATCATGTCTTGGGATTTCTTGATAGTGTTGAAAGAATCCATCTCTACATTGTCCTAATTGTACTGACTTGCATGATTGTTATTCTCATGTCCACAAAGGTATATTATATGGGTTATCATAACATTTCGAAAACCATGGAAGTAGAAATGTGGTAATTCAGGACTTCCAGAATGGCGATCATGAAAGCGTACTAATTAATTGGAAGGGAATGACTGATTAACAATGTCAAATTCATAGGTATCACAACCATGTCAATAAGGGATTATAAAGTAGATATGAGATCAAATGTTGACCATGATCAATGCATGGGAACCACCGTATATATCCATGGGTCCTATGGGGTGTGTAAAAATGTTGGATGTGAGCCTATTTTGGATAGGTACCATCACCGTTAGGGGGCCCATCCAGATTTGAAATATGGCGCCAATCTAGAAATGGTGTAATTGAAGATGAAAGGTAGTAATGATGATATATTTAGAGTATTATTAAACACTTCTGAATTTATTTTTCCACGTGCTTGAATATGTGGAATGGGAATATCAATTAGCGTGTTTTTGATATGATACCAAAGGAGAATTTCCCTAAAATAGATTAATGGTCATGATAGGCCTGAATGGAATTTTTGGTTTTCCCTACATATTCCAGAAGATTGGGAATTAGTAGACACAAGATTCTCAAAGATGAGACTATAAGATACCAATAATAAGTGCGTATTTCCCTCTTGGGTGTGGCCCATGGGTGTTATACAACATTACATAATGTAGTTGGGATGTGAACCATGTAGTATAATTTCAAATAGTGAGGATATTGGACATATAATTTAACATTATGCATAAATGATATGGTTGATTCAGTTTAAGGTCATATATCATTGACCAAGAAGTGGTGCAGTTTCACATCATGTGACTAGGATATTAAGATTTTTGTTTTTAATTCATATATCTCATACTAAGAGGATTATGTGATGTGTCACTTGGGGAACTTATAATTGGTGGGAGGTGGGATATGATCCCCATCCATGTTGACCAAAGAGTATGCACTATTAGACCAGACCTCAGGAATTAAATAGGGTCCCTCCCATTTGGGATAAAATTTTAGTGGATATTCTCCAAGTATCATCAATGTCCTTATATCTGACACCATGTAACATTTAAGTAATGAACAAAGGAAACTATCTATTTTAAGGTGCACCCCACCCGATATTTATTCCTTTACAAGTTATGAAATGCTTGATGACTTCTTTATTCTAGGGATTCAACTCGACTAGACATACCTCAAATCTCTTTTCCAGACTCGACTATTCATAAAATACAATCCAAATTGATGATAGATAAACTTATATAAGAATTAATTCCTCTATTCCATACACTTGGGAGTATAGGGTCAACTGGGTGGAATTATGGGTTTTTGTTTTTTATCTCGAGAGGGAATATATATGTTTATTGGTTCAGTTCATCTTATTCAAACCAAGCATATTCTTAATGATGTTAGATAGGGTTTTTTGTACACATTTACTTTCCCATTTACCTTCATCTGATATAGGGAGGTGTGGTTAGTCCATATGTTTTTATTAGAGTAAAAATTATTTAGTTCGTTAGCTTAAAATTTGGTTTCACTTTTTATGGGAATATTATGAGGAACCCAAAGTTGATGGATGATGTTGGAACACAAAAATTTGATCATTGGCTAATTCTTGACCTCTAATACAAGGATAGATTCTTTGAACAGTGAGATTATCTCTATTGATGTTACAATGAAGCTATAGTATCGATAACTTTCTTGTGGGTAGGGGCCTACAATATCAAGTCCCCTTAATCTGAAGGGCAAGTAAAACATGGTGGTATAGGGAAGTTATAGTGGTTGATGTATAAAGTTTGCATGTATTTGGAATGAATAAAAATTATTGGTCAATATAGTATAGTCATTGACTGTAGTGGCCTAGAATTACCTCAACATTTGGAATTTGTGGGAGAGCGTCAATCTTACATGATGAAACCTAAACAACCCACTATGGTCTTCTTATTAGGCTTGAATATTCATACCCCATGTATACAACAAATAATAATTCCATTAAAATAAAAAATTTAGAGGGACTACTCTATGTTGGGACCATCATTGAGGATACATTTTAATGCACATAGACAAATTCATTCCTACCCAGCTAATTTTAGTGGGTGTTTCCAATGTTAGAGATAATCAACAAATGGAGTCATCCACTTAAAGGATTATTTTACACTTAGGGAATTTGAGGGCCTTACTAAAAATGTTGTAATTGATAACTGGTACACAAGATGGTTTTCTTTGTCTGGGGAGATGTGGAAAATTAATTTTCAATGGGACAAATGATTGAATAAATCCTATTATTCAGTCATTGTGAGAGAAGCGGCCACACCTTTTAGAGAATCATCTTGGAAATTATGAGACTAGGGGATATAATTTACCTTCAATTTGGATTTGAAATGATCAATTAGCTCATGGGACTTCTTGACTAGGGGTTTAAGTACCTAATTTTTGAATATGTGATCACCACTAATATGTTTGATGATTACATCTGAGTCTGAGGGACTTCAATATCAAGGTCCAAATCAAGGATGGTGATAACATACTGATACATAGACTTATTTCTAGTACAACCTTATGAAAAAATGCATTCATATAGAAACATTTCTTGTGTGGTGGTGATAAAGACAGTCCCAATCCTCACACTATTGAGTTTAGGGTAATTGATCCTTTATTGAGCCGAGCTATGGGAGGCACCATCAAAATGCATTAGCCGACATGGTGTAGTCTAATCAATGGAGAGGTTGGCCTCATAAAATATATTGACATCCATGGGTGAATCCTCTATTAAAATGTGGGAAACTATGAAATCCCCTCATGCATGATGTTGAATACCGTATTAGGGGAAAACTTGATATAGAACTATTGAATCATTACAGCCCATCATGACTATTACCCTTTCAATATGGGGATATTAAGTTTACACTTCAACGAATCAAAAAATGAAACCAACATTATTTCATGGTACAACAAAAATAATTCAATTTATGATTAATGAAGACCATGGCTAGGCATATCTTATCAATATTAGAATAACAAGACTCAGTGATAGGAAACATACTACTGGGATAATAGAGGTTGTTTTCCCAATAATCAATATTCTTCTAGGATTGTAGAGTGATGATAGACTGATGAAGAAGCCTAGACATATGACCATGAAAAGGTGGAGAGCTACTATCATGACGTAGATGTTGGGGAGGGGCAGTTCTTTGTAGATAGTCTGGTTGAATTCCCTAAGACCTTTGGGTCATGTAATCATCTAAGCCTACGGGCCTTGTAATATCTGAGCCCACGGGCCCAGTAAGGGTTCCAACCTCATCCCATTGAAATGGGGTTTATCAAAATCGATAAAAATTAATGCCTTCGGGCCATTTGGGTTGAGACACTGATGTAGGAAAGTCACATAATCCACTATATGATTCATTGAGATTGGTGGAATCAAGTCCAGATAATGAAGCAGATAATTCTTGAGGTCCTCAAAAATTGCATGGAACTCTTCATCCAAATTTTTGATGGTTTCATTCCACATGGTCCTAGGTAATGGTTTTCATTTTACATATAGGTTTGTGATGAATCACCTAATATATTCTAGAATAACATAGTGACCTCGTAATTCTACGAGGTTTTGAGGAGGATGTATCTAGATAGTGGACCTAATCTTTTCTAGGTCAGTAACTAGAGTTTTTATTAGAATTAAAATCCGAGAAGCTATCCAAAGGTTAATATAAATGTGAACATAAAGGGGTTTATTTCAGGTGATGAGAGAAGAGTAAGATTAAATTTTCATCAAGATATCTGATATAGTTACCAAATTGGTGGTATTTGACAACCAAATCTTCCACACAACACTTCATCAGTGTCCTGATGAGAATCTTTAAGATATGGTGCATGGAGGGTATATAGGATTCCCCAAATTTTTTCAAAAAAGTAAAATCACTTAGTGAAATATGTTACATGATGGTAGTGACATCATTATCCCTAATGGCCATCCAAATTTTATTGTAATCGGAGTACCAATCGATGGAGGAGACGACCTGGAAGCAAGTAGAGGCATCAGTTAGATGTTTTTTCCCCAGGAGGGGGAATTATATATTTAACAGTGCTGGTTAATTTATTTGAAGACGATACAGACTCTGATATAAAAATTATTCTTCCTGACTAATAAAATGTTGGCCAACCAATTTGGGTATTTCACATCCATCAAGAATCTATCCTGGATTATATTGTCAACTTCTACATTGACCATGCAACCATGGAAAGGGTGCATATTATTTGGATGTTATTTGAATCAATGGTGACCCATTGGGATTACATGGTGATGAATAGACACCATGTTATAATTTCCTAGGATTTCCCTATATATCTAAGTGAATACATCACAATTTCTATTCAAGAAATCAACATACTATTTCAAAACATCTGGGCTAATGAATGTAATAATCAGTATTATTCTTGGATCATTAAATGTAATGAGATTAAATGGTGTGAAGTCATTAATGGTGGTGGATACACTTTCCTTATAACAAACTAGGCATATCATACATATATACTACATCATTTTAGATGAATATTTGAAAAATTTATAAAAACATAAATGAGGACCATAATAGTTTATTGTCTTTGGAATCTTGGAAATATAATCATTTAACATTGTGAAGGATCTTCACAAATCCCTTAAGGATCATCTACATTTGTACTTCAATTAAAAACATTTTTTCATAAACACGGTAAAAAATCAAAATAAATGGGTGATCTCAGATGCTCAGTAAGGGAAATCAAGGGAGATATGTAAAAATTACATGAGAATAAGGGTATGATGACATGATATTAACATTAGAAGATCATACCTTCCATATCAGAAATCATAATCAAGAGTCATGAAAATAAATTTGGTGGTTTATAAGACATGATTCGTAGTGAAATCAAGAAGGCAATACCTAAGATCATAACATAATCATAAGACATGTGATAATGGTAGACACATAAACATATAAAATGATTTATATAGTAGTCAAGTATTAATTCCAATTAAGTCATAGTGGAATGAGTTCACTACCCAAATTTTCATAGTAGTCTATGTTCACTCTAAATATCACTTTTATAGACAAAAAAATTTATTGAACAGAGTCATCTCCCCCTCCCAAACCTATAATACTAAATTGGGTTCCCCACCAATTCTAGCCATGTATTATTGAACTGAGTTCATTTCTCATCTCAGTCATATATTACTAAACTGAGTTCACTCCTTGTTTTATCCATGTATTACAAAACCATGTTCACCTATCATTCTATCCCTATATTACTGAATGTGGTTTACAACCTAATTAAAAGAATGATTTTGTAATCTCAAGTCAC
Source organism: Viscum album (assembly GCA_963277665.1). Taxonomy (NCBI): domain Eukaryota; kingdom Viridiplantae; phylum Streptophyta; class Magnoliopsida; order Santalales; family Viscaceae; genus Viscum; species Viscum album. The sequence continues at coordinate 481,736,943 of OY728153.1, read as the reverse complement.
CTCTAATTATATACATTTACTAATAAACTGATTTTACTCCTCATTTCACCCATTGAGCAGCGAACAATGTTCACTCCTCATTCTAGGCCAGTATTACTAAAACTAATTCACCTCCCATTCTAGACCTGTATTACTGAATTGATTTCACTCCATGTTCCAACCCTGTATTATGGAACCATGTTCACTTATCATTCAATCCATGTATTACTGAACCAAGTTCACCTCCCATTCGAGACTTGTACAATTGAACCGAGTTAAATACTCAATCCATGCATGTTTTATTGATCTCATTCCTTCCCTGTCATACTAGACCATGTTCACATCTAATTACAACGATGTCATTCACATGAGATATAAATCATCACCTAATTCATTTGATATAGATATAGGTCACACCCATCACATAATCAGATCATATATACATGTGACATAATATAATAAAACATTCATGATATCATGACCCATAAATGAAATGGGTTTCATAAACATCAAATCATAACGTATGAAATGAAATGGGTTACATAAACATTTCATCATATCATTACCTATGGAAAAGGGGGTTCCCTCATAATCATTTAATCAAAACATAACACCATGGAAAGAAGGGTCTTCCAAAACCATATAAACTATGGATGAAAAACAGGTGTTATAAGAATCATTCCATAAAAACAAAATCCATTTAAGAAAGAATATGAATGGTACCCTTCAATCATATTTCTAGATAGAGATTGACTATAACAAATTATGTCGCCATAGATGGGGAAGGATATTAAAGGGTCACATGAATCATTTATAAATGAAAATATCCTTTCATTGAAAATACCTTTCATTAAACCATTTAAAACCAATTTTCGTATCAATAAATCTTCACAATTTGATTTAAAACATATCATGAGAAATATATCTTTTCCTCTTTGAAAAAATAAATTTTAAAACATGAATAATTTTGAAAACATTTTTTAAAATTAAATTGAAACAATATAAAGGAAGCATTAATATATTTTGATAACCATTTTCACTGAAAATATATTCCATCCCTTCAAATAAAGTCTGAATTATTTTGAAACCCTTCTAATAGGAATCATTTAAAAGGATCATGAAAAATTAGTGAAAACCATTTTCCATGAAAATATATTAAATGAGATTGGAAAACATTTGAAACCATTTTCCATTGAAAATTATAATAAAATCATGAATAAATTTAAAACATTTCTAAAACAGAAGTAAAATTTTCAATTTCTTTAGAAAAATTGGTTGTTAAAGAACACAAATTTTCAACCAAAGGGAAATATATAAAGTCATATTTTCATAAAAAACACTTTCATAATTACATAAAGTACCATAGAGTAGGAAAATGGTACAAATACATCAATATATCATTAATAAACAAAATGTAATAAAATTATTTAGTTTAAATTAGATATGGATCGTAATATTTCATCATTGGAAGAATAATATTAAGAAATCCCAAAAAATGATGCGACTGTAGTAATAAATTATTAGCACTTTTGTAACATTGAATCATAATAAAAATGAGATAATGAAATTAAAGGAATATTAACATATCATTAAAAGAATAAAATTAATGATAAAATCACCTCAAAGGGGATTGTGCACACCTCATATAATAATATATATTCATAACACTCCATGTGTATAAAAAAGAAAAATTAAAAGAAATATACTTCACATATTTGGTAAAATTTTAACAGTAAACCCCAAGGAATAAAGATAATCAAATTTCTATGTAAATAAAAAAAAATTAGAAATAATAATAACAAAATAAATTCATAGTAATTATATACCCCACATATAATAAATTAGTGGTGAATAAGTAACAATTCTCTGAAAAATAATAGAGAGATGAGAAAACCCTTAACATAAGTCTTGAATATCTTTATACAAATTAATAACTATAGAATAATAAATATAAGTCTATTATAAATATAATATAAAACAATATTATGATATATGATACCATATTTGATTTACATATTACATTACATTCCCCATTTATTAAAAATTCTAGGATAAAGTTACATTTTAGGTAATATCCGCTTTTTTATCATATATGTGTCGACTTTATATTCTTGATCCTATTAAATAGATCATTATTTAATTTTTTTTAATATGAAAAATTATGTAAATATCATATATATTTACCATATTAATATTTATAATATTCTATAAATTATTGAAATTTGAAATGGAATACATAGGCAAAGGAGACGGAAGGCCATTCTTGTTTATAAATATTATTTCTATTTTCCTATCGTTTTGAAAGAAATAAAGTAAAAGACATATATTTATATATATTATCAGTGAGGTAAAATTATTATTTCATAATGATCAATTTTTTTTACTAAAACCACCCATAACAAATTTGTTGCAATTTTTTAACGAATCACATCACTTTGAGGAGGTGGTAGTCCACACGTCCACAAATGAAGTAATCATATTTACACAAAAATGTAAAGTACGATGGTATATTTTATATAATAAATTTAGAAAAATAAATAAATAATATATTTCATATAATTTTTTTTGTATATCATAATTAGCAACCCGGATAGGTGGTAAAGCAATAAATGAATGACATCGTTTTGCGATGTGGTAGTCTATCGTACACACGAAAGGTCAGTTTGTTACCCATTTGTTGGATGTGTGTGTAGGTGTAGGTCAAAACCGTAGAATGAAAATTTATAATTATATTTATGAATATGATGATATTATATAATAATGGAATCATAATAACATAATTGGTGGAGAATGATAAAAAATTGAAATGCACAGCGAAGAACATTTCCTCTTGTTTCAGGTAACTCTTTATATATTCCACCAAAGGACATACATGGTTAGATTTATGACCAAAGTGCATAATATAATATGAAGGGGTAGAATTTTGGAGATTATTTGGGCTGTTTTTGGAAAATCCAAATATCGTTATATGGGTTAATAAGTGAGGAAGTTGAGTTTCCTTTTATAGTAGAGGATGAGTGGCAGTCTAGTGAATATAAAAAGGTAAACCCTATTGATAGGACTCAATTAAAAAATGTTTCTCCTATAATTTTATTTTATTTCTAAAAATGATGAAATTGAATAAATATGGAAATAATATGGTTTGACGACATGTTTTTGGACGATTTGGACTATTATGTTAATGTTTAACCACTAACTAAACTCGTATTACCTAAATTGTTGTAATTAATATTAATTACATTCATTAAATATTTTGATACAAATTTATGTTAACCATATTAAAAATTATAAATTATTCTAAATAAGAATATTGAATCCATTTTTTCTAATTAAAAACAAATAATTGGTAGAAATTAATTTAAAAATAGACACATAAATGAGATGAAGCAACTGGTTTTTAAAGAAAAATGTTCAGCATGTGAATTGTTTTTATATCCAATTTCAATGTGCAGTTAATTAAAATGTAATAAAATGTATTAATTTATGTAAAATTGATATATATTAACTTTTAACCAATTTAATATATAATCTATCTATATATTTAAAATCGACAAAAATAATGTTACCAATTAATATTAAGTGTTTTCACTATTCATCAACAAAAGAAAATTCTCATAAAATACCAATAGATAAATCAAATTAAATTTTGATATTACACATACAATGATAATTTTTATTTTGTAAAATAATTAAAAATTTGTCAAAAAATTATATTTAAAATGGTTTCTCTATTAAAAAGAGGTAAAATTACCTTTTAATAAAACACATCATTCTATTCATAAAATTATATATATTATATTCTATTTTCTAGAAAATATAATATTAATTTTAAATATGTAAATAAATATAATATATATATTTCATAAAATCAGTTATCAATACTAGTTTAATTAATTATTTGAGTTAAAATGTGTTTGATTTAATTAAAATATTTTTCTAGAAAAATATTTCCTATATATTCAAATTGGTTTTATTTCCATTTCTAGTTAATTGGTCACCAAATAATTTGTCTTATGTAATTTCATAAAATATATTTAATTAATATAATTAATAAACACCATTAAAATGAATAGGTGATAATTATAATATTTTAATAATATTAGTAATTGTATATTGTAGTTTGGTAAGATTAGGTCTTCCATGTCATGCATGTCATCAAAAGAACATGAAATTGTGTGTAACACAAGACAAAATTTGTTTTGCGTAATCTAAGTGTTTAATGCTAGGCATGCTCAACATGGTATTTTGTAAATATAAAGAATAAATTAGTTATTTTATATTACACAAGATATATTTACTGTTTCATGAAATGAGAAATATCCAAAATATTACATTATATTGAAAAACTATTTTACAAAACCTTGGTGTTTCACATTATAGCCCCCATAAAATGACTTTCACCCTCAAAATTCTTCTAGGCTATCAATAGTTTAATACCTGAAGGTTTCTTTTATAGAAACCCACATTATAATACTGAATAGTTAAACATTCTTTAAAATTGGTATGTTACAAAAATAATGATTACCCAATGTAACTCATAACTATGTTTACATATAGATGAACATAGGTGTAAGGTGAAAACAAGGACATGGAAGAGAATTAAATCTATCAATTTCTTATGGAGGGTGATTGAGAACATGGTTAAAGAATTTTAAGAATCACTAATCTATAACAAAAATAGGCTTGAAAAGTGTCATTGGTATAATTAAAAATGATAATAACAGGTTTTTTTTACTTCAAAACCCTTTTTCCAAACGTGGATGGATTTTCACAATAAGATACACTTCATGATTTATGAAAACCTCACACATTGGAGTTCATTGATATATTTCCAAATAACAAATTATTCCACGAAATGATTGTGAATTTTTCATTCCAAAAGCGTTAGAAGATCATGAAATCCATAAATAAAATGACATTATATTCCATATTTCTTTATCACCACAAAAAAGGTTAAAAAAAGTTATCCAATATGTATAAATCATCATATGATGGGGTATTGCATTAATTTCTAAATCCTCATTTGATGATTTACATAAACTATTATATAAATGGTTAACCATTTATACTTTTAATAAATAATATAAAATTATAAATAAGGTCACTAAATTTATTAAAATCATGTTAACATTTATCCCTTGTATATCATAATGTAGCTCTTATTTTTCATATTACAAATATGTGAATACCTTCATCACGTATACACTTAAGACAAGGTAATTACCATAAATCCTTCTATGAAATATTAATGTATCCTTATTCTGAAGTTTATTGGATATATTACTCAAATCCAAAAAAATCGAATACTCCATCAATTATAGAATAAACCACATTTGAAAAGAATATTTTATTAGTTATGAGGTAATCAATACCATTTAATTTACATTTTCATATCCTACATATCCTTATTGAAACATTATTATCTCAAATTCTAGAATATATTAAGGGTTACCTTCCCTTAATAAAATTATAACATGACTATTTAATCACTTTTATAAGGATTCTTCTCTATTAAACATATGCTTTTCAAACCATAATAAAAAACTTATACTAAAAATACTTATACATTTCATGATTTGTAAAAAATAATAATTGAATTGAAAAGCACATACACTTCAATAATTCTACTTTATTCTTAAACCATCACTTAGGATTCATCTTCTTATTCCTTAACACCCCTTTCCTAAAAAATGAAATATGAATCATGTTTTATGGTTTCTCAACATAAATATAATAATTCTTCTTAAATTAATTGTAAAAAATACTATTATAAAAACTCTATCATTCACAGGAAATTTATTGTTCCTTAATCTTCAGCTATATAAACAGTACACATACAACCTTCTTGATTCAATTTATGATATTTCAACTTATGATATAAAATTTCATAACACACATACTTTCAACATCTGAAACCTACAATATTAACCAAGTTCCATATTTTCAACCATTTAATAAAACCAAAAATTATAGTGAAACAATCAATTATTGCAAGAACACAGGTTTTCAGAACGGGTCAAAATCCCAAACCTGTTTGAAATTTTGACAGGTTTTTGGGGAAACTGGAGAAAATGGGATGTTTTTGGAAATTTCCAGACTACATGCCTTGTACTTTAAGTACACGCCGTGTATATGTTAATTAATTGATCGATCGTGTGCTCGCCAAGTACATGCCATGTGATGACTGTGTAGAAATTTTATCCTACATGGCGTGTAGTTTTACACACACCATGTACATCCGACCGTGTGGTGGCCATACATTGCATATAGGCCTGTTGGCCGGGTTGAACTAGGTGCACGCCATTTTCTTCTTGGAATGTCATGTAGTCTAGCCGTGTATGAGGGATATACATGCCGTGTGTGTTAGTCGGTGAGGGAGAGAGGAGAAACCATGTACACACTGTGTACCCATATGTATACGCCATGTACTCATATCGGCAGGTCTGGAAAGTAAGGTGGAAAAATTAAGCCGTCTTATGAACATTTAAATGATATATACAATGCGTGTAGTCATAAAGTACACGCCGTGTAATTTTTTTCGTTAAAACGGACAGTAGCCTCGTTTGAGGTTCTGGACAGAACCTCCACACCTACGAAGTCCGGATCTTCAATCGCTCCCTGGTTCTTCTTCCGAATTAGGATTCGATCACGGTTGGATGTGTTGGAACCCCCATGGTAAGCCCTCATTTCATCATGGGATGTTTTGTTTGATTTGTGTTCTTGAACGAGTTATAGGGGTTTGAGAAATTTTGAATATTTTATAGATTTACTGCGTTTTAGACCGAATTGGTGGATGTTAATGGAGGAGTATCATCGTATGAGTCTCAAGTAGGTGGTGCATACCTCATATGTGTTTTAGTGGTTCTTTGGGTGACACAGCCATTAGCGTGTTTTCGGTTTTTTTGAGCGGGACCCTTTTTATCAGATGTTTCTATTCAATTGCTTGTTGGACCTAAGGGATGCTTTTGAGTATGCCCTGTTACCAGTGTGCATGAGCATGGCCGGGTGAGGGGTCGTTTCACATCGGGGAATTTTGTCTGGGGAATGTCAAAATGGTTTTAATATAAATATTAATGTGTTAAACTATTGATTTTAATTTATTATGCCTGATATTTATTGTTAGAGGAATTCAAGATCTCAGTGATGGTATGGGACAACACAGTGAATAGTGAAAATCATCTCTTTAGGTTGTTTTGCCTGATTATGTGTTCTATTTAAATTTGATAGGTTTTCAATTTCACAATTGCACATGGTGGACCCTTCAGGTTGTGTTGGGGTTGGATCGGTTATGCTTGAGTGATGCTGATCATAGGTTGGGATCGTCCTAGGTTACTTTTGGTGGTTTTGACCATGGAATTGGGCGTCATGGACGTCAGCTTGAGGCAGTACAACTGTTAGGTTGGGAATGTACCAAGTTACTAGGATGGAGATGCCATCAAACTTGAACGGCATGGTCGCAGGGACATGAGGTGTCAGATGTGTTGGTGGCTTAGGTACTATTTTGGTGATTACCTCTCACCCGGATCTTTGAGTAGTGTGCACATAGAGATACTCTGTGATGAGGTTGTTTTGAAAACTCATGTTGGTAGAGGCCCCTGTAGTTTCGGTTAGATATATTGGTTGGGGGTGCTTTCCATAGAAAGCCACGTGGGAGGTGAGGAGCCTTCACGTGATAACATTGAAACTATAAGGTTGGGGGTTATGACTTGTCGTGAGTTAATGACACACATCGTTGTTCCTCTGAGTTACTTATTAGGAATTACTTCGGGATATCGGTACATGAGGAATGAGGTGTCAGGAGGCACAAGTTGTCGGGTTAATATTCTGGGGAGTTCCTTCAGGACATCGGTATATGAGACAGGTGGTGACAGGGGCACATGGTGTCAGGCTATATGACATAGATTCCAGCGTTGGCCGAATCAGGTGATACTCCATGGTGGCTTCTGATCAACAGAGGTGTTAGTACTTATTTTTTCATTTTACTGCTTACAATTTTCCTTACACTCACATGACTTCTTAAACACATATATTTTGTACGCACCGTTGTGTGGTATCCTAATAAGACTTGTCTCACACCCTGGAGAGGCCCTTCGGGACACATGGAGACTTTATGGATTTATGTGCAAGAAAGAGGCCAACTTCAGGAGATGGGTTGCGTTAGTTGTTTCATGGATATGGTATGGACCATGAGTTCATACCTAGCTGGGTTACATGGTTTTGTTTTCCCTTATATATTAGAATTCTTACATTATGATTAAGCAACTGTTGGTTAGGCATTGGCACCATTAGAAATTGATAAGATTGACTTTCTATGGATGCATGTTGGATGATTAAAGTAGTAGTTGCATGTGATATTCAGTATGTTGTTCTATTTACCATCCTATTCTATTGTTTATATTTATTCCTTCCACTGTTTTTATATATTGATTATGCTTCCGCTCTGCGGGTCTGGTTTGAGTCTGCTAAGAATTTCATTCTGCTGCATCTTTATTATAATTCTCAGACCAGTACTCCTATTATGATCCTCCGAGAGGGTATAGCCTCCCCACTATAACTAACAGACCATCGCTGCTAGTCGGATGCCTTTGGCATTCGTGGAGGTGTGCCTAAGGTAGTGACACCCGTCCCGTTTGGCACTGTTCGGATGGCTGGCCGGGTCCGAGTCATTACAAAGTGGTATCAATGGAGTTCATGACATTGATTTAGTAGCAGTTCCTTTCTGACTACTAATGAGTTTGAGACATCTCTTTTTATTTCTGCTAGTTTTACTATTACGTATATGGTAGACTGGAGATTGGTTGTTACCAGAACTAAGTTTCTAGCTTGTTGTTGGATGCCTGCGGCCCCAGGTACGAGGGATGGACCAAGTTACCTTGGGTTGGAATTGATATTTTTTTCTTATATTACAGTTTATATGATTTCCACCTTGGTGTCTCACTTGATGTGTGATGTCCATGATTGGGATATGTGACCCTTGACCCAGTGCGGTAAGGGAGAATTGGACCTTGGCCCGGTATGGCAAGGCTTGGTTTCTGGGTTTTTATTGGAACATTTTAGGGTATTTCAAATTCATAATTGCATGTATGCATTATGAATTGATAATTCCATGTGAATAAAAATCAATTTCCATGCAATGTATTCTTTGAAATGCGAATAGGTGAAACTCCAGATAGAATAGCTTGTTTATTGCAATATGGATGACATGCTTTATATATCTCTAGAATTTCATGTTGCGGGGTATTTGGGTCTGGCTCATTAAGAGAGCAGGCATGTACTATGGCTGAGGCAGTTTAACTGTCATGATTGGGGGACTTTGTCGTTAGTTTGAGTCAATGTGAGTTGTTAGGATGGGCAGGGCCCGAGGTACCATTGATACTTGGCTCTGTTGAGGGCGTGTGAGGAGGATTTGAGGTCGGGATACTGAGTTCATCAGTTGCGATATGGGAGTGACGCACGCCTATCGCAGGGCGTGGAAAAACAATTATTTCCAATGTTAAAATGTAGTAATGTGGTTGACCTAGGATGTCTCCCGAAGAGGAGTGCACACAAAACGGTTTGTCACTTTAAAACGGGGTAAAAATGTTATGAAATGAAATTTGAAATTCAAATGATAGAAAAACTATGAAATTAAAATGGTGATTAGTTCGAGGTCAGTTTCCTAATTATAATGATATAATTGTTCAATTTAATTCAAACATCTTCTTCTTAGTTGATTAAAGTGAGTTTCCACAATCGTTTCCTCTCACTTCCTTGGTGAAATTGTTATTTTGAGAGAAAACCTTACCAAGATCTCGGTTTGGTCAACTCTCCTTCCATGTCTAAAATAGTTGTATTGAATATCCTTAATTGAAATGGGAAATACCCGATCGGGTTTTGTTTGTCCCAAAAAATCATGAAGATTCACTACACCTTTTACACGTACTGACGATCGTCGAGTACTTCACCACTAATTCCTGGTTTATTCCATCGTATATAAAAAAAAAATTAGTGGAGGGATATATTAATTATTTTACAAAGGAAAAAATAAATAACGGAATTAATATTCAAGAACGATCGCACTTTATTATAAAATCCGCTATAATAAATTGAAAACAACTTTGAAGAAGAAAGAAATATATTCAATTGCGTCCAAGAACTCAAGCATTACAATGTAGAAAACCAACCCTTCCCCAATTACTCCAAAAGTTTACCCCACCATGGTAAGGGTAATCTAGTTGAATGGGGAAGAAGAAGGCATTACAAAACAATGAAAAATAAATAAATAAAAGAGAAAGCTTAAAAGTCCTCCTTCTTGGTGTCCCAGAAGGAATGGGGTGGAGAATGGATGCCTTGAGAGGGTGGATCTCTCCTCCTTTTATAGCCAGAATGTTTTTCCTGAATTTCGACGTGCTGTAGCCCCATTAAATGACATATTCACGCATTGAGTCCTTCTTTAATGTTGTTCATAATTCCCTTTTCCATGTCCTCTCAAAATTGCAGTGGATTTTGACATGTATTCCGAGAGTTATGACCGTTTTACTATGAGCATTTATTCTGTCCAGTCAGACTCTCCAAAACGAAATCCTCCAGATTAGGGTGCCTTAATGGCTCCATAAACGGCCAATGAATTCGGTTCTTCCTTCATTAAAGATGCTCCAAAACTCCTTGCGCGTCCACCCACCGAATTTCACAAGCTTTGGGCCCACAGTGGATGAGTTATGGATCCCACATCAAAACTAGGCAGAACTGAAAACAGTTTTCTTGAGCCAACTTGTGAGCTTTTTTTTGAGCTTACATATGGAAGATTCAGATTTTAGTCCAAATATATTAAATAAATCCCTGGATGTTTAGAATCAGGAAAAGAAATAATTTTGCAATTTGGATTAGTGTAGATAATGTTATGTCCAAATTACCGAAATAATTTAAAACTGTTAAAAATCCAAAATGGCCAATTTTTACTATTTAGCTCAAAATAACACCATTATCAAAAAAAATGAAACAATTCATCTTAGAGGAACAATTTTGTGGGTTTAAAACAATGATAGTCAATATAAATTAATTGAAAATATTTTCTCTATCAATTTCCCCACACATAGCACTTGGACTCCGGAACAAGTAAAAATCAAATCAAATCAAATCCAAAACACATATCAATGAGATCAATCAAATCAATTTCAAGAAACAAAAAGATATCATGCCTCATAAAAAACTATTATTTCAAGTTCTCAAATTATGATTTTAATATATATCCACTTCATTTCTTATCCCACGCACACAAAACACCTACCTCACATGAATTTTCTCTCATCTCACAAATGTAAATGCTGAACAAGGCTTTACTCATCCAATCTCACACAAGAGTCACCATAGGTTTGATAAATTCCTAATTCTCCACCCGATGTGAGTCAAGAACATGTGTTTCTCATGAGGACTTTTCAGGGTTATTCTATGGCTTCCGGTTGGTAGTATTTAGATTTTAAAAGTTCTGAGGCCGAAAAAGGAAGCCTTGTCTCTTATTGAAGCAAAATTGCAAGATTCTAGTTTTCACTCAAATATGGTCTCCTTCACATCCCCTTTGTTGAAAATAGGCTCCATCATCATTCAATCAGCTCAGCAGCAAACATTTCAAACATAATTTTTTTTAAAACTCTAGATAGGCACAACTTTCTTTTTACATTGGAAGCTCTAGAAAGGCATAACTTCTCTTGTCATAAAAGCTCCAGAAAAGGCACAGCTTTCAACAGAATAATTTTTCATCATCACACACATCTCTTCCACAATTTATTTTCCACCCAAAGTATAACCAAATGAGGTAGTACACCACAAGACATCTTCCCCCACACATAAGTTCAACTAGATCATGCTATTTCACTTCAAGAGCAGGTAGGATAGGGAAAATTGTCTTGTAATGTGGCTAACATAAAAGGAAATTCATGGATACTAGGGGATACAATGAAGTATAAATGTAAATGTGGGATAAAATGAAAAGGATGATTTTGAAAATGGGGCTTCAAACCAATTAAATGCCTCAATCATTTAAAACACACGTACCCTAACCCTCACGTTTTGAATGGAATAAATCAAATTCTGGTTAAAGCAAGCATGGTCTGGTTCTCTCAAGAAATGAGGTGAATGAAAATAATATGACAAAAATAGTTCAGAAGCCTCACAGGAAAGTTATTTCAAATATATAGACAGTGAAATATGGCATGAGATTCAAAAATCAGTGTACTTTTCATGAATTTCCAAAAGATTTTAACTTGAAACAAAGTTATTTCAGCATTCATTTAAGATCAGTTTCATGAAATAGATTGGTTCACTCATTGACATGGGTTTCAAAAATGGTATTGATAATCATTTCAGCTCAAAAGTTTCAGAAACGCACCAAAAATTGAAAAATAAACACACACAAATTTGAAAACACACAATTTTTATATTTTTTTTATTTTTGAAAACAAACATCAAATAAAAATCTTATACTACAAAGTTTCCCTCCCCCACACTTAAATGATGCAGTGTCCTCGATGCATTTAAGTTGATTTAACATGTAATATAATTTTAATATGAATAACAACATCAAGCAAGTGTGAAGGAGAGGTACAACCTGGCTTATTGGCAATGCAACGTTGATTTTGACTCCTAAGTGTTGCTATTTGAAAACCTAAAAAAATTTAAAAAACACAACATAAGAATTTTTTTTAAAAGAAATGAAAACAGAAATTGAATATGAAAAAAAGGATAAATCTTGGTTTAATCCCCCAAGTGGGCCCTGGGTTTTGACTGCCTCCAGAGGTGCAGTTCTAATATGTTCTCCCCAATATGATGGTGGGTGAGATTTATTGCTCATGAACCAACAAAAACTTTTCTTTCTAGGATGAACATATTCCTTTTTCTTGAGGACTTCACCGATAAAATTCACCATGTCCACCCTCTTTGTAATGAGATACAACATGAATGGTGGGGTTAGGATAATGAATGAGTCCTCCTATTTCTTGGGTTCCGCATGAACAACATCTTCTTTATTATCCAGTTTTTGCTGAAGGTATGGTAAATCTCGGGAAAAATCAAAGGGAATTTCAGAGTTTAATTCTATTTGAAAAAAATAAAAACATGAAGAATCAATATCAAATTCTTCCCTTTAAATGTAAGTAGCTTGTGTCTCATTTTCCTCCAGAAAATCAACTTTGATCTTCTCATGTACTCCCTCCATTAAATGTTCAATTGTTTTGGGGAGCTCCAGATGTTCCTCTTCAGATGCATATTCTCCCTCCAAGGAAATAAAAGTGTTGGATGAATCTGAAAAATTAAAACAAGGGGAGGTAATACTCAATTTAGTTTCAAAAAAATCAAATGATAATGAGTTTATAAAAAAATTGACTCCCTGATCTTGTTTGGCTTCAATTGGTTCTTCAATGGGAGGTTCTTCTTGAATTTTAATTTCCCTAGATAGAGGTAGGCAATCAGACTCCTCTATCTTCTCTTCAAATTTCACTGATTTGTTGGTTTCGTCCTTCAATGTTGTTGAATCATCTACACTATGAGGAATAGTTGGCTCAAGAAGTTCCTCACACTCATTCTAGAAGTTATCCAGATCTTTTTAATCTCCCATATGTATTTCAATTGCTAAATCTTCTTCATCAATCTCATCCAACATTGATTGAGATGGGTTCAATGGATCTTCTTTTAATTTCATCAATGCTTCCATGGGTTATTCAACTTGAAGGATTTGTGGGGATACTTCTTCCATCAATTTTTCTGGTTCTGGTTCTTGTTCGGGATCCATTTGTTGTTGATCCTGGGATGCATGTACTTGTTCCTCAATCCACTGTATTGAGGTCTCTAGGTTTTGAACTGTTTGACTAATTCTTTCAAATTGGGATTCAATATCTTTGTGAACTTCTTCTTCTTGGTGTTGTAATTTGATTATGTCTTGATAAAATTCTGGAAAATACTCCTGAAGTTCAATTAATTCTCTGGCCAATCCCTCCAACACTGGGTATTAGAGGTTCTTTTTAAGGTTTTCAATGAGATCCTTGAATTCATCCTCTGTTATGATTTGGATTCGAGCTCCCCGAATTTGTTTATCCAAGAAATAAACTTTATACTCTATAGACCAAGGTGATTCAATAATTGGTTCTCGCACTGGTGGGTAATTGTTCCATGAATTAAAGAAATAATCATTTGAAAACAACATGACAAAATATTTTTTTATATTTTTTTAATTAAAAAAGTCAAATATTAACAATTAGTTTGTGGCACTACCTCCCCGGAAACGGTGCCAAGTTTGACGCACGCCTGTCGTAGGGCATGGAAAAATAATTATTTCCTAAGTTAAAATGTAGTAATGTGGTTGACCTAGGATATCTCCCGAAGAGTAGTGCACACAAAACGGTTTGTAACTTTAAAACAGGGGTAAAAATGTTGTGAAAGGAAATTTGAAATTCAAATGATTGAAAAACTATGAAATTAAAAGGGTGATTAGGTCGGGGTCGGTTTCCTAATTATAATGCTATCCTTGTTCAATTTAATTCAATCCTCTTCTTCTTAGTTGATTAAAGTGAGTTTCCACAATCGTTTCCTCTCACTTCCTTGGTGAAATTATTATTGTGAGAGAAAACCTTACCAAGATCTTGGTTTGGTCAACTCTACTTCCATGTGTAAAATTGTTTTATTTAATATCCTTAATTGAAAAGGGAAATACCCGATTTGGTTTTGTTTGTCCCAAAAAATCATGAAGATTCACTACACCTTTTACACGTACTGACGATCGTCGAGTACTTCACTACTAATTCCTGGTTTATTCCATCGTATATAAACCAGAAATTAGTGGAGGGAGATATTGATTATTTTACCAAGGAAAAAATAAATAACGGAATTAATATTCAAGAACGATCGCACTTGATTATAAAATCCGCTATAATAAATTGAAAACAACTTTGAATAAGAAAGAAATTTATTCAATTGCGTCCAAGAACTCAAGCATTACAATGTAGAAAACCAACCCTTCCCCAATCACTCCAAAAGATTACCCCACCATGGTAAGGGTAGTTGAGTTGAATGGGGAAGAAGAAGGAATTACAAAACAATGAAAAATAAATAAATAAAAGAGAAAGCTTAAAAGTCCTCCTTCTTGGTGTCCCAGAAGGAATGGGGTGGAGAATGGATGCCTTGAGAGGGTGGAGCTCTCCTCCTTTTATAGCCAGAATGTTTCCCCCGAATGTCGACGCATTGTAGCCCCATTAAATTACATATTCACGTTTTGAGACTTTCTTTCATGTTGTTCATAATTCCTTTGGACGTGTCCCCTCAAATTTGCAGCAGATTTTGACATGTATTCCGAGAGTTATGACCGTTTTACTATGAGAATTTATTCTGTCCAGTCAGACTCTCCAAAACGAAATCCTCTGGATTATGGTGCTTTAATGGACCCATAAAAGGCCAATTCATTAGGTTATTCCTTCATAAAAGATTCTCCAAAACTACTTGCGCATCCACCTACCGAATTGGAAAAGCTTCGGGCCCACAGTGGATGATTTATGGATCCTACATCAAAACTAGGCAGAACTGAAAACAGTTTTCTTGAGCCAACTTGTGAGCTTTTTTTGAGCTTCTATATGGCAAATTCAGATTTTAGTTCAAATATATTAAATGAATACCTAGATGTGTAGAATCTAGAAAAGAAATAATTTTGCAATTTGGGTCAGTGTAGATAATGTTATGGCCAAACTACCGAAATAATTTAAAACTGTTAAAAATCCAAAATGGCCAATTTTTACTATTTAGCTCAAAATAATACCATTATCAAAAAAATGAAACAATTCATCTTAGAGGAACAATATTGTGGGTTTAAAACAATGATATTCAATATAAATTAATTGAAAATATTTTCTCTATCAATTTCCCCACACTTAGAACTTGGAATCCTGGACAAGTAAAAATCAAATCCAATCAAATCCAAAACACATATCAATTAGATCAATCAAATCAATTTCAAGAAACAAAATGATATCATGTCACATAAAAAACATTTATTTCAAGTTCCCCATTTAAGATTTTAATATATTTCCACTTCATTTCATATCCCATGCACACAAAACACCTGCCTCACATGAATTTTCTCTCATCTCACAAATGTAAAGGTTGAACAAGGCTTTTCTCATCCAAACTCACACAAGAGTCACCATAGGTTTGATAAATTCCTACTTCTCCACCCGATGTGAGTCAAGATCATGTGTTTCTCATGAGGACTTTTCAGGGTTATTCTGTGGCTTCCGGTTGGTAGGATTTAGATGTTAAAAGTTCTGAGGCCGAAAAAGGAAGGCTTGGCTCTTATTGAAGCAAAATTACAAGATTCTAGTTTTCATTCAAATATGATCTCCTTCACTTCCCCTTTGTTGAAAATAGGCTCCATCATCATTCAATCAGCTCAGCAGCAAACACTGCAAACATAATTTTTTTAAAGCTCCAGATAGGCACAGATTTCTTTTTACATTGGATGCTCCAGAAAGGCATAACTTCTCTTGTCATAAAAGCTCCAGAAAAGGCACAGCTTTCAACAGAATAATTTTTCAGCATCACACACATCTCTTCCACAATTTATTTTCCGCCCAATGTATAACAAAATGAGGTAGTACACCACAAGAAATCTTCCCCCACACTTATGTTCAACTAGATCATGCAATTTCACTTCAAGATCAGGTAGGATAAGGAAAATTGTCTTGTAATGTGGCTAACCTAACAGGAAATTCATGGATACTAGGGGCTACAATGAAGTATAAATGTAAAGGTGGGACAAAATGAAAAGGATGATTTTGAAAAGGGGGCTTCGAACCAAATAATTGCCTCAATCTTTTAAAACACATGTACCCCAACCCGTAAGTTTTGAAAGGAATAAATCAAATTCTGGTTAAACCAAGAATGGTCTGGTTCTCTCAAGAAATGAGGTGAATGAAAAGAATATGAAAAAAATGGTTCAGAAGCCTCACAGGAAAGTTATTTCAAAGATATAGACAGTGAAATATGCCATGAGATTCAAAAATCAGTGTACTTTTCATGAATTTACAAAATATTTCAACTTGAATCAAAGTTATTTCAGCATTCATTTAAGATCAGTTTCATGAAATAGATTGGATCACTCATTGACATGGGTTTCAAAAATGGTATTGATAATCATTTCAGCTCAAAAGTTTCAGAAACGCACCAAAAATTGATGAATAAACACACAAAAATTTGAAAACACATAATTTTTTTATTTTTTTTATTTTTGAAAACAAAAATAAAATAAAAATTCTATACTACAAAGGTTCCCTCCCACACAATTAAATGATGCAGTGTCCTCGATGCATTTAAGTTGATTTAACATGTAATACAATTTTTAAATGAATAACAACATCAAGAAAGTTTGAAGGAGAGGTACAACCTGGCTTATTGGCAATGCAACGTTGACTTTGACTCCTAAGTGTTGCTCTTTGAAAACCTAAAAAAATGTAATAAACATAACATAAGATTTTTTTTTAAAAGAAATGAAAACAGAAATTTAATAAGAAAAAAAAGGATAAATCTTGTTTTAATCCCCCAAGTGGGCCCTGGGTTTTGACTGCCTCCAGAGGGGCAGTTCTAATAAGTTATCCCCAATCTGATGGTGGGTGAGATTTCTTGCTCATGAACCAAAAAAAACATTTCTTTCCAGGATGAACGTCTTCCTTTTTCTTGAGGACTCCATCGATAAAATTCACCATGTCCACCCTCTTTGAAATGAGATACAACATGAATGGTGGGGTTAGGATAATGAATGAGTCCTCCTCTTTCTTGGGTTCCGCATGAACAACATCTTCTTTATTATCCAGTGTTTGCTGAAGGTATGATAAATCTCGGGAAAAATCAAAGGGAATGTCAGGGTTTAATTCTATTTGAAAAAAATTAAAACATGATGAATCAATATCAAATTATTCCCTTTCAATGTAAGTAGCTTGTGTCTCATTTTCCTCCAGAAAATCCACTTTGATCATCTCATGTACTCCCTCCATTAAATGTTCAATAGGTTTGGGGAGCTCCAGATGTTCCTCTTCAGATGCATATTCTCCCTCGAAGGAAATACAAGTGTTGGATGAATCTGAAAAATTAAAACAAAGGGAGGTAATACTCAATTTAGTTTCAAAAAAATAAATTGATAATGAGTTTATAAAAACATTGACTCCCTGATCTTGTTTGGCTCCAATTGGTTCTTCAATGGGAGGGGCTTCTTGAAGTTGAATTTCCCTAGGTAGAGGTAGACAGTCAGACTCCTCTATCTTCTCTTCAAATTTCACTGATTTGTTGGTTTCATCCTTCAATGTTGTTGAATCATCTACCTTTTGAGGAATAGTTGGCTCAAGAAGTTCCTCACACTCATTCCAGAAGTTATCCAGATCTTTTTGATCTCCCATATGTATTTCAATTGCTAAATCTTCTTCATCAATATCATCCAACATTGATTGAGATGGGTTCAATGGATCTTCATTTAATTTCATCAATGCTTCCATGGGTTCATCAACTTGAAGGATTTGTGGGGATACTTCTTCCATCAATTTTTCTGGTTCTGGTTCTTTTTCGGGCTCCATTTGTTGTTGATCCTGGGATGCATGTACTTGTTCCGCAATCCACTGTATTAAGGTATCTAGGTTTTGAACTGTTTGACTAATTCTTTCAAATTGGGATTCAATATCTTTGTGAACTTCTTCATCTTGGTGTTGTACTTTGATTATGTCTTGATAAAATTCCGAAAAATACTCCTGAAGTTCAATTAATTCTCTGGCCAATCCATCCAACACTGGGTATTCGTGGTTCTTTTTAAGGTTTTCAATGAGATCCTTGAATTCATCCCCTGTGATGATTTGGATTCGAGATCCCAGAATTTGTTTAGCCAAGAAAGAAACTTTATACTCTATAGACCAAGGTGACTCAATAATTGGTTCTCGCACTGGTGGGTAATTGTTCCATGAATTAAATAAATAATCATTTGAAAACAACATGACAAAATATTTTTTTTATATTTTTTTAATTGAAAAAGTCAAATATTAACAATTAGTTTGTGGAACTACCTCCCCAGCAACGGCGCCAAGTTTGACGCACGCCTGTCGTAGGGCGTGGAAAGACAATTATTTCCTAAGTTAAAATGTAGTAATGTGGTTGACCTAGGATGTCTCCCGAAGAGGAGTGCACACAAAATGGTTTGTCACTTTAAAACGGGGGTAAAAATGTTGTGAAAGGAAATTTGAAATTCAAATGATTGAAAAACTATGAAATTAAAAGGGTGATTAGGTCGGGTTCGGTTTCCTAATTATAATTCTATCCTTGTTCAATTTAATTCAAACCTCTTCTTCTTAGTTGATTAAAGTGAGTTTCCACAATCGTTTCCTCTCACTTCCTTGGTGAAATTGTTATTGTGAGAGAAAACTTTACCAAGATCTCGGTTTGGTCAACCCTCCTTCTATGTGTAAAATAGTTGTATTGAATATCCTTAATTGAAATGGGCAATACCCAATCGGGTTTTGTTTTCCCAAAAAATCAAGAAGATTCACTACACCTTTTACACGTACTGACGATCGTCGAGTACTTCACCACTAATTCCTGGTTTATTCCATCGTATATAAACCAGAAATTAGTGGAGGGAGATATTGATTATTTTACCAAGGCAAAAATAAATAAAGGAATTAATATTCAAGAACGATCGCACTTGATTATAAAATCCTCTATAATAAATTGAAAACAACTTTGAAGAAGAAAGAAATTTATTGAATTGCGTCCAAGAACTCAAGCATTAAAATGTAGAAAACCAACCCTTCCCCAATCACTCCAAATGTTTACCCCACCATGGTAAGGGTAGTCGAGTTGAATGGGGAAGAAGAAGTCATTACAAAACAATGAAAAATAAATAAATAAAAGAGAAAGCTTAAAATTCCTCCTTCTTGGTGTCCCAGAAGGAATGGGGTGGAGAATGGATGCCTTGAGAGGGTGGAGCTCTCCTCCTTTTATAGCCAGAATGTTTTTTCCAGAATGTCGACGCGTTGTATCCCCATGAAATGACATATTCACGCGTAATGTCTTTCTTGAATGTTGTTCATAATTCCCTTTTCCGTGTCATCTCTAAATGTCAGCGGATTTTGACATGTATTCCGAGAGTTATGACCATTTTACTATGAGAATTTATTCTGTCCAGTCAGACTCTCCAAAACGAAATCCTCCGGATTAGGGTGCTTTAATGGCCCCATAAACGGCCAATTAATTCGGTTCTTTTTTCAAAAAAGATGCTCCAAAACTCCTTGCGCGTCCACCCACCAAATGTCAGAAGCGTTGGGCCCACAGTGGATGAGTTATGGTTCCCACATCAAAACTAGGCAGAACTGAAAACAGTTTTCTTGAGCCAACTTGTGAGCTTTTTTTGAGCTTCCATATGACAGATTCAGATTTTAGTTCAAATATATTAAATGAATCCCTGGATGTGTAGAATCTGTAAAAGAAAGAAATTTGCAATTTTTATCAGTGTAGATAATGTTATGGCCAAACTAACAAAATAATTTAAAACTGTTAAAAATCCAAAATGGCCAATTTTTACTATTCAGCTCAAAATAACACCATTATCAAAAAAATTAAACAATTCATCTTAGAGGAACAATTTTGAGGGTTTAAAACAATGATATTCAATATAAATTAATTGAAAGTATTTTATCTATCAATTTTCCCACACATAGCACTTGGACTCCTGGACAAGTAAAAATCAAATCAAATCAAATCCAAAACACATATCAATGAGATCAATCAAATCAATTTCAAGAAAGAAAAAGATATCATGTCACATTAAAACATTTATTTCAAGTTCTCCATTTAAGATTTTAATATATTTCCACTTCATTTCTTATCCCACGCACACAAAACACCTACCTCATAGGAATTTTCTCTCATCTCACAAATGTAAAGGCTGAACAAGGCTTTTCTCATCCAAACTCACACAAGAGTCACCATAGGTTTGATAAATTCCTACTTCTCCACCCGATGTGAGTCAAGATCATGTGTTTCTCATGAGGACTTTTCAGGGTTGTTCTGTGGCTTCCGGTTGGTAGGATTTAGAAGGTAAAAGTTCTGAGGCCGAAAAATGAAGGCTTGGCTCTTATTGAAGCAAAATTGCAAGATTCTAGTTTTCACTCAAATATGGTCTCCTTCACTTCCCCTATGTTGAAAATAGGCTCCATCATCATTCAATCATATTAGCAACAAACATTTCAAACATAATTTTTTTAAAGCTCCAGATAGGCACAGCTTTCTTTTTACATTAGAAGCTCCAGAAAGGCATAACATCTCTTGTCATAAAAGCTCCAGAAAAGGCACAGCTTTCAACAGAATAATTTTTCAGCATCACACACATCTCTTCCACAATTTATTTTCCACCCAAAGTATAACCAAATGAGGTAGTACACCACAATACATCTTCCCCCACACTTAAGTTCAACTAGATCATGCAATTTCACTTCAAGAGCAGGTAGGATAAGGAAAATTGTCTTGTAATGTGGCTAACCTAACATGAAATTCATGGATACTAGGGGCTACAATGAAGTATAAATGTAAAGGTGGGACAAAATGAAAAGGATGATTTTGAAAAAGGGGATTCAAACCAAATAAATGCCTCAATTATTTGAAACACACGTACACCAACCCTCAAGTTTTGAAAGGAATAAATCAAATTCTGGTTAAAGCAAGCATGGTCTGGTTCTCTCAAGAAATGATGTGAATGAAAAGAATATGACAAAAATGGTTCAGAAGCCTCACAAGAAAGTTATTTCAAAGATATGGATAGTGAAATATGGCATGAGATTCAAAAATCAGTGTACTTTTCATGAATTTCTAAAAGATTTGAACTTGAAACAAAGTTATTTCAGCATTCATTTAAGATCAGTTTCATGAAATATATTGGTTCACTCATTGACATGGGTTTCAAAACTGGTATTGATAATCATTTCAGCTCAAAAGTTTCAGAAACGCACCAAAAATTGAAAAATAAACACACAAAAATTTGAAAACACACAATTTTTTATTTTTTTTATTTTTGAAAACAAACATAAAATAAAATTCCTATACTACAAAGGTTCCCTCCCCCACACTTAAATGATGTAGTGTCCTTGATGCATTTAAGTTGATTTAACATGTAATACTATTTTAAAATGAATAACAACATCAAGCCTGTGTGAAGGAGAGGTACAACCTGGCTTATTGGCAATGCAACGTTGATTTTGACTACTAAGTGTTGCTCTTTGAAAACCTAAAAAAATGTAAAAAACATAACATAAGAATTTTTTTTAAAAGAAATGAAAACAGAAATTGAATAAGAAAAAAAGGATTGATCTTGGTTTAATCCCCCATGTGGGCCCTGGGTTTTGACTACCTCCAGAGGGGAAGTTCTAATATGTTATCCCCAATCTGATGGTGGGTGAGATTTCTTGCTCAGGAACCAACAAAAACTTTTCTTTCCATGATGAACGTCTTCCTTTTTCTTGAGTACTCCATCGATAAAATTCACCATGTCCACCCTCTTTGTAATGAGATACAACATGAATGGTGGGGTTAGGATAATGAATGAGTCCTCCTCTTTCATGGGTTCCGCATGAACAACATCTTCTTTATTATCTAGTGTTTGCTGAAGGTATGATAAATCTCGGGAAAAATCAAAGGGAATGTGAAAGTTTAATTCTATTTGAAAAAAATTAAAACATAAAGAATCAATATCAAAATATTCCGTTTCAATGTAAGTAGCTTGTGTCTCATTTTCCTCCAGAAAATCCACTTTGATATTCTCATGTACTCCCTCCATTAAATGTTCAATAGGTTTGGGGAGCTCCAGATGATCCTCTTCAGATGCATATTCCCCCTCGAAGGAAATTAAAGTGTTGGATGAATCTGAAAAATTAAAACAAGGGGAGGTAATACTCAATTTAGTTTCAAAAGAATCAAATGATAATGAGTTTATAAAAAAATTAACTCCCTGATCTTGTTTGGATCCAATTGGTTCTTCAATGGGAGGTACTTCTTGATGTTGAATTTCCCTAGGTAGAGGTAGGCAGTCAGACTCCTCTATCTTCTCTTCAAATTTCACTGATTTGTTGGTTTCTTCCTTCAATGTTGTTGAATCATCTACATTATGAGGAATGGTTGGCTCAAGAAGTTCCTCACACTCATTCCAGAAGTTATCCAGATCTTTTTGATCTCCCATATGTATTTCAATTGCTAAATCTTCTTCATCAATCTCATCCAACATTGATTGAGATGGGTTCAATGGATCTTCTTTTAATTTCATCAATGCATCCATGGGTTCTTCAACTTGAAGGATTTGTGGGGATAATTCTTCCATCAATTTTTCTGGTTCTGGTTCTTTTTCGGGCTCCTTTTGTTGTTGATCCTAGGATGCATGTACTTGTTCCGCAATCCACTGTATTGAGGTCCCTATGTTTTGAACTGTTTGACTAATTCTTTCAAATTGGGATTCAATATCTTTGTGAACTTCTTCTTCTTGGTGTTGTACTTTGATTATGTCTTGATAAAATTCCGGAAAATACTCCTGAAGTTCAATTAATTCTCTGGCCAATCCCTCCAACACTGGGTATTCGAGGTTCTTTTTAAGGTTTTCAATGAGATCCTTGAATTCATCTTCTGTTATGATTTGGATTCGACCTCCCCGAATTTGTTTATCCAAGAAAGAAACATTATACTCTATAGACCAAGGTGATTCAATAATTGGTTCTCGCACTGGTGGGTAATTGTTCCATGAATTAAAGAATTAATCATTTGAAAACAACATGACAAAATATTTTTTTATATTTTTTTAATTGAAAAAGTCAAATATTAACAATTATTTTGTGGCACTACCTCCCAGGCAACGGCGCCATGTTTGACACACGCCGGTCTAAGCCGTGGAAAAAGAATTATTTCCTAAGTTAAAATGTTGTAATGTGGTTGACCTTGGATGTCTCCCGAAGAGGAGTGCACACAAAACGGGTTGTTACTTTAAAACGGGGGTAAAAATGTTGTGAAAGGAAATTTGAAATTAAAATGATTGAAAAACTATGAAATTAAAAGGGTGATTAGGTTGGGGTCGGTTTCCTAATTATAATGCTATCCTTGTTCAATTTAATTCAAACCACTTCTTCTTAGTTGATTAAAGTGAGTTTCCACAATCGTTTCCTCTCACTTCCTTGGTGAAATTGTTATTTTGAGAGAAAACCTTACCAAGATCTCGGTTTGGTCAAATCTCCTTCCATGTGTAAAATAGTTGTATTGAATATCCTTAATTGAAATGGGCAATACCCGATCGGGTTTTGTTTGTCCCAAAAAATCAAGATGATTCACTACACCTTTTACACGTACTGACGATCGTCGAGTACTTCACCACTTATTCCTGGTTCATTCCATCGTACATAAACCAGAAATTAGTGGAGGGAGATATTGATTATTTTACCAAGGCAAAAATAAATAATGGAATTAATATTCAAGAACGATCGCACTTGATTATAAAATCCGCTATAATAAATTGAAAACAACTTTGAATAAGAAAGAAATTTATTCAATTGCGTCCAAGAACTCAAGCATTACAATGTAGAAAACCAACCCTTCCCCAATCACTCCAAAAGATTACCCCACCATGGTAAGGGTAGTTGAGTTGAATGGGGAAGAAGAAGGAATTAAAAAACAATGAAAATTAAATAAATAAAAGAGAAAGCATAAAAGTCCTCCTTCTTGGTGTCCTAGAAGGAATGGGTTGGAGAATGGATGCCTTGAGAGGGTGGAGCTCTCCTCCTTTTATAGCCAGAATGTTTCCCCCGAATGTCGACGCATTGTATCCCCATTAAATGACATATTCAAGTGTTGAGACTTTCTTTCATGTTGTTCAAAATTACCTTGGACGTGTCCCCTCAAAATTTCAACGGATTTTGACATGTATTCCGAGAGTTATGACCGTTTTACTATGAGCATTTATTCTGTCCAGTCTGACTCTCCAAAACGAAATTCTCCAGATTAGGGTGCTTTAATGGATCCATAAACGGCAAATTAATTAGGTTCTTCCTTCATAAAAGATTCTCCAAAACTCCTTTCGCGTCCTCCTACCGAATTTCACAAGCTTTGGGCCCACAGTGGATGAGTTATTGATCCCACATCAAAACTAGGCATAACTGAAAACAGTTTTCTTGAGTCAAATTGTGATCTTTTTTTGAGCTTCCATATGGCAGATTCAGATTTTAGTCCAAATATATTAAATGAATCCCTGGATGTTTAGAATCTGGAAAAGAAAGAATTTTTCAATTTTGGTCAGTGTAGATAATGTTATGGCCAAACTACCGAAATAATTTAAAACTGTTAAAAATCAAAAATGGCCAATTTTTACTATTCAGCTCAAAATAACACCATTAACAAAAAAATGAAACAATTCATATTAGAGGAACAATTTTGTGGGTTTAAAATAATGATATTCAATATAAATTAATTGAAAATATTTGTTCTATCAATTTATCCACACTTAGCACTTGGACTCCTGGACAAGTAAAAATCAAATCAAATCAAATCCAAAACACATATCAATGAGATCAATCAAATCAATTTCAAGAAACAAAAAGATATCATGCCTCATAAAAACTGTTATTTCAAGTTCTCCATTTAAGATTTTAATATATTTCCACTTCATTTCTTATCCCACGCACACAAAACACCTACCTCACATGAATTTTCTCTCATCTCACAAATGTAAAGGCTGAACAAGGCTTTTCTCATCCAAACTCACACAAGAGTCACCATAAGTTTGATAAATTCCCACTTCTCCACCTGATGTGAGTCAAGAACATGTGTTTCTCATGATGACTTTTCTGGGTTGTTCTGTGGCTTCCGGTTGGTAGGATTTAGATGTTAAAAGTTCTGAGGCTGAAAAAGGAAGGCTTGGCTCTTATTGAAGCAAAATTGCATGATTCTAGTTTTCACTCAAATACGGTCTCTTTCACTTCCCCTTTGTTGAAAATAGGCTCCATCATCATTCAATCAGCTCAGCAGCAAACATTTCAAACATAAATTTTTTAAAGCTCTAGATAGGCACAACTTTCTTTTTACATTGGAAGCTCCAGAAAGGCATAACTTCTCTTGTCATAAAAGCTCCAGAAAAGGCACAGCTTTCAACAGAATAATTTTTCAGCATCACACACATCTCTTCCACAATTTATTTTCCTCCCAAAGTATATCCAAATGAGGTAGTACACCACAAGACATCTTCCCCCACACTTAAGTTCAACTAGATCATGCAATTTCACTTCAAGAGCAGGTAGGATAGGGAAAATTTTCTTGTAATGTGGCTATCCTAACAGGAAATTCTGGGATACTAGGGGATACAATGAAGTATAAATGTAAAGGTGGGACAAAATGAAAAGGATCATTTTGAAAAGGGGGCTTCAAACCAAATAAATGCCTCAATCATTTAAAACACACGTACCCCAACCCTCAAGTTTTGAAAGAAATAAATCAAATTCTGGTTAAAGCAAGTATGGTCTGGTTCTCTCAAGAAATGAGGTGAATGAAAAGAATATGACAAAAATGGTTCAGAAGCCTCACGGGAAAGTTATTTCAAAGATATAGACAGTGAAATATGCCATGAGATTCAAAAATCAGTGTACTTTTCATGAATTTCCAAAAGATTTGAACTTGAAACAAAGTTATTTCATCATTCATTTAATATCAGTTTCATGAAATAGATTGGTTCACTCATTGAAATGGGTTTCAAAAATGGTATTGATAATCATTTCAGCTCAAAAGTTTCAGAAACGCACCAAAAATTGAAAAATAAACACACAAAAATTTGAAAACACACACTTTTTTTATTTTTTTTATTTTTGAAAACAAACATCAAATAACAATCCTATAATACAAAGGTTCCCTCCCCCACACTTAAATGATGCAGTGTCCTCGATGCATTTAAGTTGATTTAACATGTAATAAAATTTAAAAATGAATAACAACATCAAGCAAGTGTGAAGGAGAGGTACAACCTGGCTTATTGGCAATGCAACGTTGATTTTTACTCCTAAGTGTTGCTCTTTGAAAACCTAAAAAATGTAAAAAACATAACATAAGATTTTTTTTAAAGAAATGAAAACAGAAATTGAATAAGAAAAAAATGGAAAAATCTTGGTTTAATACCCCAAGTGGGCCCTGGGTTTTGATTGCCTCCAGAGGGGAAGTTCTAATAAGTTATCCCCAATCTGATGGTGGGTGATATTTCTTGCTCATGAACCAACAAAAACTATTCTTTCCAAGATGAACGTATTCCTTTTTCTTGAGGACTCCATCAATAAAATTCAGAATGTCCACCCTCTTTGTAATGAGATACAACATGAATGGTGGGGTTAGGATAATGAATGAGTCCTCCTCTTTCTTGGGTTCCGCATGAACAACATCTTCTTTATTATCCAGTGTTTGCTGAAGGTATGATAAATCTCGGGAAAAATCAAAGGGAATGTCAGAGTTTAATTCTATTTGAAAAAAATTAAAACATGAAGAATCAATATCAAATTATTCCCTTTCAATGTAAGTAGCTTGTGTCTCATTTTCCTCCAGAAAATCCACTTTGATCTTCTCATGTACTCCCTCCATTAAATGTTCAATAGGTTTGGGGAGCTCCAGATGTTCCTCTTCAGATGCATATTCTCCCTCGAAGGAAATACAAGTGTTGGATGAATCTGAAAAATTAAAACAAGGGGAGGTAATACTCAATTTAGTTTCAAAAAAATCAAATGATAATGAGTTTATAAAAAAATTGACTCCCTGATCTTGTTTGGCTCCAATTGGTTCTTCAATGGGAGGGGCTTCTTAAAGTTGAATTTCCCTAGGTAGAGGTAGGCAGTCAGACTCCTCTATCTTCTCTTCAAATTTCACTGATTTGTTGGTTTCTTCCTTCAATGTTGTTGAATCATCTACATTATGTGGAATAGTTGGCTCAAGAAGTTCCTCACACTCATTCCAGAAGTTATCCAGATCTTTTTGATCTCCCATATGTATTTCAATTGCTAAATCTTCTTCATCAATCTCATCCAACATTGATTGAGATGGGTTCAATGGATCCTCTTTTAATTTCATCAATGCTTCCATGGGTTCTTCAACTTGAAGGATTTGTGGGGATACTTCTTCCATCAATTTTTCTGGTTCTGGTTCTTGTTCGGGCTCCATTTTTTGTTGATCCTAGGTTGCATGTACTTGTTCCGCAATCCACTGTATTGAGGTCTCTAGGTTTTGAACTGTTTGACTAATTCTTTCAAATTGGGATTCAATATGTTTGTGAACTTCTTCATCTTGGTGTTGTACTTTGATTATGTATTGATAAAATTTCGGAAAATACTCCTGAAGTTCAGTTAATTCTCTGGCCAATCCCTCCAACACTGGGTATTCGAGGTTCTTTTTAAGGTTTTCAATGAGATCCTTCAATTCATCCTCTGTTATGATTTGGATTCGAGCTCCCCGAATTTGTTTAGCCAAGAAATAAACTTTATACTCTATAGACCAAGGTGATTCAATAATTGGTTCTCACACTGGTGGGTAATTGTTCCATTAATTAAAGAAATAATCATTTGAAAACAACATGACAAAATATTTTTTTATATTTTTTTAATTGAAAAAGTCAAAAATTAACAATTAGTTTGTGGCACTACCTCCTCGGCAACGGCACCAAGTTTGACGCACGCCTGTCGTAGGGCGTGGAAAAACAATTATTTCCTAAGTGAAAATTTAGTAATGTGGTTGACCTAGGATGTCTTCCGAAGAGGAGTGCACAGAAAATGGTTTGTCACATTAAAACAGGGGTAAAAATGTTGTGAAAGGAAATTTGAAATTCAAATGATTGAAAAACTATGAAATTAAAAGGGTGATTAGTTCGGGGTCTGTTTCCTAATTATAATTCTATCCTTGTTCAATTTAATTCAAACCTCTTCTTCTAAGTTGATTAAAGTGAGTTTCCACAATCGTTTCCTCTCACTTCCTTGGTGAAATTGTTATTGTGAGAGAAAACCTTACCAAGATCTCGGTTTGGTCAACTCTCATTCCATGTGTAAAATAGTTGTATTGAATATCCTTAATTGAAATGGGAAATACCCGATCGGGTTTTGTTTGACCCAAAAAATCAAGATGATTCACTACACCTTTTACACGTACTGACGATCGTCGAGTACTTCACCACAAATTCATGGTTTATTCCATCGTATATAAACCTGAAATTAGTGAAGGGAGATATTGATTATTTTACCAAGGCAAAAATAAATAACGGAATTAATATTCAAGAACGATCGCAATTGATTATAAAATCCGCTATAATAAATTGAAAAAAACTTTGAATAAGAAAGAAATTTATTCAATTGCGTCCAAGAGCTCAAGCATTACAATGTAGAAAACCAACCCTTCCCCAATCACTCCAAAAGATTACCCCACCATGGTAAGGGTAGTTGAGTTGAATGGGGAAGAATAAGGCATTACAAAACAATGAAAAATAAATAAATAAAAGAGAAAGCTTAATAGTCCTCCTTCTTGGTGTCCCAGAAGGAATGGGGTGGAGAATGGATGCCTTGAGAGGGTGGAGCTCTCCTCCTTTTATAGCCAGAATGTTTCCCTCGAATGTCGACGTGTTGTATCCCCATTAAATGACATATTCACGAATTGAGACTTTCTTTCATGTTGTTCATAATTCCCTTGGACGTGTCCCCTCAAAATTGCAGCGGATTTTGACATGTATTCCGAGAGTTATGACCGTTTTACTATGAGCATTTATTCTGTCCAGTCAGACTCTCCAAAACGAAATCCTCCGGATTAGGGTGATTTAATGGCCCCATAAACGGCCAGTTAATTGGGTTATTCCTTCATATAAGATGCTCCAAAACTCCTTGCGCGTCCACCCACCGAATTTCACAAGATTTGGACCCACATGGGATGAGTTATGGATCCCACATCAAAACTAGGCAGAACTGAAAACAGTTTTCTTGAGCCAACTTCTGAGCATTGTTTGAGCTCTCATATGGCAGATTCAGATTTTAGTCCAAATATATTAAATGAATCCCTGGATGTGCAGAATCAGGAAAAGAAAAAAAATTTCAATTTGGTTAAGTGTAGATAATGTAATGGCCAAACTACCGAAATAATTTAAAACTATTAAAAATCCAAAATGGCTAATTTTTACTATTCAGCTCAAAATAACACCATTATCAAAAAAATGAAACAATTCATCTTAGAGGAACAATTTTGCGGGTTTAAAACAATGATATTCAATATAAATTAATTGAAAATATTTGCTCTATCAGGGAGAGTAAGGGTAGTTGTTATACACAACCTACTTACTGCTTTCCTTATCTGCATAGAATATATTGTTATATATATATGGGTTTCTGACCGTTTATGGTATTCAGCGGGTTAATCCTTCACGACTCGATGGAGCGTCAAGAAGGAGATGATGCAATGCTACATGATCGGGTTCTGCATTCAGTACAGGCAGAGCACAAGCTGGAGGGACAGGCTCAGGGACATGAACATGTCTAGGATTCTGTTCAGGCAGGACAACAACTTATTTTGGAAGCTTTCAGACCATGGCTCGATGAGAAGCTCCGAGCTATCCTAGTCTTTATCTTGTTGGGGATCGACAGAGGCATGCAGGGTACAGAGCCTTCTATGGAGTATCTGATGTGAGAGTTCCATTCGCAACACATGCCAATTTTTCAACATGAGGGTGGTCCACAAGCGGTTGAGAATTGGATAGAGAGTATGCCGATGATCTTTGAGCAGCTCGAGATGCCTCCAAGGCATGTGGTCAAGCTGGAAACGTACATTCTGAGAAGACCGGAGAAACATTGGTGGGACGTACAGGTTCAGGCTAGTAGGCACGAGGGACTGAATTTGAAGGACTTCGAGGACAGGTTCATTGAGCACTTTTACCCAGAGACACTGAGGGTAGAGAGAGCTCAGAAGTTCTTGAGTCTTCCGTAGGGAGAAATATCTGGCATGGACTACATAGCTACTTTCACAGAGTTCTCTCTCTTTTCACCTATTATGGTGAGCGATGAGGCAGCTAGGGTGAGGCACTTCGAGGATGGCATATGACATGCCATTAGGGTCCAGGTGAACATCGTTAGGCTGAGTTCCTTCTCTGAAGCGGTGAATCATGCCCTCATAGATGAGGGAAACGAGAGAGAGATGTCTCACTTGGGTAGGGTGACAACTTCAGGTGATGGTTCAGATAGCAGGAAGCGATGACGGGATGAGTTTCAACGGGTCAGTTAGGCCAGGGATTCAGCAAGACCACCTTGTGGTAGTTCTTTAGTGATTTACTTTTAGTGTGGACATCCGGGACATGTTCGGGCTCAGTGCGATAGGCCTCCGAAGGATTGCCGAGCATGTGGAAAGGATGAGAATCTGCAGAGGTTTTGCAGATAGCCATCTCAGATAGCCGGTAGGTAGGGACCAAGACATACTATAGTGTCTATAGATGGTTCAGGTTTGGTACCCGGAGAGGGTAGTCGAGGTTTAGCTATGCAGGAAGGTCGTGACAGAGATGGTGCGACCCAGCTGAGGGGTTGGTGGCCGGTGACTAGAGCAGTACCATAGGGAGGTCAGCAATAAGGTAGTTGTACTTCCGTCTTGGTGCAGGCCGTGGAGCTGCCAGAGGCTGAGCAGGCTGGTGAGCCGACGATGTTTAGAGGTACAACACGGTGTGGCCGTGATCTCCATGTTTCCTTTTTGGCATGACCTATAGAGGCGTGTCTGTTTTGAGTGCACATGGCACACAAGATCTATGTGGTCTGACTAGATGATATTCAGTGGGATAGTCACCATATCAGGTGTGTGATATATTATATATATATATATATATATATGTATGAGGTGTTGTTGGCATTAGGGAATCGAGGATGCAGGTTACTTGAGGTGTTGTGGGAATCGGGGCATCGAAGATGCAGGTTACTTGAGGTGCTAGGAACAAGGACCTCGTGGAGTCAGACACTAATGCAGTGCGGGCTACGTTTCATGTTGGGAGAGACATGTGAGTTCCAATGAGGTGTAGGGATGATGAGGCATCACAGAAGGACTATGAATCCGGAAAACAGGTTAGTATACCTTGGTTACTTTGAGCTTTGTTGGTTGAGACCGAGTAGGCAATTCCTATGGAGGGGATCCCCTTGAGGAATTTGTCGAGAACCTTGGTACCGGGGTAGTCCATGCTGTTTAACCGGGATGGCCGTGTTCGGTGCCATATCAGGGTTTCGTTCGGTAGCTCGGGGACGAGCTACGTTAATGTGGGGAGTTTGTAAGAACCCAGGTTTTTAGAACGGGGAAAAATCCTGACCCTGTTTGAATATTTGGCTGGTTTCTGAGGAAACTGGAGAAAATGGTAAGTTTCTAGAAATTTGTAGAATACACGCCGTTTAATTTAAGTACACGACATGTATATGTTTAGAGACTAATCAGCCATGTGCTTGCCAAGTACAAGCCGTGGGATGACCATGTAGAAATTTCTTCCTATAGGGCATGTAGTTTTATACACGCTGTGTACTTCTGATGGTGTGGTGGCTATACATGGCGTGTAGAACTGTTGGCCGGGTAGAACCAGGTGCAGGCCGTGTTCCCCTTGGACACGCCTTGTATTCTAGCCGGGTATGAGGGATATACAAGGTGTGTGGGAAAATCAGTGGGGGAGAGAAGAGAAATCATGTACATGCCGTGTACCCACAGGAACATGCCGTGTACTCATGTCGGTAGGTCTGGAATGTAGTGCGGCGGAATTCCGCCATCTTATGAATAGTTAAATGTTACATACTGGGCGTTTAGTGATAAATTAAACTCCATGTAATTTTTTTAAAACAGGAAGTAGCCTCATTGTGAGGTTCTACAATGAACCTCCGCACCAAAGGTGTCTAGATCATCAATCGCTCCACGATTCTTCTTTCGGAGTCGAATTCCATCACGTTTGGATGCGTTGGAACCCCCACGGTAAGGCCTCATTTCCTATTAGGCCATTTTGTTTTATTTTTGTTCTAGAACGAGGTATATGGGTTTGATTGGTTTTGAATATTTTGTAGACTTACCTCATTTTAGACCGAATTAGCGGTTGTTACTGGAGGATTCGCATTGTACGAGTCTCAGGTTGGTGTTGCATACCTCATTTTGTGTTTTTGTGGTTGTTTGGGTGACACAGACTTCATGGTGTTTTTGGTTATTTTGAGAGGGACCCGTTTTAGCTGCTGTTTCTATTGAATTACTTGTTGGACCAATTTGATGCCTTTGGGAATGCCTTGTTACCAGTATGCGTGAGTAGGGCCAGGTGAGGGGTCATTGTTCATCGGGGTATTTTGGCCAGGGAATGCCAAAATGGGATTAAAAGAAATATTAATGTGTAAGACTCTTGAGTTTTATTCATTATGCCTAATATAAATTGTTAGAGGCATTCAAGACCTTAGTGCTGCTATGGGACATCACCGTGCATAGTGAAATTCAACTGTTTAGGTTGTTTTTCCTGATTATGTGTTATGTTTAAATTTTATATGTAAGAAATTGTTGAATTACACATGATGGACCCTTCGGGTTGTGTTGGGCTTGTCCCGGTTACACTTGAGTGATGCCAATCATAGGTTGGGCTCGACCTAGGTTACTTTGGGTGGTTTTGACCACAGTATTGGGCATCATGGACGTTGGCTTGAGGCTTACCACTGTTAGGTTGGGCATGGCCCGTGTTACTAGGATGGCGATTCCATCAGACTTGTGTGGCATAGTCGCATGGAAATGGGGTGTTAGATGTGTTGGTGGATTATGTACTATTTTGGTGATTACTGCTCACCTGGGACTTTTAGTAATGTGCACACAGAGATACTCCGTGATGACATGGTTTTTACCACTCGTGTGGGTAGAGGCCCCCATAGTTGCAGTTAGGTATTTTAGATGGGGGTTCTTGCCCTAGAAAGCCACATGGGAGGTGAGAAGACTTTTTTGGGATATCATTGATACTATCGGGTTGGGGGTTGTGGATTGCCATGATTTGAGGGAAAACATCTCTGTTCCTCTGGGATACATCTTGGGCATGCCTTCTGGACGTTGGTACTTGAGTCCTGTGGTGTTAGGAGGCACAAGGTGTCGGGTTACTATTCTTGGGCCTACCTTCGAGATGTCGGTACTTCAGACACGTGGTGTCAGGGGCACATTGTGCCAGGAGACATGACAGAGATTCCAGCGTTGGCCGAAGCTGGTGATACTCCATGGTGGCTGCTGAGCACCAGAGGAGTTAGTGAATATTTATGAATTGTACTGCTTACAATTTTCCATATACTCGCATGACTATTTAGACACATGTATTTGGTATGCACCGTTGGGTGGTATCCTACTGAGATATCTCTCAGACCCTACACAGGCCCTTCGGGATGCGTGCAGTCTTTATGGATTTACATTCAGGATAGAAGCCAGCTTTCGGAGTTGGGCTGCATTAGTTGTTTCATAGAGATGTTATGGACCTTGAGGTCAAGCCTAACTGGGTTACTTGGTTTTGTTTTCCCTTCTTTATTAGCATGCTTAATTTATTATGAAGAAATTGTTGGTTAGCCATTGGCGCCGTTATAAATCGATAAGTATGGCATTCTATAGATGCATGTTGGTTGTTTACAGTAGTAGTTGCTTGAGATATTCAGCATGTTGTTCTATTTAATTTCTGCTGATTTTGATTATATTTATTGCTTCTGCTATTTTTCTATATTGATTATGCTTCCACTCTGCGGGTCTGGTTTGAGTCTCATGAGTCTTTCATTCCACTGCATCTTTATTATTATTCTCGGACCAGTACCCTTATTATGATCCTCCGAGAGGGTATATCCTCCCCACTATACCTAACATACCCTAACTTCTAGTTGGAAACCTTTGACGTTCAGGGAGGTGGGCCTATGGTAGTAGCACCCGACCTGTTTGGCATTGTTCGGGTGGCTGTCCGGGTTCGAGTCATTACAAATATCATAGAAGAAGACCACATATTCATAGAAAATTACATATAGGATTCCTAAATCATGTCACCTACTTTAAAATCCATGATACCTTAGGATTATCATCAGAAACAACCCTAGGAATATTTGTAGAAATATACCTATTGATCTCACTAATGATTTATCTTCCTAGTTTAAAAAGGTTGACTAATCCTTTCCTTTGATACCGACTGTAGTGTAACAAGCTTAACACAAATAGATATTACATCATTTAAATGAATATGAAAAACCATACAAAAATACATGCCTAAAGACTATAATAGATTAGTGTCTTCATAAACATGGAAATATAAACTTCTAACTTGGTAAAAGATCTTTAATATATCCCATAAAGATATTCCACTTTAGTACACATTCATTAATCCTTCTTTAATAACCTGGGTAAAAAAACATAATAAATGTTTTAGATCAGATGCTCATGAAGGTTAAAAACATAGATATGTTTGCATACTAGTATCATAAGGGTATGAGAACCTCAATTTAACATTAGAAGATCATATCCTACATATCAAAGATCATAATAAAGCATCATGGAATAAATATTAATATTTCATAATGATTAAATTATAAGGATTTCAAGGGTATAATCCATGAAATCATAATAAAAAAATATATATGTTATTGTGGCTGAGACATAAACATATAAAATGATTTCCAAAGTTGTCAAGGATTATATCCAAGTACATATTTTTGGAATGAGTTCACTCCCTAAAACAACAATGTTTCAATGTATCACTCTGAAGACCATCTTAGTGGACAAATTCATTTTATAAACCAGTTTCACTCTCTATTACAACCATGTATTAATGAACTGGGTTCACCTCCCATTCCATCCCTGTATTAATTAACTAAGTTCACTCCTCTTTCATTCCCCCTATTACTAAACTGAGTGCACTCCTCATTCAAGACCTGCATTACTGAACTTGATTCACCACCTATTCTCGCCCGGTATTACTAAACCCAGATCACTCTTCATTCCATCCCTATATTACTTAACTATGTAACCCTTGCATTCATTCCCTGTATTACTCAATTGAGTGAACTCCCCACTCTATCCCTGTATTACTAAACTGAGTACACTATTCTTTCCATTCCTTTACTACTGAACAGAGTTCTCCTCATATTGTAGCCTTGTATTATTGAACCGAGTTCACTCTTCATTATATCCCTATTTTACTGAAGAAAGTGCACTCCTCATTAGATCCATGTATTATAGTTCAGGATTCAGCACTCCTTCTATCAATTTGTTATATAACTGAGTTAACACCTCATTCATTCCCTATATTACTGAGACCAGTTCACTCAATATTCCATCCTTGTCATATAGAATCAAGAGCACACATATTTTTTTCCCTGTCATACATATGGGATATCAATCTTTACCCAACATATTTTAGGGAGATGTAGGTCCCACTAGTGATTTAATAAAACCATATATACATGTCCCAAAGAATAATAAAATGTTCCTCATATTATGACCCATTGAATGAGGAGGGTTTTATAAACATTATATCATAACCCATGAAATGATATCGGTATCATACAAATTTTAACATAACATTACCTATGGAAAATAGATAAGACTCATAATTATTTTTTCAAATCTAAACTCATGAAAAGAAGTGTATTTCAAAAGAATATTAACCATGGATGTGAAATGGGTGTCATAAGTATCATTCCATTAAAAAACTAACCATTCAAGAATGAATATGAATGATATCCATGGATCATATCCCCAAAAAACATAAACTATAACAAAGTATGTTATATTATATAGAAAAGGTTTTTGAAGGATCCCATGGATCATTTATAAAAGAAAATAGCCTTTTATCGATAATACATTTCATAGAACCATTTCAAAAATCGTTTTCGTATAAATAATTCGTTATAAATTCTATTAAAACATTTCCTTAGGAAAATATATTTTCTGCATTAATTGTATTTAAAAAATAAAATAATTTAAAACATTATCATTTAATAATATATTTGAAAATTATTAAAGGAATAATGATGATATTCAGAAAACCTTTACATTGAATACTTATAAGGAAGGATTAAAATTATTTTTAAACATTTTAATAGAATACTTATAAAAGAATCGTGAATTTTTTTTAAATCGTTTTTCCTAGAAAGCATATGAATGAAACATGAAAACATTTTTTAAAATAAAATTAATTATAAAGTTATAATATAATAATAAAAATAGTAAAAACACTTTTTAAAAATAAAATATTTTTTAAAATCTTTTTTGTGGAAATAATTATTTTTAAATAAAACAAATTTCCATCCAAAGTTAGAGATATAGTCAACTTTTCATAAAATCACATAAATATTGTAAGTACTTAAGTGTGAAAAAAAGGTACCAATAAATGATTACAACTTGAATAAACATAAGATAATAAAATTCATGAGTTTTCATTAGATATAGATGATAATATTTCATTAATGGAAGCATAAACATTAATAATCTCAGTAAACAATGTGATTCTAGAAATAAACTATTTCCAATTTAGTAACATTGACCCATAATAAACTGGAGATAACAACAATAAATAATTATAAAAATATTAGTAAAATAAGTATAACCATGATATAACTTTTCAAATTAAAGTGGATACACCTAGTATAATAATATAGGTTCATAACATGGCATGTGTCTTAATTAATGAAAATTGAGAAAAAAAATTATTCTACCGATTTGGTAACTATTGAACCACAAACCCCATGAATTAATGATCATAAAATGGATATGAAAATTCCCATAAATTAAATCATAACAATAATATAATATATTAATTGTATGTATATACACCAAACAATGATGAAGAAGGCATAAGTATGAAAGAAATAAAAGTGAGACATGAAAACCCTAACATTTATTATTAAATTTATTCATACACATTTAAAAACCCTATATAATAAATATAATTTCATTATATAAATACCAAATAACTACATTATTATATATCATACCAAAAAAAATTTACTTATGACTTTATATTATGTATTTATGAACAATTACAGGTTAATCTTATATTTTGGGTAATACCCATTTGGTTTTTTGTAAATGTTTGGACGTTTTATTATTGATCATCTTACATAGATCATGATTCACATATTTCCAGAATGTAAAACAAGATTAAAATATAATATATATTCAGTATATAAATATTTATAATAATAAATAAAATATTAAAATATGAAATAGAATACACCGTTCGTGGAGAGGGTAGGTTGTAAGTATGTATGAATGATTTTTCTTTTTTCTTGTCATTTTGAAAGAAAGAAAGTAATATATATATATATATATATATTTATATATATTTTGGTATAATTATTATAAAATACATAAAATATAAATTTACAGAACACATAATCTATAAATTCCATAAAAAGTGAATGAATCACATCGCTCTAAATAGGCGGTGGACTACATGTCCACAAATGATGTAATTGTATTAACACAAAATGGAAACCATGAAAGAATGGTTGATATAATAATTAAATGAGAATAAATTAATCATTAATCATATATATATATATATATTTATTTATACATCATATAAAAACGTTATTTCCATAATAATTCCTAACCATTAGTGGTGGTAATGGAAAAATGAACAACATCATTTCAAGAGGTAGTTGTTCATCATACTCATGAATGGGAGGTTCGTTACTCATTTAATGGAACTGTGTAAGTGTAGGTATGTTAATCAGAATAGAAAAAAATACAATCATACTAAAGATAATTATTTTATTTTATAATCATTGAATAATATGAACTGAATTTGGGGGATAAAGTTATAAAATAGAAATGCATGTTGAATAACATTACTACTTTATTCGGGTAAAACATTTTGATTTGAACCAAAGAGATTCCATGGTTGGATTTATTCCCAAATTGATGCCTCTAGGATTAAGGGAGATAATTTTAGAGATTATTTGGGTAGGTTTTGTATGATAAAAATGGACTGAGAGGTGTGCGGATGTGAGTGTGGTGAGTACCCAATTATAGTAGAGGAGGACTGAAATTATTTTAAATATTAAAAGGTCAACACTACTGAGAGGTATCCGTTACAAAACATTCTCAAATAATTATAAATTACAAATATAAAAAAGGGAATTTTCAAAAATTACCCTTCTACTAGTTTTTTTAATTTTGTCTAGGGTAATTTTTTCCTTGAGTTCAAATTTAACCACTAAATAAAATCATTTTTACCTCAATCAATTTAATTAATTTTCATTACATTTACTAATAATTTTTCTCAATAGTTACGTTGAATCTATTACAAATTATAAAATATGATGAATGCAAATATTTAATCCATTTTTCCAAATTCCAAAAATATAATTGGCTGAAATTAATTTTAAAATAGTACCACATATAAGAAGAAACAACATGTATTTAAGGTGAAAATGTTCAGTTGTTTGACTTGTTTTTATATCTAATTTCAATGTGAAATTGATTCCATTAAGCTAAATTCAATTAACTGATGTAAAATTTATCAAAAAAAATTTTTATCCATTAAAAATATAATTTAACTATATAATTAAATAACAAGAATATGTAGTTTTAAAATAAAATTTAGTGTTTTCACTATTCATCATTAACTGAAACTTCTCATAAAAAGCGAAAAACATCACTCAATGTAAATTATGATATTATTCATCCAAAAATTAATTTAATTTTGTAAAATAGAAACTGTAATAGTGTTAAAATTTAGATTTAATATGGGGTTTCCATTAAATGGTGGTAAAATTATCTTTTAGAAAAATATATATTTTTATACATAAAATTGGATTTATTCTTATCTACTGTCAATAAAACACATATGATGAAAATTAAATAGTTTAATAAATATAATATATATTATATATTTTTAGTTAAAATAATTTAACAGATGAGGTTTAATGAATTTATTCATTTAAAATATGTTAGATTTCTTAAATATAGTTTTCCAGCAAAAGATATCCTACTTTTTCAAAAGGGTATTATTTCCATATCTAGTTATTTTGTAACATAATAATTCTTGTTATATACCTATGTAAACCATATTGAATTAATATTATTCATAACCACTATTCATATGGCTAGGTGGAAAAAATAATAATTTAATAATATTATTAATACTACATTGTAGTATTGTAAAAAATGGTTTTTCATGTCATGAATGGTATCAAAGGAACACTACATTATGTGTAACATAATCCAAATATATTATTTCATGTACAAAAAATTAATATACGAGTTTTAGGTAGAATTATATCAAATTTTTATTGCATACAAAGTAATAACAACATTCTGATTTCATATAACACAATCTATAACCAATATTTCATGAAATTAATAATATCCCAAATATTAGATTAATTTGAAAAACATATTTCACAAATTTTTAGGCCATGAAATTATTTAAAAGTGGATGGGGTGTCTTCCTAGTCCTATTCATCATCTAAATTTGGGGTTCAGTCGAGAGGAAAAAAACCACTATAAATTGGGATTGTGGAGTGATACTAAATTTCACCCATATATGGGTAAGATCCTTGTTGAGGGATTATTTCTCTCTTGAGACAATGAAAAAAATTAATGTGCCAATTCCATGTAATTTACAATGGCAGGGTCAATATCTATTGTAGAAACAATAATGAAGAGTGATATTCCATTGAGTCATCCCTACTATCTAGAACAAAAGATGTTGTTATGGGTCTGTAGATAATGTGTTGACCTCCTGAAACATGACCAAAATAGTATTTTCTAGCCTCAAACATGTTAATATGGTATAGGAATATAAGGTGATATCTAATAATTAATTATTCTAGGGATGATGAAATGGTTCATAAAGACTGGGATCAATTGCTCCAATTGATTGATTGGTTGGATTAAGCATAATTTCAAATCTATCAAAGGATCCCCTGAAGTGGATTCCAGATCATCGGGGGAATTGAGGAGTTTAATCCCATCAGTCTAATTCTTCTTTCCCTCCCTCTTTTAATAGCTAAAATCCCATCACATGAGTTGAAATCGAAGGCATCACCAATGATCACCCATAATTGTCTATTGATGGAGTACATTGGTCACTGATAATATATAGAGGGGCCCACCACTTACAATTGAATCAAGGTAAATCCCAATAGAGCATAGTAGGATGTTTCCTATGAAATCACCATGAACATGATTCAAGATTCCCAATTTCGAAAAATGTTCTAAAGATAGACCATTCTGTTTAGATTCCACATTCTCTTATCATACCCATAATTATTTTGGTTTTACGGGGTCAGATTTTGTTTTATGTTCCCTTGTTTTTAGAGAATTTTATTTGGGATGGGGTCAATCCTATAACCAATGTATACCCAGAACAAATGGAAATTCATTCCATTAAATTTGGATATGACATATAGTAGGTGTATGTGACCCAAGATAAAAGAACACACATAATTTCAAAACATGAGATGATGTCTTGTATCTAATCTCATTCAGCCTCAACTGTACAATAGGACTTAGTGGTGACTACCAAATTCTAGAATTAGGGATAGATTGTTTGGGCCTCTATAAGAGTCTCACACATCTCGTTTGACAAGAAGAGAACAACATGAATATAAACTCTCATTGTTCTACTAGATAAATGATTCAAAACATCATATTTTCATGATTGGGATATATTTCTACTTATTATATTCCTCTACATGGATGAGATCATATTAGGAATAGTTATATTAGGTACTGGATCCAAGTTGGTGATATGGCTTAGTTTTAGTAATAGAAGGATGAGGTTGATCTTTGTCCATATGCGATTGTGATTTGAGACATTATGGTTGAGCTACACAATCAACTAATATTTTTGGTTGTGGGGGTGAAACTAATTATGTGGCATGTATGGGTTGTTCTTATTGTGTCACATAAAATGCCTATTATCTGGTCTTAGTGGTGTGCACTATCCTTTCTAGGGAAACAACCTGTGAATTCTATTTGGCAACATGACACATTCCCCTCTCTCGATGATGGTAGTCAAAGGTACCTGATGGGGTTTTGTGGATATCTTCATCACTAGATACAATTAAATTATATACTATTATAACTATATTAACTGAGGTATATCAATTTCCTTCATCGGTGGAATATTCTAGGAGTGGATTAATTCTCAGTGCTCCTCCCAATATAGGGAACATGAAGTTCCTGAGTATCAATGTAGACTTTGGATCTAGTGAGGCGATCTCTCTATATCATTGATCAAAATTATTTTTTGTTTAATTCTAAAATGGATGGTCTTTCAATAAGGTGACAATAGTGGGTGAAAAAACCATAAGAGGTCATATTTTTAGGAATAGGTCATGCATAATTCCATGAGAATGTTCGACCACCATCTAGGAAAAATGGTCACTTTACTTCTATATACATCTCCCATATACTAATTGACATGTTTCAATTTCCTCATTGTCATTATCAATATTGGTTGATTCATTTGATATTTTTTTTGGTGAATTTCTTAACATGACCACGCCATGGTATACCTAGTGTAGAAGCTAATATTAGAAGAATAAAAAATATTTTATGGTGAGTATGAGGATCATATGGTATGGCTGGTAGTTGGTGTGACCATTCAGGTTGGCCTCATGATCCCTATGACACTTAGGCTGATTGATGATGTTTTTATAGGGAATAAGTGAATTACCCTAGATTGTGGGTGTACATGATGAGGTTTACCTTTTTTCCACTCTATAAAGCGAGTACTTGGGGCCATGCATTGGTGGGGGTCTTGTTCATCATTTTCATAGATAGGTTGTTCTAAGAGGGGCGTTTCTATTAGAGGTTCATGATGGAATACTATCATTGGGGAATGAGATCATATGATAGTGACTATCTCTTCATTAACAGGTTTTTGTATTGTGGTTAAAAAAGGCAATGGGTGTGGTTGCTATTTGTTCAACTACAAGGCTTCATCCAGATGTTTATCCCTTTCAACAAATTCAAATAATCCACCGAAATACCCTAAGGATATGAGAGCTGGAACAAGATCTACCCAAAAATTCTCCACACACATCATCAAAAGAAGATCTTTCGAAATGAATATATTAAGGGAGTCCATAAGTTATTTATATAAAGAAATGAAGTCAAAAGATCCCTCATCGAGCCTCGATTAAAATTGATTAGGATATTGATGTAGGTTTTTAGAATGGTTGATCTAAACTAGTATATAAACTATTAATGGATATATTTTTAGCCGTCTATATGTCCTGAGGACAACTGGAAATACTAGGTGAAAGAGGATCCCTATAATGTACGGTGAGACAATTTTGGATGGTTCCTATTTTATAGGGATTCCCTAAAATGATCCACACTAAGAAGAGAAGTTATCAAATCCTTCAAAGGATCTCTATATCAAATAAAAAGAAGAATCTTGGATTGTTGAATTCTGGGGGTGGGTTCTTTTAGTCTACCCATGTCAGATATAAATTCCATTACTTAAGGATTATAGCCTTTTACATCTCAAATTCCACAATACGGGT
The DNA here is from genome assembly GCA_963277665.1 of Viscum album. Lineage (NCBI taxonomy): Eukaryota > Viridiplantae > Streptophyta > Magnoliopsida > Santalales > Viscaceae > Viscum > Viscum album. Next base: position 481,693,435 of record OY728153.1, on the reverse strand, counting down.
GGTGGGATCATATATTACATCATCTGAGAAAGGATTGGTTGTCACTATTGCATTTACTGACCTACTCACTCAAAACAAAAAGAGATCATGGTATGTAGGCTAGAAATTTCCCTACTGAGGTGATATTGGTGATTCACACCTTTGTCTTTTACTATGGCCACCTGCCTCTATCATGATCAGATGTGGATATCCACCTTCCTTGAATCTTGGTTCATAGACAAGAAAAAGTTGTTTCTTATCTGGACTTTGGATGGGGTCACCTTAGGCATTGCCTTTTTTTTTTGAAATTTCTCAACAATGTGTTTGGTAGTAAGCCTCTTATAGCCCTTATCTCATATATTGAAGATGAAATTATAAAATCTATCTATGTTTATAGAGTAGCCTCAAATGGGATGATGAGGTCATAAATCCCATTTACATTATAAATATTTTGATATGTAAATGATTGTGAGTAATTGATTGGAACTTCTGAGACCTAATCTATATCTCTACTAGCGGGTGGAGGCACCCACTAACAAGAATTCATGATGCTGCATTCTACATAATGGTGGATATCATCCATTCCCTATGTCATCAACTAGATTTATGTGATTTCCATGGTGATTTATTTCATATATATATACCATGATGATGGATTGTGAAAGACACTTTCTATCAAGAGGTGTGTTATCTTGGTTGTCCCGCTGTCAATAAGAATGGGAGATGAATTCAAGGAAAACCTACTGCCCAAACCTCTATTTTTTATATTGTGATATTCCTCCTACATGATTCAATAAAGAGTGGTGAAGATCATTGTCACAACATGATCCAATGGGGCCTGATCCACAGAACCCCATGTTCGCCACTTTAGGCCATGGGCTGGTGAAATGCACTGAAAGGCATAACTAATAGGGGAGAACATTTACTAATGTACATGTATTCCCACAAACAACTATCTAAATGTGGATGTGTTGAGTAATAAACAAATAATATGAAACATCTAGTGTAATAATCATACATGAAAAACCAATTGGGAATAAAAATAGTATTATAGTGAAAACATAAATGTAAAGGGAAAAAAATACACACCCAACCATAAATATGTCCCGAAGTGAAAAAACTAGAAAATTAAATGTTGATAGATCCAAAATATGAATCTCAAAGCTATGACCATCATAGGTGTCCATATGAACCCGAGAATCCATATAATCCTTCGTAATCATCGATGACATGTTCGTCATATGTATAATACATGTCATGTGTAGAAAAAGTTCATGAAATGGTTATATATATAACCATTATGACACCCTACAAGCTTAACAGGGAGTAGTAAGAGACATGTTAGGAATAGAAAAAGAGCTCAACCCAAATCATTAGATTAAAAATTTCTTTGTAATGTATATAGAGATATATACACACTCAAAAAGAATCACAATCAAGAGATAATGGGGGATATCTATCTCACAACCTAACCTAGGATAAGAGTTCCATCAGTTCTAGATGTCCATAAATTATGCCCAACATATTGTTTGTCAGCCTAGGTTAAACTTCTAAGTCAAGACACACCTTATCATGACACCACATAGTTTATGGGCTCATTATCTAGGTAGAGGACCCATTCCCTGATACAATAGGATGGTTCCACTGAATAGCTAGTGGACCCATACCCTGAATCCCTGTGGGGGTGACACTTTGATGGTTGAGGACCCATGCCATGACTCTATAGGAGGGTTCCTCTTAATAGATAATAGAGGAACCATTCCTTGTCTCAATTGGTGGGTGCCACTCTAGTAAATTGTAGAGTACTCATTCATAGGAAAGGTGGAGGGTTCCATTATAGTGGTTGAGTACCAATGCAATGATACTATGGGAGGGTTCTACTAATATAGAAGATAGAGGAACCATACCCTACCAAGTAGGAGGATGAAACTCTATCGGTAGATAGAGGACCCATTCCCTGCCAAGTATGAGGGTTCCACTGAAATAGTTGATTGAGGACCCATGCACTACCTAGTAGGTGGGTTACACTCCGATGATATTTACATCACACAATCTTAGCTTAGATAGAGTTTTTTACTCTTTTAGATAATATAGAAACAACGTCCTTCCATGTTGGAGGGTTCCATTGGATGGATAGATAGAGGACCAGTGCCCTTCCCAATAAGGGGGTTCCACTCTAATCTGTATAGAGATCATTTTAAATTACTATCATCATCGAGAATCACCTAAATATGCGACACATCTTGAAAATATCGCAATATATCTCAAAATACACTATAGTGGGATCCATCTGATTCAACAATAAAAAATGCCGGGATAGGATTCCCACGGGCCAAAATCCAAGTCCAAACAAAGGATATATGATAGTATAAAGTTTCCTAATAAAGTTATTTGGGGTATATGGCGTGTAACATGTCCAATAATGCAAGTTCTACTTCTCTATTTCCATGATATGTCCCTATGTGTACATAGTCTACAAATCATGTAGAATATTATGGCATGCCTCACCCACCTAGGGTCTTGCCCATTCTTCAAGCCATGTAAATGTAATGATCCCCATGTCTATGTATGAATGCACACAACATGAACTTCTACATAGTGTTACACCCATGTACTTCGTCTTGAATGCCTACCTACATGGGTAGGGTGAGATGGAATATGTATTATCCCCACAATGTTCCGTCCTTACCATTTAAAAAACCCTAGAACCACAGCAAAAGGGAACTACAAGACATGTGTTCATTATAGTACTCTCTGTATAGTCTTGTTTTTTAATAGAATGTTTGATCAACTTGTGGTGTTGAAGATTCAGCTCCTATACCAAGGATATTCCCTACAAGCTACCTGAAATTAGTGGTTATGTCCTATGTTCATCCTTTCAAAACATTCACTAGCTGAAAAATGGATTCCCATGCTTTTTTTTCTTTCACCGTACGCACCTCCCATGTTTCATGTCCCTTATATCTCCGATTTAGATCCTAGGTCAACAAATGATTCACATTGAACAATAAAATCCTCCAATATATTTTACTGATCTCCAATACATTCATTACACATGAAAAGAATGCAAATACAAAGATTCAATCAAGATCAATCCTTCCTAGGAATGTTGAACCATAACTGTGTAACACAATGGAAAAGAATATAAAAAATAGGTGGGGGAAAATCACCAAAAAAAGGTGTAACAATAACTAGAGAAGAAATACTATCCAATTTTAAAATATTGCAGAGATTTGGGTGAGAAAACATGGAAGAATTTATATATATTTAATAAAAAATATAAAATTTGTACACTAGCATATGCAAAGGCTTACAATTTATGCAGATCAATGGATATGGATGGTGGTAAGAAATTTATTTAATTAATTGGGGATAAGTACAAAATTAAAAATTTCATACCTCGAATGGGATCATTATTCAGTGAGTAACATGTTCACCAATGAATGATATTATTCATTGTCTTCACTTTTCCTTGATCTTCCTGGATATACTGTTTTAGTGTCATCAGATCATGATTCGCTAAGGACAGATGGAATGAGAATCCTTTCAATGATGCTCGGGTTATGAATCCAGCCCAAGAGATCAACAATAATAAGGATTTTATAAATGAAATATATTTAGTATATTTAATTTAAATTATAAATAAATATAACTATATAATTTAACTAAACTGACCCACTCTCAGTCATGATATCCGAATTTCCTGGGGCTACCAATTTTAGGATGTGGATAGGGTAATCCTCATGTTTTAGACTGAATTTTTATCTCATATTTATAATATGAGATTTCATTTATGGGACAATCAATTTTCTTTAGTAAACTATGTGTTACTAATATAAAATATATTTAATTTTTTTTATAAAATTAATTTAAGGCACACTAATCCTGGGAATGATAGACTTTATTATCACTTGGCTTCGAATATATATCTAGAAATATTTTAATGTATTACAATAAGAAAACATTGTTGCTATATTATTCTCACCATCAATATTTTTTCCCATAAATAAAAAAACTAAATAAGAATATTGGGATACTAAGCTAGCATCTATCACTCCCTTTCTTATGTGCTCTCTTCCATGCTCTCGTGCTTCCACAACATGTCAACAAAAGGGATAGGCCATCCATTTAGATTGCTTACATTGCAATCCATGATTTCCACAAGGTTCGTTAAAATAGTGGATCCATCCATCCTATATATATCTCCCTAGTTAATAATTTGAATGGGTTCATGCACTTATCTCCTTATCTACGACATAGGGAAGACATTTTTAACCATCTCTAACAATTTGGGTAGGGATTGGTTGTATGAAAACTCACCAACTCTCTACATGTTCTCGAATGACATGATTAACCTCCGGGATAGCCTGTGTCCCTAGATGAATCGTAGACATCATTATCATACTGAGCCTCTTCGAAACACATGGTATCCCTGCTCATAAATCAAGGTCATACATCAACTATATGTCTAAGATTATTTCTTGCAATGGTTTGTTCTGATCTACTCACATATTACCTAGACCTTCTCCATTGTCACCTACACTAGATCTAGACCATCATGAGATGACATGCTAATCTATATATAGTATAAGTGTGACTTGTAGGGTGTCCCGTATATGGACTCAAAATGTTTCATGCCAATAGTATATTGTATTCTATTATTTTACGCAAACTCTACTAGTTGAACAAGACCATTTTAGATCCAACCAGATTCTTGAAAATTCTCTCCTATAATATCCTCCAACAATTGTATAGTTATCTTAGTCTATTCATCTATTTGAGTGTGAATATTTGTTCACATCATCATCTAGGTCCATAATTCCTCTTTTTGGCCTATCCCCACTATGATGTGAAATGAAAATCACATATAAAAACAATAGTCAACATAACCGCATGAATGAAGACAATATCTTGCATGCAATACTCCCTCAGACTCTCCACCAGACTCTAGTGCATGATAGAAATAATGTGTGTCAACTTCATAAGTCATTAAACTATCAACTAGATGGCCTCCTGGCCCCTCATTGTCTATGTAATCACTCTCACAATGGCCATGAATATGATATTCCATTTCCACTCTCATATCTCAAGGGTTTCCAAAAATCCTATTGGAACATGGTGACCAACCTTTAATTTCTAAAAGTGAAGAATCCATGGACAAACTCAGCCATGCTATATCTCATTCCGACAAAAACACTGATACTGAAGGTATATTTACATCTTCCCCACATCTATATGTGAAACTAATGGAGTGGTGTGAAACTCTTTCACCACCTCCACCTGCACCATGATTGGGATTATTGTTCATCCCTAGAAATGGATGAGATGATTCCCACCTTCAAAAAATACATATATTGATTAATATTAGGATATCTCATCCGGAAACACCCTGCATTTTATGTCTCCCAACTGGGACGATCTCACATTTTTGAGATGTATAGAAGTATACATACTTTATTAATTAAAAAAGAACACTCACTCTAACCTAGGGTCATCTTCAATGAACCCAACTACTCAAATGATTGTTTGACTAAATATAGCTGGGGCATCCTACTATAGGCATATAGAACCATTTCTCCCTTAAAAAAGGTGTAAAATATTTGAAATTAATATTCCTCTAGGAAATATAACCAAATACTCTATATCACATTCATTTCTCTCTATGTGAATAAATATCTAAGACTCTGATGGTTTTAGTAGACAACAAAGTGAACTCCCAGAAGACATTACCTACCCATTCTCAGAAAAAATACTACCACTTCCATCTCTAGGTAATGATTCGTGTAGATATTCTCATGTTTTCTCAACTTGCACAACCCATATGTGATAACTTCCCATCTATACATAAACATATATCCAATCCAATATCCCGAATCATCATAATAAACTATGTACTCTATGGCCTCCTTTGTTAGTCTCAAAATAGGTTCACTCCTTATCCTCATACTCAACTACTCCAAAGCCATATGGAACTACATAGTCTAGGTAAATGACTACCCTTTCTACATCATGGTGGTCTAATGGGACGAATTACTAGAGAATAATTCCACATGTCTCCCATAGTAACCTGCTAATAATATAAAATGATTCGCTTTTAACACACTCTTTTGTGGCTACCAAGGAAGTACTCTATCAACCTTCACTGATTCCATGGATAACCCATGGTCAGAAATGAAAACCCCTATAAAGTGATCCTCATGGATCTATAATTGACACATTGATATTTTACCATAAATATGCTCCTCCAAATGAAAATATAAGACCATCATCAAGTTTTTTTCATGCTCTTCCATTTACACAATGTATATGAGTGTGTCATCGATGAAGAAATAAAATGTTGGTAGAAGTTTGACATAATGGCCTAGTACATCTAATTAAGAAAACTTGACGGTGAATTCATTACAAATAAGTGTATCAATAAGAAATCATAGTTTACATAGAGACATCATAGAGTTAGCTTCAGAATATTAGCCTAATGAGGTCTCAAATTGTGTTAGTTGGACCATATATCTATCTTCATGAACCATTTCATGCCTCGAAATTGGTCAAAGTGGCCAGCAATTTTCAGAAATGGGTACTTTTTCCTTATCATGTCCTAGATCAGGTGATAATAATAATCACAACTCTACAAGCTCCAATCCTCCATTTTCAAAAACAACAATAGTGTTTCAGAGGAGGGACATTATAAGTCAAATAAAATCTTTTCTCAAAGGTACTCTTACTATTATCGTAGTTCTCATAGCATGGTATGGGATATTTGATATGACACATATGATATAATATTTTTCTTGAGGTGAATGTGAATGTAAATTTTAATCTCTAAAATTGATGGTAATCTTAGAACATCTTTAGGGACGACGTCCAAAAATTCCTCAACAACTGAAGAAATATAGATTCTTTAATAACATTTGGCACTAAGGGATACAATCATTAACTATTGGGTAATGGTCTGTAGCCTCCAACATACATTACATACTCCCATTACCTAGAGATCTTTCTCACCCATAAAGCAGAATCACATCACATAAGTGAAAAAAATCTAACACATCTATGGTGAGAGTCAATTTGGGCTCAGAATATAGAAATCTAATCCATATGAATGATGATATCACTGGGTTCCTATTAATGGCCAAAATGTCCTCTGAGAACCTCTTTCTAGGATGAGATATTTCACACAACCAGAAGATAAAAATATATAGAATAAGAATTCCCCATTGGTATATAAAAAAATCTATTTGGCTAACACAATGATTAGGATATCCATCTCTTGCACTAGGAGTAAAAACATGGTGGAATAACTCACAGTTTTGTATACTAATATAGAAGAAATATTATAATAGAAAAATATCGTACCACTAATCATCTCATGTACCATGGGGTCGTATGCATCCATAGCTTATAACTATCCAAAACCTCGAAATCCCACTCCTTGAGCCTGAAGTTGACTACCAGTTAGCAGTGGAGGAAAGACATAAAAGTGTCATCCAACACCCACAAATCCTCCCTCTATAATTCCACCTAATCCTCTTCTAAATTTTCCATCCTATAAGATACCATGACCACACATTGTAGATCTATGATCATGGATCTTCCTTTTTCATGGTGGTTCTATTTTTATCTTCATGCGCTCTACTATTCGTTGGGTTAGGAAATCAATGACCATGTGACCTTTACTATCACATGCATAGAACCTCCCCTACCTAGGATTACCTGGTCCTCTATGTTTACCCTTACCATGTTCTGTATCTTTATCATGTGAAGATCTCATATGCTAATATCTTTTCAACATGCATCTAATAGCATCTATTGAAGACACAACTCTATAATTCTTAATTCCACCTTTGGCATCCTAACATCCCTATTCTAGGTAGATCTCTATCAACAATACATGCTTTAACACCCTAGAATAGGTGGGAATTGAAAATGGTACTACACTGGCACAAATATCTCTGCAATGACCCTAATATAACTTCTTTTCTCTAAAGTATCCATCCCAGATCATGTCAAGGGAGTACCACATAAGGTCTATGAACCCTAAGTCATAATATATATATTTAATCCCTCAAAACTTTTTCTCCATATTATATTTAATCATAACCATGTTCATTAAAGAGGTGTAGTATATTTCAAGAACCAACTCTTGGATGTCATGCTTTCAGAGTGTCGACTCATCATGCATCTGTGTAACAATAATCCACTAGCACACAAGCGATTTATTGAAATGGATATTACCAATGTAACCACATAATCCGTAGGTGGCCAGATACGTTCAAAGACATAGATTACGAACTCTATCCAACCTTCTATTACCTAAATATTAGGATCACCACCGAACTATAGAGACCCATGGAGCTATAAATTTCTGAGTGATCTTAGTATATGCACATCCTCATCCTAATATTCTAGTTTGATCTATAACTCAAAAGGTTGGGATGATAGTACATATCCACTGTGAGGAAGGATTTAGTTGGATGGAAAATGAAAAGAGGCCTCATCACTCATAGAATATTATCCATGATATGGAAATGATAACCTTACTGGTTTTCATTGAGGATTCATCTTGAAAATTTAATGGATGAGCACCACATCAATTTGTGAATATATATGTAATCAGTAGTTGAATAAATAATTACATTCAAATACTCAATCTTATATTATGCATGTAACAAAGTTTCCTTTAACAAATTTGTTGGTATACCTAGTTGACAAAATGGTAGTGAATATCCCAGTGAATGGATAAGTCATCCACCAGACCTACAATAGATTCCCTATCATGATATCCACAGTCAAGACACATTGACTGGTTTTCCTATATTCCCCCAAATCCTCATAAAGTTACTAATTTGAACAGAATCACAAGGATTGAACTAGTTATTACACAATTCTATTAGTACTGAACCCAATGGGGATAGAGATGCAACTACCCCAAGCCCACATCCAGAGGTTAGGGGTTAGAGACAAGCTCTGAATAGAATCACTAATAATGGACACCATTTAATCAGGTACCTGTATGCACGCACTAGACCATGTAAATGCATAAATGTAGAGTAATAAAATAAAAAGAAGAAACATATAGAGTACTAACCATACAAGAAGAAACATTAGTGAATAAGAAGAGTATAAAAGTTTAAATTGAAAAGTAAAGAGAAAAAATACCTGAGTAACAATGAAGATGTCCCAATCAGAAAAAACAATAAAAGTAAATACAGAGAGATCACAGTTTTGAATATATAAGATCTAACCACCATACATGACCAATTACACTAGGGTATTCCTAAGATGATTTTTATTAACTATTTCCTTTTCTATCATCTTCATAATACATGACATATACCAAATAATCCAATTAATGGGGGTGCATAAACATAACAAGTAGGACACCATGAAAAATGAAGGGGGACATGTAATAGACATGATAGGAATAGAAATACTGTTCACCCCCAAGTAAGAGAGTATGAAATAAAATGACATGGATAAAGAAATATATATTCTCAAAAGAAATAAGCCCAAATGACTGAGAAAGGTGGTCTCTATCTCATATACCAACCTATGATAAGTATTCCATCAGTTCTAAATGTCCATCAATGATGCCCATAATATCATCGTCTATCTAGTTGAAAATTCCAAGTCAATCCACACCTTGCCACTACACCACAATGTCAAGGGGAGAAATATCTAGGTAGTGGACCCATCCCTTGGTATAATTGAAGTGTGAAACTACATTGATAGATGACACATACCCGGACTCCATAGGATGGTTCCACTATGATAGTTGCAGATCTATTCCCCGACTCTGCAGGAGGGTGCCACTCAATAATCGATAGAAGAACCATTCCCCATCCCAATAGATGGGTTCCAATCTAGCAATCATTAGAGTACCCATGTTTAGCCCATCTAATGTGTGCCACTCGAGTGGAAAAGGTACCATTCCCTAATACTGGAGCATGCTAACACACAGATTACAGATAAAGGTCACATACCCTACCCAGTAGAAGAGTTCCACTCTAATAGTAGATAGAAGACCCATGGATTTCCCAGTAGGAGGGTGACACGATAGTATTTGATCTAGGACCCATTCATTTTCTAGAAGAGGGTTACAACTGGGGTACAGATAGAAGACCCATTCCCATCATTGTAGCAGGGTTCCACTATAATCTCTCAAGTGATCCTGCCTAATTACTATTATGGTGAACCATCACCTAAATAAAAATCATCTATAAAAAACACTATATTTTATCTCAAAATACACTATGGTGGGAACCATATGATTCTACTCAATAATACACATAAAATATGATCCTCAAAGGATAGAATACAAGTCTAAACAAAATATATACAAGAGTTAGAAATTTCGAAGAAAAGGTAGTAGGGGTACATAGTTTGTAAGGGGACCCACATGGTGTGTGTTCCTTCTCCTTTTCCAAGCCATGTACCTATCCTTACACATCTCATGTAATGTGTATAAATACATGTCATATATGTGTACTATTTTGTGTGCCTCAGCTACCTGGGGTCTTACACGTGCTCCTACTGATGTCCTTGAATATATGTCTATGTCCATGCACTTAGGTACATGATGGGTCATCCAAATAGGGTACCACTCATCCCCTTAAACGACATTTAAAAACTTACCAGGGAGGGTATCATGGTGTGTGTCCTGGCCACACATCATGTTATAATTAAATATTAGAAAACACTAGTGTCGTATTGAATGGGGAACTACACGGTTGGGGTTTATCACAATACATGTTGGGTAGTTTGATTTTTGAATAAAGATAGATCTTCATTTAAAATTCAAAATATGAGTCCTATAATACTTATCTCACCTCCAATAAGTCCAAAATTGATGGGGAAGACATTTGGTCATTGTTATTGGCTATCCTATGGTCGAAAAATGGATTCGGATTCATCAGTGGGGTTTGTTGTATGCACCGTATGGATCACCCATCACTACATTCTCTAATTTGGATCTTGGATCAGTAAATAATTAACTCAAAACCTGAAAATCCTCAAATATATTCCCTTGATAATTGATACAATCATCACACATTAAACCATTATGTATCCAGGCGTTCAATCCGGCTTTATCTAACATGACAATGTTGAACCATGGACCTTTTTCCCAACGGCGAAGAACATGATTAAGGGGTTAGGAAAAATAACAAAAATTTTGGTTACAATCATTTTCCATGAGTTATTTTCCAATGAAAAAAAATTGGGTATATTTGGGTGATTGAACATGGAAAATAAAATATAGATTTGATAGACAATATAAAATCTGTATGCGATAACCTGAAAATGATTCTGATTGATGTAGATCAATGTAAAAGGATGATTATATTAAATCTATTTAATTAAATGGGCCAGAATCTAGAAATTAATGATTACAACCTCAAATTGGATAAATATTTGGTTAATAATGTTCCCTTAATGAATAAGAGAATTCATTGCATTCACTTTACTATGATTTTTCTAGATCCAATGTTATATCATCATCATATGTTTATTTACTGATGAGAGGTTAAAAAATATTCCCCTTAGTGGGCCTATTTTTATAATTCTAACCCCAGAGATCCACCATAATATAGATTTTATAAATGAATCAAAATTAATATATTTAATTTCTAAAAAATATATATTTTATTATTTATATTAAATAAATCAACTTGCCATCAGTTTTAATATCTAAACGTCCCATGCTGAACAATATTTTGTTTATAGATAGGGTAAAACATATGTTCTATACTCAAGAATGATCTCATATTTAGGATCTATGATTCTGTTTAAGACATATCACATTTTCTATAATAAATCATTCATTCATACTATAAAATATATTAAATAATTTTATAAAATTAATAATGGGCACAACAGAACTCATCATCAAAAAACGTCTCCGCACCTGGCTCCAAAAATATATTTACAAATATGTTAATGTACTACAAGGAAAAAAACAGTATTTGCACTCTTCATGCGGGTCTACTAGAAGGTCTCACTATATCCATATGAATTAGGTTTTCGGGCTGTTAAGAGAGTTATAATTTCAACCATTCGACATTTCGGAAGATTGAAATTGAGGTGTTCCTCACACCCAAGATAGGTCAAAAGAAAATCTTGGGGGTGGTTGGATATTTATAATCTTTTAAGGTAGAGACATGTTGTGTGGTCCTTATGGAGGGACAATTGGATAGTGTACTTTTGGTTTGTAGGTGGTCAATAAAAAAATTATAGTTGTTTATTGGAAATAATCTCCCCCAGATTTCCTCCTCCCACCGATTCTTCAAAGGGTATCCTTTCTATTGATCACCTCAGAAACATATCGTGAATTCAATAATATTTAATGGAGGGGTGATGAGGATCTGTTTAACTACTGACACGAGGACATGGGTGGCATCACATTGGACAATTGTTTGTAGAATGATGGAAAGTCAACCATAGGTGGAGCCATGTTCATGACCACATCCATATAGGGAATGACATCTGCATGATTCAACTAATCGGGGAAGTCATATTGTTTGTGTCTTTGTGGCTCAACCAAATTATCTCCTTCATATGGGGGTGCCAATCCATACCTATAAATCACTCCAACATCAAATGTGAAAGTGGAAATAAGGGAGGATTATTGTGGAAAATATGGATTCATAGAGAATCCATGAATGCGATTGAAGACCACCAACACCTACAAATATTTAAGGAGGGATATAATGAACTTGTGGATCTCTTTCTCGAGGACATTTATCTTCCGTTGATGTTATTTTTTCCTGATCTATTGTAGGGTATAATGAGGTGATTCCACTGAATGTTTCATCATATTATACTCTAAGAGGCCAATTGTGATGCAAGGTTTTCCCAAACCTACCTTTGGCTACACATGTGATTCCTGAGCATGAGCCCCTGGCGGTTGGAGAAGCTTCTTCCATGAATGAGGTTACTAAAACCATGGGTAAAACCCACATGGATGGTTTCTTCCCTCCTACTCTAGGATGTAGCATCATGGAAAGTTTAATATTTTATTAGAGGATGACTTCTATGTTGTCTGATGACATCACATGGAAGACCTCCATGCTAATATTCTTCATCCTTAGGTAGACCTTGATGGGTTCTATTAGTTCCCAATGTGTAGAGAGTTTACCCAACCTACATGATAGGTGGATGGGGTCTTGATCCCAACATGGTGAGAATGTGGCCCCATGTGCTAGTCATGAGGGTGGGAGTATGCTGGAATTGGAATGGGACACTGGAGCTATTGTAGTGGCCTCTTAGTGGGAAGGTTAGTGTACATACCTCAATTATAACACTTGGTATTTTGGATCGGGCATAAAAAAAGGATTGTCATTAACTTATTCATCATCTTATGAGAATTATTGAGATTTTTAGTGGTGGGTACCTCTTGGGTGGCCCGAACATGCAGGTTAGATAATGTGTGGCCAATTCCTCCATTACCTCCTTATTGTAGGGGAGGGAATTATGGGATAATTTTGGGAAATGTTCACACAATGGTTCGTCCTAGCGATATGGGAGGGACCACCTTCACATCCACTGTAGGTAGTAACGATGTTGAGGAACCGTAGCTTCAAATTCTTAGAGGTCCACATATATTATTAGGATGATCCTTTCCCACTTGTAAAATAAACATCGGTGTTCTTCACCCTTAATTTGATGATCATAAATGGGGAGATTGGACAAGGCTGCCCCGGGGCCATGAGAGTGGTTACTATTGTGGTAGAAGAATAGTCATGCGAGGCTACTATAACATCATCTCATATACCCGACACATTGTTTCCCTGGTGTATCATAAATAATTTTCCATATATTGTGTCCTATAGGATAAATGAGGACAACTATTAGTATAGGTCTAGTGATGGTGATACCAAACATTCCCAAAACATTTGATCCTCTCCTGACGAAGGACAAGTGATTCACGCCAATATATTCATAAAAATAAAGGGTTCTATATAGGACACATATTGAGATAAAGAAAAAAAATCTTTATTCCTCATATAGATATCCACATCCTCAGACTAGTTGTATCTTCTTCGAGGGTGTGAATCCCTACATTCGTTATTTAAAATGGTGTGTGGCCCCCATCACCATAGATGTAATTCCCCATCCCTTCCCCATTGTCTTGATAATGTGGTGAGGTGATTCTAGGCCTTAAGTGAAGTTCCAAAGGTGCCAAAGGCTGGCAATAAATGACGAGGGATTAACGAATAAATTGGGGTATGATTGTCCAATGGAATAAACAAACCAAATAAAACAATCCAATACCAAAAAACTACATGATGCATGTTAACATAGAGACATGAAAAATATAGTTCCAAAAGACAACAAAACTAATCCATAGCAGTTCTCAATAACCAGTAAAACTATACCAAACCAAATTCATATTACTAATCAGAAGACTAGACATGCGACCCAATGTAAACAAAGATACACTTCACTACCCAACAAAAATATTCATTCTATAAGTACCACCAAACCACCCAATCATCACAATTAAAGTGTAGAAAAATGAGATTCTTTACTATTAACTATGTCATAGAATACATCATCTTCAAAAGAAAAAAAGTGAAAATGTAATGGATTGTAATAATACTGAGTAGGATTTCCCAAAATGAATTCCTCACACATTAAACAACGATAAAACAATTATCACAATTTTATAAAAAAATTTATATAAAACAACAAATAGTTCAACAATTAATGATATGCCAAAAACACCATAACCAATCCATGTCAAAAAAGGGAAAACCCAAAATACATTTCACCATCACACATTAGCGCAACAATTTTCAACTTGCATAACAACACACTCAAGTTAATTATATATGGTGTAACATCCCATCCACATCTTTTATTACGTTCCTAGTCTACTAGTACTTCCTGACCACTTATTCATAATGGTGGCACTTCTGTCCACTATCCATCCACTAAAATAGTTATAATTCCTTCCAACTTCACATACAATTCTCAATCCATAATACTTAACCAACCAACAAGAATACAGTGCACCATGTCATAATCCTTAAGCAACCCACCTTTTCCAACTATACTACATAACACTTCAATATATCACCAATTAATTAAAAACACACATTAACCATTTGTTACACCAAATCCATTTTCAATAAAACAATATTTTTATTAAAAAACATATTTCAAAAATCATTTTTTAAAAATCCATCATGCCATTGATTTTAAAATATATATTTTAAAATCCAACAACAAGAAAATAGCACAAAAATACCCAATTTCCCCAAAATCACCATATCAATATAAAATTGGATTCATGTAAGAACTTCACCAAATAAACACAATTAATATTGAGGAAAAATCTTAATATTTCCATGTATTCATGTAGTTATATCAATGTGGAGTCTGGAGAAAAATTTAATACCTTAGGGTTCTAGGAAAATTGACCCACAGGTAATTGCAAAATAAATATAGGAAAATGCTCCACCACAACCACTCTAAATATCATTACCAATAATTGAAATTCCTTATAATTATCACCTATGGGAAAAAATAATTCTACATTCAATATATGCATATCTATAAAACCAATAGAGGTAAGAGAGAATATCTAGAGGAAACCACAAAGAAACCAAAAGGGAAGATATACCTGAGATGAACTGCCTTCAGAACACCAAAAAACCCCTTTGATTTGATTCCAAAATGGGTGTGAGAGCCCCTATGCCCCTTGGGATCAAGAACTCCTGTGTAGGGATCATATGGGAGTAGAAAGGAGAGAGTTAGGAAAAATAATTTCTAAACCTATTTTTGAAAACCCTTTTAATGGGACACACAGTTAGCTTGCATGGTTTGAATAACTATGCACTAACTTTGTAGATTCTATTGTCAGAACAATGACATATCACATGGTTTCGTGGGATTCTCACATGGTTAACCCTAACCATTCTCTAACTGTGTAGCCTCAAAAAGGCCTCCCAAATTTCATAAAACATATCGAAACTCTCCCAAAATCTCCCAAACCATTCCCAACCACTTCATATGGACAAGAAGGTATAAAAAGGCTAAAAACCTCAAAATGGGGTGCTACATTCTTCCCACCATTGGAAATTCCATTCTCAAAATGTAGAGAAACCACAATCTACCAAAATAGCTCGGGCCATTGCCCGAGAATCTTTTTCTCCCACTTTGATGTCTCCTCTAGAATTTGACCATGCTTCTACAAAACCTAAACAAAATTGATGATTTACCATTTGATGCATTATATTATCTATCCAAAATCCACATTGGCACATGCACCAATGAAGCATTTATTTCAAGCTCAACATGATCCCATAGAATAACAAGGTCATGATCTGACTGATACTTTTTAACTATATGATGTGATACACATTGTGCGTGACAATAAACCATGTTGGAAAAGCCAACCAATAGGCCACCTCACAAATCTTCTCATATATCTCAAAATTCCCAATATAGCTCAGAGATAACATACCTTGCTTTCTAAAATGACGATGTCCCAACCTAGGAGATATTCTAAAAAAACATGATCACACACCTAAAATGAAAATGGTCTTTGATGATGGTCCAAATAAAATTTCGGACGACATTGAGCCGTCTGCATCCTCTTCTAGATCGACTTGATCATCTCTATAGTCTCTTGGACATGGCCCGGTCCAATTATTGATGTATCTCCCGTTTCCACCAAACATAGTGTAGAACGAAATAGATGCCCATAAAATGCCTCAAACAGAGCCATCTATATTGAATCATGATAACTATTATTATAAGAGAACTACACCAACAATAAGTTATCCTCCCATGAACCTCCAAAATCCATCACACAAGCCCTATAATATTCTCCAAAGTTGGTATCATCCTCTAGGGTTGACCATCCATATGAGGATCATATGCCATGCTCATAGTCAACTATTTCCCAAGGGATTGTTATATGTATTTCCCAAAATGATATGTGATTCTAGGATCTCTATTTGATGCAATCGAATTTGGAAAACCATATCTCTACCACTTCCTATATAAATATTTTTTACAGTTCCTCCACTGTATGAGATTCAAGAATCTGGATGATATGGGCCAAAATTGTGAGCTTATCCACCATCACCCATATTAAATCATGTTTCCAAACAATTCTTGGGAGACCTATATCAAAATTGAAAACTATGTTTTACCACTTCCACACTGGAGTAAGAAACTACTGCAACATTCCAACTAGACAATGATGCTCTTCCTTGACCTGATGAAAAGTCAAACATCTTGAAACAAACTCGGCCACATCCCTTTTCATACCCGCCCACCACAACATTGCTTTCAATACCTTATACATCTTTGGAATTTTTGGATTTATATCCCACTTGTAATGATGATAATCATTGAGAAGTTCCTCCAGACAAGTCACAGGTACCACTGTCCGATTATGAAAACACATAACTATATAAATATTTCGTTCCCAAACCTCAATGGCCACCCAACCATTAAGTTTGAACCTCATCAACATACAATCAAAATCAATTTCTTATGACTCTTTAACCAAACCAACTATGATAGGGAACAATGAAATGAGAAAGAAGACCACTCTTTCACCCAGGTCCTCCCTTTCAAACCGCATTTCAGCTATGACATACATCAACTACCACTAATATGATTCTTGTTTCACCAACTAAGAATATGTTTTTATACTTAATGCATATTCCACTGAATTTCCCTTACCTGGTGTGTAGAATAAGTCAAAAAAATAATTTTTGAGATGTTCCATCCATCTCCTATGCCTTAAGTTCAATTCTCATTGGGAGAAAATATAATTTAAACTCTTAGGAATGGTAAACACCATGAATTTATCACTGATGAGATAATGATGCATTATTTTCAAAACATAAAGCATTGAAGGTAACACCAAATAATTGTTTTGGTAGTTCTTCTCATGAAAGCTCAACTGCTATTATCCATATGCAACAACATGATCCCCTTACATGAAAACACTTCACAACCCTGATCCAAATTCATTTAAATATACCACATACCCATTCCCTGGTTGTGGAAAAATCATGATTAGTAATGCAGTAAAGAAACTCTTTACCTGGCATGACGGTGGTCCGGCGTGAGCTTCATCACGCCTCGTGCGTTCATCCCAGCATGGTTCGTCCCCAATGTGGAATTATTTGGCTTTGGCGGTGCGCCTTGGGTATCATCTAGCATGACGGCAGTGCGACATTGTTCTCGGCATGGCTTGGTATGACTGGATCTCGTCTGGAATGACGGTGGTGCGAAGGTGTGGCGTGGCTCGCCTCTTTCCGACGACGATGAGGTTCAGTGTGAGATCAGCTTCGTAGATTGGATTCTTTGTCTGGCTTCATTAGGTGCCAGGTTTTCTTAGAGGTTCGGTCGGCTTCTTCGGGCAGCCTGGGATTCCTGGATCATCACGCGCGATCAGCTGCGGGACTTCGGTTAGATGTGCATTGTTTTGGAGTGGGGGAGGTATTGGGTCGTGGAGTCTCTGGATTTTGCGGTTTTTCTTTTGTATGGTGTCTTTTTTTAATGTGATTTCTTGTATCTGGCTGGATCTAGTATTGCTTATTCTGGTTCGAACTCTCTGGCTCTTCTCTGCCTTTTCCTGTTGCCATTTTCACTGCTGTGAGGTTTCAGAATCTGTTAAGGGTATATGTTTTGGTTCTGATCAGAGCAGACTCTTGCCCATAGCGACGCTTCTATTTCAGGATGACCCTGATTCCCTCATCAGTGGTGTCCCCTTAGAGCGGGGTTGTGCTACCTAGTCCTAGGATACGATGGCCTAATCTTGTGCCTCTTGGGTCGCCTTATGGGCTTTTGTATCTATGGTGGCCGGGGGAGTTGAGGAGGGAAGCGGTGTTGGTCCAGGATGACCCTTGATGGTGGTGCTTGAAATGGTCATATTGGAAGGTTGAATGGTTTTTTTTTATTTTGAGGTCTGTTGGTATGGTGATGCACCTGGACTCGACCAGTGGATTAGGCCCTATATGAGGTTTTCTAGAGTTTCTCTTAATTGATTCAGTGTTTTTCGGGTTTGGTTGTTGAGAGGGTATGATGACAGTCATCGGATCGGGCCTATGCTTTGACACCGGACAATTCCTGATGTCAAGCCATGCAACAGTGAAGTGCTTTTCCCAATTCATATGCTGGGGAGGGGTAGCTTCATGTGTCAGTTTGGTTTGTCTTGCTAGTCCATCGGGTCGTGAATGGTTTAAGTCGATGATGCGTTGAGTTACCCCCTTCTTCCCTTAATATGGGTTTATGTTTCTATTGAAATAATAAAAAAATATAAGGCCTTCGGGCCGTTGGATAAAGCTTTCATTGGGGAGGCCCATCACGGGAAATCACAACCAAAGCTTCAATAATACCTAGCTAGGCCAAGGAAGCTTCGAATCAAAAATACAATCTTTGGTGGTTTCCATGAGATAAAAACATTTATCTTTTATAGTTAAATTGAAACAACCTTATAAAAAATAGCACGAACATGGAAATGAAACATCCTATATCCAAAAGTAAAACTTTGAGAATTTGGCACACAACTGATGATCCCTAATGATTATTAGTACTATCTCCAAGTGCTGATCATGCTCCACCATTTTTCTCAAATACATCGATATATCATCTAAAAATAACCCCACTAAAGAATCCATATATTTCATAATTATTTGATTCAACAATTCAATGAAAACTGTTGGTGTATTTGTTTAGAGAAAGGGAATAACCACAAACTATTCATGGACATAGATACTTATGAATGATGTTTTAGAAATATCCTCTTTCCACACATTTAATTGATGTTATCCACACCTCAAGTAAATATTGGAGAACCACTAAGCTCCCCCCAACTAGTAAAACTAATAATCAATGCACGGAAGTGGATATCTATTCTTTATTGTAACCTGATTATGTCTATGATATTCAACACTGAGCCATAGAGTTCCATCGACCTTTTTAACAAAAAAAATCAGCACTACCCATAGTGTCATGCTAGGCCGGATGAACCCTTTCTTCTCTAGCTCCTCCAACACCAGCTTCAATTCCTGTAATTCTATTGGTTCCATCAAGTAAGATGGAAGTGAGATAGGTCTAGTATCCGAAATAATATCAATCGTAAACTTCACTTCTATCATGAGTGGAAACCCCAATAATTCCTCATTAAAGACACAAATAAACAGATAAAAACCACAAGAATAGATCTCTGCTCATTTTCTTCCACTAGTTAGAATGCAAACACAACTAACTGATAAGATATCGTGCCAATAGCTGGGGTCAATAAGAATGTTACACCAATATTTTTAATATTATCCCCTCTAAAAATGTGTTAAATTCCATCATCCATCGTAAAAATGAATGTTCGTTCATAGTAATAAATGTGGACAATAATAATTTCAAACCAATCTATTTCAAGGATTATATCTAAAAATCGATCTCAGGAACTAAGAAGTCCCACATCAATTCATATTCATCCACCACTAAGAAAAATGCTCTGCAAAGAAAGGCCTGCCACTCTCTTGGACCCAGAGGAGTTAAAACTTTTAAAACAGAAGGCATCATTTCAATATTTAGACACACAAAAAAATAATATAAGAAGCAATAAAACAGTGGGAAGCACCTATATCAAACAATGAATGCATTAATGTGGAATTCAAAAGAATCATAACTTGTATCATGGATGGTCCTGAATGATCATCTATCACAATCTATTCCACTCCAAACAACTTCTTTCTTACAATAATCGTATATTTATTACCCATATATAGTGTCTTGGTAATTTGATAATCACCATGACTAAATTGACTGTACTGATGAGGAGTATGTTGTTTCCCCTATCATGTCGAGGAATATGATGCATGGAACCCCTAAGGACTTTCACGAACAACTGACCCCAGAGCATACCAAAAATACCTCTGAAGATGCCTAATCATCCTATAGTTATGACATGATTGAGGTTGTGTTATACAATCCCACATGATGTGTCCCACAGAGGTTCACTAAAAACAAAATGGCATGATCTGAGGATTATGAGGACGATTCACCAATTTTTACATCTATTGTGAACCATACATCAAAACAGGTTCTAAGTATCTCTCTTCTAATTAATCCAATCTTTAACGTTCCCACTATTTCCCATGGGTAACAAAATATTTCCCCCAAATATATCCCCTAAAATATCTTTCTCAGCCACTGTAGCTCTATTCACCATTCAATGTAATCATTTAAACATTGCACCACTATCTTGGAACCAATTTCCTGCCTCAAACCAGCATAAAAAATGTGCGACTTCACAGATGTGCTACCTGCTACCATAGGTGAAAACTGCACTAAGTTCATAAACATATCTTCAAACTCTGTTACCACAAGGTTCTCTTGATTTAAAATTAATAAATATGTTGTGCGTTGAATTCAAAATGTATGATGGTAGAATTGTTTTTTAAATAGTTCCTCCAAACCCCCCATGTAACACCTTGGTCAATCCCAGCTTGTACTTCTTTCTCACACTACTAAAGGTAAAGATCTTCCTACATATATGTGGATAACATCACTTCTAGCTCTACTGGTTTTTCCATGAATTCAAATTTCCTATTTATTTTATTCAGCCACACTTCTGCCCTTTCCAGCTCCGAATCACTATTAAATATGTGTTGATTGTGCCATTGAAACTGAACCATAAGATCCACAAGCTTTGGTTCATCCGCTTTATTCCCACATTCCATAGATTTGAAATCTTGGACTATACTCTATACTAGTTATTGTATCACATAAGGTATAGGTGGAACCACACATTCCAGATCCTCTACCAGTTGGTCTCTATGATGCCTACATGGTTCCATTTCAATTAAAAAAACAACCACATGTCCCACACCTGTAGCAATAAATGGCTTGCGTTTCATATTCTATTATATAAGCACTATAACAACCAGGCATTCAACAAGTTCACACTTCCAATATTTCACTCTTCTAAAAAATCCATCGTGTTTTAAAAATTGACCAATTTTCAAAATACCTCAACCATTCAAATTTAATATCTAGAAATTTGAATAAATTTAAAATTTTTCCACATATCTATATATTATTATCATAACATAAATCATTGAACCAAATTAAATATTCATCCAAGGGGGAATCCATTTCTACCAAGAATTTCATGGTAATCTTATTGGCTAAACCTATGATATTGAGTTATCCAATGCCTAAATAAATATTTATACAAATCCTTGGTAACAGGATGTACAAAACAAAAGGGCTAGATAATTATTTTTTTGATATACATTCCATGTGCCGACAATCTTACACCATTCTACCAACCTGACTTAATTAATGTTCCAAGAACAAATGTCAACACCAAGATCAATAATTAATGCCAAAAGACCAAAAAACCTGAAACCACTTTCTACACTACACCCCTTACTCAATGGATAGAAAAGGTGGTGAGGTGATATTATACCTTAAAAGAAATTCCTATAGTGCAAAAAAATATATGTTAATTATGAAAGCTTCAAGAATAAATTGGGGAATGATTTCCTCTTGAGATAAACCAACCTACAAAACAATCCATTACCCAAAAAAAATATATGATGGTTTTTAACATAGAAACCCTACCATATATTACTAAAAGACAACTAAACTAATCAAAAAAATACAAAAATCATTTACAACCAAAGCATACAAAACCAAAATCTGTTTACTAAGCTGAAGACTAGACAAGAGAAGCAATGTAAAAAAAAGCACATCCCACTTACCCACAACAAGCTCCATGTTCCATGAACCACTAAACCACTCAATCATCACAAAATACCTCTAGAATAATGAGCATATTTACTCTTACCTGTGTCTTGGAATAAAAAATTTGAAAAATCATCCATGTTCCAAAGAATGGGTGAGTAATAAAACATAGTAGGATTTCTCCAATTGAATTCCCTACACACTATACTAGGATAAAACCATTAGGATAATGTTATATAAAAATTTATATAAGAAAACTAATATTTCAACAATTATTGATAAACCAAACACACCCTTACCAATCCATTCAAAACAAGGGAAAAGACAAACAGACATGCCATAATCAATTTAACCATCAATGATTAGCACAACCATTTCCATTCTGCATAAAAACACAAACCAGGAAATTATACACGATGCAAATTTTCATCCATGGTTGATTATTGTATTCCAAATCTAGTGGTACTTCCCGACCACTTATACATAATGGTAGCCCATCCATCCACTAACCAGCATCTTTAATAGTGAGGATTCCAACCCACTTCACACACAATCCAGAACAAATTATACATGGCTGAAAAACAAGCATAATATACACAAAGACATAAACATTAAGAAACCAACCATTTCCCACCACATTCCATAACACTTCAATAAATCTCCTTTTATTGAAAACAAACAGTAACCAATTTTCATGACAAATATTGTTTCTATAAAGCATCATTTTTATTGAAAATCATATTTTAGAAATCATTTTCATCCAAATATTCATCCCAATGATTTTAAAATATCAATTTTAAAATCTTGCAAAAAAAACACATTGAACAACAATACCCATTTTCCCCAATATCCCCATATCCACAAAAAATGGGTTTCAAACAAGATTCTCACCACATAAACCCTAATTTATTTCAATCAAAACTCTTGAATATAAATTTTAGCATTCTATTTCATTCAATGTGGATTTGAGAGAGAATCCACATACCATAGGGTTCATCTGAAATCCACCAACAAGAAACCACACCACAAATTCGGGAAAAGGCTCCACCAAAACCACTCTATATCTCCTTCCCTATAATCAATATGCCTTAAAATCATCATCTAAGGTAATAGAATCCCTAGATCTACAAGAAAAAAGAAACCGAAATAGAAGACTTTCCCAAGATGACCTTTCTTAAATCCACCATGAACCCCTTCGATTTTCGTCCAAAAATTGATTGGAGATCCCCTCTAGACACTGAGGTCAATGAATCCAACATAAGATTCATATGGTAGGAGTAAAAAGAGAGTTATGGTAAATCCTAACTAACCCTGTTAAAAAAGCATTTTTAATGGGCCACACAGTAATGTCACTTGGTTTGACAAACTGTGCACTAACATTGAAGATTATACAATGAAAATAGTGGCATATCACATGGTTACATGGGATTATCACACAGTTTACCCTAACCATGATCAAACCATGAAGCCTTGAAAATGACCAAAAAAAATTCAAAAACCATTCCAATCATTCCAAATATCACCCAAAAACATTCCCATTAACATATTATGAATAAAAATATATATACAAGGGTCACATACCTCAATCCATGGGTGCTATAATAGATGATGATCTGGGATAATTAATTAGAATGATATGATGGGATATCAACTCTTCCATCCATGGATTCTTCCATGGAGTTCATCGATTAATTAGCGCCTCCTCTATTATCGAAGAATTGTTACAAAATATAAATTATATAACCATATGAAGGTGGATATTGGTTAATTACACAACATTCGTTTAAAATATGGTAGCTACATAAGGATTAGAGATAATTATGTGTGGGAATATTTAGAAAATTTTACATTTTAATTGTTTTTTTCATTCGAAGTTGAGGGAATCCTGTCTTTATGGAATCATGGGTGGAGAACTCAAGGTCACCCATACCCACGAAAGGGAAACTTATGACATAACATAAGTCATCCAATGAATGATGAATCAGGAATCCCCTGTACACTGCACGGTGTAGGGGTTGTTATATATTTGGTGGGGTTAGTGACATGTTTAATGTCTTATATTGAAAAATAAGTCATAGGTTTTAATTTCTTCTAGGGATAGGAATGTCACAGGTTTATCGTATTATAGGGACATTCATTTCATAGTTATAACATCATGTAAAGATAAAAAATTCATAGGTTTAATGTATTATGGGGATATTTATGAAATTTGTTTAATTTTTAGTGAGGAAAAATAATTCATATGATTAATCAATTATTTTAAAGATAGGTCAACAATTTCAAATCTAATGGGGAATGTTAAGTCACAATTTCAACTTCTTATGGGGATAGTCTTTTCATATGTTTATCATCTTGAATGGACAGGTAATTGAAATATTTAAAATCTTTTGGGGAATAGTGGGTTGTGTTGAGTGTTCCACAAGGGATAATAATCACACATTAGAGTTACCTCTATCCATGGGAAAGGCATGAAAACATAATGATGGTGTTGGGGAATCATAGTTAAACCATAGGTAGGTATCCTAGGTATGTTAGGATCACGCCTTGTGGTTGAATCCTATAAACCCTATTAATATAAAATTATCAAAACATGTATGGATTTAGTGTATAGTTTGTGTCCATGTTGTTGGATTGATCTATGTAGTTTTATATAATGTGGTAAGGATGTTTTTTCCAAAAAATGTGTGACAATAAGGGATGGTGTGGGGATTATGTGTATGATTTCTCTAGTTTTTATGAGTTTCATAACATAGAGGAATGAGGCCTACACTTTTGGGCCACTCTAGTGTCGGGGTTTCATCCATGGTGTTGTGGTTTCATCCAAGGTGTCTAGGTTTTGTCCCTTCCTGAGGTGGGGGTGTAATCCCAAGATAGTCTTACATTTGGAATCTGGTGTTCGCAAAATAGGGTAGGGATATAGTTTAATGTAATGTGTATAATGTGTTTTCATATATTTTAATATTGTAGGACTATGATGTTGAGCAATGTAGTTTATCATCTTTCAGACAGGATATAAGGACCCAAAATTATTACATACATAATCATGAATTTAGTCATTAAAAAACATATTTTTACATTTAGGATCTTTTCATGTTTAGATACATAGAGAATTAGGACCATACATTCATAACATTACACATTATTACAGAGTGGATACCATAAAAACAGTTTCCATTATTTTCAAAATATAAAACATTAAAAAATAAAACAATACACCTTGAAAATTCTTAGGAATTTACCATGGCTTCATTCCTTGTATTACACATCCATTAATCTATGAAAGTCATTTAAAAACATGGGATGATCACAAAAGATCAGTAAGGGATAAAAAAAGAAGTAAATATCACATTAGTCCATGAATACTCATAACTTATGAAAACATTTTCAAAAGACATTCTTGTCACCCATATATACTTACTTCATGTAACATGAGATTACATAGGATCTAAAAAAACATGAGAACATAAATATAATCATAGTGGTATCTTGGGGCATTACTTACATAATCTTGTAACCATTCATGGCTACCATATAATTTGTAACCCTCATGACTACCTTACTTTGTGTAACCATCGCAGTTACATTTGGAGTAACCATACGACCAACCTACAACTAAATTATACCCAATGAATTTGAGAGAGATATATGTCCCACCATTCATCATAAATAATTTCCAGGAACCAAATCATAATCATACAACATGAATAATTCCATAAAAACATTACATTGAAATTTTGTAAAACCGCATTTAAAAACAACTTTAAAAAAACCCACCTATAAATATCATACAATGGAAGAGAGACATAATAGAGTGTATTTAAAATGTTTATATACTGTAAATACTCATAATAAAACATAATATAAACAAAACCCATCACACAAACAATTTTAATACCACTTAAATAATGAAGTTGAAGGTTAACCCAAAGAATGGAAATCTGGTTATGAATTCCCTTGAATCGAGATTTTCTTACTTAAAACTTGTTTAAAACTCCTATATAATGGTTAAAATAGTGTTATTAATATATTAAAGAAATATTTTCATGTTTATCACGTATTATATGATCATTTCATAACCTCATTTCACCCCTTAATTGTTAGTATTTTGTTCTTTCACTGTTTTGGGTGAGTTCATTACATCACTTCCATGATTGGTTCTTCATGGATGTTCTTGTCGATTTGAAATGAAACTCCATAATTTTAATGAAATGGTATTTAAATATTTATTTTTCCATAAATAATACCATTTATTAATTTTATTTTTTATAATAGGATGATTCATAAGTTTAAATATTAATGATGTTCGTTTAGATCTTTTAGTGGTTCTTCGATAACAAAAACCACATTTTGTTTTATAATTTTGAACCACGAGTACAAAATAATTATAGAACCATGAATGGGAAATAATACATATATTACAACATGGTTCAATTATAAAAATGATTTTATGACCAGACTTGAAGGAATTAATGAAAATTGAAATCACATTGTCCACGATGTCGGTAATTCGACACATCACAGAAAATATTTTAATTCCTTTAATAAGTGGGGGAGGAGAAAAATAATGATGATGAAATATATATGAACATGAGAGCATCAAAAATATACAAGATTCTGGATCTTTCATTCCACTTGTTTAAGAGGATGTGATGAAAGAAGAAGAAAATAAAGGAATCTTAAAATAAAAGAAAACTTGATAAATTTCTTATGAAAATTCGCCAGCCTAACAACGTCTCTTAAAATTTATAAAAATAGTTTGATGAGAGGAAGGGGATATCTCGTCATTCATAAATATTATGGGCAGTAAGGAGGGGTATTTAATGAAATATACAATCATAATCCAAATGTAATGGAAAAGAATAACATAAAATGAAAGAAAAGAACGAAAATAAAATTGGAAGATTACCACATGATCTGTTTCCCTTGAGATCCTGTTTAGGGGATTTAGTTTTGGACTTTTGGTGAGACCAGAAGCTATAGGTCTTGGGTAAGAATATTGGGGAGGTAATGTGGAAAAAATTAGACAATTGTTAAGGCTTGAGAGGTGTTGGAGGAAGAGGGGAGTGAGGGTGGGATTTATAGTGAAGGAGAGGGGGTATTTTTTATTATTTTAATCATTATTATTATATATTTGCTTTTGACTATGAATAATCTTAATTTATGTGACCCCAAATAGTAATAATGTAATATATGTTAGAAACAAGTGGGATTAAATCTTCCATTCATCACCTATGATGCAGTAAATCAAGTATTTAGCTTTTATTGTATCTTATCGTATTTTACTATTCATAAAGAATTCTTGAATTTTAGAAAATTCCGAAAAATTTACCATAACCATTTATCGATGTGTATAATTAAAAAATTAAGCCCATTTTTGATAATTATATTTCTAAATATTATTAATTTAATTTTTAAATAAAAGCATACTTAATCCAAAAATTAACAGTTCTAATTCCACAACTACTTCATTATCACAGTGAAAAATTAACCAAGATGTTATTATCTTCTAGCCTTAAGAGTAAAAAAATAACTATTCATTAGTGTCATATTACTATTCATATTACTATTTCTAAGGGTATGTTACTATTCACAAAAAAAGTTGGTTTTATCAGACTCTAAATAACTTACTGAACACAATTGGAGATGACAGTTTCTGGAAATTCAAAACACTGTGGTAATAAAGTTATTTTTAAATTCTAGTTATAAATATCTACTTTAAAAAAAGTTTCATGAATTTCAATTTATTTTTAGAAAACCTTGGGGTGTTACATAATATGTGGAATGAGACTAAACCCAGGGTGACGATTTCTGGGTATGAGATAATGATTCAACACTACTCCTCTAAAGTAGTAAAGGTGTATAGTTTCCCTCAATGAAACCATATTCAGGGATTACATTCCTACTTGACACACACAACATGTTGGAACACATCATAAAAACAGCCATGGTGAAATGGAAAATGCGGATCCTGATATTTGTGAACCTATTCCTATAAGAGATAGGAATTAGGGTGCCCATTCGTAGCAATATGAGGTGATGAAACTATCAAAGAAATTCTTGATAAAAATAGTTTATACATGATGTTATATGACATCAGTAATGTGGATGATTTTAGAAAAAGTGAATTGGGTCTATGTGGGTACATGCACATCGATAACATGATTTTTTCAAAGGTATGTTTTATAAAAGGAGGAAACATATTGGAAAAATGATGTGGGTTTCACAATGGTATGTGGTTCATGAATTTTAGGAGTTTTGTGAAGGTGAGAGAATTGGGGTGTATGGGTTCCCTACATAACGGAAAAGTATTGAGTCCAATGGAGTTGTTTTTATTTTGGGAAATTATATGGAAAATACCTAAGATATTTGGGGGGTATACTCTATCATGAAGGTCTTGAATCTTCATGAAGGCTATATAAACCCTCGTGTTTTATTCTCAAATATCATCAGAGGATTATAAATAAAGATGTCTACTTATAGAAATCCATATCATGTTTTGATATTTATCATTGATGTTTTATGAATTCATAGCATTGGGAGAATGTCTAAAGGTCACTTTCCTTTTATTTGGGAGTGTAGGGAGGGATTTATTGTCGTTAAATCATCTGGAGGTTTATTTTACAGAAATTCACCCTTTATGTGGCATGTTTTGTTGAATATGGTGTCATCTACAAAAACAAATACATATTATTAAGGTTACCTCCATTCATGTGATTTATTTTGTAGTTCCTATAAATTATTTTTGAAGAAAATACTATTTTTGAAACGTTGTTTCTCCGGTAATCTCATGACTTTAGTGGGTTTTGTGTTTTTTGAACCAATATCACATTCAAACATCCATGAATTCTTACACATCATCATCATTGAGTATATTTTTAGTATCAATAGTGAATAAATATTTTATTTAATATTTATTTAGGTATTAGATAAATGCCGAGGAGGACGAGCTGAACAAAATTATGATTCGTGATAAATATTAATTCGTAAGCAAGTGAAATTATATTTTTTGTTGGTCCTGTTAGTGAAAAATATGAAATGAATAATATTAATAATAATATTATTATATAGTATGGTGTTTGATAAGGACTATTATTTTATTTATGGAATGTTGGACAATTTATAATTTTTTAACCTTATTCTTAACATTATATATAGATTAAAGCATCTAATATGTTAGGTTAATCAAGAATTGTTAATCATTTTTCAGAATAGTTATATTTCTACATTCGTCCTTATATAATCCTCTCAATAATAAGAAGAATAAGAAATATTACTTCAAGCATGATGAAACTAGAAGTGATTTTGATAAATAATGCATGATTATTGACCCACCATGGTAGTATATGAATATCAATTGATGTTATTTGGAGATTAAAGGGGAATGTGTGGATCACCTATAGAGGGTATTTATTTTGGATAATACAAATGATATGTTGGTAATATGAAAAATGGTTTTAGATTATCAATGCCATTATCATTGAATAATCTCAATAATGAGGCTGTATTTCTTCATATTTTTGTAATTAAAAATAAATTTAACATGAATATTATCTTATTGGTTTTAGTGATATTTCATTCCAAGATTTAATTGAAAGTATTTCATTGTTCATGAAATTAATGACTTTTACAATTGAAAATGATACATTGAATTAAAAAAACCATAATGAATTTACATCCCAAAAGAAACTTCATAAATGTCTAGAAACAATAAGTTGTATCATATCAATCAAATTTAAATTTATAAACATTTATCTGATTATTGATTAAATATACAGAATTGTGTCTAGCATTTATTTCCAGATTATTTTTTCATTAATTTAAAATTTGATTAACATAATTTAAACATATTACAATTCTTCATATATGATTCATATTTTTATAAGGCTTGGAAAATAATGGATAACAATAAGAGATTCCATCGTGGGGTTCCAATAATTTAAACTCGTAGATCAGGTTACACGATATCTATTGGATGTTAATGTTGTATACCCAAGTTCACTACATCTAGAAATGTTGTAGGATACATGAGATATTTAGATGTTATTATCCCTTGTGTGTTTACTTCACAAAATATGTTGACTAGGAAAAACTATAAGAGGGTTTTTTGGATTACATAGTGTGTAGATGGTGTACACATCAAGTAGTATACATAATTTAGTGGTGAAATTCACTATATCCATGTAGTAAAATACATGGTTTTTAACACCTGATACTAAAAAGTTGGAACATTAATGAGACAAAAAATGTGTTTCCATTGTACACATCATGTAACTCACCAATCCCCACATCTGAATAACACATCTTGTCAAGTGGAAGGTCATATGAACACATGATAAGAAGAAAAAACGAAGTGTAGATCTTTAGTACACATCATGTCATCTGGAAGAGATTCAAACCATGTCCCTAGGAAATTCTCGCAGATACAGAATATAACATCCCCATCATTGTAATCCCTCTAATGAACAATCCTTGTGAGCCTCAAGACCTATGTGCCTCCCAATATTCCAGATGATACCAAACTAACATGGAAGGTGTCAGGAAAATAATTGGGGTTACTATACCATCTAGAACAAAGTGGACTGAAAAATAATATAAATAATCAACATCCCACTAAAGAGGAATAAAAGGGAAAAAATCAAAAATAATTATAAATATCATTTAATAACAAGGCAAATGTATAAAAAAAATTCTAAAATTTATACAGGAAAAATAATGATCAGAATCAATAGATTTAAATAAAAAATATCTAGCCCATAACCCTATACAAGTCCAATCTATATGATCTAAACCATTCAACAAACCCAAAATCAAGAAGAGGGATCATTTCCTTTGTCCATACCAACATCCATGAAATGTTCTCGAGTACCACGAAACACCATATCAGGGTGTGAGTACAACTCATTAGGTGATTCCTATGGTGTCTAAACAATCCATGATATAAGTATATTCCATTAAATAGTATGATAAGTAGGTGTATTAACTCATAAATTAATAAAAAACATTAAATAAACATGCTAAACCTTAATATATTAGTTGACTAATTTTTTATCCAAACATGCTTTGGTTCTACGAAGAATACCCATTTCAAGTGGGGGTTCATCCAATATAGGAAAAATCACCCCTAGCAATGGACTATTTTTCTATATAAGGTGGTTATCCCATATCATGACCCATGTAACAAAGAAACACTAGGTTAAATGTGAATACCCCATTCTAGAGTCACTTACAACTTCCCACAGAGCAAGACCATGCTTATGGGAATGTAACCATATCACACTAGTATCTATATGAATTATCAAATTTAGATTCACATACCTATTCCTAGGGTACAAACACATTCCATTGAAAAAATTAACCATATCATATAATAATTAACCATGGTGGAGTCACTTAATTGTTTGTATTGTACAATACCATTCCATAGTAAATGTAACCATATCATACATGGTTCCAAGTAAATTACCAATACTAGAGTAACATATGAGTTTGAATGGTAAAATACCATAATAGGGTAAAAAGTAACTATATACATTGATTGATTGTCTTTCCTATGATGAATCAGTAGTATCATGTCTCACCAAATAGTGAAATATACCGAAGGGTAACATTTCAGCAAAAAAAAAGTACAAACATGCCAAAAAATCCCATATATAAACTATTTCAAATATGTTGATATAATAAAATTTGTTTAGTCTATATAATTACCAATTAATAATAAATTTATTCAAAATTGGTGGATTCTTCTACCTAGGATGAATCCCTGATGTCATCTCATGAAATGTTTCTAATTATCTCAATTCACATGTTATGTCATGTTCACAATGTTAACCCAATTCATAACATTTTAAATTACTAAAAGGGGATATATATTCATATTATCCAAGTTTCATACCAGGTCAAATGGTTTAAACACATCCCATGTTGATGTAAGTTTTTATCATAATGGCAACATACCCACTATGGTCATTGGGATGTCTATGCAAATGAATTTTCATCAAAGTAGGGGGTTACCGATTTGGTTGGTCATGAACATGATGTGTCAATGTGATCGTACTTATTGAACATACTAGAGAAATTATGAATACAGTAGGTAGTTGTTATAGACCTCCCACGTGATAATCATTGTAGACATTGATATGCCTCTAAAAAAAGGTATATTTGGGATCCTCCTCCCATACATTAAATTAATAAAAAGAACTCTATCAATGAAAGAATTCAAACCAATGTCCATGATAGGATACCTTAAACCGGGATTCTACCCATGGTAAAAAAATAGATTAGGATGGAGAAAAGGAACCATAAGGATAAGCTCTAATCTCTAGGTATAGAGCACCAAGATCTGGTGAAGTCCTGTTTGGGGTCAATAGAGGACTCCTAAAGGCCAGTAATGGAAGGGATGCAGTTCTATAGAGAGGATAATGATCAAATAAATGTAGGGAACTTGCATCTAAAATGTGAACTAGGAACACTACATTCACAATGTGAATAAGGGATTCATATTTTGAATGCCTTGGTTTCCCACACACACTCATAAATATATCAACCATAATTTAATAACTGAGAATTTTTTAACATCATGAACCCTATTCACACTATATATTTATGTTACATATGTTTTCCAATATTAATTTATGTTAGGTATTAGGTTTATGGGTTCTTCCTAAAACCATTCAAATCTATTTTGGTTTTTAATGTGTCTTCACATATTAATTTACATCACGAATTTTTAATTCATAGCATGAATTAATTCTATATTCAGTTTTCTTCTACCCTTTCTCCCTCTTCCCAGAACTAACCAATATGAAAATAGGATTTATTAATAAATAATAATATAGAATTTAACATAAATCATAGATGATTAACATACCAATTGATGAGGTATGTACCAAGAAAGGATGATATCCCGCAACCCCCCACCATAATACAACTCATCCATGAGTTGTGATCGAAAGCAACATTATGGGAATCGATGAAAATTTATTGAAACTATGTCCACATATTATATTATCTCTCTCAGAAACACACTTGTAAACTCTTATACTACCATTTCACTAGAATTATAGGTATGGTATTCCCAAAAAAATTTGTCTAACTACGGTCCGTGATGTAGATCTGATTGTCCTAAAAGGATGAATTGACATCCAGCGTGATTCCATCATTTTATATCACATGTAAAGCTTCAAGATGATATACACAAAGATGGGACTTGTGAAATAAATTGGATATGGTTCTATTTAATTGTGTAAGGTCCAAATAGTAGGCCACTAGACCAACCCATTCCATTATATAGAACTGCTCAAAAATCATAGGTGATAACTTTCCATGATTCATAACACAAAATTTACGTATCCTAGCTAACACCCATAGAAAAACATGATGAAAACCATTAAACTATAGATATCATATCTGATGGTCAACAAATGATTTCATCTACCTTTGAATTCTTACTATATAATTTCTGATTAACTTTACTTTCCTAGTTGTCGTGTACATGATCTTAGGTCTAATGACTATTCACTTTCCACAAATTCAACCAAAAAAGAGGTGAATGAAACGACATTACATTAAAGGTCTCAAAAGGATCCATTTGGATCGATTATTGGAAGCTGTTACTATAGGCGATATTTTTGAGTGCTATATACCACAACCAAGAACCACCAAAATCCAAAACACAGGCTCACAACATATCATTAAGAATTTTGAATCCTCCATTCATATTGGAAATCATTCAAATGATGATAGTGTATACTTAGAAGAAACATTGATTCCATTTCATATTTACGACCATACAATATTTGATATGTGAAATGGGGGTCGTGATAAAAATCTATTTCATGAAAACAATATGTAATTTAGTTAACTCTTTCTTGAAAGGCCTACCCAAATCATGAATAGTAAAGGTTTCCGTGGTATGAAATTAGTGAGATAACTTCATTAGTTGATACATGATCCACCAGGAAATATAATTCATATATGGTGTCTTGGGTAATCCAATTATGAAATATAGAGTTTCTTTATCCCACATCCACTACGAAATTGGTTGAGGCTAAAACAACCAAATAATCATCTGGTGCTTGAAATTCACATACATATAAATGAAATATATTTATATGGGGCCACTATCTCTTTCTTAATCCATCGTCACCATTACTATCTACATAGATCATGATACATCTTTTTCAGACCTATGTATACCACTTATAAAGATGCATAAAACTCCCTCACCAACTCATCATGTAAGCATGTAAGAATCCATACATGGTAATGGATAAAAAAAATTCTGCCTCTATGAGAAAGTCCTTCTGGTGGATCCCCACCGTAAAAGTTGTCCCTCAAAGATAATCTTTCTAGATGAAATAGAAAATCATTCTTATTATACTAAAAAATAATGGAAAAAACATATGTGGATAGTAGAGAAACTTATCCCTTGTAATTTTGAACATATAGATTCATGTCCAAAATGATTTACATTATTCACCACTCATTGAAAGACTCTTATACTTCCTATGTTCACACCTTCCATCTCAATGTATTGGTAAAAATTTTTCCATTTACTATAATATAAGGAACCTAAATATCAAAGGACAATAGGAACATGACCTAACTCTTCTATAGAATGTTTAGGTCCCAATAATATAATATACACATTAGGATCTTATAGTCATTGTATACCAAAAACCACACAACCAACTGATAGTGCAGAAAACATCATAGGGTGTATAACACTAAATCTAACTCCATATTGTGTGTTGTGAAATTCCTCTTATGTGGTATTAGATATTTTGATCCATAAGTTACCACTCAATCCTCCAACATTAGAGCTGCTCATAGTCTGGATCTTAATAGTTTATATTAGACAATATATTCATTGAAAAATACATGAAAGGAGAGGATCAGGGATGAGGTTGGCATCCTATTCAATTCATTGAAAGATAACACATATGAATCCAAATAAATTAAATCCACCCATTTTTTGGACATAATGGACATTGGTGATGCCATATGAGAGAATTATAGGACGAAATACCGATAATAGGCTTATATACCCCAAAATCTATGAATCTCAATGGCATTCTTAGGACATTCCTAAGATACCATGGACACAACCTTATTTTGGTACACAACCACACTGACCTCTAAGATAACATAGCCTAAGAAGTTTCCTCAATCAATCTTGAAGTTACATTTTTTGATATCATTAATTAATGACAATTATCTCTAAGTTTAATTAGGTTTATTCCTTGATATTGGTCATTACCATCCATATACTGGGAGAATACTAATATTTCATTGATGAAAACCACTACATATTGATATAGGAGTGGATAAATGATATGGTTAATCAAGGAAATGAATAAATAAGTTTCATTCATTATACCAAATGAAGTCACCATGAATTCATATAAGCCATACATTCTCATAAATGAAGTGTGACATATTTCAGATTGTCTGAAATCTAACTGATGATACCCTAAATTAATGTTGATCTTGTATAAAATTTGTACACTACGTATTTGATCGAAGATATCCTTGATGCATAAAAAGGGATTCCAATTCATGATAATAATATTTCTTAGCCTTAAATAAATTTCTTATAAACAAAAAATATCAAAAACCATCCAGAAAGAAAATCATTGGAGATCCGATGGTGAATTAATAGGTCATATGATCCTCTTTAAATATATATATTCCTAATAAAAGTTCAAATAACGAAGCTCCAATTTTGATGTCCATTAAGGTTGGATGGAAACTTGCTCTTCTCTAGGAACTAACTTGATCATGAACAAATTCTCCAACTTGTGTGGTAGGGAGATGAACTATTTTGGAAAGACGTCCTTAAAATGAAATACCACTGAGGAAAAAGAATCTTGCAAAATTCCACCATTGTTGGACTCCTCTAGTTTTAATGCTCACAAGTCAGGATGAATAGTGACAATGATGATTTATTAATATGTGTTGTGTTTAAACATTTTCATGTATAA
This sequence comes from Viscum album, assembly GCA_963277665.1. NCBI lineage: Eukaryota > Viridiplantae > Streptophyta > Magnoliopsida > Santalales > Viscaceae > Viscum > Viscum album. The sequence continues at coordinate 481,656,758 of OY728153.1, read as the reverse complement.
TTTTAACCTTTGGTGTTAGTTTTACATCTTAATACAGAGTTACATATTTTGGTTAAGTATGAGATTCCGATACTTGTCCTACTGATAGAAAAGTCACTAATACACGAGATACCGACATCAAAAGCTATCGATAACTTGATTCATAGATATAGAGGCTCAAAAATTTCTATAATTATGAGTCACCAAAAGCATGAACTAATAATTCCTAACCTACTGATTTCGAACCGACTGATAGAGTAATTGAACCACACTCATAATTTTTCAACATACGAGCTAACAAAATTTGATCTATAGACACATCACCTATCAACAATAGAGATATTGATACATTATCTATGGACATAATGATCGACCAATGTAATTTTGATACATAGGAAAAAACTATCTATGGAATGAAATAGTCTTCCAATAGAATGATCTACTGATACCATGAGACACTGATGGTCAACACTATTGATAGAATAAGTCACCGATGATCTATATATTAAATTCCAACATACCTATATTGGTCATATTTATTAAATTTAGTACTTATTAATACATTAATGATCATGAATGTCTATTATAGGTAACATTTTATAATTTTAAAGACCCGTACAAGGTATGAGGTATCATAGAAGATAATACATTTCAATATAGAAGGAATATCTGGATACATAAGAAAAAAGGGAGTGAAAGAGGTGACTTGGAAGTAACTATTTGGTCACCATAGAGAAATAACAGGATCTCCCTACCATTATTACCCTAAGACACAACTAATAACCAAAAATAAAAAAACAACTAAACTAATATATTTGAAGAAAAGAACACTTAGAGGGTCCTTGGTAATAGAAGACAGAAGAAAAAATGACTATTTTTTTATGATTATTTATTGAAGAGAACTCTAACTTTACATCTATCATTTTGAAGAAGATCAGATGTTTCATAGTACATCACACAAATTATTCTAATCTTTTCTTATATATTTTCTCTACCTTTACATATTATCTTCATTTTGAGAAGTGTCTGTATCTCTATTTGATAAACCATCATTGATTCATGTTCCAAACTAGAAATAAAAATATATTTTCACCAAATATTCCTATTTATACTTTATATTCCCACAAATAATAGTGGAATATGTCCTTTTGTGGAAGATTTGTTTATCTATTTTGTACTCACACATATACATTAGAATATTTTTAGTTGACTTGGATAGTTTATATACTATTTTTAACTTACTCTAGGGTGTGGATCAAGTTTCTTTAATATAAAATTCTTGGTGGTAGTAGATCATCAATTATAGAGGATTATGTCTCATCTTGAGACTGAACCTCTTATATACATCTTCTTTCTACTTTCAGGTTTTGTTTTTCCTGTTATAATAATAATTTCAAAAAACATAACACAACTTTGATAGTTAATATTTTAGAGTGTTTATATTATAATTTTTTGGTATGGTAATTTGAAATTTCAAAATATGAAATAACATTTTTTAATTGATAATTAATAAATATTTTAGAAACATTTGGAACAAATATTTCATTTACAAATCATCTACATTGGTTAGCTAGTATGATTTTGTTTTGAAATTAGGTGATTTATAACTAAGAATTATAGAACGGAATTTTTATAGAAACTGAATTCAACCCCCTTTCGAGTGTCCTACTATGAAAATAATTTGGTATCAAGGGTTATTTTTAATTTTATGTTTTCAATGTTTTAAATTTATTAAATATTTTTCAACACTGATTTAAATGTGTTTTATGGATCTATAAATGATTTAATGTTCAAGATTCTTTGTTATTTAAAAAAATTTAATACTATTTTAATATAGAAAATAGGACAGAAGGTTCTGCTACAAATAGAAATCCCTGTTTTAATGCAACCAATTATGCTCAATGGAATATTAAAATGAAAATACATTTGGAAAGTATGTTATTTGAAATCTGGTAATCAATTGTATATGAATATAAGATTCCTGCTACTTCTATGAACACTTGGGATGAGGCCACCATGGCATCCTAGAATAACAACAATAAAGCTACAAATTCCTTATACCGCTCCTTAAGTGATGATGAATTAAATTGGATTTCTATATGTAAAATAATTCTTGAAATTTGGGATACATTGGTTTTTTCAAATGAAGGAACCAATAGTTTTATATAAATTAGACTTAATATTTAAACTATTAAATATGATAACTGTAAGATGAATCATGATGAAACCATTTATCACATGTACCATAGGTTCAATGAAATCGTAATCATGATGCTATCTCTGATAAAGAAAATCATAACCAAGGAACAAGTAATTAAAATTACCAGATGTTTACCAAAAAGAGGGAGAGGTATCTCAATATCAATAAATTAATCCTATGATATTAATAATTAATCTTTAAAGGAAAAAAATAAGTATGTTGATGATGTATCAAGTAGAGACGAAGGCCAATATAGAAGAAGATTATGAAATAGATACACTTTTAGTGGATTTCCAAACCACTAATTTCAAACAAAAAGGGAAAGTAAATGTTCATTCTCAAAGTTCCAGAAATGAAGAATCATCAAGTGAGTGTAATGAGAATATGGATCAGTTGACTAGGAGATCTAAAAAGTTCTATATTGGGAAGATATTTTTTAGGAATCCAATTTAGAGAGGGAAATATGACAATAAAGGGAACCTGAAAAAGGACTAGAAGAGAAATGAAAAAACAACTAAAATAGTATTCTATAAATAATTATATTTGGGTAATGGTTAATAACCAGAAAAATTCATCACCCTTCATTACTATTAATGAATATTTCTATCTTTATTAAACTTCCATAATATACATTATTGAATTATTAAGGTTGTATAGAGTGGAAAATTCAATTGTAATTAATTGGGAATGAGGCTTACCTCAATGTTTTGGAAGAGTAATAAGTAATCACTAGATACCAAGTAGAGTTTCATCAATTTTTATCATACATAGATAGACAATATGTCTGATAGGACCATTCAAACACTAGATGTATTTTGATATATTTCTCTATATATTTCAACATTTTTTCAAATCAATGGCTTAATTTGGTGGATTTTTCTTTCAAAAATGTCTATCACTCAGTTATTAAGATAGATCATTATGAATCCCTATATGGAAATATGTGTATAAATCCAATGTGATGGAATTAATTGAGGGAAATAAATCTATTGGGACCTGATCTAACTAAATATATTATATAGAAGGTTAGAGCCATTCAATATAATATAAGAGTAGATCATTGTAAAAAACATTATGTTGATAATTATCGATGATATGTAGGGGTTGAATTTGGTGGGAAATTATTTCTATGAATTTCTATATGGAATAAGGTAATGAGATTTGGAAAAAAGGGAAAACTAAGACCTATGTATATTGAAACCTTAATGATTCCTGACCATATCCGGACATTATCTTATTTGTTCGATATTCCACCAAATATTTCTCATGTTCATGATGTGTTCTATGTCTCTCTCATGAGGATGAAAATACCAAATGCATTAGATGTATTAAACATAGTGGTCACTCCCTTGGATTAATATATCCGTCATAATGAAAAACTAGTATAGATGTTGGATCATAGATAAAAATTACTATGAAACATGACCAATCGCATGGTCAATGTTTTGTGGAGAAATGAAAAAATTGATGAACTACATGGGAACATGAGGATTGTATGAGGAATAATTATCCTCGATTATTTATATTGGAGTGATGGAATTTTGAGGGTGAAATTATGTTATTTTGTGTATAATTTAACACCCAATGATTTTATTATATATTTATATTTTATGTAATTTCAATGATATCTTATGTTACAAACAACACCCGTTTAAAAAAAACTGTGATATACTGTTAAAATATTATATATATTTGACAATTATAACGTAGTTGTTAAAATTGGTATGTATGAATATAGATAAAGAAATTATAAAAAATTATGGACTATAAATTTATTAAATTAATTCATTAGTTATCAATTGATTATAAATGAATATAAAACCATTTGATGAAAAATAGATGTTTTTTAAACCACCATTTTTATAGGAACAATGTATTTTAACTTAATAAATTAAATTTTACAGAATTAATAAATGATTTTAATGGTATATTAATATGTATTGAATCAAGTTTTTAACATTCATTTACATTTTTTACTATGAATTACATAATAATAAATCAATTTTTATGCTTAAAATGTATTTTTCTAAAAACTGTGATTTATTTTGTTTAATTAATTTATATTAAAATTTATTTCATCCACTTATATTTATTTAATATAGAAAAATTAATACAATATTGGAATCATTCGGTTCACATTTCTAAAATATTTTCATTTAATTATGGTCATTATGGATAGTAACCTTTGTAAAGTTTTGTTACCTTGGTAAGGGTAAAAAGATAAAATATGGTTAAATCATAGGGATAAAGTATTAATTTTTTTATAACACTTACCTTTATCATATTGGATGAATTTATTCATCAAATATCCATCCATATCTTAACCATATGGTCACTTGGTTCTATTTTTGTTGATTTTGACCTTTATATTATCTTAAGAAAGAAATAAATATCAAATGTCAAATTATTCACTTTAGTATATATGAATTTATATTATACTGATAAAAATTTGATTAGTTTAGTTATAAAGGTTTCGTTGATAGAAAAACTAAATTTGTTGTCTTGGTACATTATTTATAATTTTTAGTGAATTATTAACTACCGTAAATTATTACGCATCACATATATTTTATTTATTCAATTAAAAATAAAAATGATAAATAAAATAAATAATACTAAAAGTAATAAAATGTGGATTAATTATTATCTTACAATAATTTTATAGATAAATATTACATATTTGGTATTCTTCATGGTTTATTTTTGTTTTCCATTTTTTCTTATTGTATTTGAATTCATATTAAATGGATAGTTTCAAAAATGACATAAATGATATATTTTGAAAATAGTATTTTATGAAATTATTTTAAAAAATATATTATAATATGATATGGGGGATAAAATATTTTTTAAAATATCATCCCTTATACATTTATGCAGAAATTATTACATTATAAGTAAAATTATATCCCATTTTTATTTTATAATTGATAATGAATTTAGGATTAAAATTCAATGACCCAGTGGTTAAACCAAATGATAAGGATTAAAATGACCCAAAAAGCTATCTAAATATCATTTTGTGATGATATTATGACGTTATAATTTTTCATTAAAATCTGTGTCCATTTTAAATGATTGTTGTTGAGAAGGTCTTAATTATATTTAAATTGTTATGGTAATTACATGTTCTTAATTTCCATACATTATAAAAGGAAACCTCTCCCCTCTTTTCATTATGAAAATATATGACAAATATATCTGGAAGAAAACATGAAATATAATTATTCAGATTATAGGGGTTGTTATTCCCAAAAGACTAACCCAATTTTTCTTTATAGAATATCTAAAGTAGTTCTTTTAAAGAAGAGTTAATCTCCACAACTGATCAGTTTTTTTACTATTTATTTTATCTCATCTAAATCTATGGTATTTACCAAAAGTAAAAAAATTAATTATAATAAAAATACATAAATGTATTTATTATTATTAAACCCCAATTTTTCATCCTCTTTTCAATCTAATTGAATGTGAAAGTATCACTTGTGTGCATGTACAAGTTACCAATTCCATGATTTGATACAATTATGTTTTCATTACAATCATTTATATATCAGTTTTTCGATGGTTTTAATGATTATATAAGAAATTTATTAAATAATTATGCTACACTAATAATATTATAATATCAACCTTCTTACATACCAATCCTTTGGAAAATGATAACGTCGCTCATGCATATGTGTGGACTAGCACTCTACGATGAAATGTGATCCATTTTTAATTTTCTATTAACATTTATTCTTATAAAGATATTTTTATTGAATATATATGATATATATTATATAATAATAGTAATTTTAAGGATGTTTATTTTTTAAATTTCTTTTTTTTCCATCCATCAAAAATTGAAAATTATTTTTATGTGTATATAAGAACTACCATATCTGGGAATGGTGTAATTGTTTTTTCTATATCTATTTTTAATGGATGATCCTTATTTTTAATTTAATGAATTTATATTATATTTATATCATGATTACAATTATGGATATTATGGAAGCATAATCAATGTACAAGGAACCCAACTACCGACCCAAAACAGATATGACAAATGAAGTAGTTGTCACACTTAACAATAAAATTAATAAAGATATGTGAACGAAAAAGTGATAAAATGTTATAAGTAAATCTTATATGGTATGAAATATATAATCATAATTATGGATTATGTTTATAATAAATCTATATCTATTTTAAAAGTGGTTTGAACACATACAAAGGAAGTCAAATATGAGGTAAGTGTTTATTTCATAATCCTATATTCATTCGGGATTGTTTATATCTAAGTCTTCACTAAGATAATGATTTGATATTTATTTATTAAAAACAAAATATTTTATTATCCTCTAGTTATTTATATTAATATTAAGTTTTCTATTCTTTTTTCTCTCTTTAAGTATTTTCGATACCAAAATAATGTTTTAAATGAAAATTTACTTTGTTTTTTTAGTTAGATGAGAATATTTCTCATAAATGTCTATATTTTGCATAAAATGTTTTGATTTTTTTTCACATTATAAATTTAACTATTAAATAATTTATTACCAATTCTTTATTTTTTAAAAATATATTTAAAAGTTCCATTTTTTCACTGTTCAATCAAGGTATTTAAACTGTTTTAAAAAAAGTCAAAAGAATAAATGTTTTAACATATATAGAATGATTGGAATATACCAAAATCATCAATTCCTAATGATTTTGAGATTCATTTATGTTTCAATGGATTATTTCTAAAAACAATTCCATTAATATTTCAAGAAATTTTTATATTTTAGATAATTTATCTCATAGTGAAAATATTATTTTCATTAGGATGTTTTTCTGTTATATTGAAATAGTAATTGCATCTATTTAGACATACATTATTAAATATTATGCTTTAATAGGGATGTAATTTTATGAAACCATCAATCATATTCATTTTTATAGTTTAGGATATTTTTTATTTGGGATTATATTGACATTCTATATGCTACGTCTTCCAACACAAGTAGTTATTGATTTTTAAGGCATTTTTATTAACATGAATTATTCATTCATATAATAAATTAATAATAAATAGTAATTGAAGGGTGTGGCCCATAATTATATACCCCATTGATGCATTTTTAGTTCTCATGAAATAAAATAGTTTGGGTGTTTGGCTACAGGCATACCCATTTATGTAAATGAATATCCATAAGGCCTTCATTGTATATTAAATGTCTTTGAATAAGGGAAGATATTCAAAATGATACATTCCATCACTATGAATTTTGTTGTTGGTTTCCATTTGACTATTTGAAGAGTTATTCTCTCCTTGGATTTGTTTCAATATAACGTGACAATTTATATGACATTAGTTTACTATAATTTATTCCTAACATATTATTCATGCCTTATTTGGTTATGTTGTTTTCATACCCTTACTGTGCATCTAAGATCATCCCATTATTTCATTTTTCATTAGGATTACAAGATGTGTAATATGATTAATAAGATAGTATATTAAATAAAAAAAATTAAGTTCTTAATGAAAATAATATGTTCTATTTTTTTTTCAAATGTAATATGAGATTCCAGTATGTATCTTGTTTTCGAAGACTACTAAACTATTCAGTCCTTTGAGATGCATTCACTAATATCTAGTAAAGTATAATAAAGTAAACACTATCTCTATGATAATTATTTTATGGTATTTATATGGGTTTTTTCATCCATCCATGCAACACTAAACTCTCTCCATTAGGCCAAAATCTAGAGATGAAGTACACTCCCCTATATTAACTACCCTCTATTTTTCTATAGATAACCATCATAGAAAAACAATATTATTCCTAAATAAGTTCTCTGAGATTGCCAATATGAGACTACATCACCACCACTTAGGGACACCCCCAAGACCCTTTCAAGATGAGATTCTATTTCATCACATCAATAATTTTGATCAAATGTAATACATTTACGGATGAATTTATATAACTGTAAAGCCCATCCTAGAAATTGTTTTCCACAGATACCTTATCATATACCAAATATAGATAAATATATTATAGGTTGGTGAAATTTGTATCATAGTCCATCCCTGACCTGGCCCCTACACCAGGAGAATGAAGTCCCATGATCTCTAACCCCCTCAACGTCTCTGGATTGTAGTGACCTAAGAACATCACCTCGAACTACATCTAGGTTAGCTCTACTTGATGCCTAGATTACAATATAATTTTCACCAATCCATGCATGTTCCTCATTATATATAGGAAACATTCTTCATCCTCTTTTATTTGGGTGTCTCAAGGTATATAATTATTATCTAGACTGACTAGATATACAACTCAGCTACCTGGGTTCCTCCCTCCCTATTGAATGGAGGCAGACACTATAGTTGTAACACCCTAGTCTGATCAAAAATTTATGGTATGTTGTATGGAATATCCCTCTCCAATGTTCAAATGAAGCACATGATGTTTTCATGAATCTGATCATCTATACAGTTCTTAGGAGCCATAGGATGTTCTGGATCAGCTATGTTGGGTTTGTGCTAATTAATACTCCCCTTCCAATCAAACCAGAGATGACAATGGTTAATTTCCTCTACAATGGATAAAAAAATCTGTAGAACATATGTTAGAAAAAAAGATAAACCTAAAAATGGAGTATACAACAAAGGACCACTGGCTCAAGGTTTTTTAATACAAATTATTATAAGACTATTTTTATTACAATGTGGTTTCATTCATTTTACATTCCCCAAATTAGTAATGGAATACCTTTTCATAGGTTTGATGGATAATTATGCTACATGTGATAGTTATTTCCCTAAAATTAACAGTTCATATCAATATATATATTCTTATTTTACTGCAAGGATGTATGCATACTCATCTCAGACCATTATAACCCATGGGTAAAATTTCAACAAATAGTATCATCCCATAATAAGTGAATCACTCTAGGAGAGATAATATCAAAATGGTAACAAGAAAACTCCATGAAATATAATCCCATTATAGGGTGCTCATATTTTTCTCAATACATGGTTCTGCTACACCCATGAACAAGATCATTAACAAGACCCAACACAAATTAATATCCTTTATAACTTTACCAAATAGTACAGAAAAAGAAAATACCTCCTTAGATACCACTTTATATTGTCCCTGTCCTGGCATGCCCTCATGTGACCGATCTCAATGGGATACTTGACCATAGGTGTGACTCCTCATTTTACAGAGGGATCTGATATATAGTGTGAGTGTATGGAATATAGTGGGGATACTATACCCTCAAGAACAGAGTAGTTGAAATTAAAATAAAGAATACAAATAATAATTTTACAAACAATTAAGAATAGAGAGAAAATTGAACAATCCAAAAATAATAATGAAAATACCACGTAATGACAATGTTAATGTATCTAATTAATTTACCAAAATCCATACATGTAAAAAAAATCAATATAAAAAACTCCAAAATTTCAAGTCTTGAACCACATAAAAATTATAAGGACACAGACCTAAACCTTACTTAATATTTAATTAAATTGAATAATTCCCATTGGGGATCTTTTCAGGTTTAGACTTTTAGAGAAATAGATAATAACTATTACATCTCAAAATATTACACAGTGGACACTTCTACAAAGTTTCCTTTTTTTCAATACATGAACTCTAAAAAAAGTCATTTCTATTTCCCTGTTTACGAAAGAATGACTTTTACTTTATCCCATCCTTGACACTATTCCACGTTATGTCCTACGAAAAACATTTAAAAAAACTTGGGGTGAGCATAAAAAGCCTAGTAAAGTATACACAAAGAAGGAAAACTGTTAGTTTTTCAAAAAAAAAGTAAACCAAGAATACATTATAAAAGTAATACTTTTCACCTTTATTAAGTAGTGAAAAACTTATCACAGAATAAAATATCATTACTTACCGTTTTTTAACAAAAATATTACCATAAAACCCATATAAATAACACATAACATATAAAGGTCACTTGGGACATAAACATACTTAAATGGAATAACCATATTGTCAACTTCCACACATATCACATAATGGAATAGCCATACGACCGACTTCCATACCCAATGCATTGGAGGTTATAATGTAACCACCCATCTTGGTATTCATGGCACCACCCGTCATATGGTTTATCATGTTACCACCTGTCAAATGTCCAAGTACCATTATAAAATCGTAAGACATAAAAAAAATATAATGGAATGAAAACATTTCCACATTTCGATCACAATATGTCACTAAAATATATTAACATAAAAAATACACTACGAAAACCATTTTCAATACGAAAATACTTAAAAGAGTATATGGTATTTATTTACTTTTAAAAACATTACGGCTTGTTGAGGAAGTCAAAGTCTGAATAATACTCGCGGTGGCAGAAAAGGTTGTTATCACCGCGTACGTTAAAAGAAACATTACTTTTTGTTGTTTTGTAAAATGCTTCTTATAAAACGATTCCTTTCGGAGAAAATTAAAAGTCAAAGGGGTTTATACACCGTATAAAATAATGTCTTGTGTTAGAAAAATATATTCCTCAATGAAAGGAGATTGAGACGAAGTCCCTTACAAAGACGGTATCCTTGGATTAAAGACAAATCAATTACATAATTATGAGTGAAAAACAAATACCCCAAATATAAGTGGATATTAAGTGTAAAACAATCAGATTTCATTCGCACATATTCATAGAACGACATATTCAAGGAGTACAGGTTTATCCCAAATAATCAAAATTGGGTTAAGTAGTTCCCTTGAAAAACTTTGACAGCCTAACGACGTCACTTCAAAATGTAGAAAATGAGTTGATGAGAGATAAAAAGGGAATCTCATCACATGGACATAAAATTTAGATCAATAAAGATATAGAATAACATATCCCAACATTACAATATGTAAATTAAAAGACCCAACAAAAGAAGTCTTTTAAAAAGAGGATGGTGAATGGTTCCTTTACCGACTTGGGTAACTTTCAAAACATACACCACATGAAAGAAGGACAATACAATATTGATGTAAATACTCATAAAAAAATTATATTACACAAGGAGTAGAATAATGGGTAGTACATATACCCCTCAAAGGAAATGGTTGCAAATGTAGCATAAATGTAACATGAATAAAAGTGATATCAAAAATCTCGTACAAAAACTCGGCAGCCTAACGACGCCACTCAAAACATCCAAAAATGGATTGATGAGAGGAAATAGGGTCTCTCATCATATGAAGATAAATTGTACAGTAAGAGTAATATAAAATAACATCCCGATCATAAGAAATATGTGCTTAAATGTAATGACATAAAAGAGTTTACTTAAAAAGAGAGAGAGGGGTAGGATCCCTTACCTCATGTCTGACTTGTCTTGTTCGTTTCATTATGTTCATGAATAATAATCATTGGTCAATTTATAATCTCGTATGTACCTCCATTAAATATTTTATTCACTTCAAATCACATATTTTAATGTTATAATAATTTCTTAATAATGTTAGTTCATATCCGATGTTTTTGCCGATGTTTGGTACATGATTCAAAAATGAACTTGTTTGAAAATGATTTCCCATGTAGTTATTAGTAAATCATTTCTAGAAGAGTATTAATTATTGAAATATCATATATATCTAGTACATATTTATTTTATACTATTCCATAACATTAGAAGATAAAAAATGAAAATCACCGTTCATGGAGACGGTAGGTCGTACGTACGCATGAACGCGACATTCATTTTTTTGTCATATTAATTGAATTAAAAATAAATTAGATATATATATATATATATAAATTCTAGTATAATATATATTTTTTATAAGTCACATAATATCATTAATTTCATTGTTTTTTAATTCCATGTATTTCATGAACGAGTCATATCACTTGAGGAGGCGATAGTCCGCACTTCCTCAAATGAAATTATAGCATTTGAAAAACATTCAAAAAATAAAGATATGTTTTAAATATAAAATACAGAAGCATATATAAAACATAAATACCACATATATCATATATAAAATACAGTGACATCATAATGGCCACCATTAAAGGTGATAAAATAATATTGAACAATCATCATTTTGTGAGGCAGTAATTCGCCATCCAAATAAACAGTATGTTCTTTAACCATTAGTCGGATTTGTGTGTAAGTGTAGCCCGAATCCTTCTTATAACAACATCCAAAGTATATTGAAGATACTGGTGTTGTCACAAAATAATGTAAAAAAAATTTTAGGGGGTTGGAGAAGAAAAATAAAACATAAAAACACAAGAGAAGACAATACCTTAAAATCAGGTAACTATTTTTGATTTGAGATCAAAGGCATCCTTGGAAATAATTCTGCCCAAAGTGAGGCTTCTAGGAGTAAGAGAGACATATGGAGAGAAGAAATGGGCAGGGTTTGGCCAATCAAAAGTCTTGATAGGTGTGGGTATGGTGGTAGAGGCGGGGACCTTTTATAAGAGGAGAGGAGGGGCACTCTTGAAAACTCTTGAAAAGTAACATTATTATAAAATGATTTTCGGATTTTAAAGGTCCCACAATTTTAAATTTCGATGATAAGGTGATAATAGTTCTAAATACACACATCTAATAGGTTTTTCACAAGTGTAGGTCTTATATTTTACATTATTTTCTCATTTTATTTAAATCGTTAAATAATGAGGTAATCACTGCATCATCATGGTGTCATAAATAATTTAATTTATTTAATGTCTAAAAATTATAAAACAAATATCATGATTTTGGAAATATTTTTATATTTCTAATTAATAATTATAGTTAAAAACAGGACTTTTATAACCCCATGTAAAAATTGTTTTAGTAAAAAAACACATGTTTGTGACATTCTTAGTTTAACATTAAATGAAACGTTATTACTGTCATTTTCCTACCAAAGTGGCTCCATGGGGTCCCCAAGTTGACCCATGGATTGTCTTCATCATCCATGACACATAAAATAAGGGTATAACATGTGTCAAGGTCATTACATATTATTAAAACATTAATTTTTCCTTAAACTACAATAATTACCTCTAATCACGATTAAAAACATAAAAGTTACTATTCACCAAAAAAATTATTTTATTCCCACCGAACAACATTTTACATCTTAATGACAACCATGTATGTCAGGTTTTTGAAAATAAAAACACATAAGTTGTAAAGATTCATTTAAATGAAAAATCAGTTTCATTAACTACCACTTAGTGGTTTCACTATTCATGAAAAATGAATTTTTTCAGAAAAATACCAAAAATTCACCCTAAGCTATTTCTGATATTCCGAATTCAAAAATGATTTCTATTTTACAAAATTCAAACCATATAAGTTTCATTAATTAATTTAATATTTAATTCCCGCTGTCAAAACAAATAACATGTTTTTAAGAAACAATATCTATTAAAATATTGGCACAAGTTTAAGTCCAATTTCAAAGTGAAATTAATTCCAATGACCACCATTGGATTAAATGGTAAAAATATAGTCTAATTGCACATTAAAACGAATTGAAATTATAATATAATTATATATATAAATTATATTAAAAGGAGGGTTTGAATTAAAATACATCATTTTACACTATTCATTAAAAAATGAACTTTATTGGAAAAATACCAAAAATTTATACAAAGTAAATTTTGATGTGCGGATTCTAAAAAAGAATTTTATTTTGTCAAATATAAAAAATAAAATTGTCAAAAAAATGTATTTAAAAGGGGTTCTCCATTAAAAAGTGGTTAATCGACCTTTTAAAGAATATTAGAATATTTACGCTTATCATTGGATTCATTCACATTTTAACATTTATTTTAAAAAGTAAAAATATTTGACAAACATATATACTAATTTTGTAGTGAGTTCTGTTCATTCCAACCATTACAATGGCTAGGCATTAACTACCATTTAAAATAATATTATTTTATCATTAGAGTGCAACCCAAGATTCCCAAAAACTCGTTGTTGCGTATTGGGTACGCCATCGAGCATAGCGTCCCCTTTAAAGTAATATTAAAATTTTATTCACAAATATGGATAAATGTGAAAATTTCATATTATTTATTTAACTAGGGTGTTACATCCTTCCCCCCTTTTGGGAATTGTGTCCTCGCAATTTTAAAATTGGGCATGGAAACATCATTGAAAATCCCACATCGGAACAAGAGTTAGTAAAACTATCACTTTAAAATAAAGAAAGAGAAGTACAAATGACACCTGAGTTAAACCATACTATTATTCCATATAGGAAAACATGGATATGGAGGGAAAAAAAGGGTCATGTTCTGAAGGGGAGTGATAGAAAACATGTTTAGGAGAAAGTTAACCATCAAAAAATCACAAACTGGTGATGGGTTAGACGGTGTTTGATTCCCCAGAAAGGCAAAATTAACAGACAACATTTTTTTAAGTTACTTTTAATTGTGGAATTTATTTATAAGCATAACTAAAACATAAAAAAACTACTTAATTTTCATGATGACTTTAAACTTTTACTAGATTTCTTACACGAACTCTTATTTTCTCCAAAAGATGAGTATTTAGGATGACTTGTTTACATTAAGAGAGCTATTATCAACTTCTAGAGAATCACCTAATACAAAAAACTGAACTATATATTTCCCACGTCTTTAGACAAAAACGAAAACAAAAATTGTTAGTACGAGACCAGATAATGCAAAAAAGGATAATTCTCTATAAAAAAGAAAATCTATTCTTATTCTCCAAAATTTTTCCAAAAAAACCCAAAGTTCAACGAAGGCCATTCAATAAATAATTGTCCATAAAATTATTCAAAGGAAACCAAACTAAGATTGAAACCCAAATATTTTAAGGATTTAATCACATAGTCATCCAAGGTACAAATAAACATTTATCTCCAAATATCATTAGTTTCTCTTAAAGTCTCATATTGAAAAGTAATTAACCACATAACATATCCTCCATGATTGGTTAATCATTTCCATAGATGACCCAAAAAAATCATACTCATTAATCATAAAATCATCCAACTAAAAATTATTAGTCAAAATAACAAGGTGATTCATGTAGTATAGTGGTAGGAGATAAATACCAGTCGCACTTTGGTTGTGGGTTCGATTCCCACAACTTTGTCTGACGCGATGAGTTGTCGTACGGTCTGCGTGTTGTCCTTTTTCAAAAACAATATAATTCTTAAAGCATTCCCCAAAATGAGATAAAATAATTAAAAATAATCATAACATATTTTAACCTCAAGTTTATCTCATGCCTTTCATTTTCCATCATAACATATAGTAACCCATAATTACCTCAAATGTAAGGATCATATAAATGGTAATGGTTACCTTTATAATTATTACCTGAACTTCCACATCGATAGGTCATCTCGTACATGATGTATTAAAGAACGTACCAAATTTCAAGTTGTTGATCATGACTCCTTGATAGTTGGTTTAGAATAACCATGAGATTCCTCATTGAATCCCCAATTTCATTCTGTCTCTTAATCCAAGAACCACCACAGTTTCCTTCAAACCCATTGTCACTTTGGTGCCTGCTAGATCCATCCATTTACTAAAACCAAAAATGTCAGTGTGAGTATATCAACAAAATAATCTTTTAATAATGCGGAATATAAACACTAAGATATACTTACTCATTCACTTTATCTAAAAACTATGACTCTTTCTAAAATTCTAGACATTATGGTAATGTCACTTATGCTTAGAGAATACCCTAACCTCTAAAGTTATCTAAACCGACCTCTTATACCAACTATAAGGACTCGGCCTTAAACCATACATAATCT
The DNA here is from genome assembly GCA_963277665.1 of Viscum album. NCBI lineage: Eukaryota > Viridiplantae > Streptophyta > Magnoliopsida > Santalales > Viscaceae > Viscum > Viscum album. The sequence goes on along the minus strand of OY728153.1, from coordinate 481,640,789 downwards.
TGAATTAAATTGAATAATTACCATTGAGGATTTTTCAGGTTTATTGTTTAAGAGAATTAGATCATAACTATTACATCTCCAAAGATTACATAGTGGAGACATCTACAATGTTTTCTTTTTTTTCAAAACATGAACTCTAAAAAAAAGTCATTTATTGTTCCATGTTTAAGAAAGCATGACTTTTCCTTGATCCCATCATTGAACCTATTCCACATTATGTCCAGTGAAAAACATTTCAAAAAAACATGGGGTGAGCATAAAAATCTCAGTAAAGGATACACAAAGAAGGAAAACTGTTAGTATTTCAAAACAACAAGTAAACCAAGAATACATTATCAAAGAAATACTTTTCACCTTTATTATGTAGTAAATAACTATTCACTGAATAAAAGATCATTAATTACCCTTTGGTAATCAAAATATTACCATAAACCCATATAAATAACACATAACATGTAAAGGTACCTTGGGATATAAACATACATAAATGGAATAACAATACGGTCGACTTCCAGACATATCACTTAATGGAATAGCCATACGGCCGACTTACATAACCAATTCATTGGAGGTTATAACATAACCACCCATCCGGGTATTCACGGCACCACCCGTCGTATGGTTTATCACGTAACCACCCGTCAAATGTCCATGTACCATTATAAAATCATAAGATATAAAACAAATATAATGGAAAGAAAACATTTCCACATTTCAATCACAATATATCACTAAAATATATTGACATAACAAATATACTATAAAAAAAATTTCAATACCAAAATACCTAAAAGATTATATGGTATTTATTTACTTTTAAAAAACTTACGACTTGTTGAGGAAGCCAAAGCCCAAATAATACTCGCGGCGGCATAAAAGGTCGTTGTCACCGCGTACGTTAAATGAAACATTCCGTTTTGTCATTTTGTAAAATGATTCGTAGAAAAAGATTCCTTTTGTATAAAATTAAAAGTCAAAGGGGTTTATACACCGTATAAAATAAAGTCTTGTATTAGAACAATATATGCCTCAATGAAAGGAGATTGAGACGAAGTCCCTTACAAAGATGGTATGCTTGGATCAAGGACAAATCAATTACATAATTATGTGTGAAAAAATAATACCCCAAATATATGTGGATATTAAGTGTAAAACAATCAGAGGTAATTCACACATATTCATAGAACAACATATTCTAGGAGTACAAGTTTATCCCAATGAATCAAAATTGGGTTATGTAGTTCCCTTGCAAAAATTTGACAGCCAAACGAGGTCACTTAAAAATTAAAAAAAATGAGTTGATGAGAGATAAAAAGGGTATCTCATCACTTTAATATAAAATTTACATCAATAAGGATATAGAATAACATATCCCAGCATTACAATATGTAAATTAAAATACCCAACAAAATAATTATTTAAAAAAGAGGAGGGTGAAAGGTTCCCTTACCGACTTGGGTATCTTTCGAAACATACACCCCAAGAAAGAAGGACAATACAACTTTGATGTAAATAATATTAAACTAAATAATATTACACAATGAGTAGAATAATGTTCAGTACATATTCCACTCAATGGAAATGGTGTCAAATGTAGCATAAATCTCACGGGAATAAAAGTGAGATGGAAATTCTCTTATGAAAACTCGGCACCCTAATGGCGCCACTCAAAACGTACAAAAATGGATTGATGAGAGGAAATAATTTATCTCATCATATGAACATCAAATGTACAGTATTATTAATATAAAATAACATCCCAATCATAAGAAAGATTATCTTAAAAGTAATTACATAAAAGAGTGTACTTAAAAAGAAAAACAGGGGTAGGACCCCTTAACTCATGTCTGACTTGTCTTGTTCGTTTCATTATATTCCTGAATAATAAAAATTGGTCTATTTATAATTTCCTAATTAACTCCTTTAAATATTATTATTCTTTTCAAATCACATATTATAATGTTATAATAATTGTTTAATAATGTTAGTTCATATCAGACGTTTTTGCCGAAGTTTGGTACATCAGTCAAAAATGAACTTTTTTGAAAATTATGTCCCATTTAGTTATAATTAAATAATTTCCAGAATATTATTAATGATTAAAATATCATATATAGATGTTACATATTCATTTTATACTATTCCATAACATTTTGAGATAAAACATGAAAAGCATTGTTCATGGAGACGGTAGGCCGTACGTACGCATGAACGCTACTTTCATTTTTTTGGTCATATTAATGGAATTAAAAATAAATGAGAGAGAGATATATATATATATTATAATTCCTGTATAATATATATTTTATATATGTCAAATAAGATCATTAATTTAATTCTTTATATATTCCATGTATTACATGAACGAGTCACATCACTTGAGTGGGCGGTAGTCCGCACTTTCTCATATGAAATTATCGCATTTTCACAACATGTAAAGAATAAGGGAATATTTTAAATATAAAATAAAGAATCATATTTAAAACATAAATACCATATATATCATATATAAAATAATGTGACATCATAATGGCCACCTTTAAAGGTGTTAAAAGAATATTGAACAATCATCGTTTCGTGAGGCAGTAATTCGCCATCCACAGAAACTATATGTACATTAACCATTAGATGAATGTGTGTGTAAGTGTAGCTCGAATACCTATTATAACAACATCCAAGTATATTTAAGATACCTGTTTTGTTACAAATAAAAGTAATAAAAAAATTTAGGGGGTTGGAGAAGCAAAATAAAACATAAGAACACAAGAGAAGACACTACCTTTAAATCAGGTAACTCTTTTTGATTTGAGATCAAAGGCTTCCCTAGAATGACTTATGACCAATGTGAGGCTTCTAGGAGTAAGATAGAGATTTTTAGAGACAAAATGGGAAGGTTTTGGCCGATCAAAAGTCTTGTGAAGTGTGGGTAAGGTGGTCGAGGTGGGGGCCTTTTATAAGAGGAGAGGAGGGGTACTCTTGGAAAGTCAAGAAAAGTAACATTATTATAATTTTTTTATGATTTTAAATGTACTAAAATTTTAAATTTCGAGGATAAGGTGATAATAGTTTTAAATCAACACATAAAATTGGTTTCTGACATGTTTAGGGCTTATATTTTACATTATCTTTTCATTTTATTTGAATCGTTAAATAATGTGGTAATCACTACATCATCATGGTGTCATAAATAATTTAATTTATTTAATGTCTAAAAATTATAAAAAAATATCATGATGTTGTAATTTTTTAGCTGTATAATAAATATTTATAGTTAAAAATATTTCTTTTATAACACCATGTAATTTGTTTTTTAGTAAAACATCACAAGTTTGTGACATTTTTATTTTAACATTAAATAAAAAGTTATTAATGTCATTTTCCTACCAAAGAGGCTCCATGGGGTCCCCAAGTTTACACATGGATTGTATAGGTCGGACATGAAACATAAAATATGGGTAGGACATGTTTCATGGTCATTTCATATTATTAAAACATCACTTTTACCTTAAACTACACTAATTACCTCTAACCGCGATTAAAAACGTAAAAGTAGCTATTCACCAAAAAAATATTTTTATCCCATTGAACCAGATTTTACTTCCTAATGACAACCATGTAATTCAGATTTTGTAAAATAAAAACACAGAAGTGGTAAATTTTTAGTTAAATGAAAAATCAGTTACATTAACTACCACTTAGTGGTTTCACTATTCATCAAAAATTGAAATTTTTAAGAAAATTACCAAAAATCAACCCTAATCTATTTTTGATATTTAGAATTAAAAAATAATTTCTATTTTACAAAATTAAAAACATATAAGTTTCATTAATTAATTTAATATTTAATTCCTGCAGTCAAAACAAATATCGTGTTTTTATGAAACAATGTCTATTAAAAGATTGAGACTAGTTTAAGTCAAATTTCAAAGTGAAATTACTTCCAATGACCACCATTGGATAAAATGATAAAAAAATAGTCTAATTTCACATTAAAAAAAATTCAAAATATAATCTAATCATATAAATAATTTAGACCAAATGGAGGTTTTGAATTAAAAAACAACATTTTACAATATTAATTAAAAATGAACTTTATCGGAAATATACCAACAATTTATACAATGTAAAATTTGATGTCCCGATTATAAAGATAATTTTATTTTGTCAAATATAACCTATAAAATTTGAAAAAAATGGATTTAAAAGGGGTTCTCCAACAAAAGACAGTTAATCGACCTTTTAAAGAATATTAGAATATTTACACTTAAAATTGAATTCATTAACATTTTAACATTTATTTTAAAAAGTAAAAATATTTGACAAGCATATAAAATCAATTTTTAGTTAGTTCTATTCATTTCTGCCATTAAAATAGCTAGGCATTAACTACCATTTAATTTAATATTATTTTATTATTAGAGTGCAATTTAAGATTCCTAAGAAACTCATTGTTGCGTATTGGGCACGACATCGAGCATAGCGTCCCCTTTAAATTAATATTAATATTTTATTCACAAATATGGATAAATGTGAAAATTTCATATTCTTTATTTACCTAGGGTGTTACAATAATCCCATCTCTATTCTCCAACCAAACAAGAAAACAAACATTCAATAAGATGGGTCCATTTCCCTCGACAATACATGTATCCATGAAATATACTTGGGTACTAAATGGAACCCGAATATGGTTTGAGTAAAATTAAATAGGATAAAATTCATAAAATATAAATAATATAGTTTTAATATATAGTTCATTAAATAGTATGATAAACATGGGTATTGATTCATAAATTAATATAAAACCTCAAATAAACTTATAGACCCTTGGGCTTCGGGTTGACACCCTATGTCAGCCAAACCTACATAATCACTATTTCATATATTTCTATGAAGTAGTTGACAATTCAATAAAATAAAAATCACCAATAATTATGTTATAATATATTTCATAAGAAGAATAACCCACATCAGGCCTCAAGTAACAAATTAAAACTAGGCACTTCGATAATTACCCCTGTTGGAGTCGCTTACATATTCCTTGGGTGAAAGTATAAGATGAGGGGAAAGTAACCATATCAAACTGGGTTCTATGTAAAAAATACATGATGGAGTATTTTACATTTTCCCAAAATGTGAGCCAATGATAAATGGGAATTAACCTTTTCATTTTGGGATCTATGTGAATTACCCATGATAGGGGTGTTTACGTTCTCCCATGGTGCAATACCATACTAGGGAAAACAAAACCATATCATACTAGGATTCATTTGAATTACCCATGTTAGAGTCACATTGGCATTTCCATGGTGAAATATCATTTCATTTAAAATGTCGCCATATAAATTGATGGATTCTACTACATATGAAAAATCACTAACATCACGTCTCACGAGATGGTGAACACGGCCTTAGATACCATGCTAACAAACATCAATTATTAACCAGCCAAAATATCCCATGTATATATAATGTAAAACAGGTTATTATAAGTGTATTTGGGAAATTAATCTAATTAAAAATTAATAATCCATTTATTCTCAATTGGTGGATTGCTCTTCCTATGATGAATCACTAAATTCACATCATTCCATGTTACACATTATCTCAATTCACATGTTTTTCCAAGATCACATAGTTATCAAATTTTCAATAATTTTCATTCATAAATGGGACTATAGGTTCATCTATGTGATGTTCTATCCTAGGGTAAAATATTGTAATATTTCATGGGTGGCTATAATTTTTTATCTCAATTCCATTATAAAATACTGGATCTTTTTTAGGTCTATGCAATTAATTTTACATCAAAGAAGTGGGGTTTAGGTTTGGTTTTGTTGTGTTCATTTTATGATGAAATGATCATACTTATTGAACTTAATAGGCAAATGAAATATGAATTAGGTTTTTTATAGAACACCCACATCCAAAGTAGAGTATATGTATAAATCCCTAAATATCTAAAGTATAACTGAGTTTCTACGTCGTACCATTCAATTAAGAATAAGAAAATTGTTACAACAACACAACAAACCGTGATATCGGTTAGACAGTCTTGATCCAGGGTTATCACCATGAAAAAAAACAGATCATGATGTAGAATAAGAAGTAGAAGGATTATAATTAATATAAAGGTTAATTACAAAATGATCCATCAGTGTCATTCTTACGGTATGATGAGTTCTCCTAGTGGTCACTGATGTAAGTGATACAATATTAAAGAGAGGAGTGAACAAAATCATAAACATATGGAACTAGTGTTTAAATGGTGCACTGCACATGCCCGATAATGATTTAATTGTGGGATTCACAATGTGAATGCCTTAGTTTCACATATACCTCGAGAATTACTTCAATTTTTTTATAAATCCCTACAAAATTCATATCACATATTGAACCTAATTCAAATTGTGCGTTTATGTTTCTTGGGTATTCCCATATCCATTTAAGTAATGAATGTGGTTCGTGGGGTCTCCCTAGAAAAATTCTCTTCGTATATGGTTATCATGGGGTCTTCAAAAATTAATTCATGTCATAAAAAGAAAATTAATGACATGAATTAATTATATTGCTAAAAAACATGTACCATTTATGATTTCTCCCAAAACTAACCAATATAACACAATTATATATTTCAAACTAATAAAATAGATCTTAACAATGTTAAGGACGTTAAACCAATAACATAAATAGGGATATACCTATTAAATATGGGATCTAACACATGACATGTGAGGAACACATTTTGTACCTCGTTATTACATGTTGTGTAGTCTAATAAGAATGAATATAATGAAATTATATTAATATAAATAATTGTAGAATTAAAACCCAATTACACTACTATCCCCAGATGTTTTTGGAAATACAATATTGGTTTTGAAGAGTTAATAAATTATTAATTAATTCTTTATAATTATATATAATTATTTATTCTAATTGAATTTATGATGTGTATCTCCATGATACATTATATAGTTTTAAAGATAACGATAATTAATTAATTTATTAATTTATTAAAAAAAATCATGTTTATCTTAATAATGAAGAAAAACTTGGAACTAATGCTAATAGGTATACTTTTGAAAATTAATTTAGTATTTATGAACAATCAAGATAATTGACCAAACCTCTATATGAATTGGTTTTAATTAATTTAATTTCATTAGATTGGGTTTTAATTATTTATTTTTAAATTAAATAAGATGGGCATCATTCCATCCATATCTCTTTCATTATGAATGTCTCACATGTAAAATTATTGTTATGTAATTCCCATTAACCAATAATTTTGTTCCCCTCACCTATATCTAAATTATAGACATATAAGAAAAAGAAGTATCCCAATTTACATTGAGTTTATTCAGGATAAAATTGTGTTAAAACCAACAGGAGTTATATATAGGTGTATAATTGGCATGATACAACTCATATCAGGACTAGAATAATGATTTCCCCACATTTCAATAAAATTATTTATTACCTAGTAAATATATCAACCATTATTTAAGATCATGATCATATTATTTATTATTTATTTATTTCAATCTATTGCAACATTTTTTTTATGGAAACAAGAATATGATCATATAAATAAATAGACTAATATACAAATATGGATTATCATTAAAAAATTATATCTTTATATTGTATTCTATTTGTTAAAAATATTTATAATGTGTAAAACAATAAAAATTTTATGCATAATAAAACATAATCCCTCAAGTTAAAATTAAATTATTAGTACTACCATCATCTAAATTAAGATGAAAAGATAGGTAAAGTGTTGGTTCAATTTATTGTGAGTGGAACATTTAATTATTAGATAATATTGAAAAATATGATAGGACAACTTAACTAATAATTTATGTAATTTAGTGCCCATTTTCTATTCAATAAAAAATTTATAGTTAATTGTTGAGGAAACCCGAGTTAGGATTTCAGAATTGCTGAGTCCACTAAATAGGATGTAGAGATTCTAGATTGTAGTTAGAAAACTTCCTACCAACATATATTCCTACTAGCTTGATGGACATAGTCTATATCATAAATAAATAAAATAAAGATCATTAAAAATTTAATTTATTTATTGATTGGATATTATGAATTTAATGGTGAGGTCTGTTGAGAGTTGAAAAAAGGGAGACTCAATAAAATTAAAATAATTATAATATCTCAACTGATTTATAATTAAGAAAATCACTAATGATATTGTAATATAATATTTTCGAATAATATAAATTTAATCCACAAAAATTATCCATTTGATAAAATTTACTGAAATAACATCTCGTTAGTTGTAGTAACTTCTTCGAATGGTTGAGATGCCTACATGTTCTGTTGTTACATGAGAAAACATATTACATTATAGAATCCTCTTTGGATGACATGTCTATGAAGGAGGAGAGTCAGGAGGTGTTCAATATCTATGAGTAACATCCATGTGAAACAATCTTCGTTCAGTTTTTAATGCTTTCACCCATTTCTAATGAACACATAACATGAAGACATGAATACATATAGAAATCTCTAGCATCCTAGTGGCCTTTATCAGGAGAGAGATAGATACAAATAATTTGAGATATAAAAAAGAACTCTTTCAGTGTAAACATAGAAAAGGGGAACAAAATGGGCCTTACATAGTCAAACTCAGTAGATACATTGAGAATCTAGAGGTTTTTGATTTTGAGCTTCCTGATAAACTGTACACCTATCTCATTCTTTCATAACATCCTCAGATCTTCTCTATTTTCGTCACAAATTATAATATGAAAAACATAGAAATTATCTTCTAGATCTTATCACACTACATCACCTTGTGGATATGAGATAAAGTGTAGGAATCCTTATATTTTTATAGTAAAAATGGAATGTCTATATACCGATCTAAAAATATAATGATTATTTACAATGTGCTAAAAAGAAGAGAATGACCAATAGACAAGAAAGGGAAGAGGATAATGTCTATTTTGCAAATGGAACGATGGGACACATGAAGAAAATCCACACCCATATAAAGAATCACGGGGGAGATTTTGGTGAGTCTATTATGGAGTGAAATTCATCTATAACTAAAAAATTTGTTTCAGATATAACATGTGGTGCTCTTAAATATATTCAAATAAAGGAACCAAGTTGATTACAGAATATTACATTGGGTGGGGTAAACAATCATTTTTATAGTATAGCCGTACATGCTTCATTGGATATTTGGGTCTACCAACTCACATTTTCAATGAGAATGATCTTTGTTTTACAAGATTTTTATTATATATTATGTATTAAAAACAAATATTTTTTGTGTTCAGACATAATAAAGAAGGGTTTATGTCAAATTTTGGATAAAATGAAATTTGATATATAAATAAATCATTTTTTTAAGAAAATTTTAAATAATAGTCATTATGTGTTATATTACATGAACCAAGTAACGAAAATTGATAATGAAAATAGTTCACATGCCTCAAACCACACCCAAATATGGAATCAATTGATAGGTAATGAAAAAAAGAGTTTTAATACATTATAAAACAATCAACATTTGGATTCTTTTTAACTAAAACAACTTGGAGAATGTCCAACATGTCCACAAGGAAAAATGGACAAATCCCCATTTAAGGGAAAATTTGAAAGGACCGAGGATCTTCGTTAAATAGTTCATTCTTATGTGTTTGGACCATTTATACTTGAGGAAAGGTATTCATACTCATAATTCATAACTTTTACAAATTATTCATATAGATATTGATATTTAAACTCAATGATGTATAAATAAGATTCCATTTAAATATTCATTAATTATATGAATGAATTTGAGAACTATCATTGAAATGATATTAATAAACTCTTCTTAGATCATGGTGGAGAATATCATAATCAATAAATCATTGATTATTTATTATATTTTGGGATTCCATCCAAACCCACTTGTCCATATACACCTAAGTGGATTTGGTTTATGAAAAAGAAGGAAAAACGACTTATTAGGATTATGGGATAAAAGATAAATCATGTGAGGCTTCCATTATCCTTTCAATGATACATGATACAAATAGAAGAATACATAATAAATCTAGCACCAACAAAAGAATTATAAAATATTTGATATCAGCTTTGCAATATAAATAAACCCATGTTGTTGTATATAGGACTATGGGGTTGCAAAGTGTTTTAAGTCCATTTCAGAAAACAAACATCCATCCTAAGGCAATAAGTGTATCTTTATAAGATATCCTTAGAAAACCAAAGGATATCACCTATATAAACCTATAAAAAGGTATTTTGTGGTGTTATTTATTGAAAATATTCAGATGTATTCTAGGACTAAGACCAACCATGTGAAACACTTACTCATAATGTGGAGTATCTTTTGGAACATTTCTTTTATTCTATGGTTATAATGTTTAATTTAATGAAACAATAGGTATATTTCTTTTTTACATGTCATTTCTTAAAGTGGAAACCCGGTTGATCCAAAAATTGTAGAAGTTATTATATATTTACAACAAACAGAGACCATATTTAAGATATGTAGTTTACATAGTATAACACGGTACTACAGACACTTTGATCTTAAATGTATATGACATGCCTCTCTAATAACAAAATTTACGAGGAAATGTATTCCTTTCCAATGGAGTGATTATTTCTATTTTTTATAAAGAGCTTAAATTTGGATATACATCATCACCTATCTGTATATTGTAAGATTTAAGATGAAGCTATGTGGTATATTTTGATACATCTTGATCTGGGTTAGTATGTTGATATCATTTTTTTAGATACAGTTTTCAAAATTATTTTATTATGAATTCATTGAGTTTTTTATACAGAATTTTTTTTTAAGGGGGATTTATTGACTGTGGGTAAATTGGTTTCTTGTTATGCATTTATTTAAAAAATTATGAACATTTTATTTTTTTGTATTATAAATGACTGATTTATATTGAGTTAAAATTTCTAATTATATAGGAATAATTTTTTTTAAATTAAATATAAATGTTGAATTTTATAATTTCATTATTTGGATTTTTTTGTTCATTTTTTCGTAAAAAAACTTAAATGTTAGTAGAAATTTATTCCCAAAATTCCCTATTTTCATATATAATCATTTTTTATGGATTCAAATTTTTTTAGAAATTTTATTTTCAATGAAAATTTCAATTTTTAATGGATTTTATATCACATGACAATGAAATGTTAATATATTATTTGTGATCAAATAAAATCTTTTTGGATATTTCAATTTAATGAAATTCCATGAATTTATTTTCCATCATTTTTTCTCAAATTCATTTATTTAATTGTTTACATTATTTGATTATTATTTAATAAAATATTTCATTGGTGGATGATATTTAAATGAATAATATGTGATTTCTTTTAGGATATACCATTCTAGTAAGATACCATTCCCCAATAGGACCACACCATTTCACTCCAACTGTGGCACGACTACCATTAGTCACTACTATTCCCAGAAAAAATATCACCATGACCCATGCTACATTCTAGACTGGCCACTCCCTTATTACATATTAGAGGTGACCTAACACTCCTCTACTTATCATTCAACTACCACCACCCTTCAATTCATCCTCTACTCTCGTCACCTACCACGAACCACCCTCCTACTTCTATTACTATCATCGCTCCCACATGCTAATGTTCTAGTGAAAAACCTTTTAACTGAGATATACACCTGTCTCCTTGGTCCACCGACCTCCCCTAAAAGAACCCAAGATAAATCTACTACTAACACACCCAAACCCAGCCTGCTGATCTAAAACCCTATTAAAGCTAGAGTACACAACCCCAAAGAATACACAATAAAAACCATGCCAAGACCAAGGAATCCAAACTCTCTAGTGCATTGTATTGTTGATAAGAAGATGAGGCTTGTTGTAGGTTGACTAATGAAGCTACCATTAAAATTTTCTACCACTACCTTAAAACTGTACCATGCTTAACGACAATTCGAGCATCGACACTTTGGCCATGAAATAGGAGAAGACCATTGCTGCAAATGGGGAAGAAGAAAATGATTGTTCCATATTCTAAATATGAGGCCACTAAACTACACCCTATTTATGAAGAAAGATAATCCCCATGAGGAAGAATCCATGATCCTCCCAATTTCGTGAACCATAGAATCATGTAACTGAAGAATCAAAATATCTGGAAGAACCATATGTATAATTATGATCCTAATGAGATTAAAATATACAACTGCATGTGTGGATGCAACAATTTAAAGCCACAATTTGAGGAGGACATGTCAGTCAGAGTTGGAACCTCTCATTTCTCCATAAGGATGATGTGCTTATGATATCCCATAAAATATCCCTTCTAAGACAAAACAACAAATATATATAATAATAATAATAAAAAATAAAAAATAATAATAATAAATGTAAGTATATTAATATATTTAGAGTAGTTATTATTATTATTAATGTAATAAACCTAATAAGTATATTTATACACATGTAAATACATAAATATATATATCTTTAATAATAATAAAATAATATGATTAATATATATATATATATATAATAAAAAATGATTGGACTCCAACTAGTGAGGCCTCCTGAAAAAAACCACAAAATTTTTAAATGCCTTATGTATTTTTGTTTTTTGGTAGAATCTGGAAAGATCTATGTGACTTATGATTATGGTGATTGTGGGTGGTGATCATGGTTATTGCATAATATATTTGAATTGAAGAATGGGTCAATATGAGAGATGGGATTTCATCACCTAGATGTCACTTGGATCTGGTGATGAGCAAGTCAAGGTGTGACAGATGGAATTTAATTCCTTCCATTTTTTATGTCACTATTTTCAATTTTTTGAATATGTATAAGTCTCCTCCTTTTTATTTGTATACCCAGTCATGGTAACTAACATGGATTCCTAGAGATGGGAAACACACTTTCTATTCTTCCCATTTTGATTATCTTTTTCATTTTTAAATTTTGATATATAGAATTGTTTTTTCAGTTACGTGAATAAAATTATGATGTTATTATATTTGTTCATCGTTAATTTTTTTTTGTAATCCCGGAACATAAGATATGATGGGATAATTTGCGGGTCTAGGTTCAGGAAGTCAAACATGATGCTTCCTAGAGATTCATGCATCATACTAATCATCATCCTTTTTCATATCTATTGATAGAGAGTGATAGTGCAAGTGGTGATGAAAATTCATAACCATCAAATAGAAGTTTATTTTTACTCGTTCCCCATCATATTTATCCCCTTATCCACTTTTTTCATTCATGATAATTTTTTAGAGTGATTGTGTGACTAAATATATCATGACAACAAATTCTGCCAATGAATATTTTCACAGATTGGGTTCAAAAAACAAGTGGTTACTTTACATTGAGTGATTTTTTATATACTAGAATAAATTCTATCCTTAAATATTGATTACAGGAATTTTATCAAGTTTTGAAACCATTTATAGGGAGGAAATGTTTTCTTTAGTGGGGTTTCCCCATGTTCTAAAATATTACTTCTATAAATAATGATGAGACCACCCCAACCTATAAAAAATATGTCAGGATTATTAATTATAAAACTGGGAACATGTCAACATGTTGAATCGAAATGATATTAAATAATTCAGTTAACAATTTAATTATGCTTTGCGGACCCATCTATTGGAATCCTTAGGTTAATAACATAAATACATTTATCAACTTTTCCGATATTATTATATTAAATAGATGAAGTTTCCCACTTTTGACATTAATATACCTCTAGAGTTTATGTTTGATATACAAGATACACATTTTGAAACATTTATATGGTCTTCCAAAAGATAAGAGTAAAATACACAGAATATGTGAGACAACTTAGTAAGGATCATTTCAACTATTTTGTTCATTTCGATTATTTTTATTTCACTAACTAGAATATTAATTTTCAATGATTCAATAGATCAAAAAAATATAGGATATCATAATCAATATCATAGATGACACAATACCCGAGGTTTTATATTTTTTTGTGAGGATAGAGAAAATTATATACCTCACTCATAACATAGAAATATTCCCATGAGAATTGTTCTATCATGAATATTAACAAACTATTCTTATTTTGGGAGTCAATAATTTTTTTAAGAATATGTGTTTATATTTGAATATTATTTTATTAATGTTGATATTGATTATTTTTCAACTTTTTTTGGTATTGAGGATTCTGTTTAATTTATTTTGATTTCATAGAGATTCCAAAGGAACTGGGGACTTAATCTATTCAGGAACTATTTGAACACATAGTTTTTTTTTAATTTAAAATCTAAATATACTATGGCATAAGAGGAGGTTTTGGAACTATGAACATGTATCATAGGGGTTATTGACACATTTTTTGTAGTTAAATAATTGGGGATATTCTGGACTAACCTGGAATACAAGTCCCACCATAGAGCTTATTTCCTATAACATGTGAACCCCCAAATTCAAGATGAAGTAGTGGGGAAGTATCCTTATGTTATAACCCCCATCACTATATAAGAGATGTAAAACCAAGGAGTGGAAATAATTTGAATATTTAAAAAGGATAAAAAATTTAAACTAACTGAATATGATAAGAAGTTAATCTGTTAGTTCATTGAAAATAATCCACTATTTCAATCAGATTTGGGTTGATATAAATACTATCCATTTGTGGATAGTGACAAAACACATAAACCCATAGGGCGTTATCCCAAATTTATCCTGTTCCCTTTTTGTATTCTCTTTAGTTTAATTTTATTGGTAATTTTTTTATTTTTTGATTTTTCTTTTAGGGATATACTCATGGAGTAATACCACATGAATTTCAGTCAATTCCAAAGGGAGTAACATAGTAGATATACTGGATAATACTCCCTAACTCAATTATTTATTTCATTTCACTATTAAATTTAATTCAAGAATTTTAATATTCATCAGTTAATATTTATAGGAACTAAAATACAAAAATTTAGAGATATTGAAGAAAATAAATAAATGGAGGCCACATGTGGCTGAAAAATAAATATGAGAAGCTTCCACATTTAGGGTTGTACTATTTTAAATTCTTAAAAATATTAATTTTCACAATAATATTTCATATTTTTCGGAATTAGGTGTAGGGTAAACCCCCCCACCCCAATCTCTGGGAAATTTTGAATATATTATCTTTCCTAGATGTTATCATATTGAATTATAGAAAGATGAAAATTATATTGACTTTCATGTGAAAACATGGATTAAACCATTACACTTTAGATTCAAATGATTTATGTTATACCATTATTCATCATGATACTATTTAAAATAAATTGTATGTTATTTTTTTATTAATAATAATCTAAGGAATGGATTTTTCAAAATGAATCACTCAAATTGATTTGGAATTTTGGAAAAAGAGATCATTGGACTTTTTTATAGCCCCTTAAATATTCTTTAATGGCTAAATTCCAAATCTATTGGATTATATTCTACACCCCACATTAGAATTCAACATTTCAGATGACGTTGGGTTTTATGTGTGGGCGAGAGGGGAGTTTCACTGTGTTATATTGTTCTTTAAATTATGGGAAAATCAAAATCCATGATAATTATTATAAAAAATGGTATTTTTTTAAAATTTGTGAAAAAATGGAGGGTATTTAGGCTTTAATTTGTAGCTGAATTTTTCCTTACATAGTGGATAATAACATGGTGCTTTCCATGGTTTTCATTGATTCTAAAATTATTGGGGGTGTATGATTGCCGAGTGAGGATACTTAAAATTTTAAGGATATTCTATTTTAATGTTAAGAAAGGGATTGATATTGGATAAATCATTATTGAATTTTTATTTTAACTAAAAAAACTAGATATATGAATAAAAACCTAGGGGAATAATTTTTTTTAAAATTAATCATTTTAGGGTAAAATATCATCTGATAATCATATAAGTCATTTGAAACTATTGTAAAATGCACAATAAGCAACCCACAATGAGTCTCTAACAGTTTAGGATTTTGGTGTGCGTGTAAGCTCTTTCTATATATATATATCTAATAAGTTCATTTTCATAGTTCTTTTCACGTACATGGATGGTAAATATCAAAAACAAAAAATAAAGTGCCTAATAGTCAAAATTGAGTTAATCGAAGTCCGGTGAATATTGTAACCAAATGAAAAAGTGTACAATTGACATATTTAAAAAATATTTATGTTGTATCATTGATGAAAAAATTATTTTTTATTGATTTATGAAACCAAAGAAAGAGATTTAATTTATGAATCGTATTTATAGTTAAATATAACATATTATAATTGATATGATTAAATCATTAATTTTAATTGATATTGGGTAGTGAGTGCCTTTATTTATGAGGAATGAAATATTAAATAGTGGATGAATCTGTTTTCCAATGATCCCTAGTGACTATTTGAACATAGGCCATATCTAATATCAAATTTTCATGACATTTCTGGACTATATGAATGAAATATGTTCCTCTAAAAATTAATGTACAAACCTGATTAATTTTGAGAAGACTATAAAAATTACATTATTACTCAAATAATGAGTATGGGTTTTTTAATTTAAAAACATTTATTTGTGGAGTAATTTTATGTTGTTGTTTTTGATAGACTTTTCCACATATAGCTTTTAGTAAATAAAGGAGATTTTGATAATGAAAAAGGGTTTTAATTGAGATTTATTTAACATCATTAAATATAAATCATCTTCTAAATTAGTTGAAAATCATAATAAAATTGTATATTTTAGTGTTCGAAATGAATAAGTTTTTTTAGTTAATATTATTAATTTTATATGGGAAACATTTCTCAGAAAAAAAAAATTGTATTTGGAGATGTTTTTTCTTTTGGTTTTATTTTAGATCAATTTTTTCAATCAAAGAATAATTTTTAAGAATAATTATTTAATAAATTCTAGATTTTTATATATATTTTTTTGGCTAAACAATAAATTTCATAAAATATAATATTCGTTGAAAATTTTAATTTATCATAGATGGTTTCTCTTAGTAGAATAGAAACTAAAAATATTATTTGAGACTGAATTAAATTATTTTTCATTTTTGAATTCAAATAATTTCATTGAATTTATTTCAATTATTTTTCCCAAAATAATTTTTTTAAATTGGGTAACTTTGTTGATTAATATTTTAAGAAAACCATATTTTAGATGGAATATATTTTATATTCCAATAAATGACTTCTTTTAGGTCCTACATTCTAGTGAGTTGTCGCTCCCCTGTTTGACTTCCATATACAATGTTTAACTCAAACGATCTATCTCTACTACTACCACCAAAAATGGAACATTGACCCCATGCTACCATCCCATCCTAAAACTCCCATGTCCCACTACAGGATGGACATAACACTCTTCTTATTACTAACATACACATATCTCCACACCCACAACAATCTACCATATCCCATTTACCTTGATACCATCTTAATTTTTCTACCATTGCACCCTTCCACCATACAACAACTCTCATTTCATACATCCATCTATCCTCATCCTTTTATTGATTCCATTATCCATTTTCTATAAATCCGATGATTTAATATCTCTTTCCACTACTACCTCTAAACCAAGATGTACCTCTTTCTCCTTGGACCAATGATCTCTAATATAAGAACATGAGCTGAATCCACTATACGTGAAATAGTACTCAACCCATTCAGAATAATTCCAGCAGAAGCGTGAAAGTAAAATCTCTATTAAAACATAATAGGAAAAATTTCATTGCTGGAGATTCCAAACTCTTCAATGCTAATTCTTTTGAATAAGAAACTAAGGCTTGTCAAAGCATACATTGTGAAGCTCTTGCCTACATCTTCAACCACTACCCCAAACAACACCATGTATAAAGCTAATCCGAGCACCTCTATTTATGGAATGAAATTGGATATGACCAAAACTTTTGTGGAGGAATATGAATTTGAATGTATTTACATACAAATTCGACATTATGAAACCATGATCTTGATAGAGTTTTTTCAAGTTTTGATTTTGTAAATGGTGCACCTACCTCACCAACCCATGATTTCTTACGCGGCTGATGGACATTCAATATGTGCATCCTTTACTCAATCGGAAACTAGGGGAGATTTCTATGATTGGAATGGATTATTGGGGGATTTATATATATATTTTGAAACCACCCACAATGGGTATATATGGAGGGCCATTAGAGCTTCAAGAAATCATAAAATACAATAGAGATCCTCTATCCAATAAAAGAGCAAAGAGAGCTCCATATGATAGAAATAGGGTTTTACTGAGAGAGTTTTTCATTCATTATTAATTTTGAAAAAAAGTTTGATTTCACCCTCAACTATTTTCTATTCGGGGTCAATGAATCACAAAAACTATTATTAGTTCCATTTGAGGTGAAATAATGGTGAGAATTGCACATTTCTCACATACCATAAAATTTAGGTTTCTCAGAATCCTATTTTTTAATATAGATTATAAAAGTTCATTTTCAGCCGATTAAAAAAATCAAATATATTCAAAAACTGAGTGAAAATGACCCTCCTAGACTTGGTCTAAGTCTATTCCAATTTTGGTTATTGTAGTGCCCCTTTGTTGGAGGATAAGGTGCTGATCTGGCAGCAAAATCTATTCTAGTGATATTCCGGTAGATACTCTAGCATGAAACATCAGTGCCAGTTAATTTATATTTAATTTCTCCTTCATGGACATTAAGAATTATTTGGTCAAATCCAGATTAATCGATGTCTGACATCAATTATTTAAGTGTCAATTCCACCAATTTTTATCATTCTAGAAAAAACAATTAGATCTATTTTCATATATTCTACATGAATGATAAAAATATTGAAATTAAATCGAGGTTCAATCCCTCAAAAATATAATCACACTGAATTATTTGAAATACTCCACTTGGATGTATAAAATGGAAGATCTATTTAATGAAATATATCATTTTGGTCCCATTGAGAACAAGGTAGTCAACCCTGATGACATAAGGGAAAAAATTTGGAAGAATCTAAAAAAGAATATGTTTGGTCTAATACACCGATATATCGATCACAATTTCTACCACCATGTGGTATATTATAATAGAGTATAAGAACATTGGATGAAGTTAGAAAATATATACTAGTAAATGACCTTTTTGAAAAATATCCCCTTATTGAAGGAGTTGGTGAATCCTCGAATACATAGTGGAATTTATATATCCAAGCACAAAAATGTGTTTCAAAGCATAGTGAACTAATTAGTAAATGTAGGTAAGACTTTGAATGATGAAGAACAAGAAAAATACATACTCCACACACATCCCGATTAATGGGACACACTAGTGGTCTCACTCATAAACATGAAGACAAGAGGAAAACATTCCATAACAATGGTAAATGATGAATTGTTCAATAAGGAGGTTTGAGTGAAGGATAGGAATTATAACTAGATACAAGCTCTCATCATGGTGATGTGAAGAAGATAACAAGGATGAGGTCATGGGGCAGGATGTAATGGTCGAATCAATAGTAGAGGAAGGTCCTCAAAAGGAAGGAGACCATCACACAAGTGTTACCAATGTAGTATAAATAAGAACAAGAAGAAGAACTAGTGAATGTGCCTATATGAATCTATTCAAAGTATCAAAAAACAAGAAATAAATTTATATTCACATGTAATCATTATTTGAGAAGTTTTAATTTTCCCCAAAGATAAAGAGGATACGTGATTTCATATATCAATTTAGTAAGTAGAATGGGTGGTGGATATTTCAGCATTGTACCATATCACTCCACATCCCATATATTTATTGACTTATCTTGATGGTGACATTGGGGTAGTCAATATGGGGAATACTGGTTTGATGGAGATTTCGGTCATGGGTGATATCTAGGTTAGGAAGAATATTGGATACAAAATCACCCTAAATGATGTTCAGCATGTTCCAGAACATCTAATCAACCTATTATCAAGTATATAATTTGACCAAAAGGGTTATGAAATAATCATGAGTAATAGAGATTGGAATATGAAAAATAGATCAATCATCATCTCCTAGAGACTCATATGTGTAATGTTGTAAAAAAATAATTTTATGATATGTGCATAAAATGAAAACATGGTGGAAGGATAGGTATCTTCTTATATGTGTAATATGGGACTCGACCACATGAGTGAAAGAGGGTTATCCACCCCAAAAAATAACCACTACATTAGTGTCAAAAAGGATGAATAAAATGATCCATGAAAATAATTCTTGTATGCGAAAAATCATAGATTCTCATTCAATAAATCCTCATCACAAGATTAGATTTGATGGATTTATTCAGATTGATTTATGGGTACTAATGGAGGTTGATTCAGTGGAATGTAACAGATAATTTATATCATTATTGATAATGCGTCTCAAAGGGTGTGGGTGTTATTCTAACAGACAAAGGGCCATATACTAGACTACATGAAGAAATTACACACCATGAAGGAGTGTGAAACATGAAGGATTTTTAAGTTTTATCATTCAGATAATTGATGAGAGTACACATAATGGGAATTTTATGCCTATTATAAAAGTAAGTGTATCCGACATGAGAGGATAGGCCCACACACCCTAGATATCAAGGGTGTTTTGAAAAGGATAAACAAAACCTTCTTATATAAGGTTAGAAGCATGATTAGTTTGGATAAACTACCTAATCCATTATATGGATAATCTATTCAAGTTTCATGCTATCTCATCAATAGATCACCTTTGGTTCTGCAGAATTTTGAGATTCCATAGAAAATGTGTCCTAGTAAACATCCCTCTTACTCTTATGTGTATTTGTATGTTTGTAATTTACACATGTATCTATGTGGCTCTGGAAGAATCTCTATGGGAGATTTAGTCTAGGAATCATCATCATCTATATATATGAGGATTCCATATACATGATTTTGACCCTGAAGGAGAAAATGTGATTAGAAGAATATATGTAGTATTTCATGAGATCCAACTGATCAAAGACATTCAAAATCATAAAATTTCATAACGGGAATGTGTCGACGAATCAATTCATGGAAAAAACCATGTACGAGAACCACCTATCAATGAAGAGGTTGGGATAAAAAAGACTATTCAGTAGAAAACCAATAGGTTGTGGAGGAGTATAATTAACATGGGGGAGAAAATCCTTTCTAAATGAAGTTTCATAGTTGTCCCAAGAACTACGTTCCTTTTTTCCTCAAGAACTAACATTTCATATGGTTAAAGATCATCACGATGAAAGAGTGCATCAAAATAATATTCATATTTGAAGTACATGTTGCTGGCTGATGAGGGGGATCTCGAAAGATATAGGGAATCAGTTTCTTATCCTAATAAACTGAAGTGGTTTCATGCAATGGATGATGATTTGGATTATTTTACAATGTATCATTTATACTATTTCATTGAACTACCAAAAGGTAATAAGGAAATAAAAAATGGGTGTTTAGACTAATGATGATTGGAAACACAAATAACTTCAAGCAAAAATACTAGTTTTGATCAAGTTAATTCTTCAGATGAAAGGAGTTCACTTTGATGAAATCTTTTCACTCATGGTGTTGAATTATTCAATGCATGTAATTTTCTGGTTATTGGTTGGCATGGAATTAGATCTTTAACAGATCGAATTGAAGACAAATTTTCTTCATGGTGAGCTTTCTAGGGAAATATATATGATGAACACTAATGGTTTTTAGGTTTCATGACCTGAAAAATTAATCCTCAAATTGAAGAAGATATTGTATGGACCGGTGAAATCTCATTGGATTTGGTACAAGAAGATTGAGTTATTAATTATGAGTTATTTCTACAAGGGGACACATATAGACAAGTATATTTACATACAGAAATTTCAGGAGGGGAACATTGTTTATCCTTTTCTTATGTTGATGACTTGTTGATCATTTGGAAGGATACAATGAAGATAATATAGTTGAATAAGGAGTTATAAATTTATTTTGATAAGAATTAATTTGGTGTTTCTAAATAGATTTTTGGAATGCATATCATTCACGACAGAAATAGGAGGTAGTTATGGATATCCCGGGAGAATTATTTTGAATGAGTTATAAAACGTTTCAACATGGAAAAAGAGAAAACAATGACAAATACTCTTCATGGTCAATTGAGCCTGATAAATAGTTCATGTACTTCATCCATGTAAGAAATTGAGGTAATGTATATGTTATTATAACACTCAGAAGTTGGAAGCTTTATGTATACTATGGTGAGTACAGGAGATTACATTTCCCATGCAGTGGTAAGTGGGAACTGAATTATCTATAATATCCTGAAGCAATGCTAAGTTTTTTTCTAATGGAATTGGAGGTATCTTAAAGGTACATATAAGCTATGTTTTTTCTGTGGGGGATGTGTCTATAAATGGGAGGTGTATACATATTTAGCTATGACTAATGATCCTAATATCAAGAATTATACATAATGATACATCTATAAATTTACAGGAGGAGCTGTATCATTCCAGTCAAGGTTACATAAGTGTGAAACTTTTTCTATGATGGGATTAGAGTACATTTCTACATAGAAATATTTAATGGAGATGTTGTGTCTAAAGGGTTTTCTCTAGGGGAATAGATAAATCCAGGAGTACAATGTCCATTGTGATAGTCAAACTACGTTGTACTTGAGAAAGAACACAAAGTAAAAATCACATACGAAGAATGTAAAAACTCAATAACATTGGATATGAAATATGGTCGATCAACTACTGATACAAGTTTTGATGGGCCATATGATGTTATACCCAGTGAATATTTTGAAAAAGGTTGTTTCCTGAGAGAAGATGGACTTTTGTTGATGGTATAGTATATTTCAGCTTGTGGGGGAGAATTTATTTTTTTATTAAATTCTATTAGGTGGTTGGTGAACCTACCTCACTAACCTATGAATTCTAATGTCGCTACTGAATATTATACATGTTTATCCCCTATTAATTTATAACCCATGGGATAATTCCATGTTATGTGGGGATTGGTGTTAGAGTTGTGTTAAACATGACACCTACCACCATGGCTATAATTGGATGGCCTTGGGAGGTTTATCTAATCATGTAACAAAAGTGAGATCCTCTATCCAGTGAGGGATCTAATGGAGATCCATGTGAGAAAAACATAGGTGTGGATAAGGAGATTATTAATATTTATTCATGTTATAATAAAGGTCAGAATCCCATTCCATACTTTTCTAATCATGATCATCCAATCACAATCGCTCCGTCACTGAAGAAAGAGAAGCCACATGATTATGAATAACAAATCCATCCAATGTTGTGTGCTAATGATGTTTGCAATTGAATAATTACTAGATTTGGAATCCCTGATGGAATAATCACACATCTGAGGATATTTGAAGCCACCACTATAGATGAGGATGCACCGATTAAAACCCATAGTTAGTGAATGACTCGTCGAACAGAGCTCAAAAATTTCATTTCTCAATGAGGAAGACACTCCATTGCAATCTAATAAAATATCCCAACCAAGAAAAAGTGAAAAAAATGAAAATATATATAATAATAAATAACTAATAATAAAAATAATAAGTATGTTATTATATATATATAATTGCAATAAAAAAAATTAAAAATAAAATGTGAATATATATATATATATATTTAATAAAAAATATGTTTATATATATAATAAAAAATGCTCAGGTGAAAAAAGTGATTTCTAAACCCTAAAGATCAAAAAAAATGTTTAAACTCATCATGTATTTGTTTTGTCTAAATGAATCGTGAAAGATAGTTGCGACATATTATAATGGTGATTGCAGAAAGTGATCAATAAAATTTCACAAAATATTTAATGGGATGAATGAGTTGGTTTGAAAGGTTAGATTTTATCACTTAGAACTCTTGATGTGAACATGATGGCACACCATGTGGAGTTTATATCATGTTAGTTGTTGAAGTCCCTATAATTTAGATTGATTTGGAAATAAGTAAAGAACACCAAATCTATTTTTTTATCTATAAGTAAGGGAAACCACTAAGATTCCTAAAGATAGTAACCCCCTTTTTCTTCTCATTTTGATTCAGGTTATGCCTTTTCAATTTTTGTTAATATTGTTGTGTTGTTTCTATTTTCTAAATATACTTTTTAAGTTAATATAATCATTATTACTCTTTTTTTTCTTTGATCCCAAACCTTTAGTTATAAATTACTAATTTGAGAGTTTAGATTCCAGATGTGAATCTTGATGCTTCCTGTATAATATCTCATCATATTGATCACCATATTTATTTATTTCTCTTTTTAGACAATGGAAATGTCAGTGGTGATGAAATATCATTACCATCCAAGTAACGCATTGCTCACTCTATCACATTCATCATTTTCCAAATATCATATATTTCTGTTAAATACAGTTTTTGGAACTTATTGTGTGGGTTATGATTTCATGAATACTACATTTTCCCAAGATGATATTATTTTCTTGTGTGCTCCAAACTGTGATTCTATAACATTGAGTGTTTATGTTTTAGATGAAATTTTATACTTATATTTTCTTCTTTTTGTGTAATATAGGTGTGCGACTCAATATATTATGAAATAATTGATCATTTCAGAATAGATCTATTTTTTAGTAGATCTATCATTGTTAGTTGAGGATAGATCGACCAGGATCATGGAATTTTCTTGCAAACAAAAAATTTAGTTATCTTGTCATGTTTCCTCTATTTCCTATTCATCACTATTTCATCACTCCCCTCATGTTTACAATGCTATTGGTTCTTGTTTCCATTTTCATCAATAAAAATATTTAAAACACACAAATATTATTGAAAGTCCACAAGGTCATTTGAAACATCTTCCTTATGATCAACCCTATAGTTAACCATTGTTCTGTATTTTGGTTTTACGAATATATGTTTTACAATACTAATGAAAAGTATTTCTTTATATTTTTTCTCATATAGGGATATCACATTATATCCTATGGTTCATGGTACTTACACATACAAGAGAATAATTACTAAAAATATAATTTAGAGGTAGCTACCATAATTTATGGATTGAACACATGATTTAATTATCCCGTTAGTGATAAGTACATGGTATTCATGGATCATAATATCATGTAACACATTTTCATAAAAATACATTTTAATATTGTACAATAATGATGGATTCATTACCTTATGAAGTTTTACATTGACATTATTTATACACTAGGTAGAGGAAATCCAATGGCTAATAAATTTTAAAGGAAGTCATATAACCAGTTTGATAAAGAGGATTTAGATCAATGGAAATTGGTGATTACAATTGTTGATAAGCATCTAGATTATGCAAAAAAGGTGATTTCATGGTTTTCATTCCAACTACCCTTATTCATTATTTGATTGATAATGTTTATGATACTAATATATCAGATCCTAAATATACCATTATGAGGTTGAAAATGAATGGAGAGGAGACCATAAAAACAAATTATCTCAATGATGTAAATTCATTTCATTTTAGAGATCAGATATTGGATCATATAACTTATTGATAACAACCCATTTTTTCCTACTACCACTCAAAATGGGTTACTCATCCTATAATTAAAAATAAAGATAAGGCTTTGAGGGTAAATTTATAGAGGTATGGCATGAAAAGGGGTTTAGTAGAGTGTGTCTCAAGATGCCTCAGCTATAAAAAAGTTAAGGCGATGAACCAAGGATCAGCTAGTATGATTTTATCTTTATTTCTTTTGTGGAAACGAGTGAAGATAACAATATATTTTTTGCAATAAAACCAAGAATGGTTTGAAAACAAGATATATATTGGTGATTTTTGATAACATTAAAATTTTGTCTCACTTCATCCCTATTTTTCAGCCTAATATAGTTGAAGAATTGTCTAAAATATATATTCTAAAAGGTTTAAAGGTTAATGGTACTCTAGTTTCAATAGTTTCATACTATAACACTATGTTTTCATATCTATTTTGGAAAATATTGAACCAAGTACATAGAATCTAGTTAAACATTTACAAACCATATCATCCTCAAATGGATGGATAGACTGAAAGAATGATCCAAATATTGGAATCAACGCGTCAACATTGCATTATGGATTTTTGAGGCTCATGTTTTGATTTTATACCAATATAGTATTTTTCATATAATGAAAATTACAACACCTTAATACATATGGATAAATTCTTTGTGAAAATATTCTATTCATTATCTAGTTTATTGGTTTGAAATGGGTGAGACTTCACTTATCATACCAATCCATCAACACTTGATGAAGAAAAAGATTCAGATGATTGAGGAATTAATGGTGACATCTTCAAGTCATAACAAATAATATACATATCATCATTAATGGTCGTTATCATTTGATATGTGTGATCATGATATCTTGAGACTCAATATGAGGCTAGGGAAACCTCATTTCGGTAATCAAGGGAAAACATCTCCTCAATATATTATCCATTTTGAGATAATATAAAAAATTGGATATGTGGATTATGGTTTGGCTTTAGCACCAAGACTCTTGTCAGTGCACAATGTATTTCATGTATCACAGTTGAAGAAGTACCATCGTAATCGGAACCATGTTATTAGATTGAATCATGTTGATGTTGACGCAAATTCTATGTTGATTCATATGATGATAAAAATTGTTGATATAAATTAGAATTTGTTACATGGAAAGATAATCTATTTTGTAAAAGTATTATGGATTCATTTGTATCTTTAAGAAGAGAAATGAAAATGACTAAAGGAAATAATAAAACAGTGTTTTTAGATATTTTAAAGAAACACCGGTCTCTATCTTTTAAAGGATTGAAATAAAAATGGTGGGGAGAATGTAATAGTCAAGTTTTTAGTTAATTTACCATTTTATTATATATTTTTATGTTATATAATACTCAGTATGAGTTTCAATAGTTTATGGATGGTTTTAGAGTGATTTGGAAGGGTTTTTAAGAGTACATAGTTACGGAAAACCATGAACGTAATATAGGAAAGTATATAACAACTTTTATGTTTAATTTGAATACACATGGATAGAACATGGTTAGGATAAACCATGTGGGTTCCACAATGAAACTATAAGGAATGAGAGGTTTTTGGTAGAAACATATGCACCATTATCACATGGTCTTCCATACCATTCAACGCAATTGTGTGACTATTTGGATGATTTTTAGTAGAATATTCATGGTTTGTGTATGATTTTATAAACAAAGAATCAAACTATATGACTCTATGGTTTGGACAAAGTAGCAAGAAAATGGATGTTTTATGGTTTGAAAAACCATACATCTTAACTATGAGAGATGGATTAAATACTAAAATAATAGATTTTAACTCATTTTTATACATGATATCCTTTATTTTTCTCATATTATCCCAATATGTCAAACACCTATCATTCGTTAAGAGTTCTTGGAGGTTTCTTCTAATATATATCCAATTTAGAAAAAAAATTGTGTTATATCTCTTGAATTGATGGTAAGTCCTTTTCCATTTTTGTTCTCTCATGATATCATTTTATTCTATCACACATACCCATATATTTAATATATTATAGATAGATATATGACCTGTGTTGTGTATTTTTATTAGATATTGTTGGGATATATGAAGGGAATAAGTCACAATGTTAGATCTAGAGGTTAATTTTTTTTGTTCCCTATTTACTTCACCAATTTACTTGTAGGTTGGTCCTCTCCCAATATACTCAGTCTATAACATATGTTCTTGATGTTTACATCCTTAAATATTTTTTTATAAACATTATATTGGTTTTAGTACCTATTTCTCTTTTTTCATAATAGTTAATATATGGTTTTGATAAATTAATGGAAAGACAATTATTTTCAAAATAAATGGTTTAATTTGAGAACTTGTCATTAGTAGTTATTGAAAGTTTATGAAATTTCAATTTAATGAACCTTATTGTTTTAGAAATAGGGATGATATCATATTGGATCATTTGTTTCAATGAAGTGATGAATTTTTGACAAGAGGCGTAATGAGTCTTGAGTATTTGATCTATCATTGGGATAATGGTAAACCATTTTGATATTTTCACCCTTTGTTTTATATAAATGTGATATAACTTCTTAGTATTAATATTTTCATGTGTTAATAAGTCATTTAGAATTGCACAAGTTATTCTTGTATATAGAGATTAATTTAGAAGAATGGAATCATAAATCACTAGTGATTTATTATGAAACAATAGGATTAGGAATTATAGTTGGAGAGAGAAGCATGCCTATGGTGATTCTTGGGTTTATTCAACATTAGTGTATTTGAGATTCTCTTTTCTTTGGAATGTCAGTTTTTAACTATTATTTATATTTTACTCTTAATTTAATTTATGGTTTGGGTTATACAATATTAATTTACATGCATTAGATTACATTGTGGTCATTGGACTTTTTTGTTGTTGTTCACATCTCCTGAAAAATCATCCCCCAACACTATTTTATGGCATTATAATTATTTACACCCTTTATTGTTATGGGGATTCCACCTATAGTCCGTAGTACCTACAGCTCTTCCTAAGATATTGGGTGAGGTACAGGATGTTGCATTGATTATTTGTACTATTTTTATAATAGTGGTGTCCATTTTTGTTATTATTACAAATTTCATCATTACCAGGTCATTAAAATTTCTATTAAGGATTATTTATAATAACTTCTGATGTTTGAATTTCATTTTATGGGTGTTTTAGTCTTTATCCTTGAATTTGAAATCGATAACAATCATTTTTTGTAACTATTGATGATCAAGGGGTATTTTCATTATTATTGAATTTATTATTTACTAAATGTTTATTGAGATAAAAAAATTATTATTTACATGTATATATCATATTATAAGTTTAATTATGTTGTTATGGTAATTTATGATCAAAATTCATAGTATCGTTCAAGCAGGTGGTTAAACCAACCTAGACATGAAGATTCCATAATTCCATGAATGATTATAAGGTGTCATAGTCGTAATACATTTAAACTTGTAGAATAATGAAATTATATAGTATTTTTTATTTTCCATCATATAATTTTAGGTATGTATAAAAATAAATGAAAGATTAAAAATATTATATAAAACAAATAAAATGATTTTCCTTTTATTATGATTGTTTATGATGATTAATTTTATAAGAATTATATATTTTTTATCTAATTAATTTTTTATTTAATTTTTATTACAATATATGTAATTGTGAAAAAAATATGAATTATACTTTAATCCCAATATGTGTTTTTTCAATGAAAGGGGATAATGAAAAAAATGTAATACAATGTTCTATAGAGGTAGTAGTCTATAAATACACATGGACAGTGCATTAATTTTCCATCGATTAAAATAATGTATTAAAATTGTTTATATATCCCATAGAAAAATTTATATGTTCCCTTTACAGACTAGATATTTTTGGGAGTGAGGTAAAATGAAACATGTTTCTTCATTGAGGTGGTATTCTGCACATAAACACAAATCCAAATTTTATTTTTCTGAAGTTTAAATGGGTCTTGTGGTTAATAATTATACCATTAAAATATGAAAATTATATTTATATATATATATAATATATATATGTTACCATATAGTTATTATAAAATTATAATTGAAAATATATGAATAAAAAGAAATAAGTAATGTAAAAAGAGATTACTCACACTCAACACTTTGAGATTTCCTTGGAGGATCCATTGTAAATCGAGGGTTTATGATAAAATATTTTGAAAAATGATAATATAAGAAAATGAGTATTTAATTCGATGGGAATAAGATAGGTTTTAAGAGTATATATAATTTTATTAGTGGTATAGAAGGGGTGGTGAGAGTCCCCTTTTATAAGTGAAAAAGGGTGTCATTTTTTGTAAATTACCTTAAATTATTAATAATGTAATCCAATATTAAGAAATTTTGATAAAAAATTGAGAAATAATTGATTTGGAAACATCTACGGTTGATAAAGGCTCTACCATTAAATTAAACTCTTGTGGTAATCATTTTTATAACTATTTAACATTTGATTTTCAACTTTTTTCCATATTATCTTTTACTATAATAACTAGTTTTTACATTATTAATTTATCTGTTATTTTTAATAATAAAATGTTAATTTAAATAAAATTTGTTCCCACTTTCTAAAAATTTAAATCAATTAAATTTTATGAATTTTATAAGTGTGGTGATGTTATCTTTAATTTAGTAAATGTATAATGCATTAAATCAATTTTAGTGAAAGATGGGGATAATGTTTTGTAATATCAAATATAGGATTACTAATTTAATATAATATTTTAAAATTTATAATGTAACCTGTATATGATATATCAATTCCTATTAAGGGACTTTTCAGTTTTATTTTATTATTATACCCTAATGATTCCATAAAATATGTGGTTTCAACAATAATGGTTTTCACACTATTAACCTAAAAATCATTCTTGTTATAAAGATCTAAAAATGTATTTTTAATATAATATCCTTATGATTACATAATAATTTAATTTAATTTTTTTAAATAATATAATAAAATTTGTAAATCAGTATTTTTCTTATAGTCATGAATAAGGCTCTCTAAAGTGCATATTTTGTGATAGTTTATGATATAATGTTTACCTACAATAGCGGGGTCTTAGGTATTATTGTGTCAACCAATAAAGGAAATCAATGAAACTAATAAATGAAACCCTCTCTCATCGTCAATGAGATTACCATCCTTCAATTTATTATAACTGAGTGCTACTCATCCTTTGACTAGCCCTTAGGGGCATCACCAAGAATGACTCAATCATGCCTCTCCTCTACCTTTGAATATCCACACTAGGACTTCTGCGCATGAATGATATAGTCTCAACTATCATGTAGAACATTTATAATTCACCATCATGATCCTCTACTCCATGAGTACATTTTAATATATCCTCCTTCTTCCTCTAAAAATCTTTAAATTCGCAAAAAACTCACCGTAAGTTCCTTCTTAGTCTATCTTCTATAATGTTTCCCTTTCCCTACATGTTGGATCTCTCAAAATCATAGTCTTTACGAAATTCCATCCACACCAACTATTTTCAATTCAATCTATCTTGAGAAATGACATACCTAAATCTCTTATAATCTACAAAAACCACCAAACCTTCCTTGACCAGGTACTATAGCAACAAGTTTATATAATAAACCTCTATTTCATTCTCTATATAATTTGAGATATTCTTTTTCTCATAGGGTAATTAATAACTAGAAATAAAAAGATATCACTACCTACTGATGCATCAAGATTCACCCAAAACCCAAATAAGAGGTGTCATATAACACCTAAAACATTACACCCTCCTCATGAAACCAACGACCTAGGAAACTAATAGACTCCCCCTTCAGGTAATCTAAAGCTTCATGAAATAGGTAAATCTAAAGAAATCATGTTCTTTACTATTAATAATAATATAAGGGATGACAACTAAGATAAATCAGAAAAAAAACTTACAATAACTTTTTATACTAATAATTTAATAGATTTCTACAACATTATTTGATGTTGTATTTGAAATGACCACCATATCATTTATTGAATCAAACACTACTTCTTGTTGCGACGCCACCGAAAAAAATAAATTCACCAATTCCATCCATAAATTACACTTATCAAATATTTTATACTGTTACTGGTGCCAAAGTGTCCACAAAATGATTCTTAGATGATCACCATACTCATCCTTTGATCATGAGTATCTAAGGTTCTCGTCCACGAACAATAGAATATAATGGTTCAGTAATTCATGGGATATGGATTTCATGATTCGTATAAGCTTAGTTCGCAAATTCATGACACCAAATGACATTAATATGGACTCAATGTAAACAAAAAAATATCAAAAATAGTTCTGGAAATTTCTACCTCCTTCACCCTCATCATATAATTGCAATAACACATATCAATCTTAGAAAAATAGATAATTCCCCTCAAATTGTTAAAGAAATCACCAATTATAAAAATATAGTAATGATTCTTGATCGTCACCTAATCAAACCTTATGTAGTGAATACAAAACCTTAGGGAAAAAGTTTCCTTCTTGGTGGACAAACCTCAATATCCCAATGGTGAGACAACATTCCCAATAAATCCTTTATGATTAAATTCATAAATTTCAATTCTAAATTCCTACAACATTGATGTTTCAAACTAAATAGGAGCCATCAAAATTAGTGTATCCCAGAGTTAGTACTTTATTCCAAACCCAACCTCATTCCAATGTGGGTAGTGTCGAATCCTCTTTAATGACATCATCATGAAAATCAAAAAACCATTTGAGGACCTCCACTTCCAAATTTCTCTCTGACACTACTGATGAATCATAAATTAAGGGAAGAAGGGGATCTAATTTCCTTCCACCTGTACAAAAACCTTACTCTCCATCCAACACTGCATATTTTTTCCTCCATATTTTAAAAAAAAATCCAGTACATAGAAAAAATAAACCACTAAATTAAAAAAATAAAACAAATCATTTCCATGACTAATATTGAATCTTTTTATCTCAAAAATAATGAAATCTCCCAATGAATGATGATACCACATCATCAGTCTAAATTCCCAAAACACATAAATGAATCTTATCGGGACATTGACTGATATGGTTTACACCAAGGGAATAAAAAGGATCTCCACATCCAATCCCAATACTCATTCCTAGCTGGGTACAACAAAAGAGTGTGAATCTCTTGAATAAAATAAATTAGAATCCAAGGTAGATGATAACCTAATCATGCCTCAAATGACCACTAGTACCTCATAAAATATCGCCTCTATCACATGAATCCTTCATTAGATGAATCATCTACCTCACTATTGAAGAACTCCACACCCATACTTAATTTTGGGTCCTAGATGGATAGGTACTTCCTATTGATACCCTCTACCAATTCCACCTCCAATTGAGCAATCATATTCATGATGAATTTGATGCTAAAATGAAGCACTATGGACTTTTCATTGATTCTATCTTATGGGAATATTTCATTTCTATTGGGAGGGGGCCTAAACTCCCAATCCATAATGAACAATTAGGGTTGATGTAAACATCCATTGATTATTAACACAACCACTGTAAATTATGAAAAAATGGGACCACTCTCAACCGATGCATGGAATCTACCATCCCAAAGAGAAATGTAATGATCACTAATATGGACATTTCATTACCAATCAGAATCTTGGCTGGCCCAAAATCATGGAATATCAATCTAACACATTGATTCTTGATGGTCGTACAGACCTTCAACCATGGGTGCTCCATCCTACTCACCCACCCAATATATATCCTCTTTCTTCTTCTACACATTCATTTACATTGGTAACATAAATGGGGTGCTATAAAATAATGGTATGAGGGAAATTCTTCATCCGTGACTTCCACTTGGGAAACCTCTTATTGAAATAAATCATCTAGAAATTCAATACGGTCCCGGAACATAAACATTTGACTTTAAATGATCATGCATCCCTGCTAAAGAGAGAGAAACACCTACCTATTAACTTCCTTCACCGCAATCAATAATAAATCTACCCTGAACATATTATATATGCTATCCAACAATACATAGGTCTCCTTTTATTACCAAGATATAAAATACATCACTTATTCCCAATAAAATGGATAAATTATTCGGAAACAAAATACTATGATCCAGATAAAATAAAGCCAAAATGAATATCCATCTCCTCCATCCAAGATACCATCTATAGACTGGAGAAGTTAACCTAATTAATTTATAGGATCTGTTGATAAAAGGTATTAAATATCTAATATTATTTCTCATCATTTTGATCAAGAATTACCCACCAATATTCAGTGGGGAAAGCTTACTAAACATCCCAGACTCAAACCACACATGAGTGAAAACAACTATATATACCTCTAAAAGGTATCTACCATCTAGAAAATATCACATTTATTAATAAATTCGTATGTATGAAATTTCTTTTATTAAAATCATAATGGGATCTAAAATCATCTGTTCTACTTAGTATCTCTTATTTTCATCACATTCATTGTTCAACTAATACCATTTCCCTACCAACACATGAAGATCTCACCAGTTCCTAACTGTAAAATCCACCCTATCTATTAATGAAGACCCAAAAAACCAGTATTTTATGAACCAACTACTAGTACCCCTACAAGTATGAAAGTGGAGAGAAGAAGTGACCCCTAACACCCACCTCTAATTAGACCCAAGTTGGTGACTATCACCGAGGGTTTAAACTAACATAACTGGTAGCATTACACTATAATATATTGGGATAAAAAAATTAACCACAAACCAATCAACATTGATAAAATAAATCAATAAATAAAATATTCCCTAAAATAAATATCCCACATTCATGGATATATAATTGATACAAATGCCATAAAAAGAAAAAAAATTCCAAAATAAAAATCCTAGGTAAGTGACTATAACAACTCCAAACATAAATATAGTGTCGTCCAATCTGATTTCAAAATTTCTCCTAGAAAACTGAACATAGATTATATATATATGTGGGGTTAGCGTGAAATGTGTAACTAGTAGTATCATACCCATAGACTCTAGTTTGGGAATAAATAACTTAACAAACTAGCACATACATTGGTCAGTTAATTCCCCTAGACCTCACCAAGGCTGTATTACTAAATAATTTATCCATGAGTAGTATAGTATTATCAAATGAATATAGATTTAGTCAGCCTATAACCACATTCTCATTGATTTCCCACTACGACACAATGTGGATAAATATTTTACTCTAATCACTTTCATATCCACTAATGAGAACAGCATCCATTTATCATGTCTCCTGGTAACAACCAAATATCATGTATTGTGCCACCAACTTGATATATTATATCACATAATCATAGAAGTGATATATGCTAAATAAGTTTGAATCCATCCTTATTCCCTCCCCTTAACATGCATGATCCCAATCACATATCTCATGGTCCACCAACTATATCACCATATGTTTTTTTGAAGGGAGAGTGTGGGATAAGCAATAATCAATAATCTATATCATCACCGTACTAGAAATAATGTAAAAAATCCCATGTTATATGGGGGCCAGTTATGTTATCGACGTGGGTGGTATGTATAAGAATAAAACACGACAATTCATGTATAATATATTCTTATAGATTCCCAAACCTATGGATACACAAAAGCAACACTGAAAAAACCACCACCGGGACACTTCTAATATTGTTCCACTATGAACATATTCTAATGTATTGAAACCAATACTACAAAGCACAAAAAACAACCAAAACACAATTTAATTTCACCATAATTTAATTTGATAAATCATCCACCAAGATTTACATATTTAATTTTCAATTTAGATTCATATCAATGAATTATTTATCCATTATCATATTATTAAAACTCAATATTATTCTATTTCTACTGAATTACTACTAGGAAAACACCAAATCAAGACATTGAATCACAACCTAGTCCAATAATCCATAAACAACCATGGACACCTTGCTATAATAACCAAGGCATGTAAGCCGTAGACTACTAAGGCCACCAATACACACAAAACAAAAACCAATAATCCACACACAAAAAACAATAATCCACACACAAAAAACTTAACCATTGAAAAAGATTATTGAAATAAGTATTCTCATTTTTTGAATTTAATATTTTAACTAGTTAAATGAAATACTCAAATCCAGGAATCACTGAAATGAATAATTATATAAAAAATATATATCATCAAGCAACCACAATTATTTTCAAGGAAAACTAGAAACTACATGCACATCATACCACACCATTTTTGTTTCATTTTCTCAGTTTATTATCTTAATTACTCAAATTTATTCCCTTTAATAAATATAAATAAAACGAATTATATTATTTCATAAGAACATTAAAAGATATACATATCAAATACCCTACCCAAAATAATGATTTTTGATCCACGGTGTAAATCCGTAGAAAGAGTGGATGAACCACATGACTACAACAGCATAGTGGATCATTGAATCAATATGAAATGAAGGTATGCCACATCAAAATAGTATCCCAAAAAAGACCCAAAAATATTCAATATTTTCAATATGAAACCTATATTGAATAGAGAAAAAAATTTGTGATAAGAAAAAACAAGCACTCACTAATAATCATTCATATCAAATTTGTATATGCATAATATGAACGCCAAAGACCAAGAGACTTTAGGGACCCCTAATTCACTTAGGACTAACATAAAGTTTCAGATAATCAATTGATGAAAGAAGGAAATAACTAGGATACTTGAATTTATAATAACTCTGAAGGAATCACATTCATAATATGAATTGATGGTTCACACTAGGATCTTCATGTGGTTCATATCCTATGAAAAATAAGTGCTCGATCTAACAAACCCCAGTGAGATTCCATGTTACGAATAAAAAATTTCATTCCTTTAATTAATCAAGTATAGGACCCCTAAAATTTCCATCATGAAATTCATGTTGTGAATAATTATTCATGACAATAAATTATTTTGGATA
The DNA here is from genome assembly GCA_963277665.1 of Viscum album. Lineage (NCBI taxonomy): Eukaryota > Viridiplantae > Streptophyta > Magnoliopsida > Santalales > Viscaceae > Viscum > Viscum album. The sequence continues at coordinate 481,604,212 of OY728153.1, read as the reverse complement.
TAAATTTGGAGCATGGGTTCCCCAAGTCACGAAGCGACCCTATAAAATAGAATTCACCATAAAAAATATGATTTAAGGGGTCAATAAACACTTTGAATTGATATTCAACTTCACCTCCTCCTCTCCCATACACAAACTCATCCCAAGGCATTTAACCCCTTAAACACAGAAAGTAAGTAGATGGATGGGTGATGGTCATTACACTCTTAAACAAGATTTATTTGAATATTAGGTTCTATATGGAAATCGAAGATACTCTGATGTATGCTTTAGATGATTCTTGCATTGTACAGGGAAATCAGATATAATATAATATTTCCAATTAAATTTCCAATTTTACACTATAAGATGTAGATTTACTATTAGACATTAATTGAAGATTATTTAATTTTTCATTTTCAACCTGAATATAAAATTATATAATTATTAAAATAAATTATGAATTTCATGAAATTTTTTTTTGGTATCTCCAATAAACTATGAAAAAAAAAATATATAAGTAAATTTGTAAATTAATCATAATTTTTCTCCAATAGATTATTTAGTTGAAGATTCATATTATCGTTGTCAAATAATCCAAATAAGAGATACACTTCACAAGTCCTAGAATCCTGCATTCTTAGTAATCATCGAATATATTCTCAATATTACAAAAACCAATATACCACTTTAATCATGAATTATTATCATTTCACCTAGCTTCCTCTCCACTCTTAAATAATATGATAGAGGGTGTTTGTCCCGTCCAATAACACTTTTAAATAATTTCTCGGAGGATCAGCTCTAGAATTACGACATATATGGGATACTTCTAAAACAAAAATCACCCACACAATATTATTTTCCCATTTATAAATAGAAAAAAATTATCTTTAACTTTTTTGGGATCTTACTTGACCACCCAACACACCATGATATATTAAATATATTATTGTAAATAAATACTAAAAATATTATCTTTTTGGATCTTCAAATTAAAATAATTAATTTTAAAAATCCCAAATTTCTATTAAATTATTAAAAATTAAATTAAGTATCTAAATTTAAAAAAAATTATAAATTTCAACTAACTGAATTGAATTACATATTACTATTTTTATGAATGAAGTAATTTTTTTAAATATTATTACATGTGATGCTAATTAATTATTGAATTTATAATAAAAAAATAATTGTTTTAATTACTATTTAAGGGAAATTTTTTTATTATATATATTTAGGATAATGATACTATTTTAAACTATTTATAATCTAATGATATCATTTAATTTATAAATAATTATTTTATGTCATAAGGGAAATTTATTGTTTATGTAATAAAAAAGATAAATATGATTTAATAATTTATTTAAAATTATAATGGTATTTTTAAAATTAGTTATGTTTAATTAGAATCAAGATGGTTTAACTTGGTTTAGTTTGATTTAGTTCATGGTAGGTCAATTCAGGTCAGGTCAATTTTGTTACGTAATTTTCTGATCAACATCGTTATGTTCATAATAATTAATATATATATTCTTTAGTTTATTTTTATTAAATTAATTAGTCTTCATTTCAATTCAGTTTAGTTGAGTTATTTTACTATAAAAATCATGAATTTTTTATGATGAAAATTTTGTGATGATCATTATGACACTCACAATTAGTGGAAAAATTAATTCTTCTAAAACAAAATATCATTTCTATAACAAATAATTTTTTTCAAGAAGTGTATTTATGATTAACCTGAAACATGTTATGAATAGTTACTACCCAATTATTCATGTAATGGTGGGTTTAGATATTTTTTATGGAGTTCCCCATCCTATTGTAAATGTATTGATGAAAATAATTATTTTTTTGAGGGAAAACAAGTCCCTCCAAAATAATTTGACCGTGGAATCATTAGTGATGGGGTTTTATCATCAAAAATAGTTTTTATATATGAATGGATATTTTCCAGGGTGGAAATATTTTATGGTGGATACTAATTCCATCACAAAGAACATTCATAAATAGAAACTTATATCAAAAATATATGTTTCAAAATAGTTGAAATGATTAACTTTTTATGATAGATCATTCTTCATAATTTATCCATCACAGAAAAACTCACTACAAAGGTCCCCCATTGTCATTATCTTATTCTATTTATCCCTATAGAACATTCTAACCCACTATTATTTTCTCTCAAAATTTTGATGATTCAGATCTAATTCTCACGATTCAAACTTCAGTTATAAGGTACTTTTTGAATGCTTTTTAAATAGTGATTAATTTCATCTAATTTTCTTTATTTATAGAATATTTTTTGTTAATTTTATTCATTAGTTTATTATTATATTTTTATATTATGTTATTTATTATAATCTAAAGTATGTTGTTAGTTGTTTAATTTTTTATAATTTAGTATAATAGATAAAATAAATATTATGATTATTATTAATATTAAATTTTTAATGAAAATTTTATTTTTTAATAATAATAATATATTATAAATTATAATAAAAATATTTATTAGATTATACAAAGAATTAAATTTTGTTAATAAAAACCATAAATGAAAATAAACATCAATAATTCAGAATAATTAGAAATAATTATTAATAATTATTAATAATTAACAATAACTATAAATAATTAGTAATAATTAGTAATAGTAAGTAATAATTAGAAGTGTTTAGAAATAATTAGAAATAATTTTTTTATAATTAGAAATAAATAGTAATAATTAATATTAATTTGTAATAATTAGTTATAATTAGAAATAATTATAAATTATTACTAATAATTATGGATACATATAAATAATTAGTACTAATTAGTAATAATATTATATAATTACTATCAAATAGAATATATTTAATGTAATTACTTATAATTAGCTTAATTAGTAATAATTAGTAATAATTATTAATAATCATCATTAATGAGAATTAATGAGAAATAGTGAAAAATAATTATAAATAATGTGAAACTAATATGAAAATTTATTAATATTATGAAATAATAGAAATAATTGAATATAATTAGTAATAATTAGAAATAAATAGAAATAATTAGTAATAACTAGTTATAAATTGTAATAGTTTTTAATATGTTTTAATAATTTTTTATAATTTTTAATAATTATTCATATGAATTTCTCATATTTTACTCCTTAATAAATATTATATGATTTTTTATCTATATTCTTCTTACACCCCTTCAATAATCTCTTTAATGTTATTTGTTTTTATTAGAAAATTCATATATAATATTTCCAGTAAAATGTTAATATTTTATTCCATAATTATCCACATCTATCATATTAATTGTATAAAATATTTCTCATGAATTGATCATAAAAAATATGTGATCTATTCTAGTTTTTAACTTTATAATATTCTTTGAATCATTACTACTAAATTATAGCATTATTTTAGATTAATCAAAAAAATATTTCTGATAAATTTTTCATATATTGTATGTGTTTTTTTCAAGCCTCAAATATTCTAATTTATCTTATATTATCAACAAACAATTATATCATCAGTTCAAATTAATCGTAACCAATATTTCTTATGATCTGTTCATATTTTATTTCTCAATTTTTTAATTTTATCAGATTATTTGTAAGTAATATTCTATATAAATTTATCATATATTGTATGTGTTTATTTATCGTATATAAATATTAGATAACTTTAAAAATATGCATCTACAATTATTCCTACATATTAGATTAATGAAAGATAACATTTCTTATGAATTGTTTATATTTTATTCATCAATTTCTTTATTCTATCATATTAATCATAGTAAATATTTTCAATGAATTTATCATATTTAGTACCTTATTGAATATTATATTCATTTTTTGTCTCTAATTTCATGATATTCTTCATATTTTCTGTCAATAATTATTCATTTCTATTAGATTAATAATAACTATTATTTCTTAATAATTATTCATATTTTATTTTTTAGTTATTACCATATATCATATTAATTTTATTATCTATTTCTTATAAATTGATTATATATTATTCCTTAATAAATATTTTATCCATTCAATATTATTTAATTATCTATTATACCAAGGATAATTAATCTAAAAATATTCCTATATATTAGAGTAATTATAACCAATATTTTAGAAGAACTGATCATATTTCATTCCTTGATTGTTTTCTTATATCATATTAATTTTAAGCAATGTTTCTTATGAGTCATTCATATATAATTTTTTTAATTTAAATTTTCTAATTTTTCGATATCCCTCAAATCATCCCTATAAAATTATTCATTTCAATCATATTATTCATAACCAAAATGTTTTATTAATTTTCCATACTTTTTCCTTTAATTGGAAATATTTATTTTTAATTAGTGTTAACCAGTATTAATTAGTACCAATTAGTGAAAAGTAGAAATAATTATATATAATTAAAAAATAATCCAAAATTACTGTAAATTAGTGAAAATACCTAAAAATAAGTTACAATTTGTATTAATTAACAATAGTTAGTGATAATTGACAATTATTAGTGATTCGTAGTATAAAATATTAAAATTTAGAAATAATAGTGAATGTAAAAAATTAAATAATAATTAGTTATAATTAGTCTTAATTAGTGTCCATTAGTTTTAATTAGTATTAATTTGAATTAATTAGAATTAATTAACATTATTTTTTATTAATTAGTGTTAAAAAATTATATATTATTATAATAACAATTGTTTTTTAGTAAACTATATACCCAAGAAGTACACATTAGTTTTTAATATGATACTATGATTGTATAAAAAAACATAATTATTCTAATAGATTTTGTATAAATATTATGTATATATAGGGTATTGGAACATTTATATCATCAGTTTGTTCATTTTTTGAATTTATTTTATGAGGGTAAATTAAGAATTTGCATACAAAATGTGATATCAGTATATTTGAAACATTTGACAGTATTAGGGATCACCAATTGAGTTCTGGGTTTTCAAAAGATGGTGATTTATCATATCCACATGATGAAAATATTTTAGAAGAAGATATGAATTTCTTAATTCACGATCCATGTTAGTTTTAATTTTTTATACATAGTGTTCTTGGATGGCATCTTCAGCAAATAAAACTGATAAGGTTAATTCAAATCCATAATAGGAACCATTAAAATTTTATAAATAGTTAAAATCTATCAAGGAAGCCTTATATCATGGATTAAAAATAAGTATTCATGATGCTTTTGGACAATTTTTGGCTATTAAATTAGATAATGGAATTTCAAATAGCTCTTATGATCAAATTTATATATATTAATATCCTCATTACCAAAGGGATATACACACCCTACAAGTCTATATTAAGTCAAGAAGTTAGCTCATAATTTTATTCTTAGTTATCATAATATCCATGCATCTTCAAATGATCACATATTAAATCAGGGTTGAATGTGAGTCATTATTTAATTATTCTATATGTGGAAAATCATTGTACAAAGAGTTACAATAAGGAACATCCAAATTTTTTCAACTAAAACAATTGAGGTATCTTTTTTTACTCATATATGGAACCATCTATTTATTTCTCACAATCAAGTCAAATTAAGTAAATGATATAAAAAACATATTCTTATCAATAAAATATTAGATAATCATTGTGATGGTGACTCATGGAAATAATTTTATTAGGATTATATGTTATTTTATTTAGAACATCGTAGTGTGTTGTTATGTTTATTTACTAATGGTTAATATCCATTTGGTTCTTATTAAAGTCAATATTCATGTAGGAATATATCCATAACAGTATTTAATATACCACTTTGGTCATTGATGAATAAAAAATAAAACAATATTTTATTACTAATTCTAGGGCATCCAAATAAGAATATTGATTCTTATTTGAATCCACATATTGATGAATTAAATTTATTGTAGACTCTTAGTGTAACAATATATTATGTAGTTGAATATTAAAATTTTATATTGAAATATGAATTAATGTATACAATCAATAAAATTAGGGAATATGGAATACTATTTTGATGGAGTACACATGGTCTAATGTAATTTCCATACTATATGGGTGAGAATAAATCATTTATTCTTATCAATGTAAAAAACGTTATTTTTTCAAATATCATCAATGCATTCTTCCGACAAATCATAGTTTCTAATGAATAAAAATAAATTTTCAAATTGTATACTTGAATAAGATGAACCTCCACTAGTATTGTTAGGGGCATAGGATAAATATATTATCTATTATTTACGTTTTATTATGTTGGTACATAATAAAAATTAATAAAAAATAGGATTCATTATGGGAGATAAAAAATAGATAAAGAAGTGTATTTTTTTAGAAGCTGATGTATTGGTATAATGTTTTCCAAAAAAATGTTTTACATCATGCATACTAAGAGGAACTGTGTTTGAAATATTTTTTATACAAGGTTGGATACACACAATATTAATAAATAAACAATAAAGGAACATATAGAACTTTCTAAAATTTATATGTGTGAGAAACATGTGTGATTTGACAATAAAATATAAAAATTCTTATTCAATCCAAAATAAGATTATTAACATTAAAGAAATAATTTTTTCTGCATTAGTGGATTTTATATTTCAGGTTCCTCAATGGTCATGCCTTTTAATTGAGAACATTATGTTAGAAATAGTTATATTAACAGATCAAAAGTCATGATATTCCTGACATAATGGAAATATTATTTCTGACTAACCATTAAAGGCTATTTAATTCTGTAATTAAGGATTTTTTGATAGAAATATAATATTTTTGTGACTTTTTTTTATAGACAATAGAATATGATGCATTGAGTACACTACAAATTTTTTTTCAAATTTTTTAAAAACAATAAATAAGTTATGTCATCATTGGATTTAATTGAACATTAAATATTAAACTTACTATATAAAGAAAAATATTGAGGTCCAATATTGGTATAATGGATATACCCATTATAGAAATTAATTACAAAATAAAGATGAATGTATATAATAAATCACCAGTTAATGGGTCAATTAGAGAAGTATATTTTTTGGAGGAAATTTATAATTTATATGATTATTGTGTTCAATATTAATATCATTAAAAACATAATCAAATGAGATGAAATGTGGAAATTTTATATGTTTTCATGGACTATCAATTTTTTATATATATTTATAATGATCTTAGTTTTGGTGGAGTTCGTGAAATATGGGTTTTAGAAAAAAAATATCCCATACTTATGTTCTTTTTCAATTGTGATAAAATGACATATTTTATTCTTTTAACAATTTATACATTTATTTTTGGAAAGTAAAAATTCATTAACTATTTTTCAGAATTAATGATGATTATATTAAAAATAATTACATATTAATTACACCGTCTTCTTGAGAAGAAGGATGAACATATTTTTTTATTGGATTCAAGGACTAATAAGTGAATATTTTATAGTCAAACATATATAATCAATTTCTAATATATATATTATTAATTATTCTTTTTATTTTCCCATGTATTGTATCATGAAAAAATTGATTTCATATGATGTGATTTGGGTAACCCACCATCAAATTTGGTTAAATCTTATGATGAATATGTGGTTAATGGGTTTTTATTTCAAATACAGACATAAAAAATAATAAAAAAATGAATAGTCATGTTTTTAATGGATCTCATCATAGAGAAAATTAATTTGAATTTTATGGAAAGTAGGATGAAATAATTGAGTTATGTTATCAATGAAATAATTACATAATAATGTTTAAATTTCATTAGTTTTATACTAATCAAGGGTTGTGTGTTCATCCCTGACATAGGATTGTTGAAATTCATTATAAAATAATTCTAATAGAAAATGAGATGTTTATGTTGTAACATCATGAACATCATTTATGTTACAAAAATTATAATGATACTTCAATAGGTTCAACTCCCTGGTATAGAGTAATAAAATTAAATCATTTGAAAATAATTTTAGAAAGATGAAATTGTCACTTTTTAATATTAATATATTTAAAATTTTTAGGATACATAAAAAATAAATATTTTAAGCAATGTTATAGATATATAAAGAATGAAACTCTATAGTTAAGGGTATATGGTGTTGATAATGTCATGTTATGACCAAAAAATTTGAAATAACAAGGTATGATGAAAATTAATCTTGTATGGAAATTTATGATGATGAGGAGGGAGATAATGAAATTAACATAGGTGAATATAAAGACAATGATAATGAATGATGTCATTAAATTCAATTTATAATAATTATTAATATATATTATTTTTTTCAAAAATAAATATGTCTTTTTTAGATTTGATATTTTCAATAGAAATTACATTTAGGTGATATTATTTTTGTGTTTCAAGGGGATGTATAATATATTGATGAGAAATTTCATGCTCTTGAGTATGATGAGATTTCTGGGGATTTGTGTGATGGCCTATCATGTAACGCATGAAATGTTATCACAATATCATCCACATGGATGGGTAGTGACCTAGTGGGATTGATAATTTAGGATCAAATTTCATATCATGATTTTGATCCCTTATTTTAAACAAATGATACAATTTTTAGTTTTGTTAATTTTCATAATATATTTATAATGTAATTATTTGATTCACTATTCTTATTTTTTCATAGTTTTTCTTATATAGCTATTGGTATGGGAGTGATATTCTATGAAATTATTTTTCTGGGCCATGGGTGCCATGGGATCATCATACTATTAATGTTTGAAATTAAATGTTTTGATAAAATAAAGAAACATAAATTAATAATATTTTCATGACATTTAATTAATTATTATCTTAGTATTATTAAATATTTATTGGGTTAATGTTCCCGAGATCGTGATAACATGAGATATTCCATTTTTTATGAAAATGTGTTTTGTATTCATCAGCGTTTTCATCAATTTTTAAATAATAATAGAGAGAGTTCCATATATATAGATTCTACAATAGATTTTGAATATCCTGACATATGTTATTGATATGATTGAATCTTATCACAATATTAGGATGAATTGTATTCATATAGGATATAAAATAAAATTTATAGAATATTATCATTGGGTCCACAAATCTGGGGGAGGCTAAAAGTCACACACAGATATAAGAGGCATGAATTTAGTATTCATTGCTGACATATGGTAAGTAATTTTGTATAATAATTTATATATAATAATAATTTAAAATGTTTAGTCATATTTAAGTAGGTCTTCGATCATCCCAATGTTACAATGTATAATGTTTATAAAATATATACACTGATCCTACTACATGAGATATTATTGGTGACATAGTTTCACGATGTTCTATGATTATTTTTGGCCTTCATAGTTAACATAATTTAATTATGTTTAATAATTCCATTTCAAATTTAATATTAGGAAGATGTATGTGGTCAAAACGTCTCAAGCATGACGGGATCAAGATGAGACTGAGGGAGAGGCCTCATGCGAGTTAAGATTTGATATGGGATCTTGGATATGGGTGACCATGTAGGTTATTGGTAAATTATGGATTATTTGTATTTATTCAGGATCAACACTTTTTAGTTATTATGGTACTATTATAATTCCATTAGCCTTCTTTAATAGAGATTATGAAAATTCATCATCATCTATAGAGTATAACGAGAGGTTGTGAGTTCAGGATGATATTTTATTGAGCATGTATAGAAATAAGTAAGATTATCATTGAATGAAGAAGCATAAACCTGAGACCCAACATCACCAATATGGGCAGATGATAAAGTAAATGTGATAAGTTAATCATAGTATTTGTATAGAGTTCCCTCCTCATAACCAGTTAGATAATCACACCCCCAAAGTGGGTTTATATTATAATTTATTGATAAATATATAATTTTTTAAATTTATAGTATTTTTTATTGTAACGAGATATATATATATACATTCATATACTTGAAAAACATTGAACATAAATTTCAGACACACTAAAATATTATTTTGAAAAAAAAAATTCATGTGAAATGATTTTAAAAAGGAATTTTAAATATAAAGTTTATTTTATCTTTTTAAAACCATTGTGGGCTTTGGAAGAATTTGATAAATTGATTTTGTATGATTAAATTAAAATATTAAAAGATTTATGTACAAATATTTAATTTTATACTAGTTTTAATTTAATATTTTATAAAAATTATATTTCTAGACTCTTGTGATATGTTACTATGCTTTAAATTCTCACACCCTTTTGATACCACTTGGTGTTAGTAGACCTGAGTTATTTTATAGATTCAAGTTATTACAGATATCCTTTTTTAGTATATCATGTATTGAAGCATGTTTATGGATGGATAAAGTCTTCAGATCATGAGGATATTTAGGCTTGGTATTTTGGATTTTCTTGTTTAATTATTTCCATGTATGTATTGATTAAATTGTACATCCATGTATTTTGGTACATAGTAATTAGTATTTTATACTTACTCCTGCTTGTATGGTGGAGTGTGGTAAATCAATTTTTTGTATTATTTTAAATTTAAAAATGTTAATTGATTATTAATAGATGATCAACATATATATGCACCATTCTAGATTTTGTAATATTTTTATAACAAGACTATTTATATTTATTTTGGGTGAAATTATATACAAAGACTATATTTTATTCCCTCATTATATAATCCATTACATTAAATTGACAGTTACCTTAAATCATCAACATACACTAGTTTGGATTCATTATTAATTGTAGAAATAGGTTGGTTTAGGAAAAAAATTGCATGAGATCACATTTCTTTTATTTGGTTAGTGATAGTAGATTAGAGATAGAAATTCAATAACAAGAGTGGGAATATTAGGGATTGTCTAGCTAGCTTATTTGTTATTTGGATCCTAATGATACCCAAGAATGTTTGTTTTTGACTCATTAATTCTATGCATTTTATATTAATTTATGTTTTAATTAATCTTCATCCATGGTATTCTAATATTTTTCTTTTTTATGATTAAATGGTATAACTCTAAGGGGTTTTTTGTGAGCTTACAAACCATATAAAAACATATTAATAGCATATTTATGACATTATATTGCACTTAATGTTAGATATGTGTGTGTCCTAAGGTCTGTAAAACCATGTGCGCACCAAATTTACTCTTTCTAATAAATTATTATAAGTCCTTCCGGTGATTTTTATTAATTGATGGGATTTTATATATATTAGATGATGTAGATTTTGGATTTAAAATGGGAATGGTAGGTTTGGAAAATTTATATTGATGGTTTCTAAAATAAATTGGAATGAATCCAATATTTTTGTAATATAAAATATTTTAATAATTATTATATGGTGTTTTAAAATTGTTTTCAAATAATAAATGTTGTTTTGGGTTTTAAAAGAAGGTGTTGTGAATTAATTTTACAAGTTTTTAAAATTGAAATTTTTATTAGTGGATGATTTAATTATGAAATTTGGGGCATTTTTTTTTAAAAAAAAATTATTTAAATTTTACAAAAGGGAAGTGAAAATATTTTAATGTGAACTTTTTTTATAGGATGTGTTTTAGACTCTTGGAAGATTAGTGGTTTTAAATAAAATCAATTTTTTTTTGTTTTGTATAGGTAATTTGTGTTTTGGGATAGATTCCTTGGTATTTAATGGTATTATTTTTTTGGATATGTAAGGAATTGAAAATTTGAATATAGTATTTGTGATATTTTACGTATACCTTGTATAAACGTTCTGAAATATTATCTGAAGATTATTATATAGGATGCATATCATGTGGAATTTTCCTAGATTTCTCAATTTTATCGATTATTGACCCTAGCATGAATCTAAATGGAGTGGTAGAGAAAAGATCTTCTTAGGTGGACAACCTTACTAGAGATTTTTTTTTATGTTTCAACTATATTTAGGGGCCTTAGAATTTTTCTTATTCCCAACCGTGATTAGAGATGAATGCAAAAAAAGTTGGACTGGTTGGATTGAATTCTTCTAGGTAGTCAATGATACGTGGTACCTATTTTGTATTTCTCATAATGACAGGTAAGGAATTCTAATCCTTATTTTTTACCATTCCAGTGACTATTCATTATTGAGGTTAGTTAGGCTATTTTGGATTTTTACTGAATTGATGTGTAATTTGATAGGGAAATCACTTTGATGGTGAAGATATTAGTAATATATAAATTGAACATAGTTAATATGGTTCAACACAATTTTCATTTTCTTTGTTCCCTTATTTAACCTTTTTTTAATCTCTTGGATTTTTCTGGTCAGTTGATCTTTACCTACATCCTTTCTTCTATCATGTTCATGATATTATCTTCCATAGAGAGATCCATTCGTGTTTTCTATGAATTATAGTTTCATTTTTAATGGTATATATTTCATCTTATTTTGTGGTAGGGAGTTGATAGTGCCTCATGGTTATCCCATTAGAATTATTTAATCTTGTTAAGACACCATATTTTGTGAAAACTGTATACAGTGGGGAGGCCCATCATGGAAATTAATGATAAATTTCTCCAAGATATTTCCAGTAGATTTCATATATTTTTTAATGGGTGTAGTAATTTTATAATCATTTGAATTTCATCAATTTTTGAGTTATATCATAGAGTTTTATGCCTTTCTATTCAAAATTTTATTTATTGTACCCTCCCGTTTTCACCTAATGACTTTTTGATTGCAGAAAGTAGTATAGCGGGGAGAATTTTAAATCAATAACCCCTATTTTATTTTATTTTATTTTTTATTTCATTGGATCATTTTTCTCATAATTTCCTAGATTTTGGGGGTTTTATGTTTCTAGAATATTTTCTATTTGATATTGTTGGTGGTCATTCTATGAGTGAAATTGGTCATGTTCTGACCACTCCCATTAGCTTTTATTATATTATTGATCTGATGTGTTTCCCATCATGATATAGGTGGTTTGTCTATGATGGATCCATATATGATATATTCACACCATATAGTTGTGGTATCATGGTTGTGTTATGTTTTGGTGTGTCATTGACTCCAAGAGAGTCAGGGTTTCATAATGAGAAGTCTTTGGGGGAAACAAAATATTCCTAATAATTTACCATAATGTTTTGTTACTTCTTGTCCTATGGGAATAAAGATGAACTCCATATCACATGATGCGTTCCCCAATGAATTTTGGGAGAATGTTAGGTCATAAAATTACTATGAGGGTCACACTATAACAAATTTAACATTCCCTGAGGAATTCATTCCATGAAAGGGAACTATGAGTGACATTTATTTCATGAATTCCTACCCCTCATAATTTTTTCACCCCATAAATGAATGGTTTTTCATAAAGTAACCATGTCCAGTGAGCCCATGGCCTAACTTTTCTTGAGGGAGGATGGTTTACACCTTGATCAGGGTGTTATAACATGACATTTTTGTGCCCAGTTTTTAAATTATCAAATTTCAGTTTTGTATTTTTTGATTTTAAATCACTATTGGGGTCATTTTCCCCCATTGTGTTTGAGATATAAAATGGGTGACTCAGAATACCCATCCCTTTCTGCTTTTTTTTATTTTGATAATACCCTTTTCAATTTCATGTGTTTATTTAAGGTTTCATTTCTTTGTTCTTTTCTTACTTCTTATTATTTATCATTCTTCTACTTTGTGTGGTGTTATGTTGGTTGAAAACTAAGATGATTATTTGTCAAATCCCGTGTGATTCCTACTTTTTAGGGTGCTCATAATTCATAGTAGGCCTTTATAATTCTATATTCAATATTGTTTGTCTGCCACACCCATTTTAATGAAGGTGAATCCATGAATTTTTATTTTTGTAATATTCCATGTAATTTTTGGGTTTCCTAAATATATTTTATTAAAAATAATTCATATTTTATGACCCCTTAGGAGAACATAATTTTTATTTTCAATATCCATTGTCTTATTGACTGATAACAGAGGTAATTTTACACTTTTTGGTCCTAGACTATTCAGAACAATGCTAGGTGTGTGGTAAAACTTCAATAAGGATATTTTCTACACATTGGAAGTTAAAATTATTTTTAATTCCCTTTTCAGTTTGAATAGGGACGTTTTAGGTGGTTTAGAGGACTTTTTGGTGCAATTTAAATTTTAAGGACTTTCATACATTTCATAGATAGTTGTTCTATTTATAATATGTGTTTTGTGTTTATGGTGTTTCCAATGTAATTTATTTATTCCATACAAATTAATAATCAATATGCTGGTTTAAATTTTGGGTTCTTCATTTTCCAAATAATTTTTTTGGAAAGGATGATTGTTTTTAAAGTGATCATTATGAACAGTTTTAAAAATCTGTTGTTATGTATGAATGATAAATCCCTTTTTAGATATTTTAAAATTAAAATGGATTTTAATGATTTATTAGCCACAGCCATCGAATACCCATTTTTTTTATATATTGGATATATTTCTATTTGCTAATACATGGATTTTATCATTTACTGTTACTTATGATTTTTTGGAAGGAGATCATTTCATGGAGGGGTTTGAAGGATGGTATGTGAACGGTTATTATAGGAACAATTTAGGATTATCTGATTTTAATATGATTGATGAGGAGATAATAGTTTCCCCAACTCAATTAGAGAAATAATTATAACTATAGGTTCTTAGTTAGAGACCTTGGATAAGAACCACAATGGTATTAGAGATTCGCACTGTGCATTGAATTGTGATAAAATAATAATTGAACCTTAAAACATCCATTTTTCTGTTTGTAATAATTTACAAGGAGGTGAAATTTCAACTAGTTCGATTAATGTAGGTATATATTTATATATTCTTTGGGAAGATAAAGCCTTCTCAAGTGGCCTATTAGTTGTTATGTGATATAGATTGATCATGAGTAAGTAAAATGAACTTATATTACCTTGACTATAACAAATATATGAGTTGTTAATGAAAACATGATAAGTTTTGTAATTGTATCCATTATCATTACCTCATTTATGGTAACTCATTATTTTCAGTTTCTAATTTTTTTAAAATACAGTGTTCTGTATTTCCCTATAAATTTGGTTGTATTGTTGTGTTCCCTAATTTTTTGTAATTTATATTTGTTTCATAAGATTTTTTTTACTTATTCATTTTCTTATTCTAATACACCTATGTATTTTTTTGGAAACTGTTTAACTCAAATATAAGGCACTTCCAAATGTAATTTTAAAAATGGGGTTATCTCAAAAAAAGATTAATATAGAGAAATTTTAATGAAAAACTAATTTTTTGTTTTAAAAACCACTATGGTTTTTAAAAGAACCCAATAAATTATCATGGTATTATTTTATTCAAATATTCAAGTCTATATTTTCGAATATTATATTTTATACTATTATTAATATAATATTTTGTAAAAAGGACATGGAAAAAATCTATGGTGATACCCTATTTAAATAGTCATACTCACACGCTACCTATACCCCTCATTGTTAGTGGGACTAAGTTATTTGATAGGTTTAGGTTCTTATATGATTTTTTTGATGATAAATTATGGACCAGAGCATGTTTGAGGTTTGATGGTGACCTCATGTCATGACGAGATTATGGTTGAGTTTATTTTAGTGTCATTTTCTATTTTTTAAAACTTATATATGGACCAAGTCAACCTATAATTTGATATATATATATATATATATATATATATATATATATTATTGGGTCAATGTTGTTGTATAGTAATGAATTGTTTTATTTTATTTAAAATATGAAGCTATTATTTTATTTTTTGTGAATGTTTAATGTATAGACGTTCCATCATAGAAGTCTAGTAGATTTCCATTTTATGAATATTATTATATATTTGGGCTGAAATATTTTCTATTGATTATATTTTGATTATCTGATAGTATTTTCCAGCCTATAGGGATTAAGAATTTCCTTCAAGAATTTCCATATATCTGTTAGGGAGTATGATCGAGGGGTAACTTGTGTTGGTTTGTGACCTTTTTTCTAAAAAAAAAAAATTTCTGTTTATGTTACTGACTAATAATTAAATTTAAGCTATTTTTCATTTATAATATCGAATTTTCTTTTCCCATAAAAACATGTTTTCATTTATAAAATAAAGAATAAATATGATTAAGAAAAACATATTTTTTTAAAAAACATTATATTGAAAATTTTAGTGAATAATTAGATTCTTATTCCACAAAAAAGACTTTTTAAAAAACAATTTTTTATAAAAATATTCTTATTGAAATTAGGGGCATAAACAACATTTCATATTTCTCTAAAATTAACTATTTTTAAATAGAAACTAATCAATAAAAAAATATCTGATTTTCATTTAAGATGATATGTCCTTCCATTAAAAAACATCATTTTTCATTAAAACTTCCAAATATATATCCTTTTCATTTGAATAATTTTTTTTAAAATATATTATAATTTTCTAATTTAATTTAATAGATAATATTTTTTATTAAATATCCACATTTTTCAATAAAAAAATTCCCCCACTTATATAAATAGTTTTTTATTAAAAAATATATAATATAATAATAAACTATTCTTTAAAAAAGAATCAACAAAATACAAAAATATAAAATAAAATATCACATATTCCCATGAAAAAAGTCTTATTTTTTATGTTTTCCCTTAAAAATGACTTATTTATCTAAATTAATTTGAATATTTCAGTTAAAAAAATCTAAACATTTATTAAAAAAATTCCAAATAAAGAACTGACCTTGGATGAATTGAAGAATAAATTTTTAAAATGGAAATTTGTATGCTTGATTTGATTCAAACTAACCCAAATTAATAAACAATAATGTTTCCTTAACATATCATTTTACTTATAAAAATTATTTTTTATCCATTCAATAAATATTCAAATAAAATAAATAACCATTTTTATTATTAAAATTACAAAAAATTAAATCACCATTTTTCTGAAAATTATTTTAGAAAAATCAATGTAAATTGAAATATTCAGTGAAAAATATTAAATAAATTATTTTTTTTCTAAAAATATTTTTTGTTAAAATAAATATTTAAATAATATTTATTTAATAAAATACCTTATTTCACTTAAGAAATAAAATTTTTTTCTTTTCCTTTATAAAAATAAAAAATAAAAAAAATCCCTTTCTTGGAATTTTTTAATCTTATTTTCCCTTTGGCCTTTAAAATGGATATTTAATTTTCTAAATTTAATACATATAGTTAAAATAATATTGTTCTTAATTAAAATTTTAAATGAATAAAAATGTATAATTTTAATAAAGGAAAAACAATTCCAATAATTTTATTCATATTTTCATTCTTTGTAATTTAAAATTGAATGATTTTTGATATGTAGAGGAATTTTATATTTATTAAATAAATAGGTTATTTTATTAAATTATTGTATTTTTGTTTTTAATGAAAAGAAAAATTCTTTTATATTTTTAATTTTTTTCATATTGTTATACTAATTTTCTAAAGGCTGTATTTATTTTATTTATTTTAAAAAAATATTTCAAATTTTTTATTGAACTTTTTATAGTTTTAATATTTAAAATAAAAACATTTAAATATTTTAATGGGAAAATTTGAATTATAATCGAAATTTGTGTATATATGGAGGTTTTTTTGATTTTTTCTCATTTTTAATATTTATTATTATAAATAGGATTATTTTGTTACATTAAATTAAAATATATTTTTTTATTTTAATTTTAGAAAATAAGAATATTTTTTATATTTTATGAAATAAAACGATTTTGGTTTTGGTATGTTCAGTTCAATTTGTATCTATTTAGGATAGTTTTGTTTTATTCTATAGACATTAATTCAAATTTGTCTAGTACAATTTTATATTGGTCATGTTGCTTTAATTCAATTCAATCTCGCAATTGACGATTCTAATTAGTTCAGATTAGATCATTTGGAACGAATCATAGTAGAACCAAAACAAATCAAATCAAATAAATCTAGTTTTATTCACAAATAATGGTTGTGATTTCTCAAGAAAAAGACTTAACTAAAATGAAATGAAATGAACCTAACCTAGCACTACAAAACTGAAATAGAACGACCTATACATACTAATATTAAACTATGCTAAATTCAACCCACCTAAACTAAAAAAAATCAAAGTAATCCAATTCAAATTGAACATAAAAAAACAAACCTAAATGGAAATGAACATGATGAAATCGAACAGAATGAAAAAGATAAAAACAAATACAAAAAGGACAAACAGCATAAATTGAAAAAAAACCAAAAAAGTAATCCAAAATAAATTAAACCAGTTCAAATGAACCCAAAATCATTATGAAATATTAAAAAAGAAAACAATAAACCTATCCAGAACTGACCAAAAAACGATATACCCAATCGAACCCAACACGAGTTGAACCAAACTAAAAAACCAAAAATGCATTAATCCAACCATACCTAACCATAAAAAGAGGTCTATACTGACCTAAACTGGCATAATGCAAACTAAACCAACTTAATCAGACTAACCAAGAATGAACATACCTAACTTGACTCATCCTAAACTAAACTGATCTATCCTAAAGAGATATATCAGTATAATGACCCATGTCAATGTATTTATATTATACCAGATGAAATTGGAATCTTTTTGAAGTATATCTATAGTGGATTTAAAACTTTTACACCAGATTTAATTTCTATAATGAAATAATTTTATAATTATTTATTATAGATACGCCTAGAGGTATTGGAGATGTTTATGGGGTTTACTAATTAATCACAAATAGGATATATAGTGGGTAAGGGAAACTATACCACCAAGAACCATGTGAAGGATCCCAATGTATCCAATGTGACATTATGGTAAAATAAATAATTATTATCTACCATTGAGTTATTTGTGGTTGTTTGTCGAGTACTCAACTGGTTAGTTATAGTGGAGGAGTTCTAGGAAATATATCAGATATCTTATGGTCCTATGGATTGAGGTGTTTAGTAGTGATAAATTGATAATTTATTATTTTAAACATTTTTTATCGACACATGAATACTCAAGAGTGCCCATATTGGTCATCCTCAACCCAAACTTTGGTTTCTCTATGAACCTAGGTGGTTTCAAGTTCATTGGTGCATTTTTTGGTTGTAGATTATTCCACTTCTCCATCCTCTCTTATTTTAAAATTTAGCATTCTTTTTTGGTGATGAATATTTTGTAAGGATACCTCTATAGAAAGTGGAATATATCTGGGATAATGGATCATTTATGGCTATAGGATAGAGGATACACATGGTTGATTGATTCGAATAGTTTCTCATTATTTTTTTTAGGTAAATTACATGTAATTTTGTTTGTAAATTCCAAAAAATTGTAGAAATTAATGCATTATTAGGTCATGGAAATTATGATTTTTCCTGAATTTGGTTCCAAGGTGTTATTGGGATGGACCATTCCTTGTTTCTCATTGTTTCAGGGAAGTTATTTAACCTAGTTACATTTTACACTATTACTAATTATAAAATTAATTATGAATTACGTATAATATTTTATAAGATGTTTTTTAAAAAAAATTAAGAAATTACAATGGTGAAATAAGGAATCGTAGATTATGAGTTTGATTGTTGTGACCTTATTAGAAGAGGATACATGTGGAGAGATTATGAGAATTTATTAAATAGGTAATTACTCCATTATAAAGGTATTTGATCTAAATTTTTTTCCAATATATTTATGTGAAAGTTTTTCATGATGTGTAAGAAAGGGTAGGCATATGTATGGAACTTCAATTGGAATCAGGGTTTTCTAACATGTGTGATGTGTGGATATTAAATTCCAATAGGTTTACAGTTTGTTCTCTTGGTGATATTATTTTATCTTATATTCATTGATGACTATGCTTCCCATATATATTAATAATATAAAATAAAACATTTATTAAAAGGGTTACCAACCATAGTGTATGACTCTAAAAACCATAGGACACCTTTTGCATTAATGTTTGATGATCATTAAGGCTATGAGTCTAGGGGTGAGTCATGTGGGTGGATATTGATAAAACCATATTGTTATTTGGTTATTTATGTGGTTTAACCTCCATGATTAACTATATTTTTACAAAATATCATTGTGAGGCATAGATATATTATAATTCGAGTTCCACCAAGGGTTTACTATTGAGAAAAGTACCCAAAGATTGGTTTTTATTAGGATTTATAGAATGGTATGAGATAAGGTTGATCCTTGAAGACTATTCACTTTGTGAGGGGTTAATGTAATGATAGTTATGGGTTTATTAGCATAAAATATTGGTGGTCTTGTGGATGTATTAAAATAACTTTTAATGGTATTGTTATGTAGTGATTGAGAGATAATAGGTTTATATCATTTAATTATACCCATAATAATTATGGTTTAAAATCCATGAGCTTGTATCACTAGAAAGATGAGTGACATAATGGAAGGGATGAGCCTAATATGGAATGTCCAAAATGATATGTGGGTTTAGTGAAAAAAATATGATATGTTCAATTATTTTATTTAAAATCTTGAATTATGTTACATTAGGTTACTTTTTCGCAATGTTTTTGTTGTTATATTTGATAAATAATTTTTTCTATGGGATTTCCAATTGATTATACTTATTTCCCAAAAAAAAATCATGATTTATAATAACAATGTCATCTATGGATGGTTAGAATATTACTAGAATGTCTATTTTGGAATTTTCAGAGAAGGTAATTCTTATATGTTGCTTCTGATGTGTTTTATTATTAGGGTTAGGTGATCTCGCAATCCAGAAATAGAGAATATGTCTACAAGTTGTGGGCGACTATTCCGATATACTATCAAGATAACAATTTCAAATTTTGGAGACTATGATTATGATTGGAACTGGGGGATAGAATATAAGTACATTGAGTCTATATTAAAGGGACCATCCTAGGGGATTGGATATTCTAATACCACTATATGATTGAGGGCATATAATCAATCAATATACTTCTTGTTTATTATAATGTTATTTAACATAGAATACTAATGCGATTAAGATCTTTGCTGTGACTATAACTATGGTTATTTACTTTATTGTGAGTTTAATTTTAAGGGGGTTTCTCTAAGAGAATGAAATAAATGACTTTTTATTGAGATTAACTGAGCCTACAATCTGGAATATATATCATTGGGATGTATAATAACTATTTTCAATCTAGATCATTATTCTATATATACATGTGTTTAGCAACTAGTATTCAAATAAAATTATTAAGGTATACATCTTGGGTCTAGATATAGTTTTCCTTTTCTCAATGCTCTATGATACTATTATTAGAGGTGACTTTTTTGGTTCTATATGATGACCATTTATATAATCATCTTATGGGATATCTTGTACCTCTAGCGTCCATACATTTTATTATGGCCAAACAAGTAATTGGTTTATTAGATATGATTAAATTCAAACCCATTATTGTTATTGGTAAAAAGGTATGTGTAAACCAATTAGGTGTCTTCTTGAGTACATAAATGTTAGACATGTGTTGATTAAATGTTTTCAACTATTTTCATATTATACCAAACATGGATTTACTAATATAATATTTCTGTTTGGATATCCATTGGTGTTGACAAACTAAGTTTAATTATTACACCCTACTTATTTTCCATAGTGGGTTTACATAATATATGATTGTAAAATATTTTATGAATGTTCCCGATTATGAGTGAGAAGATCAGTAGTTATATGAATAGAGTTTATTGGTTAGGATGAGGATAATTTCGTGGCTCTCTTATCTATTTATTTATATATTTTTTCCTTATATAGCATATGATAATATTTTTGGTTTATTTAGATTAATATATTACTATATAACTTAGTAATTCTCATTAATTATGACATTATTATAATTATTCAACAAAATTATATTCACCTTTAAATCAATATATAGTACTGTGATGTTATATTTTTTTATATTTTTCTATTTTATTTATTAATGTTTTCTGAAATGATATTGGGGTTATGATCTCTCCACATTCTTTGTCATACCCTTTCAACTAGTGCAGAGCTTTTAGTGTTAGGTGGAGGAAGTCCCATGGTTATGAAGTACACCGAAATAGGATGTTTGGATAGTAACCAGGTTTGTGGTAAGAAAATGTTGTTTTTATTTGATGTATGATTTATGAAATTGTGTGTAGTGATAAAATAAATTATAACATTATATAAATTAATTATTATTTCATTTCCAAGTCATGTATGGTTGAAAACCCATGTTTCTATGTATTTAGGATTATGTTTAGTTCATTTTACTATTATTGTTGAATTGAATTTCTATAAAGTTTACTATTCTTTGTTATGACTTGATACATTAAACTTGTGTTTGGGTGGTATGAGAAATTCCCATGTGTATCATACATGGAACATATGATTACATGACATGTTCATTCTTATATAAGATTAAGAAAATGGTTGTAAGTAAAATGTTTTTTTATTTGAGAGATAATAATAACTTCTTTATTATATTACTAAATACCTAATTAATGGTTCCCTACAAAGATGTTCTAATAATGATGAATTCATGGATATGTATCAATATTGAAATGTGTTTTCTAGAGGCACATGAATGTGTAAATGATCCAATAGTGGATGTGGATAATGTTACTCTATATAAGGATGATAACCCCAAAGTGGGGGTTTTTTCATTAGAGGTTCATTGAGATATATAATATTGACACATGAGTTATTTATTCATGATATATAACCAACATTGGTGTATGGTCTATAAAATATGTTGGGAATCGTTGAGATTAAGAATTATAACATAGATTAGTTTCAATGGAGTGTTCTTGAAAAAATATAAGTCACATTGTATATTCTTACTGTGATGGGTTATGATCGGTGAGGGTATATGTAGAGTAATGGGTTATCCAAATAACTAGGGTGCCTTTAAAAATAAGAAAAATAGGAAAATGATTCATTTGATTGGAATTAAACATTATTTTGGGGGATCGATTGATGGGTCGAGACTTGTGAATTTCCTATGGTATATATATCAATTAGGGTAAAAAATATTTCATCACATGAGATAAGTGATTATTTTCCATGGGGTATATTGTCAGTTGAGTATGTGTATGAGCCCATGATAAATGAAATGCGAGTCATGATGACATGGGTTTGATTTTATGGATGGGTAACACTGGTGTTTATGATTTATGTGGAGTAATATTTTAAATAATATGGTTATAGAAATGTACGATTTTGAGGTCATTATTTTAGACATTCAATTATCATGGAGATATGAGAGTTAGTGTTTACCAAAATACATGGTATATGGGTTTATAAGAACAAGGATCATCTTTTTGATAGCGAGATTATGGACTATTTACGTGTGATTGACCATGGATATCATGTGAAAATATTTTCATGGTGAATGATGTCAAATATCATAGTAATTAATATCATTCTCTAGAAAATAACCCTTTAGTTTTTCTGTGATTTCGTTTATTTTGATCATTGGATTTCAGTGTCGTTTGACAAATGGTCATATTATGTGGTGATTAGGTTATTTTATGACTATATATAATTACAAGAAACCATTTTGTACTGATTTGTAGATAATATATTTTGTTCTACAACATCTTGTGTTAGTATAATGAGTTTTTCTAGGAATGGTTTGATGTTGATTTATTAGTGAGAATCATTTGACCAACATATGTCTTCTGTGATTTATAAGGTTACCATGGTATAGTTGTAAATTGACTTTGGGGTTATAATAATTATTGAAAAAAAAACAATATATAATTCATATATGAAATATTAGGAGAGGAAAACAGAATTATAGAAAATTTATGAGTTTAAGCAGCTCAACACAATTATGAGGAAACTGGGGAGTGACTCAGCTATAGTGAGTTAAAAACTAGTTGAATTTAAAAACATATATTATGATAGTGTATATAATATAATGAGTAGAAATGAGTTTTTAATATGACTCTGAGGGAGGTCATTGATTTTTTGAAGTATTTATAAATACATAGGTATTGTGATGATATATTATCAACTAATAATGATGTGTTAGTGTGAAGCATTATGATGATCATAGACGTAAGAGGAATAAAAAATATGATTTGTGAGAAATAGTTCTTATGGTACATTGGAATAGATTAGGTCAGATATTTTGGATTCAAATAACGTAAAATATTTAGTGGGGAGAAAACCATTGTATGCTTATGGTTATGGTTGAGTTACTGAAAATATCAGATGTAATTGTTATAAAAATCTAATCATGTGGTGTTTTTGATTTTTTTAGCATAGGGGTTAGAAACTGGAACATGTTTGGTCATTTGAGGAATAGTAGTAATGGATATTAGATTGTAGTGTGCATGTGAGGTAATTATATTGTGAAGCAACTATGTGTGAAATTTATGGAGCTTACTAGTGTGGTGATTGAGTTAGGATAATATTTTTACTTTTATGATAGTATGAATATATGTACTATAAAATTAGCCTTCATGAGTAAGGTTTTGTCTTGTGTGAAGACAATAAAATATTTTTTACTTTTTATTTAGAGTTGATTAGGTGGAATACCAAATCAATTTCGGTATAAAAATGACCAATGATGTCATCCAATAGTGTACACCACGGGTTATTATTAATTCTGTAAATTTCACCATGATTGTGATATGGTATTGTAATTAGTTTATCTATTCATCATCGTAGAATGGGATCTATCAATAAATTGGAGGAAATTTGTGTTTTCAAGTTTCAACTAGAGTATATAATGCATTATTGAGTAAAAACACTCAAATAAGTATTAAATCATGGAATTCAATGAATGGATATAGTGGATAATAAATTGGATCATGAGATATATAGAGAACCATTAGTCATACTATTATGGGTAAGGGGATGGTAAAATATAAGAAATAGAATCCTTAGGAATAAGATGTGACATTAGATCTCATTTTATGACATTGGTCTACTGTAGATGCATGAAGACTCATTCCATGTAAAAGAAATGGTATGGTGTGGAATTTATAATGACACACAACATTAGTTATCAAGGTAATATAATAAAACCAAACTGAAATGAAATTTAAGATATGGTTTATTTTAATGTTGTAGGTTGAAATTTAATTTTTCGAATTTAAAATTTTAATAACATTTGATTTTTGATGATTTTGGTTGTTTTCTAGATGTTTTAAGTGTTTTTTTGATGAAAACAATTGTGTGATATATTTTCCAAGGGATTTTAGAACACCGAGTACATGGTGGGATATACTAATTACTTAGTGTTATATAGTGGTTTTCTGAAAATGTTTTAACTACCAATGGGTACCCAGTGCTACTGTATTGAGTAATGAATTGGGTGGAAAATATGGATGAGGTATTGTAGATGAAATTAGGTACTAAATGGTATTTGGTATTTCCTTTTTAGTGGTGTAATACAAATTATATAATTTCTAACAACCCTTTATTTTAGTTGGATGGTTTAATTTAGAGAGTTTATTTCAACAAGCCACTCCCCACTCTTATACAATTTGTTTTTATTTATTACAAGGTTGTTTTTGGTTCTGTGGTCCATTGATTTGTGGTCTAATGATTCACTTTCTTCTTGTATAGTTTTTCTACTTCATCTTCTTCAAATTAACTGAGTAATGATTTAGGGATATGATGATGATTCTTCTATAATATTGATAGATCCTATAAAAAATATGAGTTCTCAAGTAAATATGTCATATGATGAAAAGGGATGATGAACAAACATATTTTCTCCCTATTTTTCTTAATTAAAATATATCAGGGATATTTTTTTGAATGATATTGAATTTGAATTAAATAAAAAAGTGATTGGGCTATAATAATAGGAAATAAATTATGTCAAGGATGGAATAATCCATATTTTATGAGTGTTTAAGGAGGTTGTTCTACCTAGTGAGAAGTTTCCTTAATGTTTTTAATTTAATTAATTAAGAATTAAATGTAATATATATATGTTATAATTAATTTTAATGATTAATTAAATGTGATAGGGACTCATGGATTATGGTGGTGATTTGTGTTAGATTAGTCTAAGAGGATAATATCACGTGTATGATAGATGTTTATTATAGATGAAATAACTCTATAATAAAAGTATGTGGTCTCCAATTTTATCACACTATATGTATGTTATTGTATTCCTTAATGTATAAATAGTTTTAATTAGGTGATAATGACTTGAGATAAAATTATGGGGCGTTCCCATGCATGATAAAAGTATTGTATGTTTTATAAGCCTCTTATCCAGTCCTCTAAGTGTAATGAGTTGATCACAATGATAAATATGGATATGTTCTCAATCATATAGTATTAGATACAATTTAATTAGAATCACAGAGGATTTCTGACCTTAGAAGCTGACTCTAGTGATCTCAAGAGGCCATATGTGTGGGAGTATAATGTTTACATGGGGAAATGGGATCGAGGTGACTCAAGTGGGGTTTTTGCAGCCACCTTACGGGTTAGAGGTTATCCATGTTGGAGAATCATTGGGATGAACAATCGTGATCATGATTGGTCTTGAGAGATTTGCTGGGTTGTAACTGGGGTTCTTCCATGGGGGGATCAATGATGAAACAATGCAACAATTAAATCAGATTATATGTTATGGTGTGATATTGGTTGGGGTGGAGATTTATGGATAAGTCACTATATTAGGGGTGAATCATGGAATTTAATGGATTTAATAGAATATATTAGTGAAGGGACTCAAAGAGCATTATTAATGAACAACTGAGGGAATAACATTTCGTGATTGAGACATGATTGGATGATATCACAACTTTAGATAGATGATAATTATAGGTTATAGTCATGGGGTCTATATCAAGAGAGTGGTAAGTGCTTATAAGAAATGGATAATCCAATAATGGATGAGTCTACCAGGTGAATTATCATGTTGATAATAATATATAAAAAGATATCAATTTTTCGATTATGTTTAATATTAAGAAATGAATTTCAAAAAAAAATTAATGGAATGTTTTATGTTAATGTATCCTTTTTTATTTTATTTTAATAAATTGATGAATAAGATATATATCATTGAATTAGATTCGATTTACTTTGTATAGATTAATTTGAAGCTTATGCTTCATGTATAATCATCATTTCATGTTTATTTTATAAATTATATTTATAATAAATATAAAAAATGTTTGACTAGTGTGATTTTATCCAACTATAAGAATAAATGAAATTCAAAAAAAATTAAGAGTGTTAAAATGGATATTCATCTTTATAATTGAACATGGATCAACTGTAATATATAGAATATCACATCCTAATATAACATAGTACAGAGATTATCATATTTGAAATCTGTTATTATGTATGTCGTGCTACCCAAAATATAATCTTGATTTTTATTTTTGACAAAATGGGATTTAATTTTATGTTTGGAAATAATTTTTTATGGTACACCATATATGATTAAAATATTAACTATAACAAAATTGGTGATATATTATATCAATAAATAATGATTAATATGACACATAATACTCAAATTTTACCCAGTTATGGAAATTTAATATCAGATAGAAAAAACTTGATGTCAATTACAATGATATATAATAAATGGTGTTTCACAATTTTGTAGTTAAAAATCGGAGCTACTTGTTATTAATTTTTATAAGATAAATTATTTAAGAAAATTTTAGTACTAATTGTGATAGATTAATAAATAATCCTTAAATAGATCAAAAATACCATGTTAATTAGAAACTAGAGGTAAATTTT
Source organism: Viscum album (assembly GCA_963277665.1). Classification (NCBI taxonomy): domain Eukaryota; kingdom Viridiplantae; phylum Streptophyta; class Magnoliopsida; order Santalales; family Viscaceae; genus Viscum; species Viscum album. The sequence continues at coordinate 481,576,527 of OY728153.1, read as the reverse complement.
CCCACTCCATTACTTTTTATGATATCATCAGTAGATAAAAAAATATTTTATTAATCGAAAATGATATTACATTAAGTGATTTAAATAATATAAAATCAATGTATAGATGATTCTTGGGAGGAAGATAAAATATTCATTATTATGGATCTTTTAATGAATTTTTCACCTAAGTAGATTGTTTCTAAATTCATAGTTCATTATAAAATAAGTATTTTCACAATACTAGTTATGGTGAGATTGATTACGTGTTTTGAAAGTATTACCTGATCCCATGGGGGAAATTATTTTCAAGTAGAGACATTAACAAATATCCATATTCAAAATAAAATTAAAATTAAATTTCATACGATTTATTTTATTATGGAAATCCATTATGTAACAAATTTTAGGCAAAGATTAGACTTTTATGTTAAGAATAATTCTAGATAAAAATTTACTTAAAAACAAATGGTGTATCCATTATGTATTCATAATTTTTAATAGGATATTATATATAATATTCATCAGATAAAAAGGTAATAGTCACTTGAACTGCATTACATCCATGGAAAGGGGTAACATCTCACCATCCAAAAATAAATATTTTTAATAAAGTGAAAGGCAAGAACATCGAAATTCAGGTTTATTAGTGTGGCCTAAAATGCTTAATTTTGAGACAAGATTTATATATCATATTTTTATAGTTAACATGCGAGGAAACCTAGGAAAACAATATTATTATATGATCCTTCATGTATCAATTCATTATGAGGTAATTGTACATCATGCTACCTTCTGTTGGGACCTCGTTGTGTTTGAAGATTGTATTTATTTTCAACAGTTGTCAATGCTGGTCAAAATGAAGAAATAGATGAAGACGAGATCCAAAGTTAATGGAGATTTGCTGAAGTGAGGATGCCTGGATAATTGTTATGAAATCATAGCATTGAATTTCATGCTTGGGAAATTCTCCATGAAGTAAAATGAGATGATTGTTGAACTGATCCTATGTTCAATGAAATTGTGTCAAATGTGACACATTGTTTACAACAATGAAGAATGGCGAGGTATAATCCATATTATAATGATTGATGAAGAATGTGTATTTAAAGAAGACTATGCAATGCCTCATGATTGCATGAGAACAATGAATGAGCTTACTTGAATAAAATAATCATATTATTTTAATGAAGTAGAGAATGATGGATGAAGTATAATAGAGAGTGTGGAAGGGAATAGCACTATAAGAAAGTCATGAATTAAAAATTTCTTTGAAATCCTATGATCGTTGCACTTTTTTTGAATATTCAAATACATGTATCAATGGTGATACAGTGTCTGCAACACTAAAGGTATTTTAAGATGCTCCAAGCCTCCACTTTTGGATGAAGAGAGACGATTGGAGTTCTTTGGAATTAACACTCCAAAAGGAATTGAGGATTTGAAGTGAGGATGAAGAATTACATTGGAATTAATATTTCAAAATGAATGGAAAAAACTAGAGGATTCTTTTCTGATATGTATTTCACAAATATCATAAGTCAGGAGAACTTATGATGTAAGCCTTATCAAATATTGGGGGAGTAAAGAAGTGTGTTTTGGAAAAGGAATTAAAGTGGTGTGCAAGTGTATGTGGCGCGCAAGTCATATTTCAAGATCATCAAATCAAAATTGGACAAAGGAAATAAAATGGCACACAAGGTAAAGATTGGTGCGCAAGACAAAATGTGGTGTGCAAGTATAAGTGGCACGCAAGTGTGGCGTGCAAGTGTAAGTGGCACACAAGTGTGGCATGAAAGAATAAGTGGCGTGAAAGTTTATATTGCGTGCAAGTCATATTCCAACATCATCATATCAAAATATGACAAAGGAAATAAAGTGTCCCTCTAGTGATGGAGCTACATGCATGTGATGGAGCAGCACACGAGTAGGTACGACATGCATGTGTATGGGGCACGAAAGTCACCAAAATTCCTATAAATAGACAACTAGCATCTTCATTTTAGTATGATCAATACTTAAGAGATAAATAGAGCTCTTAGCACGCAATTAGTAGAGAGTGCTCCGATCGCTCAAGTAGTAGAAGGCAGCATGCATGATGAAGTGGCGCGCAATCTGAGGGTTAATTATAAGCCGCACAAGTTCTTCCAAGCAAGATTTTCTGTGCAAGTTTTTCCATGAAAGAATTTCTACGCACGTTTTGTTTTGAATGTTTTGCCGCACAAGTTTTGTGGCGAATGTTTTTCCGCACATGTTTTTCCACCCAAGTTTTGTTGCATAAGATTCCATATGCGTGCAAGCAGGGAGGTGCTTTCAAGAAGTGGTCTTTGTATAAACCATAGGTAGTGCGAAAGCAATGAGGCGTGCAATCAGGTGGTGCGCAAGAAGGGAGTCGTGCAAGTAGTTGGCGTACATGCTAAATAAGTATAATAAGATTTCAGTGCAGATGGTTTTTCACTGAAAGAGAACATGTGAAGAAGATTAGGTTTCAGTGCAGCTAATTGTACATTGAAGAAACAGAGGAAGAAGAAGAGTTTTTAGCTTACAATTTTTCTATATATAATGAAGAGAAGAATAAGAATAAGGACATAGTATGACCAATTGAAGCCTACAATTATTTAGGGAAGTTCAATTCAGATGATGCTATGTGAGCAGCTCCTCAATGTATGATTAATAACATTGATGTATGTGATTCTAGACATGATGAGAGATGAAGTTTTAGTGAAGTTGGTTGTTGCACTAAGAAGAAGAAAGAGTAAGTTTAGTGCAGTTAGTGTTGCACTATAAAAGAAGATAAGGAATGAAAGAATAATTTCTTGACTACTGCTTTGCATGTAATTAAGTAAAGAGCACTAAATAAGACCAAGAGAAGAACCTACCTTTTAAAGATGGAAGATGACTATATTCATAAGCTGTATAATGAACCAGCTAGAGGATGCAAGTTAGACTAGGTCATTACGAGTCCACGGAATAGGATTATTTCCCATCCCCTATAAAGTGGAAAATAGAATTAGAGAATCAAGATCCTAATAGGTCAAGATGTACAGGGATAAAAGTGAATAATTGGTTTAAAAAGTACCCATCATTGATTCACCCACCCTCTCAGTGTTAGGTATAGCCCAAACTGGTCCTCTCAATTGGTATTAGAGGGAGGTTCACTCTATTGGATTCCCTATAGTGAGTTTATTCTTTTTTGAAAACTTGAGTTCCTTTCCCGAGTCAACAATGATGAGAAGTGTTTCTAATGTTTCATCTATCTGTGAGCAGAAATATATATATACCAAGACAATGATGAACAGGAAAAAGAAATAGAATAGAAAATTGATGAATAATTCCCTCTTATATAAAGAAGATTAAGCATCTAATTCTCCATGTCTCGCTAACATTGAAGACACACTAAGCGTGGAAAGTAATGAGAAGGTGGATCATGTCCCCACCACGATGATGGATAATATTCCTACATCAACTAATCAAGAGGTATGTGTTAGTACGTTTGAAAATTATTATCTTGAGGAAAATTCAATCACAAGTGGTGAATATAAATCTACAACAACTAAAGAAATATTAGTTTATAGATTTAGAAAGATTCTGCATGGTATTCATGAAGAGACTACATCTCCAGTTTTTAGATTATTTCAATGCATGCAGGAAAATATCACTCAACTGGAAGAAGAAACTGATGTTTTGGAGAAATGATTACAAGAAAATATTGTTGGATGTCTAAATCTCTCCAGACAGGTGGGGCCTTTGAAGCAACAAAGAGATAATTTTAAGTAAGTTCTTTAATGTGGCTCAAAGATGTTGAAGAGAAAGGGAGAGTCAATAAGACTCCAGAAGAGAAGATCCATGCACTTGAAGATGAGCTGAAAGTGGGCAATTAAGTCATGAAGTCATATTTAGAAGATAAATCCAAGAATATCCATGAACATGAATCGCTGTTACAAAACAAAGTGAAGATGAATGTAGATGAAGTTGAAATACTGAAGAAGGCTTCTGGGGATAAGATGACTATGATTGAAGACCCAAAAGTCATCCTCAATATTAGATGTCTAGATTTGGAAGCTCAGTTGAACAATCTTGAGAATACACATATTGAGTCTCCACAAAATAAGGAAACAATTTCTGCTAGTAGACAATGTTCACTGGAGGATTCTACTATTAAAAGACCTCAAAAATTTGATAAGAATATCATGGATCCACTCATTGATCTATCACATGCAACTGAGATTGTAAAGGTATCATCCATCCCAAATTGTATTAATGTTTCTAAAATTTATTCCACAAAAAGTGAAGGTTGGAAGACAAATTCTAAACAAGTTTGGATGATGAAAAGTTAGAAGAAACCTACCACCATGGATATGGTTGATAAGGGAAAGAGTGTAGAATATACCTCTCCACAGAAATTACAACAATTATTGAAGAAGATTCAGCACCCTTATAATGATGATGGGATGAATTCAAGGTTTATTGGTCAATGATGGTGTTGTAATAGATTTTGGAATTGTGAAATGGATTTTTGGTACAACCCCTTAAATGTAAAATCACAAAGAAATCCCATATCAAGGGGGAGATATCCATAGAAGAAGAAGAAACATCTACAGATCCAAATGCATCTGTATACCACAAATATATTTTTAATTTTATATAACATCTGTGATGTATGAAATACGAGTGGTCATACAAATGGTGCATTTTAATATTGGAAAATAAGACCACATAAGCTGGGCAAGAATGAAAAAGCATCCTTGAGAAGAAATCAGATGAATAATGTGAAAACAAACTCCCCCAAGAAGATTTCAATAAGGAAAGATGAAAAGTCCCTGGATTCTAAATAAAAAAGGGTGAAGGGTGGTGAATCCAAAAGAACTACTTAGAAAGAATCCACTTAAAATAATCCATGTAGAATATCCCATCTTAATTCCTCAATCCCAAATGCTATATTGATGGTTTGGCTAGAAGATTTGGATAGAATGAGTAAAATGGAAGATAAAGAAGTTAAGGATAGTGCTAAACACAAAATAAAGATTATACATGAAGACAAAGAATTTATGTGTGTGAGGTGAAACAAGGCTGGTCATACTGTTAAAAGAAGCTTTAAATTTACTCCATCCCAACAATAATTCCTCGAGAAGATGAATCTTGCACCAAGAGATTATAGTGCTATGAAATCCCATGATGAAAGAAGATCCAAAAACAAAGATATAGAAGAAGTATTGAGATCCACAAAACCACATTGAAATTAAATATGAAATGTGAAAGTGTGAGGAGTGGAGCAAATGGAGCATCTTGGTTGAGAAAATCATCTTAGCCTTCATGCTCACTTTGAAGAAGCATGGGAAATCCACATTATTCCATTAAATCTTTGTGTACTGTATTTTTTATTATCATACATGGAATTGAAGGTGAAGTATTATATAATGATGAAAACATGGGATTCAGTGAGGAAAAGTGTTCCTTTGAGGGGGAGTGACATGAAGAAGCTGTCAGAGTCATTATCTCAATCAGTATCAACATGAGTTGGTATAAAATTCAATTACTGTGAAGATTTTCTGACCATCATGTCATTAGAAAAGGTATGTCCTTTCCTAATTCCTCATCTTTATTAACTCAAAATAAATATTTTTTTAAAAAGGGGAGTAACTAGGACAAACAGTGGCATAAGAAGAATGAATGTGCCCCAAGGCCACTTATCTTGATAATTGCACATGAATTTTTTTGATCCTTTTGTTGATGTGAGTGCATGAATTTTAGAATTGATTATTTCCTATCACATTCAATATCTTTGTCCTAGAATGAAAGTGGAAACCACTTGAAGACAAGTGTAGGAGATCTCATCACACGAGGTATCACGATCAGTGGATAATGGACAACTTTTTTGTCTAAATCAAATACTCTTGTATTCTATATCGAGCATTGCTCACGTAGAATTATAGTGAAATGATTGATGACACATTTCTTAAGTATGTAATGATACCCTATCTACCATGAACATTGTATTTCTTGTAAATAAGGGGGAGAGAAATGAAATGAATGTCTATGGGAGAGACAGTTGTAAAAAGGAGAGGTAAGATTCTCATTTTGACATTAACACATTAATTTGACGATACTTTATTGTATTGACAAAAAAATACTAATGAGGAGATTGTTGGGACCACATTGTGTTTGAAGATTGTATTTGATGTCCAAAGATGTCAATGTTGGTCAAAATGAAGAAAGAGATGAAGAAGGGATTCAAAATTAATGGAGATCGGATGAAGTGAGGATTCCTGGATAATTTTTATGAAATCTAAGCATTGAATTTCATGCTTGGGAAATTCTCCAAGATGTAAAATCAGACGATTGTTGAACTGATCCTATGTTCAAAGAACTGTTGTCAATGGCAACACATTGTTTACAACAATGAAGAATGGAGATGTATCATCCATATGAGGATGATTGAAGAAGAATGAGGATTTAAAGAAGACTATGAAATGCTTCAGGATTGAATGAGAACCATGCAAGATCTTACCTGAAGAAAATAATCATATGATTTGAATGAAGTGTGGAATGATGGCTGATGAATAAGAGAGAGTGTGGAAGGGCTTGCCATTCTGAGAAGGTTGTGAATTACACATTTCCTTGAAATAAGATGATTGTTTCGCTGTTCTTAATGTTCCAAATACAAGTATCAAAGGTGATACATTGTCTGCAACATTGAATGTATTTGAATAAGCCTCAAGCCTCAACTTTGGGATGAAGATAGATGATTGGAGCTCTTTGGAATTAACACTTTAAAAGGAATTAAGGATTTGAAGCGAGGATAAAGAAGTACTTTGGAATTCATATTCCAAAAAGAATGGAAAAAAACAGATGATGCTTTGATGATATGTATTTCACAAATATCATAAGTCAAGAGAACTTGTGATTCAAGCCTTATGAAGGAGAGGGAGAGTAAAGAATTGTTTTTGGAAAAGAGAAGAAATTGGCGCGCAAGTCAAGAGTGGCACTCAAGTATTGGAACGCAAGTGTAAGTGGCATGCAAGTCATATTTCAGGATCATCACATCAAAATTTGACAAAGAAAATAAAATGGTGCACAAGTTAAATATTGGAACGCAATTCAAAAAGTGGAATGCAAGTATAAGTGGCGCCCAAGTGTGCTTCACAAGTATAAGTGGTGCGCAAGTGTGGTGTATAATTATAAGTGGCGTGCAAGTGTGGGTCACAAGTATAAGTGGCGCACAAGTGTGGCGTGCAAGCAAAAGTGGCGCGGAAGTGTATGTTGCATGCAAGTCATATTCCAACATCATTATATAAAAATCTGACAAAGGAAGGAAATTGTCATGCTAGTGATGGAGCGACGCACAGGTGATGGAGCGGCACACAAGTAAGATTGGTGCGCAAGCATATGGGGTGTGAAAGTCACCAAAATTCCTATAAATAAATATCTAGCCTCCTAGTTTTAGTATACTAAACACTTAAGTGAAAATTAGAGCTCTGAGCGCGCAAGTAGTATAGAGTGATTTGATCGTGCAAGTAGTAGAATGCGCCGTGAAAGCTAATGTTTCATGCAAGATGAGGGTTATTTATAAGCCGCACATGTTTTTTCGTACATGTTTTGTCGTGCAAGTTTTTTCTCACATGTTTTTCCGTGCAACTTTTGTTGTGAATGTTTTGCGGCACAAGTTATTCCGTGCATGTTTTTCCGAACATGTTTTGTCGCGCATGTTTTTCCGAGCATGTTTTTCCCCGCAAGTTGCCAAAGGCATGCGAGCAGGGATGTGATTTCAAGAAGTGGGTTGTGTATAAGCCATAGGTGGCGCATAAGCAGTGAGGTGCACAAGTAGGTGGCACACAAGCTGGGAGTCGCGCAAGTAGTTTGTGCGCAAGCTAAAGAAGAAGAAGAAGAAGAAGAGCTCGGTGTTAATGGTTTTTCACTTAAAGAGAAAGTGTGAAGAAGAGTAGGTTTCCGTGCAGCTGGTTGTGCATTGAAGACGCAGAGGAAGAAAGAGAGTGTGTAGCTTAGAGGTTTTCTGCATAGAAAAAATAGAAGAATATGATGAAAAGCATATTATGTCCAATTGAAGCCTACACTTATTTAGGTCAGTTCTATTAAGATGATTCTATGTGAGTGAATCCTCAGTGTCTGAATAATATAATTAGTTTATGTGATTATAGACAAAAAGAGAGAAGAAGTTTTAGTACAGTTGGTTGTTGAACTAAGAAGAATAAATAAGAAATTTAGTGTAGTTAGTGTTGCACTATAAAAGAAGAGAAGGAATGTAGGAAGAATTGCTTGCCTACTGCATTACAAGTAATCAAATGAAGAGAACTAATGAAGATCAAGAGAAAAACCTACCTTTTGAAGAAGGAAGAACACTATCTTCATAGGTAGTATGAAGAAAAAGCTAGAGGCTGCAAGTTGGACTAGGTTTTTACCAGTCTAGGGAAGAGGATTGTTTCCCACACCCCTATAAAGTGGTAAAAAGAATAAGAGAATCCAGATCCTAACAGGTCAAGAGGTACAAGGATAAAAGTGATGAATTGGATTAAAAAGTCCCCAACACTGATTCACCCCCTCTCAGTGTTAGGTATATCCCAAACTGATCCTCTCACCTTCATGTCGAATGTGTTGAATTGAGGTGCTTGGTTCAATCAAAATCCTATCTGATATTATCTTATAAATAACCTACCAATGCATTTTGGTAGGATTATACATGAATATAAACATCAATATCTCATCATATTTGATGACACGTTAAGGGATATTTAGATTTTTGTAGAGGGACACCATTATTAGGATCAGAAGAGATTCTACAATGAGTGGGTTCCCAGAACCATGGTATGAAATGAATCAGATCAGGACGAAGACATAAGAGTAAAAATAATTCCTCAACCTCACATGACACCACTCTTGAATTTTTCATCTATAATTTCCTTCATACATATGGAATTGTGTTCATAGAAAACCCAATACAACTGATAGCATGATTTGTGGATATATATTTCAGTTTGAATATGGAAAGATCTTATTAGGTTGAAGAAGAATCATGTACCTTCCAAACTAGGTTTGAGGATAAATCCATTGTCCATCACCACACTATGTTAGAACTGTTATGCATTGAGTAGTAGATGGATTAACTTTTCAGAATCCATGATAATCCAGTTTCTAACAATAAAACTAATTAATAAAATATATCATTTAGAGGAGTATGAGTCCATACCATAGAACTAATACATAAATATATGCTTTAGTGATTATATGGAATGGGATATGCCCAAGTAAATTCAATTCATATTCCATACATAATATCCCAAATCACATATCAATTACAGTTGTTCCTCACATTCATCATTTGCGAACCTATATAAGTATACCTTTAGATTCAAGAACGAATCCTACCATTTATTCCACATTATTATTTCATAAATCATTATAGTGTGTATTCTAAATGAAAAAACCAATCATAGTTGGGATTTTCTCCTAGCACAGTGCCTTCAATTGGATATCACCTTTTCACCTAGAATGAATAATCCTCTAGTAATCTATTGAATTTAATATCATTTAAATCGTAAGAGAAAAAATTAAGGATCTTCCTCTTATGTTATTTGAATTGATGTTTAAAATTCCATTTAATTCTGGTTAAGGACTAAGTTTGTAAATTTAGGATTTATAATAATAGTTTTGAACTGAATCTATTTGGTTGTTTAATTATATAAGAATAATAATTTTCTCTCATAGTTGTACTTTAATGAGAAATCATCTCCTTTAAAAATAATTTTGATTGAATTATTTTTCAATATGTCCTATGAGTCATGAGGAGTAAACTAGAGGGAATAAATTAAAAAATTTACCATTGGAAGAGAACATGAAGATATAACAATCGTACTACTAGATATACACACCAAAAAGGAATAGCAATCTAGGACAACCTAAGACTATATGACTCACATTGTCTTCATGTAAATTTAAGACATCATAATTGATTACATTTTTCAATTGGGTTTCAAAACAATTCATATCTTAATAATGAAATAATAGTGGCCCTTCCCATTTGAATCCCATAATAATTTAGACAGTATCCTCTCTATTTTACTTAGTAACTCAGTAGGATCTTTGGTAACCAAAATTTTTTTATGGGGATAGATGAAAAACAGTATTGATTAAGGAAATTATTTATGAAAAATATTTTAGTCTATTTTTCTAGTTGAGGACATGAAAGGTAATTCTATTCACTATTCTATCAATGTGGTAAACGTGTACCCTCACATTCAAGAGTGGGGTCCAAGATAATCTAGTTGGTGGTTTTGTTGAATAGACTCATCCAATTCTCACTAATTGTTATCTTTATCTAGGGAATATTAATTAAAACATGCTACTACTATTTATAATGTTAACCTACGTCCCACTCAATTCTTCATGGTTATTAATTTTTTCTATAAAACATTTCATTCAATTATGTTTTACATTAATTGAAAAAATTATATTATTAGAAAAAAGTATGTGTGTAATGCCTGATGTCTCATATATTTCTCTTCTGTGACTAACATACCCAACCTAGGTTGTATGATTGAGGTTATTACTATGATAATCCTTAGAATGGGAGAAAATACCAAGAGATAAAGTGTCACTTTTACTTAGGCCATGTGTTTCTTTGATGAAACCAATTCTTTTCCCATTATGAATCAAGAGAATTCAATATTATAAAAAGTAAAAGGAATGTCACAACCCCATTAAGAGAATCATTTTTTCCTCATAACAATAAATATTTATATTAATATTCTTAATAAATCCTCCATCCCATAAATTCTCCTTAATGATTTCTTGAATAGTCCATAATATAAAAAAATATCATAAGTCAGATTAATAGTCCTTAATATAGACATATTTTATAAGTCACCCCTAGAAATACATTACCCCTTAAATAGTTCATAATGGTTGATTGAAATTAATTTTTATAACATACCAAGATATTAAATAAAAAAATCTTGAATCTCATCAGGTATTGGAGAATTCTATAAATTAAAGAACTTAATAAATAAATAGAATTCACTATCCTTAGGGATATAAACTATATAATTTTTTTGATCAGGGATATCAAATGGTATTGTGTTTATTATCATGACATCCGGATTCATTCCTAGGTAACCCCCATCATGCACTGGATATCTCTACATATATAAAGCTATGAAGTTATACATATACAAAGGACCAATGGTAATTACTATCATTGGTTAAATTATCATCATAATGTTAAAGGTTTTGGTTAAATAGGTATTTATGTTCGTTGATACATGAATAAAATTATATATTGTTTTATCCACCCTCTTCATGACACAAAACTCTAGATATTTTTCAAATTAGCCTCTTTTATATGGATAGGTTATCTAACAGAAGTGTTTGTTTGGATTTCAATACCATGAATAATATGTCATATATAATCTCCTAGAGGCAACTGTTAAGAAGATGAATCTTAATCTTAAGCATTCTAAATATTTTGATATGATCCTAATTTGATGAAAACCATCATTGATAACCTTTTTATGTGTTTGATTTTTCCTTTATAAAATTCCCCAAGGATGGAACTATATGGGACATCTCCATGAATTTTGTGGGATCCATAATAAGTCCACATTCATGATAAATTATTTTTGAAAAGATGTAGCATAACCAAGTTGCGGTATTTTCAAATCTAATAAAGAGGGGAAATGGTCCAACAGTGATGATGTAAAAAGTATGATTCAGAAATCAGAGAGAATATAATTCCATTAATGCTTTGAAATATGTCTATATTAAATTCTCTATGTCCTCATTTTACCTTTTTTCACTAGGTTAAATGGTTACCTGAGTACTTCATATCCATTAATTGACATTGTAATAAAAACCATTTATAATATATCATGGCTCATTGGGAGAAGGTGAACCTTATTTTTTCAAATAATACTATAGTATAGTGTTTGAATCACCTTCAATAAACCATTTAATTCACACTGGATCAAAATATTTATAGCTAATCCATATATTCTCTCTCCCATTCCCATCACACATCGAATATACAAAGGTAATATAACAAGTGTGATCATGAAAATAATACTTAACTTGCATATTTTTCGATAAATAATTTATCAATTCTATTTGAATATTTATTTTCTAAAAAAATGATACATAGTTATTGTTATTATTGTTATGAATTATGTGAGTTAGATAGATCTTGAGGAAGAAAACTACTAATTGATGATACCATTTGTTTGAGTGAAATAAATATTTATTAAATACACAAAAAATATATAATATTAGAGGTAAGGAAGTTACACTTAGGTGGGGAACCGTAGAACCATAAATTCTAGTTGAGAATAGAAATCAGGATGATGTTTAATTATAGGTCATAGATCCCCTATTATTATGCCATCGTAAGGAAAAAATTGTCTTCGCACTGTACTCATAGACCAATATATGGTAGTAACTCCCCAAGAGTTCTTCTCATTGAAAAAAATTTTCCCATCTCCCTACCCCCTTCAAGGGAGGAGTGGATAAAAATTATTTTCCAAATTGAGATAAAGCATTAAAGGGATTCTCTATTTACATTTATTGAGGATTAGTTTTAATTCCATTCTTTTTTCATTGATTCCTAATTTTTTTGTTGATCATGAAAAATCACAACCTAATCAAAATAATGTTCATCTTGATAAAAACTATAAAAGAAATATTTATAAACATGAAAATATATATATGACATTCCAGGGTTATATAAAATGGATCTACAATACCTATATATCCTTAAATGATCAAATTAAATACTTGTTCAAAAATATAATATATGATCGATTACATCTATCACCATGGAAAAAAATTGAATGAAATAAAAAACAATGATTGAAAACTGAAACCACCATCGGACTCTTGATATTCAATGATATGTTGAATCATTAAAAGAATAAATGTAATATATTATGAAGACAAAAAAAGGCCACCTAGATTTATTTTTTATATTCATCCACAAATTTAAACTTATTATCTATTTTAAAAAATATTAGAAAGCTCATTGAAATTTTTAGAGCAATAGAGTAACATAGATTTTTTAGATTGGTTGGAGATCCATAGGAGTAGGAAATCTCTCTCAAGAACGAACATGAAGAATGATAACGGATCACTAGAGATCCTATTGGAAACAACATCTTTATTGGATATTTCAAATGATGCAACATAAATTAGATCAGGAAAGTCACACAAGGGAATACAAACAGTTTAGAAACTCCTAGAATCTATAAGCAAAGAGTTTCTAGGGGATTAATCCATGATTAGGGGGACACATTTTTAATTCATACAGTCAGACCAAGAGAGAATTAAATAAATTAATGTCTAAATATACATAGTTGTTTGGTATTGGAGCATGTTCCATAATATCTTACACATCTTTTGTGGGTTTGAAAAAGGATATCAATAATTTAATCTTAGAATATATTTTTCAATATCCAAAAGTTATTCTCCATAGATGGTTGAAAAATAATTTTTTAACAGTTAGGAAAAAGGGGTTTGGATTTGAGTTGATTATGAGAACTAAGAGATAATTGAATGTATGTGTTATTATCATGAAAGGGATTTAGTAATTGATTCAATGTAATGTTTACCAATTTCTATGCTTACCTATTTTTAAATTGATTAATAATTATTCTTTCATTTGATGAATAAGATAATTCACAATATATTATCTCTCACTATGGTTTTATAGTGAATGCAAGCATCAATTTAAAAATTATCACATGAAAATGATATACCATACTATGTGTGTGGGATGATATTTTCCCATTTTTATAATATATCATTAGTGAGAATTCTTCAAATTAGCTATGAAACTATAAATTGAGTGAAGGTAATCTTATGAAACCCAAAGAAATCAACTGCGTTCTATAAACATATATGTATGTAATATATACATCATTATTTAAACCATGCCCATTCAATCATATATTGAAAAACTCTAGTGAATGTAGAAAATAATTTCCCAACATCAGTATTGAATTGTTCACATAACTCAAATCAAATACAATCACATATATTAAATATTATACCATTTTAAACCAAGATCATATTTTAGAAGAAAAATTTATTATTGATATTCAAACTCATGTTTAAAAAAATTTATCATTTTAATATATGGAATCAATTAATATTTTAATCCCTTCCTAAAAGTGGTTAAAACCACTGTGTAATGTGAAAGAACAATAAAAATTTAGTAATATTATTCATCAGTACCTTAGAAATAAAGATCTATATCTTCATAACTATACAAACATGGGTTTTGTCATATCAGACATTAAAATATTTCTATACGTATTTATAAATCTAGGTGCTATGTTGGCATAGGAATCCAAGGATCAAAGAGCCTCAATGTGGTGGTTTTAAAAATATTTAATATATTACATCATATTTTTGAACTTTCAGATTAAATGTCAATAACTCCCTAGTGGAGTCTCAGATTAGATATTTGAGACCGCAGTTGAGTTTTGAACGTTGTTTTTTTCCAAGGAATGACATAAAGATAAATTTGTTGGGATTTTTGGATGGAGGTCAGCAAACAAGGTGTTAAGAGGTGGAAAAATTAAATAAATAAAAATTTAATTAATTAATTAAACCTAAACCTAATCCATCCCCACATTTATCATGTTTGGGATCATTACATAATGTAAGATCCATTCATAAATATAATCCTCCTATTTTATACCATTGATGACGATAATCCAACATCGAATCAACAGAACAATGTGCTGTCGATCCTTATTTCTGATGCAGTTCATTATCATATTGAGAATAACCCTGATCTCGGTTTCTTTCTGGACCTGAATCTTTAGTTTTTCCCTACAGACAATTTATCGATGATTATAAAAATTCTGTAGTGGACGAGATATACACCACAATTTTTTCATAGTGTGTATTGGTTCCTTTCCATCCATACTCATTTGGGATTCCATTAGTGGTTTTGTTAGTGTTTCTAGTTTGGGTTACCCTTATTCAATGTGGGGAAAAGATGAGTGGATTATTACTCATGTTTTTCAGGTTGATATCCTCCTTTTTCGATGAGTTTACCCTCCTCTCATGTTCATTGGTACCATCACGTTCTGATCATCAACCTTGAACAGAAGATGCTTGAGGAGGTAGTGGAGACGTTAAACTAGAGGTGGATGTGAACTATGGGATTACACAGGTATCTAGAAAAGGTTATGAAGGTTTTGAAATGCAATACCCCATGACTATAGATAGATCATGATTTTTTTATACTTTTACCACTAGTAGTTATTGATAATACTTGTCCCCATGTTGCATAATGTTTATATTGATGAAGTTGGATGTAAGATTGGTTTATCCTAGGTGTTTTCCCTAAGAGTGTTCTTGGAAGAAGTATGATAAACCGTGGAGAGATTGCTTGTGTGGGAGTTTGGATGTGGAGCTTAGTTTCATTCCCCTATGCCTAGCCTTTTTATTTTCACAAATGAAATCCTTTTATGGTTGTAGTAATGTAGTGACTCAGGTTTTAACCTATAAGAACATGGAATGTATATTAAAATATTTATAAGGCACTGGACAAAGTCAAAATAGGGATCAATGGCCAAGAGATCCTCGGTGCGATGATTTGGAAAAATATATATTTAATCACGCACACTCTGTTTCATGTCAAATATAAATATCTACTAAGAAGATTCTTAGATTTAATTTCTGAGACTGTGGTTGAGTTCCAAACGTTTTTTTTGCCATTTTCATAACATAATGTAGTTTTCAACAGGTGTTTTGGATGGAGGCAAGTTGATGGGGCATTATGTGGAGGAGTAATTAATTAATTTAAAATTTAGTTAATTAGTTAAACCTAAACCTAATCCCTCCCCTTTTTAATCCCTTTGAAGAAAACAAACCAACACCAATTCAACACAACAAATTACTGAAAATCATCATTTTAATATAGATCGTCATAATATTGAAAATCATCATGATATGACTTTTGTTCTTCACATGAAGCTTCAATGTTTCTCCATTAAGGTAAGAAATATTATTTTTATACCTATCCCATATTTTGGTCTTTTTTCAAAAGTTTTGGTGCCCAAATACTACTGCAATTTATCCCTTCAAGGTTGAGTTATGGGGTTTGGGTTGAATTAGGTTGAGTCAGGCATTTTTTCGGGTCATTCTTGATTGTAATTAACATATACAAGGTGTGTAGTCAAGAGAGACACACTGTATAGTTGTTACTATTCAGGGAATTGTAAATTTGGGTAGAACACACCATTTATCATAGTTAGAATCCTTATAATACCCCCAAACAATGGGACTATGGGACATGTATTTGAAATCTATGTGAAACCACATGGTTCTGTAAAACTAAACAGGCATATGAAAAACTCTAAGGACTGGGTCCGGCTGAAGAGAGATATGTAGTGTAGAATTGGTACATGCCATGTACCCTTACAGAAGTTGTCTAACCATGAATACTAGATACATGGACAAGTGCTCGGGTGGGATCACATTCCATTTGTTCCCTAGTTCACACCATGTACTCATATGATATCCAATTGAGATCATCCACTTTTCGTACCTCCTTCCCTTGAAGATGGATTGTGTCTTGTTAGTATCCTATCATAAGTATTTTTTCACATAAAACATGATAGAGGCATTTGATTCATCCTATAATTTATTAGGTGGTGCATTTCGATGAAGATGCATGTGTATCGGTGCTAAATTGTGGCAGTGATCAAGGAAAATCACTATGATGACATCCTGGTCAGTACCATTACCTCTCGCATAATGATGTGGGCCCCTAGACTCTTTAGACTGTTAATATGGTGATACCATGTTGGAATAGGGTGAGATTCCCTTAACCTTGATATATTTACATTATAATGTTCTATATTCACAATGATCCACATAGCGGTGCTTGACCGATGCTAAAGATTAGTGTGGTTCTTTCAGATAGACTTTGGGACTCGTACTCACCTATGGAATTAGGGGGTGGGTTTATCTTACCTCTTTTATTTGGTGGATATGGGACTCCCCATGTCTTGTTCACATGTTATTTAACCATTGGGTAGTTTTTAGGTATTTCGACTCCCCTAATATATTAGGGAGTGGGTTCCCCATATCATTTGTAATGTTGGAAACTGTTATGTTTTTTGGTCGGGGTGCCGGACCAACATACTTTTAATTCGGATAGAGTAGAAACTACCCTGTCAAAATAGTATGTGGCTCCTTTATCCATGGAGTCGGTATTCCACTGTTTTTTATTGGCTCGTGTCCTCCTTAAGTGACATATAGGTAGCATGGGTCCTCCCTTAATGTGTATGGGTTCGGGTCCTCTATCCATGGAGTTCATACTCCCCTATCGTTCCAGGGCGCTAATCCTACATACATGGTATTTCAGAAGAGTCGGTTCTCCTAGGTTGTACTACAGAGATGGTCCCTTATATTTGGGTCACTACTCCCTTTTCATACAAGGATGCAGGCCCCTATGTAAATGAGCTGGCGTAGTCGGTACTCCCATATTCTACCAGGGTGCGGGTCCACCAGCAATAGAGTGGTACTATGCTATTATGATTTTGGTTTGGGTACCCCATCCATTGAGTGTTACTATGCTATCGTATAAGGGTGCATGTACTCACCTATGGAGTAGTACTCCCCTGTATCCGATTAGCAGCGTGGAGTGGGTCCCCCATTGGATTTGGAACACCCTCAATTACAAATAATGGACCCTTGCGGAAGATATGATATCTGTATATTATATAAATATTATGATGTGTTTTACATATGAATTAATTGTATATTAATTTATTTAACATCATATTTTTATGGATATTAATGTGTTTCACATTCTTATGCAGCATTCAAAATTGGATAGATATTCTAGAAAGTATGGTGAAAGAGGATAAAATAAAACTTTACACTGTGAGCATCACTCACAGTTCGCCATCTGATTTTTTAGGCTGATCAAATAGAATTATAGAGGGAAAAATTGAATAAGAAGGATGAAATGGTGATTCTGGTTAGAGGTGGTCTAGTATATTCATGATCTATCCTTTCATGTCATGTACTGGTAGTTCACAGCATGCCCATGTCATGATGCAAAGTCCTCACCAAGCCACAATGCAATCAAGAATATTTCCTTTATACATCGTGAACGTGATAGACATGACGTGGCACCAACCAAAATAGTTAGTGATCCATCTTCATGAATTCTGCGCAATAGGATACTTGGACACCTTACACATCAAGAACACCTAGTACACAACTATACTCATTTATAGATCAAAAACCATGAAAGAAATGTGTGCCATGTAGGTAATCCAAAAATTAATGGAAATCTACGCAGATTGAAGTTACACAACATATACCTCCAAAAAACGTCATGATGAAATTCACTTATTTATACAACACCTCAAAAATTAATTTCAACATATTCAATACTTCAGGCATGACCACCGAGAGGCTACTTCAACGTTCGGACCCAGATTCTGACATCGATGGGTTTTATTTATATTTTTCATTCCTTTATTTAATATAATAGTTGAATGATTTATATTTTAATTTAAATCGTTCTTTTCATTGATTTTTCTTCTCAATCCAGCTCATATATTCTCTTCGAAATGGACTACGGTTTATTCATTGTGGGCGATCACCCAATGGTGTTTGGGTTAATCCATAGGGGAGGGTGGAATCAATAAAAATGGGTGTCTATCAAGGTTTCATATTTCATTCTTCTCTTTCACAATGATTCCATTCAATTGGAATTAGGTTTTGACTCATTATAATTCTATATTTTACTGAATCATGGGCCAAGTGTGATTAATAGAAGATGAAAACACACAAGATTAAGATAATTAATTCATAACGAAAGAATGAGATTATTCGTCTGCAATTGGAATCCGATCGTAATGCACTCTAGTTATTTTTATTCGTCACACCACCTTGATTTCACATACTAGGGTTGATTGATAGGATTTGACCATCTCTATATTGATTAATTATGATTGATTTTACATCCATTGAGTAGTGTTTTTTTGAAAGTGTTGTCATGATTTACTTTTAGAAAAACTTCCCATTAAAGCTGATTCCATTCTCTTATGCGTCTCTATTATAATGTATTCATTTAAATTGAACCATTAGTTTAATTGTATTAATAAAAATTTTTAGCAACCTTACCTTTGTCTAGAGATTTCATCATTGTGTTCCCCACTCTCTGTGGGTATGACCCCACACTTCTGATATACTACATGTAACAACCCAAAATTTTATTAATGAAAAATCCTCTTGATCTAAGAAAATGTTTTATTATGTAAAATGGTTATAAAAAACATATGCACTTATTTGGTGGTATGTTTTTGGATTTTAAAATACTGTTATAAATTGTTACTATTTATAATATAGCCATTGAACAATGATCACATGATTATTATAATTATAAGGTGTTAACAAATCCAATTTACTCTGAAAAAGGATGCGATGACCTCATCTAGTAGAATTTCTCCATATGAAGCCCATTTTTTAGATATTAGAAAAGAGGTAGCGTCTCCATGCTTCTCTCTAGAACAATCCCAAGATGAGCTTCAACATGTTAAGCATGAACGGTACCACCAATGAGAGAATTGGATGTTAATAGAGTTTACCACCCGAGCGATGTTATCTGAGTCACCACGAGAGTCTATCTGCATCACACACCATACCCATAGGTCTCATTTGAGTGTTACAATGGGTTATGTGACAAGACCCTAACAATATGATTATTTTCAATATCGTTGTACAGAATAATGAATATACATTCAATTTATTATTGTTACTTTCTAAATAGTTTTGAATGCACAAATACTATATTTTAGTTAATATTCAATTAATAAATATATTTTGAGGAATTCATGTATTATTAAATTAAATATTATATTAATAAAATATTATGACTAAATTAATTTTTTTTCAATATATATAATAATAAAAATTTTATGAATAGAATTATAATTTTTATGAGGGTATGGAAGCTGTTTTTCTCAATACCCATAAATTTTGGATAAATATCAGGTTTTATATTAAATGTAAAAATTCACATATTTTAAAAAATATTTAGATAAAATGAATACTATTTTGGAATCAGGATGTCGAAATTATCCAATGGTAAATTTTTCTTAATTTTCTTATACAGTCATATTTTCGGGTAAAAACTATGTTCTTTTTAATTATTTAATGTGTTTTATGACAACATAATGACCGAGTAGTGATATAATAAAATTATATAAATGGTATTTTCGGTCAATATATGTTTACCTTCAAAATTATGTGATTTTAGATATTATTGAACTATTTTAAAAATCCTTAGTTGACCCTCTAGGACTTATAAATAATTTTAACAATATTAAATTTATATCCTTGAGAGTGTGACTCTACTCCACATAATCATGCATAATATATTAATAAGTTTTGAAAATGGCCTTATAAAATGATTTTTTTCACTCCACTTTGGAAAAACCCATGGGTAGAAACTATGGGTTGGATTGCGGTTTTTATTAGTTTAATGTATAGTGTCCAAAACCTAAATAGTAAAGAATCCCCTCTTCTTTTCTATATATACCCACTCAATATCCCATTACTCTTCCCTCAAAACTATTGGAGCTCAACCAACCCCAACACAACTCTATATATAATCCTCCAAAGTAACCCCAATCTCCCTGGAATCCCCATTCAAGCCTCTCCCATGCCTTTGGTATCACACTTCCCTGTAAGGGATTTCCTTCCTTTCACATTTTCCCATGTTTCTTTATGTTATTATTAAATTTTATATTCAATTAGAAATGTTGGGGTATGATTTCAAACCTCCCCCATACTTACCTTGTTATGTTATTGATTATGATATACCTTTTTATCTCTCATTAATGCTTATCATGTATTATTGTTACCATGGAAAAATTATGTAAGGCATTTCTCTCTTCTCATTTACATTCATAAAATTACTTTAAATTATGCAAATAAATTCTATTACATATGTTGGGAAATGAATATCAATGACCCCGTTATTTTACATTACATATAAATATTATAATATATACCTTTCTCTCTCATTAACCATTTTTATGAATTATTTTGTCAGGCCGTTATTCTACTAAAATTGAACCATGATTATGAATTCCAATGTCATTCTCTAGTGAATACCGTGCCCATATCTCTATCAAGTGTATTCAGTATTTTTAAAATTTACTTGTTGATTAAATATTTTCATGTATAAATTCCTCATTCCTTTATCATGTAATAAATGATGATGTTTAATGAATCCATGATATATGATCTATGTGAAGTACTTATGCATGAAATGAAATGATTATGAAAGGTATGCCCTGATAGCGCTCCAATACATTGGGTATAGATTAGTATCATGATTCATCATGTGCAATGAGGGATTAATCATTCAAATTAATGTATAATTGGGCTTTAAGAATTATCCATGATCAATAATCCTTGGCTCATGTTAATATCATGTTAAATATTGTATCCACATTTCCATGTTATTATATGCTAGATATATCTTGCCTTTATATTCATGTTTCAGTTATGCCCTATTGATATTCCTATTTCTGGACATGCATGGTATTCGTCATGTTATTCCTAGTTTACTCCTATACTGGTATTTATAGATCACCCATTAATTATGCATGCCCTCGGGTTATCCAATGAAATTCTAATTACAAAGGAATGTTTTGTTCATGAAAAATACGTTTTTAGAAAAGATTTTGTGTTTTATGATATAAGTTATTATGAAATGGTTCTAATTTCCCAATAAAATAGTCCTAAAGATCCTCAGAGTTGACTTAAGTGCATGTAAATATAATAAATCATGTTTACATGTTTAATAGAAAGAAATATTTTTATAGTTTTTATTAGAGAATATGATTAGTTATTTTTGGAATCAATGATTAGAAAACACAAGTGAAATACTTAGCTATAAGACTACGTATAGTAAAAAATACCTAATTTTTTTTGAGTATTGAGTAAGTTGCTTATCAATAAAATTCATCGCCTTCTAGATATGAGTAGGTAGTGGCGGATCATGCATAGTAGTATCTAGGGGTGAAACCTAAAAACACCTCTTTGAGCTAGATTCGAATGGGGAAAGGTGCACAACATCGGTCCATGATGCACTCTTGGTTACGACACTCCCATGGGATATGATTTCATAAATTCATGAGCTTAGAATGATCCATTTTTAAGGGAATAAAAAATGCCACTAAGTATATAAGTTGGGATTTTGAACAGGTAAAACATAGATTGAAACTTTTAAATTCACAAGTTATGGAAATAAAATAAATGTATATGTTATCCCTTTTTTTCTTTGGATTTTCCATTATGTATTAACCCTAAAAATCCATTTATTACACCCAATGGCCAGTAATATGAGGACATTGGATCACAACCGATGCAGAGATCAATGTGATGATTGTTCTAATGAGATGACTGATTCCAAGGGAGTGGGAATCACAATCTTCACCAGGATACTCCCTCAGTTATGTCATGTTTTGAAAAGAAAAATGGGTCAATAGAATCGTCCAACCCCACTAAAAAAGAACACAGATCAATCAAGAGAATCATGAGACAAAGAACCACTACTTTTAATTGATCATATGATCACACAATCGTCGATCAATGGATCAACTCCATTGAAAATATCTTCTCTATTCTTCAATGTTCCATATAAGAGAAGGTTTTTCTTTCTGCTTATCATACAGAGGGTTAAGCTGATCAATAGTGGGCAATGATAAAAATTATGAATCCTAAATAAGATATCTAGGCATTTTAATGGAAGGATTTCTGAAAAAATAATAAAATATTTTCTTCACACCCTCCTACATAAGATAGAAATGGAATACCATGACCTCAATGAAAAAGACGGAAAATCCATGAAAATGTAAAATGAAAATTTCACTTGGATTGCACAATACAACTCTCACTTTGTCGTTACCCCAAAATGAATGGTTGATCACTTCTTTAGTGGGATAAAACCTATACTAATGAAAGCTATAGTGATCCATGACTTTGAAACCTATGAGGAATTTTTCTGATGTTCCCTCAATGTCAAAATGGAGATCAGAAAATCTATGGGGTATCATGGGGATAATAAGTGTATGACAGAACATAATTTTGGAATTCTGAGGGAGAAATACAATGGAGATAAGATATTCTAGCACCCCATGTTCCAAAGGTGCAGAAAGAAGCACCCACGAAATTTCCTAAAGGGGACGAGGAAATGCTTTAGGTGTGGAAGAGAAGGTAACCTGACCATTAGCTGTCGACAAGATACACTTGTGTCTACGACAGAGTATAGGAATGCTCCATTTGAACCACAACACACTATTCATTACTTCAACAGCGAAGAACCATGGAACTTTGAAAACTAGTTCCATAATAAAACAATTTTCAGAGGAAACCAACAACCTCTAGAGAAAAAAGGGCAAGATGTTTCAATCACTTTCTCTAAAGAGAACCCTGAAAATGAAGTGGTGATAGGAAAACTTGTAATTCTTAAAAACTAGTGAACATAATTTTTTATTCGGGTTCTATGCATTATTTTATATATCTATGTTTTAGTATAATTTGATTCAATTCATGGAATTGATGGTATTTCTTTATATAGGGCCAACATAAATTGCCGAGGGATATAAATCACTCTCCATTTGGAGAATTGACCTCTGATTTTGTACAAGTGCCTGGAAGAGGACGAGACTTCTTTAGCACTATCATCTCAAGCATGGATATTACTACAATATGAGAATAAGTATGTTTCTCATATGATTGATTCTAAGGAATAAACCATCCTTGATTAAATTCTTATTGTGAGGGATTCGATGATGTGTTTCCAGAGGAATTTCATGATCTTCCTCCTTGAATAAATGATATAAGCTTGGAAGTACTCAAAAGCATCAACTCCTACCAATTAAATTACCATTTAAGTATAATTTTACATTTCAATATAATTGAATTTTAATTTCTGCAGACCCAACCATGGATGAAAATCTTTTGTACAGTGCCACAACAAAAACTACAACATGCTATCTATCAAATAGAAGGTAATAACAATACCAATCCTATTATTTAGCTCAGAATGTATAACATAAGAAAACACCACAGTGAATATCCAAGTGAACAATGCCATCAGGTTAAAATGTACCTTTACATCACGCTCATCAAAACCTTGCCCTTAGGCATACTATATATTTACCTCAGGCACAAAAGCAACTGTCCTCATGCATAAGAAACATTTCCCTCATGCGAATCATTACCTTGCCCTCAGAAAAATCAGTACCTTGCCCTCAGGAAAAAAAACACTGCCCTCAGGCTAAGAAAAACACTGCCTTTAGGCTATGAAAGAAACTGAGCCATTCCCAATGCATAAGAATGTAATAAATACGTTTCTTCTAATTAAAACACAAAACATATTATCATTACGGTATGCCCATGGGTATCCTGTACAAACTGCTAAACAAAGGGAGCACACCCTCGGGGTGGCCTTGGATCAAAGAAACAATCCCAAAAAACATTTTATACAAGTTCATTAAATTATCTATGCAATTATATATAAATATATTAACAGCTAATGCCTCATCCATACGACACCCCAAACATTGGTGCGTCGCACAACAGTTCGCAAAATCAACTCAACAGTTGTAAATAAAAACCAGACCACCTACCGCGATCTCCTATCATTGATATATCTGAACGACACCTTCTGAAAAAACTGAAAAGGATGTAGATATAGGATAAAAATTTATTGGTTAAAACTCAAATAACCTTTCCTAGGGAAATAATTGGAAGGATAGGTTCACGAAGAGATTAGAACTCTCCCGTTTGGTTCAAACGTGATAGACGATGAGGTAATCAGAGTCATAGTGTGCTGTTGGGAGCCCTTCGATGTTCTGACCTTCTCTCCCGTAGCTCTCGTCGAGTCCTAAGATTATTCAGCCAAAAGAGGATGATACTTCCTATTTTTAAAATAAAAACATTACTACACAACATGTATTCACAAGTACATGGTGTGTACTTTCCATTTTTTTAACTATTCCTCTCGGGGCCACCTTCCACCACCTCCCTGTTCATCAGCCGACATGGTTACACAGTGTGTATGTCTCAGTACACAGTGTGTACTATTGTTCCATTGGAGGTTACTCCCACCGCCTTACTTGCCACATTCAAACTTATTATACGGTGTGTATATACTATCTTCTTGGCGTGTAGTCAGTTTTTTACACCCTCCATCGCCAATAGGCTGACACGCCCTGTATAATCATCCCAAAGGGCCAAAGTACACAGCTTGTGGAAATGTACATAGAGTGTACCCAGAAATTTTTGGGATTTTCCCCCATTTTTCCTTATTTTCTCTAAAACAATTAATGAAAAAAGGAAAAGAAGAAATGCGTACCTCAAGAAAAAGAACCAGATTCATACACGTCTTTTATGTAAATGATACAAGATGCTCAAAAGGATGATGTGGGCATTAAAAATAATGTAGAAACTATCAGAAAAATGAAGTCCTCATAATTCAATGTTAATGAAGATGAAATTGTGAGATTTGGATCAAGACTATGTGTTCCATAAAATCATTAGTTAAAGACATCACTTTTGGATGATGCACATAGTTCAAATTTATCCATTCACCTTGGAAACAAAAATATGTATCTAGCTATCTAAGAGAAATATTGGTGGGATAACATGAATAAGGAGATAGATGAGTAAACATCAATGTGCCTTGTAGGTCATAAAGTGAAGGTTGAGAGATAGAAGTCTAAGGCTACACGGAATTAATTACCCATACCAACATGGAAATGGGAGAACATCCCCTTGGACTATGTCATCAGACTTATGAAGACATCCAACAGAAATAATTCTATCTAGGTTGTTTTGGATCATCATAAAAATACTATTCAATTCATTGTAATTTCATAGGATTTCTCCTTGGATCATTTATCACAAATATATATTAGTGAATTTATAAGGCTATATAGAGTACCACAATCTATTGTATTCAATCGAGATCCAAGATTCACCTATAAGTTCTAAAGGAGTCTTTAACATTCTCTGAATACTATGTCGAACATCATTGTGGTTTATTGTAGAGAACCATGATTGACACACATGGAAATTAAATTACTTTTTCAGAATACTTACTATATAACATAAAAAGACACTTATGGACTGAAATAGTTTAGTGTCTTTGGAATTTCAAAACAAAATCTTCTAATCATGGTGAAAGATCTTCAACATCTCCCATAAAGATATCCCCCTTTTTATTTTCTTAGCTAAAACCTTTATTTATATCCGGGGGAAAAGAAAACATATAAATGGTGAGCACAAATTCTCATTAAGGGTAAGCATGGAGAAAATAAAAAAAACCATATACATGTGAACTTAAAAAAACCATAACATAATGTTTAAACATCAAAATCTTGAGTTTTGAAATAAATCATTGCAGTACGTAAGGTATAGATCATAAAATAACATCAATCATAATAAAATATGATGGGAATAAAACATGTAATTGTGGAAAACCATTAGGCACATGATATGATTTCCATTTTAGCCAAGGAATTGCTGCCAAGACCATCATAGTGGACAGAGTCCATTACTCAACCGGGTTTACTTGCGGTTTCAGCCCTGTATTACTGAACCAGCTTTACTTTCCATTCCAGCAATCTCTATCTCATGAGATATAAATATTTACCCAATCAATTGGAGGGAGATATAGTTCCCACCCATCTCACAATAAAATCATTCTTACTTGTGACACAAAATAAACATAAATCATTCATCATAACCCAAATAATAAAATGGGTTTCATAAACATCATCCAATAATAATGTAATCCCTATAAAACAAATCGATATCATTTAATCATAAGAAGAATGAAACCATGTAAATAATAGAGACATTATTCTTGAAACATAATCATACTAAATAATGTCATCTTAGATGGAAAATAATTTTGACAAGGCACTTGAAATGAATTATTGAGGAAAATATCCTTTCTTCTTAAAAATAATTTTCTTTTCACAAAATTCCATTAAAAAGAATTTTTTTGAAAATAATCTTTAAATATTTTAGAGGATTAATCATGAAAATTAGGCTTTATGACACCGTAAAAATCATCTCATTCCGTATAAGTTAAAAAACATTCTAGTACTTTTTCCGGAAAATGCAAAAGTTCCTCGTATGGTAAACAAAAGAATGATTCCTTCCATAACACAATGTGAAATTCAAAGAGGGGTAAACATTACTTTAAAATTACATGGAATAATATTAAACACTTTATTAAAAAAAATTATGGACATGGATGAAAAATATAATCCTAGTAAATACTTATGTATAAGCAATCTCGGATAAAAATGAGATTTGAAAAATTATCCCTTACCTTAGGTCCAATCTCTTCTGTATGTGTCCAAAACTCATGCATAGTGGGTTTAAAAATATTATTAACTTATAAAAAAACCATAATAATATTTATGATATCATATATGATTAAATTATGACTTTATATTACTAGTTCTTCTGTCAATTCCATTTTAAAGCAGCGTTATGGGTATAATCGTTTCATTTATCATACATGTTTGGACTTGTTGTTATTGATATTATTACTTATATCCTGATATTCATAATTTCGGAATGTAAAACATGATTTATATATTATATATATATTAATCATATAAATATATATGATAGATCATTAAATGGAATGAAATACACCATTCATGGAGACGGTAGGTCATACGTACGCATGAATGCTATATTGTTTTCCTTATTGAATTGAATGGAATTAAGTCAATGAAACATATATGTAAATAAATCCAGTATCATTATTATGTAATATATTTCATGATTGTTTATTATATATACATTATTAAAATTCAGTAATGGTTAACATGGAGAATGAATCCTATCGTGTCGTGGAGACGGTAATCCGTACGTACGCACGAGCGATGATATCGTTCCCATAATTATTGAATTGAATTAGTGTGGATGATATAATATCTCAGAATCATTATGATGCTA
Organism: Viscum album; assembly: GCA_963277665.1. NCBI lineage: Eukaryota > Viridiplantae > Streptophyta > Magnoliopsida > Santalales > Viscaceae > Viscum > Viscum album. Next base: position 481,548,516 of record OY728153.1, on the reverse strand, counting down.
TAATAACCATATATAGTTATTCTTTACCCCGTTATACCCATCCAAGTAGGGTGGTGGTGGAAAAACATATTACACCACGACGTGGAGACGGTATTCTGTATGTACGGAAGCACGTTGATTTCATTTTCCATCGGATGGATAGAATGTGAAATGGGGTTGTTTCATATTTATAATATCATATATGTATATTAGTCATACTTATTTTATTACTTTAAAATGAAACAACTAAATATGAGGATGTTGAAGAAGAAAGAAACTTGAAAGAATCAGTGAAGTATATTACCTCTTCTTCGATGCGCCTCTTCTAAACCTCCCCTTAAGGGAATAGAGTTTGTATTTTGAGAAGACCAAAACCTCCAAAATGTTACTAGGTAAGTTGAGAATATTAATGGGTAGGGGTTTGCCAATATTTAAGGCCAAATATGTTGTGAGGAGGAGAGGGAGGAGGTGCACTTTTATAAGAGAGGAGAGGGGCACTTTAGGGAACCTAAAAAATATTTATTTATAATAAACACAAACCACACATAAAAACAACCAATGTGACTAAAAATAATATATTAGATAATATAGGGTTGTAATCTCATCAAAAAATTAAATTTAGTAGTGTATTGATTTCATTTTAAACCTTATCATTTTGATTTATCCTTTTTTAATCTTTTTAATTTTATTTGTTATAATAATGTTATAAATTTTATATGGTTATAAATACTTAATTATGTGTTGTTAATTACACATAATTTGATACTGTATGACATGTTAGATCCAATAAATTTTAATATTGAATTTTTAAATGTTTTTGTGATTTTTAAACAATTTTATAATATAAAATATCAATAGTTTCTATATTGACACAATTCATTCATTTAAATATAAATAAAATACAAAGAGAAAATATTTTAGAAAAAAACTATTTAATATATTATTAAAAATTCATATTCATCTATAAAATTCGTATAGCTCATTAATTAGTTCATATAATATTTAATTTAATACTTTTAAAATCATTTATTTGATATTTATCTTAATAAAATAATTAGTACAACATTATTTATAATTATTTAATATATTTATTTTTTGTATAAAAATTAAAAATAAAATACTATGATGAATATAAATATAATATATTTCATAATAATAATTTTATTCTAATTTATCTTCTAAAACATCCAACTTTTAAAATTGTATCTTTATTAAAGTATGATTGTGACAACTTTGACATCTCTTAAAATAAAATAATATAAATGTCATAATCTGTTTTATAAGGCTCCTAATGGTCCATAATTGGAAACATGGATGATGAGGGTATATATATACTCGAACAATTAGGTTTGGTCAGGTTTATGGGCCTTTTAATGGCTATTATTATTGTAATAAAAACTATATTATTGATTTTTTACTAAATAAATAATTTTTGCATCATCAATGTATAAGCTATTAGTGTAATTAAATATATCATACAAATTACAAATAAATTACCATAACAAAGATAAAAAATTTATATTTCAAATGAGTTTTTATAATCGAATTTAAATTCTGTATAGCCTTATATTAAAAATAATTTAATTATTAATGTTTGGGTGAGACATATTTCACTTTATAAAAAAACTAAATTAAATGTCTTTATCACATCCAAGTGGGTTAAGATGGCTAATATTTCGGCCCAAATATGACTTATGACAAAACATAATCATCTATTTATATAACAAAATGTATTAGGGTAATTTTATAAAATTATATTTACCCTTAATTACCCATTTTATCTTTAACTATGGTAAATAAAATTTACCGTAATAACTATTCATAGTGACCAAAAATAAAAAGTCGCATATTAACATAATTTAGACCTATTCATTTCAAATATTGAATCCATTTTTTCAAATTAAAATCATAGAAGTCAGAAAAATTAATTTAAAATTAATCCAGTTGTTAAGAAAATGAGTTTTAAAAGATAAAACATTGCAAAAGATTGAAATGATTTTATATATTAATTCAATGTAAAATCAATGATAATGATATAAATTATATTAATTGGTAAAACTATATTATATTTATACTTTAAAACTATTCAATATTATAATTTAACCATATAAATTAATATAATGAAAAAAGTTGTTTTTACTTAAAATATAGTGTGTTTTTAGTATTAATTAAAATATGAAAGTTATCATAATAATATGAAAATTTTATAAAAAGTAAATTTTAATATCCCGATTCCAAAGAATAATTTTATTTTGTCAAATTGAACTTATAAACATGTCAAAAACAATATTTAAATTGGATGTTCTATCAAAAGGTAACCAAACTGCATTTTTTTAAAATATTAATTTTACCCGAAAAAATTATTTTGTTATCATATTGAGTTCTAGAAAATGTGTAAGATGAATAATAATTTTATAAAATTAAAAATGTATTTATATACTATTCATAAAGGCTAGTTCATAAATATATATCATTGTTTAGTGAAACTCAGTATTGTGTACAACACACGCTATCGAGGAAGGTCGTTCTTGTGTTTGCGTATGCTACAAGCTAATATTGTGTTGCGTATAGTGCAAGATAATCTTGTTTTAGTGTACAATAGAAGACATCAATTAATGTAAAAATAGTATTTCTCATAAATTCTCATGGTGTTACATTCTACCCCCCTTAAATTGAATTTCGCCTTCGAAATTCGTCAGGGTTATAAATGGTTTACTTCATGAATGTTTCTTTAATAGAAACACACATTGTAAAAAGGAATATTAAAGATTAATTTTAAAAATTAAAGTAATAAATATAATGGTTACCCAAATTAATTCATCCCAGGGTTTCAAAATAGGATAACATAGGTAAAAACATGGATATTGAAAACGACAAAAATCACAAATACTTAAATTTTTGAGGATCTAAGGTACCATTTGATTCATCGGATATGAGAGTACTATGACAAAATTTTTGGTATTCAAGATCATTTCCATAAATTTGATGAATTTTTTAAAAGGAGAAATACTTACTTGATGTTAGTGTAACATCATTGTTGGTCATTCCATGAACAATTTCCACTTCATCTCTTATTTAATGAAATGAAGTTGAATAAGTAATTCATGAAGTGTTAGTAGATGATGTGATATAATCATAGATCATACCATCTGTCTCTATCAAAAAAAGGTTAGAACAAGTTATTAAATATACATAAGTCCATCTATGCTGAGATTATTTGTATATGGTTTCTAAAATGGACGTAAACTTCATCTATCATCCTAGTTAATAAAATAAAACTAGTTTCTACTAACCAGGGACTTTCTGTGGGCCACTGGTAGGAGATAAAGGCCTGTCACAATTCGATTGTGGGTTCGATTCCCACAACCATGTCTGACGCGACAGGTTGTTTCCCATTCTATCGGTTGTCCCTTTTCTTAATCTATAATATTATAACATTCCAGAAATAAAATTTAAAAATGTTCTAGCCTTAAAAAATACTATCTGATGTGCAACTTAATCCATTCCAACCTTAATACTTATCCAAAATACATATCTCCAAACTCATAGTACTAATAGAATGATTACTAAAAAGGTCATATAACAAGAACATGATTAACATAATTTATCCCTTATATATCAGAAGATATATCTTGTTGGTCACATTCCAAACATGCGATTTCCTTAATCATGAATTCTCTTAAAACACGAGTTACCGTAGAACCTTAATGAAAGCATGAATGCTATCAAAAGTTAACTCTTTCCACATACCAAAATCCCAAAAATACTGTATACTCAAACCATGAGATCACTTTTTCCTTATGTAAATAATGATCTCATTAATAATATCCAACATATTATTTTCTCATTATCCACTCATTATGTGCATATCATCTTCTTTCCAAAAATATCTGAATAACCTTTCATGGTACCATTAAATGTATATATTCAAATAATCAAATAAAAACAACAGTGTAACAATCCATAGATGTTTCTTTATTCCATAGTACCATTAAATTACCTATACAACATTACTCTAGATAAACATAAAATCATTCCACTACCTTCTAAAACCATCGAATGAGCTTCAAAATTTTATTCCTCAACACTTCTTTCATATCATATATCATTTGTAGTCTCGTCATAATCATCAAAATAAATACTACCCATACAACCACGATAATTCTCTTCATGATACTTTACCTTAGGGAATTGGTTTTTGTAATGCCTGTATATTCCACATCTAAAACATTTAACTGTTGTTGATGTCATTAAAATACCATTATCTATTTCCATAGTGTTAACTAAATCCTTTCCATTGCAATTACTGTCTTTGTGTCCTTCTTTTACGAAGCCAAAGAATCTTCCAGTTCCTTTGAATCATTCTCCATGATGCCTCTTACCACATGATTTAAATTATGTAAATTGACCTTTATTTCCTATATGATCATCTTGAAACTCCATCCATCTCTTATTAGATGAGTTAGGAAACATAAGAAAGTTGAGATTACTGATCATATTATGAGATAACTGATTAGACATAATAATGATGTTTGGACTTCCAAATACTATTTCATTTGGTTTCTCATGAAGAGTACCATTCCATTGTCCATCATATCCTCTATTATTAAGAATCATCGTGTTTCTAGCCATTTTCTAAAACCTGAAAAGAATAGTGTGAGAGGAAAAATCATACTAGGAAAAAAACATAATCAGTGGGAGTAATTTCAATATCTAACATCTTAGGTTTAATCCAAGGCTATTCATGATCGCTTTAATAATTCTAGGACTGTAACATATACTTATACTTGACCTTAATGACATCCCTAGACATACCTTAGAAATATCTATAGGGATCTCACTAATGTTTTCGCATCCTAGTTTTAAAAGGCTCACTAAACCATTCCTCTAATACCAACTGTAGAGACCCAAGCTTGACATTCATGGACATTACATTACTTTTTTAGAATACTTAATACATAACAAAAACAGACACCCAAGGACCGTAATAGTTTAGTGTCTTTGGAAACTCGGAACATAATCTTCTAATCATGGTGGCAGATCTTCAACATCTCCCATAAATATATTCCCCCTTTTGTTTTCATACATAAAACCTTTCTTTATGTCATGGGGAAAAGAAAAAATATAAAGGGTGAGTGAAAATTCTCTGTATGGGTATGTATGGAGAAAATAAAACAACCCATATACATTTGAACATAAAAAAATATCGACAAAATGTGCAAACATCTAAATCATGAGTTGTGAAATAAATGTTGGCAGTACATAAGGCATCGATCATAAAGGTACATCAATAATAATAAAATATAATGGGAATAAAACAAGTAATTTTGGAAAACCATTAAGCACATGATATGGTTTCCATTTTAGTCGTGGCATTTCTTCTAAGACCATCATAGTAGACAGAGTCCATTACTGAACCGAGTTTACTATACGTTCCATCCTGTATTACTGAACAACATTTACTTTCCATTCCACCCATGTATATATCATGATATATAAATCTTTACCCAATTAATTGGAGGGATATATAAGTCCCACCCATCTCATAATGAAGTCATTATTACCTGTGCCACAAAATAAACATAAATCATTCATCATAACCCAAAAAATAAATTATGTTTCATAAACATCATCCAATCCTAACGTAATCCCTATAAAACAAATGGATATCATTTCGTCATAAGAATAATAAAACCATGTAAATAATAGACACATTATAATTGGAACATAATCATAAAAAATAATGTCATCTTATGTGGAAAATAATTTTGACAAAACACTTGGAATGAATTCTTGAGGAAAATATCTTTTCTTCTTCAAAATCATTTTCTTATCACAAAATGCAATTAAAAAAGGATTTTTTTGAAAATAAACATGAAATATTGTAGATTAAGCTTCATGAAAATTATACATTATAAAACCGTAAAAATTCGTTCATGCTGTATAAGTTAAAAAAACATTATCCTCATACTTTGTTTTCGAAAGTCAAAAGTTCCTCATATGGTAAACAAAAACAAAGATTCCTCCCATAACAAAATGTAAAAGTCAAATAGGGGTAAAGATGAATTTAAAAATACAAGGAAAAATATTAAGCACTTTATGAAAAACATTTTATGGACATGGATGAAAAATATAACCCCAGTAAATACATACGTATATGGAATCTCAGATAAAAATAAGATTTGAAAAATTATCCCTTAAATTAGGATCAATTTCATCTATACCTATCTAAAACTCCATTATAGTGGGTTTAAACATATTATTTACTTATAAATAAACCATAATAATATTTATTATATCATATATGATTCACTTATGACTTTATATTACATGTTCTTTTGTCAATTCCATGATAAAGCACCGTTTTTGGTAAAATTGTTTCATTTATCGTACATGTTTGGACTTCTTGTTGTTGATATTATTACTTATATCATGATTTAATTATTTAAAGAATTTAAAACATGATTTATTTATAAAATATATATTAATCATATAATTATATATGATATGTCGGTAAATGGAATGAAATGCACCGTTCATGGAGACGGTTGGATGTACGTATGCATGAACGCTGTATTCGTTTCCTTATTTAATTTGATTGAATTAAGTAAATGAAACATATATGTAGATAAATCTAGTATCATTATTATTTAATATATTTCATTATTATTAAATATATATATTTTATAATAATTTTTTAATGGTTAACATGAAGAATGAATCTCGTCGTGTCGTGGAGACTGTAATCCGTATGTAGGCTCGAGCAATGATATCGTTCCCATAATTATTGAATTGAATTATAGTGGATGATATAATATCTCAGAATCAGTTTGATTCTATAATAACCATATATAGTTATTAATTACCCTATTATACCCATCCATTTAAGGGGCTGGTGGAAAACAGATTACATCACGGCGTGGAGACGCTATTCCGTACGTACGCACCCGCAGTGATTTCATTTTCCATTGGATGGATAGAAGGTGAAATGGGGTTGCTTAATATTTATAATATAATATAAGTATATTATTGATACTTATTGTATTACTTTATAATGAAACAAATAATGATGAAGATGTTGAATAAGAAAGAAACATGGATGAATCGGTAAGGGATATTTCATCTTCTTCGACGCGCTACTTCTAAACCTCCTCTTAAGGGACTAGAGATGGTATTTTGAGAAGAAACGAAGCGACATAATGTCACAAGGTATGTTTATAAGTGTAATGTGCATGGTTTTTCAGATCTTGAAGGCTAAGAATGTTGTGAGGAGGAGAGGGAGGAGGTTCCCTTTTATAAGAGAAGAGTGGGGCATTTTTGGAAACCTCTAAAATATTTATTTATAATAAACCCAAACCACCCATAAAAAACTTCCAAGGAGACTAAAATTTTGATATTAGATAATATAGTGTTGTAATCTCATCTAAAAATTAAATTTATACATTTTTTAATTTTATTTTAAACCTTATCATTTTGATTTATCATTAATTATTCTATTTAATTTTTTTCATGGTAATAATGTTATAAATTTTATATTTTTATAAATACTTTCTTATGTGTGGTAAGATATACATAATTTGATACTATAGGACATGTTAGATCATATATATTTTAATTTGTAATTTTTAAATATTTTTGTGACTTTTAAACAATTTAATAATATAAAATATCAATAGTGTCAATTTTGAAAGAATTCATTTATTTGAATTTAAATAAAATTAATGGAGAATATATTTTAGCAAAAAAAATATTTAATATATTAATATCAAGTCATATTCCTCTATAAAATTCGTGGAGCACATTAATTAGTTCATATAATATTTATTTTAATACTTTTAAAATCATTTATTTGATATTTCTCCTATTAAAATAATTAATACAACATTTCTGTATAATTATTTAATATACATATTTATTGTATAAAAATTAAAAATAAAATAATATGGTCAATATAAATATAATATATTTCATAAGAATAATTTTAGTCGAATTTATCTTCTAAAAAACCAACTTTTAAAATTTTGTCTTTATTAAAGTATGAAGGTGACAACATTGATATCATTTAAAATAAAATAATATAAATGTCCTAATATATTTTATAAGGCTCACAATGGTCTATAATTAGACACTTGGATTATTAGGGTATATTTTTACTTTGCCAACAAGGTTTGTTCAAGTTTATGGTCCATTTGATGGGTATTATTATTATAATAAAACTATATTATCGAATTTTTTACTAAATAAATAATTTATGCATCATTAATGTATAAAATATTAAGGTAATTAAATATCCATTAAAAATTTGAAATAAATTATCATAACAAATAAAAAAAATTTATATTTCAAATTAGTATTTATAATCGAATTTATATTCTGTATAACCTTATATTAAAAATAATTTAATTATTAAAGTTTGAGTGAGACATATTTCACATTCTTTAAAATAAAATAAATTAAATGTTTTAATCAAATCCAAGTCGGTTCCAATGGATTAAATTTAGACCCAAATATTCCTTAGAACGAAATTTAATCATCCAATTATATTAATACAAGTGTTAGGTTAATTTTATAATATTATATTTACCCTTAATTACCAGATTTACCTTTAACTATGTTACATAAAATATACCGTAGTTACTATTCATAGTGCCCAAAAATAAAAAGTACTATATTAACATAATTTGGAACTACTAATTCCAAATATGGAATATATTTTTGAAAATTCTAATTAAAGATGTTGCAGAAATTAATTTAAAATTAATCTCATTGTTAAGAAAACAAGTTTTAAAATATAAAACATTACAAACGATTGAAATGATTTTACCTATGAATTCAATGTAAATTCAATGATAATGACATACATTATATTAAATTATTAAAATATATTCTATTTATACATTAAAACCATTATATATTATAATTTAACCATATAAATTATTATGATGAAAAGAAGTTGTTTTTAATTATAATATAGTGTGCTTTTACTCTTCATTCAAATATCAAAGTTATCAGAATAATATGAAAATTTTATCCAAATTAAATTTTTATATCCCGATTCCAAAGAAGAATTTTATTTTGTAAAATTAAACTTATAAAAATTTCAAAAGATAGATTTAAATTGGGTGCGCCATCAAAAGGTGACCAAACTGCATTTTTTTAAATACTTATTTTACCCGAAAAATTTATTTTGCTCTCATACCATGTTCTAGAAAATGTGTAAGATGAATAATAATTTTATAAAATTAAATATTTAGTTTATAATATTCATAATGTCTAGTTCATAACAATATATTGTTGTTTAGTGAATCTCGGTATTGCGTACAACACACGCTATCGAGGAAGGTCACTCTTGTGGTTGCGTATACTACAAGCTAACACAATGTTGCGTATAGCGTAAGCCAATATTGATGAAGCATAGAACACAAGACATAAAAGAAATTAAAAGTAATATTTTCTCATAAAATCATGGGGTTTTACACTTATCATCTTCAAAATGATGGCCAATATGAGCGGAAGATCCAAACACTTGAGGACATTCTAAGAGCATTCTCAATGGACGTCAAAAGTGTATGGAATCAACATCTTTCTATGGTTGAGTTCTCATACAATAACATTTTCCACCCAAGAATCCAAATGGATCCTTATGAATCCCTATATGGGAAGAGGTGTAGAAAACCAGAATGTTGGGATAACGTTGGGGAGAGAAAACACATTGGTCCAGAAATGATCGGGGAAATGGTGGAGAAGGTTAATATCATCCAACAACACATTAAAGATGCTTTGAGTCGACCAAATAGATATGATGATAATCATCTAAAATACCTAAAATTTGATGTTGGATACATGGTATTCCTCCACATATCAACTTTTAATAGATTTGTGTGATTTTTTAATAAGGGAAAGACTAGTAGAAGGTATATCAGCCCTTTTGAGATCCTTGATCTCATTAGAGTAGTGTCTTATCGACTAGCACTCCCACCGAACCTATCTAAAGTTCATTATGAAATTAATGTATCACTCTTGAGGAAGTACATACCTAACCCATCACATGTACTCAATCAAGAGGTTTTATAATTGGATAATTTCCTATACTATGAATAGAAGCCGGGGATGATCATTGATCATTGGGAAAAAGTTCTACAAAATAAGATAATGCCCCTTGTCAAGGTGTGGTGGTGAAACCACAAGTTTGAAGAAGTAATTTGGGAATTGGAGGAAGTGATGAAGCATAGAAAACCTAATTTTTTTAGTGTGGGAAGAAAAAATTTTACTGGAAAAAGGTCATAAAGGGAGGAAATTGTAAGGACCCAATATTTTATTGATTAAAATTCCACTATTTCTAATTAATTGTCTTAATATGTAAAATGGTTATATAAATAATATGTACATCATTGGTTTTACGATTTTGGATATTAAAATATCATAATGAAGTGTTATAATTTCTAATATAGAGACCTTATATTTATCAAATGATTAGAATGAATATAAGGCTCTAACAAATCCAGTTTACACAAAAAGGACGAAATGGACACATCTAGTAGAATATCTCTATATGAATCCCATTTTCCATATCATAGAAATGAGGTAGCATCACGGGGCTTCACTCTTTACCAATCCCAAGCTGTTCTTCAACATGTTTTTCTTAAACGGAATGACATACATGATAAGTGGATGTTAATAGAGTTTACCACCCGAGCGATGTTATCTGAGGCACCCTAAGATTCGGTCACTATCACAATACATACCCTTAGGTTTTTTGTTGGTTTTTAAGGTTTTATCATACAATACTCTAGAACTATGATTATGTGCATGATTTTTGTATAGAATATATAAAATACATTCATTTTGCTATTGTTACCTTGTAAATAGTTTTAAAGAAAAAATTGAATTTTTAGTTAATATTGAATTATGAAATCTATTTTGATGATTTATTGGAAGTTTTAAATAAATAACATTTTGAAAAAAATATTATTAATGAATTAATTTTTATTATATGTAAATGATTGTATAATTTTTATGAATACCAGTGAAATTTTTATTATTGTTTTAAAGCTATTTTTCTCAAAACCCATCATTTTTTTATAAATGCCAGCTTTTATTTTATAAGTAAAAATGAACATATTTTGAGAATTATTTAGATAATATGAATATTTTTCTTTATTAGGATGTCAAAAATATCCAATGGAGAATTTTTCATAATATTCAAAGACAATTGAATTTTTGTGTAAAAATTTAGTATCGTTTAAATATATAATGTGTTTTATGAAATAATAATGACACAATAGTGTTGTAATAAAAACATATAAATGGATTGTATGTCTAATATTTGATATAAATTTAAAATAAGGTGATATTATTTTTGATTGATTTATTAAACAACGAATTAGTGGACCTTCCATGACTTATAAAACATTTTATATTTTTTAAATTATTTCCTTGAGATTGTGACTCACCTCCACTTAAGAAAGAATAATATTTTAATAATTTGAGACAAATAACATATAAAATAATGTTTCCCATTCCAATTTGGAAAAAACCATATGAAAAAAACATGGGCTGGTTTTTTGTTTTGATTATTTTATTGTCTAGTGTCCAAAACCTAAATAATAAACAATTCTATATTATTTCCTATATAAACCCACTCAACATACCATTTCTCTTCACCAAAAACCAATGCAGATCTGCCAAACCCACACCTCCTCTATCTATAATCCTTAAAAGCTATCACAAATCCACTATCAAGCCTCTCCTAAGACGTTGGGATCACACATCCATGTATGGGATTTCCTTCCTTTCTCATTTTTTACCATGTTTTTTATGTTGTTATTACCTTTTGTTTTCAATTAAAAATGTTGGGGTATGATTTCAAACCACCCCTATACATCACTCCCATTGTTTGAATGATGATAGACCAAATTTTCTCTCATTAATTCCACCAATGTACACCCATTACCATGCCAAAATTCCATAATAAATTTCTCTATTCTCATTAACATTCATGCAATTGTTTTAAATTTTGCATCTAAATTACATTAAATATGTTTGTACATGTATCAATATTACCCATTAAATTCCATATCAGGTAAATATGATGATATACCCCTTTCAATCTCATTATAGATTTTTCTGAATTTTTATAACACACTGTTATGCTTCCGATATTGTACAGTGATTTTCCATGAAAAAGTTATTGTGTAGTGAATACCATGCCCATTTTTATATAATGGGTTTTCACTATTATACAGACTAATATATTGATTAAGGATTTTTATGTATGAACTCCTCATTATTTATCGTGGAATAAATGATGATGTTTAATGAATCCTTAATGTATGAACTATGTGGTACACTTATGCATAAAATTAAATTATTAAGAAGGGTGTGCCCTGATAGCGCTTCAATGCATTGGGTAAAGATTAGTATCATGATACATCAAGTGAAATGAGGATTTACTCACACTAATTCATGTTCAATGAGGGTTTACTTTTTATCCTTATGAAATGAGACTTAGATCATGCTTATATGATGTTAAATGTTGTTGACACATTTCCATGTTATAATAATAATGTTATATCATTCCTTTTTGTTCAATATTCTATTATTCTCAATTAACATTCCTATTACGTAAAATGTATTGTATTCTTCATATTAATTTTTTTAACCCATAATGGTCTTTTATATCTCACCCTTTTCTTATGCATGTCCTCCCACTATACCACACAATGCTAAGTACGAAGGAGTGTTGTGGACATGTAAAAGTAGTTTTCAATAAAGATGTTGTGTTTTTTGTTCTATGTTGTTATTTAATGTTCTTAATTTCCAATACACTAGACATATTGATCCAAAGGGTTGTATTAAGGGGAATTTTATGTAATAATCATGTTTATGTGTGTAATAAAGATAAGGTTTGATATACTACACATTTTTAGATAATATGATTCAAAAGACAATATATTTTTAATTTGAATCAAACCTAGAGGAATTAACAATGCATTTCAAGTGCATCAAGATGTTTGATGTATGATTCGGAGTTGATTCTCCATCAATGGGTAGTGGTGTGGAAAACTCTATATGAGAGTGACAGAGATTTCATGGGTTAGTTATTATCTAGTAATCTATCAACTATAGGGTAGTGGCGAGGTGTGGTTCCCTCCATTCTCTCCGGGTTTTCAAGATGCATGTGGTGCCTAGTTTGGAGCTGTTCTCCATCAACTATAGGGTAGTGGTGATGAGTGTTCCTCTCCACTTGGATTCTAAGAAAAATACTTATGGGTGATGTATAGGAGCCCTTATTGTGATGTCACATTCTGGGTTGACATCCCTTGAGGGATGAGTACTTACATTTTCAATTCCCACACCTTATTTTTTGTTAATATATTTCAATTTTAGGAAAATAGATGTGGGGTATACAACCTACATTCCGTTTTTATCTTCTCATGGTTGGATGAGGTTTATCTTCAACTAGTGGGGGGAAAGACTAGACATGTAGTTTATATAATTACTTTGTTGATCCCCCTATTCTTGGATGAGGTATCATCTTTAATAGGATAAGCTATAAGATGAGGTTTTTCCTTAACCATTCAAATTTTGTTTCATTGAATTAGTTCACTAGACATGGATTGTCCAGAAATAATTGAGATGGAGTTTCTCTACCAATCGATTTCCCTTGGGCTAGGTCAAGAAGAGTATTACCTTTATATTTATCAATTTTATTTTGGGATAATAGGGTGCCTATAATGTTTTCATATAATCACCCTTGCACATGAATTTCCTGCATGTTTTGCGTCCTGGGTAGACCACATGAATTTCAATGGAGTCCCCAAAGGACCCTTGGTAGGTCATTTTTGAGATATATATTGAACAATTTGTTTACTAGAGCTTGGAATTAGAGCGTTCTAGATGATACATTTGATGGTGATCCCCTCCTTTAGGGAAGGATGGATGATTTTCCTTTTCATGGGTTTTCTTTTGTTTCTTCATTTTTATTTAGTTTTAGTACATATGTTGTACTCTACTTTGTGATATATGTATCCATGAGTTTTTTATTACTTTTTCTGTCTCTACACTATTTCATCAAGGTTTTTGTGTCTATGTGTGTACAAGTACATTAGGTAATGTCCTCCCAGAGTTTAGATATTTCTTCAGTGATTGTCACCACAGTTGGCCAATGGAGGTGGGCTTGGGGTTATTTTGACTCAATCCACAACATGGTTCTGGTTGGGTCAATATCCTCATGTTCCAGAAATATATTTTCTATAACAACCTTTTTTACTGAAAATTGCATATATAGAGAGATTCTTTGATCTCATCCATGTGTATTTTGAATATTTTCATCATAATTTTAAATTCCCTATAAATATAATCATTGAATGTATAAAATAGTCAATTTTTTCATTTTAGGACATAACTGAATTTTGAGGATTACAAGTCTCAAGACATGTTGAAGGGTAATATGGTAAATTTACCTAATCAAATAAGACCAAATAAATTTTATATGGTTTAATTATTCTTTATATTCAGTTTTTATTCAGAGGATTGGTTTTTTGAGTTTGTGATCTTATTGGATTTTAATGTGTTTTTAAAATTAATTAACTAAAATTATATTTTCCCACAAAAACAAAAGATGATATCTCCTTGAAACAAAAATAATAGAAATACCAAGACTATGAATAATTTTATACCATGGTGTTTTTCATAGTGGGGTGTAAATTAAAATATCAAGGGTCATTTTTTTAAAAACAATTTTTGACCATTCAATTAATAGATGGTAGACCTGTGTTTAAATTATAATCATCATATTATTCCTTTTGTATAGGGTTATAAGCATCAAATAATGTTGAAACCCCAAAGAGAGAAAGTGCTAGAGGTATTGGATATCCCCTCTTAAGAACCATCCAATGGATGGTTGGACGTTCATTCACAATGATATTGATGACCAAAAATTGGGATGATCATAAATAAAACCTAGGCATCAATTATAGAATAAATAGATATATTTTATACAATGAAAAGGTGGTTATTTCATTAGATTCAAGACTTGTTCTTTATAATAATTATTTATGAAATATTAGAATTATAGATTTTTCTATCATTTTATTCTCTATTTTTTATCATCTTCATGATTTTTTTGGTTTTTCCACCACAATTAAACTATTAAAATTGTGGAATTACTTTGTACAAATATCATCCATGGAAATACTCCCCAAAAATCACGTTTTATTCCCATTGATGATCCCTTGTCATTCCATTTGTCTATAATGTTTTCAAGTGGTTGTTATTCCCTAAAGAATTAATTCTTCGATATACCAGGAATAATCATTACTATAATTGTGGTTAGACAATGCTTTGTCTTTGGGAGGGATCAAAATGGAGTTTTAGTGACATCCATAAGTCATAATAATGTTCCAATTATTGTTGTAATGATGTGATAAATCTTGGAAGTGATGGAGATTCAAGAGAACCTGTTAATGACGAATCCATATAAGATTGAAGATCATAGACGATTGAGTGATGTTATGGAGCCTGGTGGTAAAATACAATGATGTGGGTCATAAAATTGTGATTGGGGATGCGTTTAGGTGGTGGTGGTGAGAAAATAAATGGAAACTAGAATTTGGGTGAATAATATAGTTTGACAATGTTTAGTTTGTACGATAGAAATTCATGTACCACCCAGGATTCCATTTTAGGCTTCTAGAAGATTATACATATAAACTAATATGTTATATGTGTTTACACGTAGTGAAGTGGGAATAAATTGTGCATATGTGTATAAAATATGTAATATGGGGGGGGGGGTATGCTAAGTGTATTCCATTTATGGTCTACTTGATATAAATTGGGATGTAGTACATGCAATGGAATCATCAATGTACCAAATTTCACATCTCTAGACATGTATACTGTATAATATGAGATAACACTACATAGATGACTTGTAGTGCATGAAAAGTTAACATGCGGAACTATACATAATGTTCCACCATAAACTTGTTATTTACCCTGAGACGATATGGTCCAATGTTTTAGGAATATATGATGAGTAAACCATTTTTCCCACATTCCATGTATTAGGATATTCACACCATCTAGGTCTACCTGTACACTCTATGTCATGTGGATATATTTTTACTATGATTTTTCTTGTGGGGATACTTGTTTTGAAACCTTATGTAATATTATATATACTTTTACAAATCATTATATATTTTTATATCTCATTTCCCAGGACATGGATTTGGGAGGGTGAGTCGTCCGTACAAAGTGATTATTCATGTAGAATGTGATGGTGTACTTATCTATTTAATTGGAGTTGATGTGTAGAGTGTTTTGTATATATTATTATACATAGTTTTTTGGGACATTGAATAGGTTTGGGTGAGCTGATAAGAGTATAAATTGGGTCTAAAATCCCATGTGGTAGTATAATCAACTGAGGATGGGTCCCCTATATTAATCATTGAGTTTAGTACCCCAACCAACATTCATGGGGTGTTGGTCCCCTACATTAGGAATGATGCCAATAACCACTTGGAACTGAAGAGGTGTAGGACCCCGAACCAATGAATAGAGTTTGATATTCCTTAACATGATATGGGAATGATTTATCTATCCATGTATTTTGGTACTCCCTCATATTCTATGATCTACTTGATGGAGAAGGGTATTACATTATAGATTTTGTGCGGCACCTCGGAATCCTTTCATATATAGATATGACATTATGGGTTAGTACTACCATGAAAAATATATATCCTTGGACAAGGTACAAGTAGCCCTTAGAGATACCAGGATAGTTACATGGTTTTGATATACAGTAATGTGAATTACTCCCTCGAATAACATACATATTTATGCATTTATTTGATTCTCCTTGTATATTCTAGTGGTGGTGTGGAAGGAAGGATGAGGATATCGGATACATTAAAACATGTGACTCTTCAGTAATTACGTAGTTTCCATTAAGAAGAGCCATATATCATGAATCTTGACTTCAAACTTAGTTTTATTTTTAGTACATGGAGAATCCCTAGTTTGTTACATGTTACAACAATTATATAATGTAGTTTGGGTGAATGTAACTTCATTGTATTCATGAAACATTTAGTGGTATATCACATATGTATTTTTTATTTTATTACTCATGGATACCTTCTTATCGTGTAATTTGAGAAAAAACTATTATTTAATTTCTATGGTAGTATCGATGTTTTCTTCTTAGTTTATTTATACTCACCCTTCTAGGGGATTTTATCTAGCATATTATATACCTTTGTAGCTGATATATGGATCAGTGATATTATATGACGTAATGTAGTTGGTGTTTCTCATTCAAAGTTGAGACTTTTTTGGTTCCTGTAGACAAATGAAAAATAATAGAGGTTGATGATGATAAAAGGGACAAATGTGGCTAGAGATCGATATAGGACTACACCCAGTGATGTTGATATTTATAGTCTATTATATATATCATATTCAAAAGAATTTCATATGTCATATTCCATTTGAATATTCCCTAAAAGAAATGTGATTATATTTTTTGTCTCATGCATGTAGTAAATACACTATATTTTTTATACATATATATTATGGATTTTTTGGTTAATTTAAACATTTATGATATTTGTATTTTGATTGTTGATATATGGTATGGTTTACCATATTGTGTTACATACCTACTTGGTTTTGGTCACAAACACGTGACATATTAGAGATATGAATGGGGTGGTACTCTAGTATCCCAAATATGTGACCATTTAAATAGATGACTAAAGGAAAATATTAATTTACAATACATTCACAAGACCATTTAGGTTTAGAGTTTTAAAGAATTTGGAAACAAATCCACAAATATAACTCATGTTATTTACAAGTAATGGACGTTTATCCCACTATATAAACAAATGATTAACCAAAAACATGTTTTAATCATAAATCACTAATTCTGTAAGGAAAATAATATTCTATAAATTTCATATTTTTCTTATATTCATAACCCAGGGAATGATCACATTATAAGGGGTGATAACAACTGACTATTATGGGTAAATGTAAGCTACTATAGTCAATTATCATATTGTTAATATTTCAATTCATAATATAAATTCATAACCAACACAAAGTAGATCCCAAATAATATAACAAGGACTCATAATGTTCATCCAAGAGACTCGAGATCAAATCCAAGTGGATACATAATTATCATGTTACTGTTGGAGTACTATACCAGTCACTGTAGCAGCAACATAGTAGGCACTATAGTAGGTATTATTCTATACTATAATAGCCAAAAATATTATTCCATTTGGGCCTTTGGACCACCTGTTTGGTCCTCATGTCCCGGAAACCTTTCGGGCTACCCAAGGCCTTGGTGCCAGTTGTCTCTCAAGGCCTTCAGGCCACCTCAAGGACTTCAGACCACCCCAATGACTTCAAGAAACATGAATAACGAATTGTACAAGTTAAATAACATGGGACAAGGCTCTAGTTGAGGATCATAAAAGGTACATTCACTAAATAAGAGCTAACATGAATTCTAAGAATCAGAGGGTATGCCATTTCCATTAGTGCCAGACATGTATAGCTCTGCACAAGATAGCTAGCTGACTAGCATTGCAGAGGGGGAATGCTAATATCGTGGCATATGCTTGGGAGGATCTGTTCCAGGTTTTCTGGTGTGGGTGATTTCCTCTAAGTCTTATAGATCATGTAATTGCCTCTATTATTTCGGGCCTTGTAAGGGTTCCAACTCACCACATGAAAGGTGGATTATCAAAAATAATAATAATAAGGCCTTCGATACATTCAGTCAGGCATGGAATAACACATGGAATGAATCAAAAAGCATTATCAAGCATGAGTAAATAAAAATGATCAATGTGAGCATAAAATAGTCATAAGAATAATAAAAACACTTATGGGATAAAATGAAATGTATCATAGCCCAAAATGAAAGGTTTCTACGAAATGTGGAAAAACTATTAAAATAGGAAATAATATTAGAGTGGGGGAAGTTTCACAAACTATTTTTCAAGAAACATTATAGGGGAATTCACTACCATATTATCATCATGGAGAAACCATCCCATATTTGATTCCCATAATGTAGTGGATAAAGAATCACTATCTGATTACAATAATGGCATGATCTCACCATACTCAATTAATATAGTTCTCTCATGACATAAAAACCTTATCTAATTAATTGGAGGGTTATACATGACCCCAAACATAATCATCAATACACATGAGTGCTATGTGAAAAAATGCGTTCATCGTGTACTAAAAAAACTATGAAGATAAAAATGGATTCACTCAATATATCATAAATAATCCTTGTAATGAAATAGGTTTCATATTTTTTTTAAAATATATACAATAAAATAAATAAACCTAAATGATAATCCCATGTAAAATAAATGTGTACGAAAAGAAATTAAGTGTGATTCTATATAATTAAATTTCAATTATGATGATTTGGAATATGGAATCTACCCTCTACAGATAAATTTTATACACTTTAATTAATAATTTTAACCAATCAATCGACATATGGAATCTTGGATTACACCCCTTAATCAAAGAAATGGAAAATAGGGTATTTGCAAAGTAAATGCATTGGAAGAAAAATTTGGCCTATCCATGGTTGATGTTAAGATAATAAGAGTGATAGACCATTTCACTGATAGAAAATATTGTGTCATTATTAATTAAAAGGAAGAATAAGGATGTAATCATTTGAGTAATATCATTCATGAAGAATAATATATTTCAATGTACACTGAATTATAGAAAATCCCGTTTTAGAAGTTTCTAAAAAAAATTAGAACTACTAAATACCAAATATCTTTTGAGATAATTTTTATATTTAAATTTTATTAAAATTAGATAAAATTAATTACTTTTAGAATATATTTAAATATATAGAAGAAGCTTCACATAAAATAAAAAAGGAAGATAAATGACCTATTTACATGTAAAGTGTTAAAAAAGATATTTTTAAAAAATTGATATATAGAGAAAACATTACACGATTTTCCATAGAAATATTTTCATAGAAGGTCAAGGTAGTTGAAATTGGAAATTTTTTATAAAAATACATATGGGAATCTAAAAAAATGGGGATTATAATAAAAGGAAATCCATTATTTTTTTTAAAAAAAATACTTCCATCTAAAATAATTTAAAACTTCTAGTTTTGAATAATATAAAGAGAATTCAAATATGAACATGTATAATAAAGATGTATAAAATGATTGTGATCTTAGAATGAAAAACTATTTATATTACTTATATGTGTTATAATATTTGAGACATCACTATTTTAAAATGAGGTTGGAAATAGAAACTTTATAACTTGAGTGACATTAAAATAGAAACCTTTAATGGAAAGAGTAATAAAGATTGCATCAAATTGTACTTCATATATCATTAATAAAGGATAATTCATGTCATAACTTCTCAAGGGGATATTTTATTCACTATATATACACATTTTTTCCTAACAAAAATTATGTATCATGAAATAATAATTGAGACCAAGAAACCATTATAAGTATAATAATATTTGAGCTAAGAGTAATTAAATAATGAGGTCATAAGGAAAAGTTATAGAGCCATATAAAATAATGATGAAATATAATACAATATAATCATTATGTATAATAAATCAAATTTTGGAAGACTATAGTCCCAAAAAAAATTCTGACTTAATCAAAATAAAATTTTCTCAGCACAAACCCTTAGAGTGATTGAAAATTTTTATTCAAAGACCAATGAGAGAAGGATCATATAATTGAAAATTTAATATCATTAAGAATTAAAATTTATTTTTATTTCTAAATAAATAAAAACAAGATGAATGAAATTAAAACATTTACTCCGTAGAGGTGGTAGCCCATATAATACACGATTAATTTTCTTTTATTGTTTCAAACACAAAATAAATGAATAAATAAATGTTTTATATTAATATTTTAATTAAAATATATAATTAAAATAATACTGAGTTTATAATATTAATATGGTAGTTATATTTTTAAAAAAAAATAATATATAGGAAATGTGAAGGATTATGTAATACTCACTTAGGGATTTTGATCTTTTTTTTGAACATCTCTATGAAAATGAAGGGAATAGGATAAATAATAAAGAAAAGGGAAATATAATAACTATATAGGATTGTATGAGGATAAAAATGATATTTATTCATGTTGAATGATGGAGAAACATTTGAGTCATGATCAGGCTTAATTTTCCCATTTTATAAGTGGGGAAAAGTGATCTTTTGAGAACACCATTGAAAATCAATTTTGTCGTTACACTATTCAAGGGTAAAATATTATGAAAGTTAGAAAAAATAAGTTATTATTGGGATTTTACTAATAAGGAATGAAATATTTATTTCTAGTCATGTTTTACAAATATTGGATATAATTTGTTTTTATATTCTCACTTTTAATTTTTTTTGTATTTATCTTATTATGTAGTTTTTAAAATAAGTAATTTTTGTTTAAATAAAAATAAAAATAACAAATATTTACAAATTTGGGTGGGAAAAACTAGTATTTAATTAAAATGAAATCAAATTTATTTTTTAAATAATGGAAGAATTTTTTTTAAATTTAAATTTTTCATGTAGCGGAAAAAATATTTATTGTAGAAAAATGGGGTTTTAACAATTATGTTTTCTTAATCTTATTTACCAATGGTTTCACATTTAATTTATATTTATATAATTATGTTTTTTTAAATAGGATTATAATAATTAATTAAAATAGAATGTATTACCCGAATATTCAAAGGCCATATTTTTGTTAATTTTTTAAAATCCCCTTTTAAAGGTTAATGGGTAACATGTACATAGGTTGTAGAACTAAAGGCACGGAGACTTAATATTAGGTAATTTAAGGTCCATAGATCAAACCCTCCAACTATAATCCCCACCCTACTAATGTTATTTTTTCTCCAATGTGACTGAACAATAAAGATGCCAAGAAAAAAATCCAAATGCATGACTGTATGGAATTTGTACCAATGGAAAAGCCATACCCTCTCATTCGTACACATATGAGATAATTTTTTCTAGTTACTCATTTCTCTAGCCTATTCTGGGAATGTACAATGATATCTGACCCATCTTTTAATATTCATTCAATCCACTGCTCATGTCCCCTATAGAGCATCCGACTGCTCGCCACATGCACCACCATCGTCCATTATGGCCATCAGCTGAGGACACCCCCACACTGTTAATTTCATATGCTAAAACCTATAAATATCTAATGCCACATCCATTCTTAGTTAAAATGTTATACCATTGATGACACCCATTAACTATGCAACCAGACGAGCTTCCTACCAACCTTCTATTCCGTTTTCGTGCTACCACAGAGTGATGGAACCCACCTCATATGTGTTCCCCTGAGAAAATATTTCATCCAAAATCCCCAGAGACACTAAACCCCACCCTATATTTTTTATTCTTATCTCCACCACGAGCCTCATCAGCACCCCCCAAACAAGAATCCCCTTCCACAGACACTACTTCACTAATGTAAATTAAATATAATCTTATTAATCATACTTTTATACTCAATTTATAAATTGAAATTATTTCATAATATAAAAATTTTTATATAAAATAATAAATCAATTTTTATAGATTTAAAATTTTAAGTGATTAAATGTAATTTTTTATATAAGAAAATAAAAATACTTTTTTGAGTAGAATATTTCCATAAGTTTACAGAATTATATAAACCTATTTTATAAAAAAGTTTCTATTTTGAATTATTAATTATAATTATAAAAATATATTTCTTATATATAATTCTTTCAAAAACATGTTATTCATTATTTTATTATGATAATGTTATAAATGTGATATATTAGACAAAAATATGAATTTAATCATTATTGACATAAAAAAATTATTTTTGGAAAATCCAATAATTTCATATTATGATAATATTGATTTTATAAATCCAAAAATTGTTGTTATTTTTTTACAAATTTCAATTAAAAAATATATAATTTCAACGTTTGAATAAAAATAAACTATATAATGAAAACACATTTTTATTAGAAAAATGATATTTTTAAATATTAACTATTTTTATTCATATATCATGTAATTTATGAACTAAATCGATTTTAAAAAATGGTTAATACAAGACATAATGTATCATCATTAATAATAAATTTCTCGATGTTGGTATTCCAATATCATAAAAATGGAATTTTTAGGAAAATACTTCCCTAAATAATAAATGATCTTATTTTCCATTTTAGGATAACTTATTTAATTTTATTCATATTTAGGAAGAATTTATTCTCATTCTAATAATATTTCAAAAAAATGTTAATCCAATTATATATTGGTTATTAAATTTCAAGGTTTTTAATGGTGTAATAATGTTATAGTTTTGTTTGAGTATGGTGTTGTGTGCATTAAAAGCTTTCAATAACATTATTATTTTAAGAGGAATATACAGTGAAACTCAGGTTGTTACATTTCCCCTTAAATAAATTATATACTAATTATTATAATTAATTCTCATTGAATAATGTGTGGGATATTATTATAAATATATTCATCATTTGGGATATAAAATCTAATATGACATCTACCTTACTCACCTAGGCTAT
This sequence comes from Viscum album, assembly GCA_963277665.1. Classification (NCBI taxonomy): domain Eukaryota; kingdom Viridiplantae; phylum Streptophyta; class Magnoliopsida; order Santalales; family Viscaceae; genus Viscum; species Viscum album. Next base: position 481,524,888 of record OY728153.1, on the reverse strand, counting down.
ATAAAGTTACTTTTCTTTCTTAAAACAATATTATCCATTCATATAATCAAATACTCAAATATTCATATAACATAATAATATATATTCCATAAAATACTTTTAGAAATTAAATTTCAATCCATAATACAATATACCAAAATGGAACCATATATCCTTCCAAAATGTGACATTTCATCTAACCCTTAAATGTTATAAAACTAAAGAAAAACCATTATATACCATAATACAAAAATTAGATGTACTTCACACAAAAAATCATAAATCAATTATAAATATAAATGTTACCAACAGTGTCTAGATTATTTAGTCAATACCAGACCACCCATTATTATCTCAAAATCAAGCATATATTAGATCTACGACTTATCCATACCTCAATCATGTGTTCTCTAACAGTTCCCCCCCAAAATAAAAGTATGTTATTAAAACAATTTTCATGTTTTTTAATACCATTTTGAATATTTTTCCATTAATTTAAATTAGAAATAATAATTTAAAATACAAATATGTTTTGAATAATTCTCATAACATTTAGGTAATATCAAAATAAAACTGATAAATATCACACACTAATGAGAATAGGCACAAAATTAAAGATTTAATTTCAATTAAAATATTTTCCTCAATCACATAGGAAAGAATAGGAAACATACATTTCTATATTAAAATAATAATAACATTCTAAAAAACTTATTAACTCTCTTTTATTTTATAATAAGAAAATTTGTTTTGATGGTACATAACTTTCTCAAATTCATTTTTGTGATCTGGTCTTAACAAAATTCTAAAACACAAAATGGGTATTGATATTACCAGTGTAAATGATCACATGAATATGAAAAAAATTCCTAATATGTATTCTCTAGTGACACATTCATTTCATCCTTGGGTACTTTCAGTTTAGTAAACTTTTCATTAAGTTAGGATCCATTTTAATTAATAAAAAAATCCATTAAAATAATTATTAAATAAATCTATAAAAATTGATTGAAAAGAGAATGTGATTCACAAAACCATATAACCATTGTGTGTTTATCCTGGTGTGCATTCTTTGGCCCATTCATTGTTCACCAGACTGAATATTGAGTCAATTCACAATCAAACATTTAATACATATAACCACTAGATTAATTTTTTCTATAACTATATATAAATTATAATATATTGAAAATGATTTGATTTATATGAAATCCACATACTCAAGGCTTTATGAAAACCTCATGATGTCATTCTATTTATAGGCATATAATTTTGATTTTCACAAATGTTTTCTCTTAAAAATCCCCACACAAATGTTTTATTATTTTCTTAGCATTAAATCATATTCTCCCCCAATGGGTTATATATTATGATCAAACATAATATATCAACCCATACATTAACCTTAAAAACATCATAACCTCAAAAATAATCTAACCCATTATCTGATACTAACTATGACATCCTTCATATGTGACCAACTAGTTACATGACATAAAGAAAATATTTTATTACAATTCATTCACATGACCTTATAGGTTATTATCTTTAGAGAATTAGAAAAAAAATCAACAAATAATACTCATGTATTTTTCAACAAATAGGTGTTTCCCAATTATATAATCAACTTTTTAATCTATAAAAAGAAATCAAAATATCCCACTAATTCTTTGTATACACTTCAAGACATTTAATACTTTTATTATATTCATAACATTAGGAATGGAATATAAAAATGGCTGATCTCAAATAATTAGTAAGGGTAAAAAAATGTATTGAAAATAAAATATTGTAAATGCTAATATGTGTATAATCAATATCCTTAAGAAACATTCACACCTAATATATGATATAACATAAATCATGGAACATTTATTGGCATAATGTTAAACATGAATAAATAGTGTGTTGAAACAAGAGTCAGTAAACCTGATCCAATAGAGCATTAAAAATTAATAATAATAAGAATAAAACTTATTTTACAAGGAAACATATATTTGGGAGTCTACACAATATAGATAATGGTTTAAAATTTAGTAAATATAGTTCACAAATCAATCAGTGAATGGAATCTAGGTGAACAATCATCATTCAATAAAATGGGAAACAAGGTATTCACAAAGAAAATTCCAATGAAGAAAATTTATGACTATTCATAGGAGATCGAAAGATAAAGATAGTGGTGGATCTTTTAATGTATAGAAAAAATGTTTTCTAATCTATTCAAATGGCCAAAGTATGATTTTATTATTTACATAATATCCTTGATCAAACATAAGATATATCAAAGGAGAATTACTTTGAGGAAAATATTTTTTAAAAATTTTAGAAAAATAAATTTGGGAATAAGAAATACCCTTAATATTATGATTTATCATTTAAATAAAAATTTAATAATACTAGGTAAAAAATAATTCCTTTTAGAAACTATGAATATTTTAGGAGGAAATTTTACGTAAAAAGACATTTGTAGTTCAAAAAATATAATCACATGTAAAACATTAAAAAGTATTTTTATCATAAATGACATATTTGGAAAAAACTAATTTATATTAAATAAATTTTTGTAAAAATAAGAAAAATGTAGTGGAATATGAACCTATAAAATTTTTATTAGAAATATATTTTTAGTCAATCATTAAAATAATTCCATTTTGTAAAACCCTTTTTTTGAAAACCACATCACATTATAAGATTATAAAACGTAAAGTTTAGAACATGGTAAAGAGAAGAAAAATAGAAGCGAGGATAACTAGAGGATAATAAATTTAATATGATATTAGAATGAAACACTACTCAAATTCACTAAATGGTTTATCATATTTGAGAGGCATCCTTTTTAAAATAGGGATGGAAATAGAAACCTTACTTGTTGAGGGGAATTAAAATCAACACCCTTTATGGGGGGAGAGAATGAAATTGAAAATAAAATATATTCAATAAGATATAATCCATGTTATGAAATATCTAATTACAATTTTATACACCATATTACAGTTAAATTATAACAACTAGTAGGTCTCAATAAATAGGTAATGAGACCAAGAAACCATTATATGATGAATAATATTTAAGGAAAAAGTCATTTGATAATGTATCCATAGATAAAAGATGCCGCAAAATTGAAAATAAATAGTATATACAATAAAATGTTACAATTTTATTATAATAAGTCAAACATGGAAAAATATAGTTCAATAATAATCTCTATAACTATATGGAATAAAATTTAGTTTACATAAACCCTTATAGCCATTGTAATTTCTATTTAAAAAACCAATTAGAGAAAGAAAATATAATTAAAAATTAAATATAATGAAATATAAGATAATAATGATAAGAAATATTAAATTTTCAATGTATAAACCATTCTAGGGAAATAATGGAATATAATACAAAATATGTCTCCATGGGTGAAAATTGAACCAAGAAACGATTACATTGTTTAATATTCATATTCCACATGTTATGAAATTCATGAATCATCAAACTAAGTTTATTATATTCATAAATAGAAAACATATTAGTCTATATTTATTTTTATACATTTCCATTACAAACACATTGTATTTATTTATTATATAGTTTTTCCCTATCATGGAATCAATGTTTATTGAGTATCATGTTATTTTAGTGATTTTAGTGACAAAAAATAATATTTTGATAATAATTTATATTATTAAAATACAATTTAAATAATAAAATAATAATTTATTTCTTAATAAGTTTTAATAATATCAGTATTTATGTTCTTATTGCCTTACATGATATGGTTTTGTAACATTATTCAGGTTAGTGGTTCAGAGAACCCCAAAACATGAACACACTATATTCTAATGGGTGAGTGTGGTTAAAGAATTGTATTGTTTAGCACATTGTTTTAAAGAAAAAAAAATCCTGATTATTAAGAAAAATAATGATTTAATTGTTTTCTGTTGTAATTTTATCATATGACAATTATTGGTGAAATTTTCTTAAGGATGAGTCACCTATAAGAATTTCTCACCGCCAAGAAGTCTCACCATCAAAGATGAGTCACCACCAAGGATGTATCACTATTATAATCTAAAATAGAATTAGTGTTGGGATGAATCATCATTATTATGATTCATGACAAAAATTTAATTTTTAAATAGTATGGAACAAGGTTATCACCAGCATTGACATCATCGACTATTATATACCATTGAAATGAGAAATTTAATGTGGTTAAATTACATACTGTCAGTTATGTATCACCACCAAATTGAAAATTTGTTAAATTATTGAAGACAACCACTACTGAGAAGAATCACAACCAGTCTCGGTCTCACAAACAGACTTAGACATCTTTAGAAATTTTCACCATTCCAAGCCGTCACTACCAATGACCAGTAACCATTCTGAAGACACACTACCAGTGTTTATATTTATTTTAAACTAAAAACAAGAAACAAAAACATTATCAAATTAATTTATAAAACATATTTTAATGACTATTCATAATTTTTTGAATATTAATTCATTAAAATTATTGTTAGAATATGTAGTATGAGGAGTAAAAGTTTTATTGGATTCACTTTGTTGATTTTTATTATTAAATGATGAGTTAGATCCCCTCATTTGCATTATGAGATCTTCTAAACAGAAACAATACACATATAAGTTAGTAGATCTATTTTTTTAGGAAGTGTTATGTACATGAATAATTCATGGAATTGTTTAACATTATATAACGAAAAGAACATTAAACACATGAAATGATTTATGTTCACTCACATGAAGGACTTTAAGACACTTTGTTCCACTGTAAAATTCAGAAACATGATTTGAGACTCATTTAACACTATATTAATGTAGTCATTGATGAAATTATTATCACACATAGAGACAATATTACCTCATACACCCTTACATGCTCTTTTTTCCCTTAAATTACGTGTGATGTGTGTTTACATTGTTTCATAACACACACACAGACACAAACACATAGATTGTATCCTTCTTTAAACATGAATGTACATAGATATGAAATCATCACTTATTCCAATATTTACCATATTTTTTTAGAGGTCAAGTGGTGACATGCTTTCTCTTCACCCAAACAATTACTGTGGTGGAGGTCCTGTGTTGAAGGGATTGTTGTCCTACTGTTGTATACCTGATCTAGGTTCTGGATCAAAAGTTTACTTCTATATAAACTACTTGACAAAATGTGATTTTCAAGTGTAAAGAACTAAGTATTATCATGACATTGAAACAATTGTATTCAATTCACATGTGTTTTTCGTTTCCATTATACTATATACATTAAAACTGAATCTATTTTTTTCTACAAGAAAACTACCACTTTTATATTTAGTTTTAATGAGTTTTTATATATGGTTTTGATAAATTAGGTTGATTTAAAGAGTAAAAATGGTTTTTATAATTTTTCTAAAATAGACCAAATTAATCATTGACAAACCATTTAAAATTTTAAAAACATATTTCAAATATATTTTTACCAACTCGGATGTTTTATTTAAATTAGGGGATTTTATTTAAATCCATTGTAACAGAAATTATTTCAGGTACACAACTTACCCTTCTATCGAGATACTCACTCTGACCAACATTTATAATATCATTATTGTAGAATAATAATTATAATAATTATATCTTTTAAATTGGTTAATAAAATTTTAAGTGCTTTTTATTAATAAATATAATCCAGATGAAAGCTAAAAATATAACAACCTGGATGCAATAATCTAAATATCCCATTACTGAAATTGATTTATTTTTTTATGTGGATGAAAATGAATAAATAATGTTTTTTACATTAATTTAATAAGGATTTAGTATAATAATTTTAATCACGATATAATGTTAATATCATAATAATTGGTTTGGACAATAAATATTAAATATAAAAATATAATAATTAAATAATACTTACATTACGAATTAGAGTTATCTATTGAATTTATCCTTGGAAATGAATAGCATAACCTATATTATTTAGAAAGGGGTATAATAAACATGAGAGATGAATAATGGAGGATCAAAAAGGAATGGTTTGAAGAAAAAATTTGAATTAATGGTTGTTACATGAAGGGGTGTTAGTGTCCCCTTTTATTAGTAAAGAAAATGGAACTTTTGAGAACACCATTTAATTTTCAACTACATAATTACACTATTAATGGGTCAATGACTCAAAAATATAGAAATAATGGAGTTTGGCGTTGGATTGGGTCAAGAAATCAACAAAAAAGTATTTATCTACATGTTTTAAAAATGTTGGAAGTCATTTTTTCTTACGTTTTCAATTTTTAACTTTCTCATGTTTTTAACTTAGTAATTTGTTTTTATCTAAGTAATTTTTGTTTTAATAAAATTATAAAATAAAAAGTGTTTAAAAATATGGAATTGTGAAAATTAATATAATATCAATTAAATATAATTAATTTATTAAATATCATTCAATTCCATTTAAATTAAAACATTTTATATCAATACAAATAGTTTCTTCGTAAAAAAAATTATGTTTTACCTGCTTCGTGTTCTTAATAATAATTTTCATTGGTTACTAATAAATGTTGTCTTAATATAACTATGTATAATTTTAGATATGGTATTATATTCATCAATTTAAATGTATTAATTTAACTCACCAGATACTAATTACATAATATTATTATAACTATTTATTGAAAATAACAGTTTTAACATTAGCATGGTAATTAATTTTATTCATAGTAATCCTAAATTTATGAAAAAAATTAAAATCGAAATTATGAAATTACATGATCATGGTTATATAAAATATTAATGTCATTTTGATAGATTTATCTTTTATATTTGATGAAAAGTAATTTTTAACACTAGTGAATAAATAATGTTTTGCTCTATAATATTACTACTGTTCTGAAAACGATATACATGAGGCTTATAAAAAGGAAATAGTAAATTTAAATTCTTTATTACACGTATAAATATATATATATTTTTATTAAAATTTTAAAATTAATCTATTTTGTTTTTTATTATTATAATATTATAAAAGTGAGAGTTTTTAGCAAAGTAAATAGTTTTTTCACTCTTCACATAAAAAATTTATTTCAGAAAAATCCCAAAAATTTAACTTCTAAAACTATTTTTATTCTAAATCCAAAAAAGAAATAAAAATTTTAAAATTATAAATCAACTATTAATTAAGATATATATTTGAATAAAATGAAAAATATAATGAAAATCCATTATTGTTGGAAAATGACATTTTCAAATACTAACTATTGTTATTCTTATTTAATATCATTTATGAAGATAAATTATTTTTACCAATTATTAATATAAAATATAAATAACTATAATTAATTAAAACTTTTACTAAATTTAAATTCATATTCCATAAAAGTGATTAAAAAAACATTTCTAAAGAATAAATGATATTATTATTTAATTTAGGTATTATAAATTAATTGAATTTATTTTAAAAATAGCATTGATATTATTTATATGAATATTTAATAAATTAAATGGATTTGTTTTATTGGTCATGTCATATCTCATATACATTTTAGTATGGTTTTTTTGTGTAGAAAGAGATATTATATCAATTATTTTTAAAGGATAATTTATATTGAAATATTAGGCCAATATAGGAACACAAGGATTACTACAAGCTCGAGTGGGGCCTTAATGGGATGGGTCAAGTTGGATTGTAAGAAAATATATAAATTTATAAGGATGTATCTCAGTGTTAGCCTATATGTGAATAATATTTTGGTAATTTAGACAAATAATATTAAGGTTGTATTGAGAATAGATATCAAACTAGGAAGTCCAGTGTGTGTGTGGAAGACAACATATATATCCTCTTGGACTCTACGTCAACTTGGATATCTATGATATTGAATACATGGTACCCAAAAGTTGGTATATACATCATATAATCACTACTTAAAATAATGAGTGTCCTTCCTATGTCAGTTCATCATGATATACTCCAATACATGTAGTTTTATCTTATTTTATTTGGGATTTTACTCATTGAATGTAAGACTGTGTGTAGATGTAGGGTTGAGATTATCCCATACCTATTGTTGGACCGCTCATCACTGATTATTGTATGATGAGTTAATGTTAATGATATATAGTTGATAGACGTACAAGTCCCATAATCTAAGCTAATATCTCTCACCTTTGTGCATAAAAATTAACTTTCTTATTGAGTATATGGTATTTCAATATATGTTCGATGAGACTCAAAATAATTTGGATATACTTTTTGGGTTCTATTGATAGATGCCTCATAAGGGACAAGATGAGCATGATCTCGTGGTGACAGGTGATTGGATAGAGGCTAAAACAATAATTTAAATACTGTTTAAACTCGCACTAACTAAATTATGATTATTGAATTATACTCCCTATATAGAATAATGATATACAAATAGATCATGATTTTCTCAAACTGAAAATGGGACTTCTCTATTGTGGTTTGAGTTAGTGCCATTTCTCATGATAGTGTTCTAACCATGGATGCTGGACCCTCACAGTGTAGTGTGATTGTGTTAAAATACATAGTGACGACTATTGAAATCATATGGAATTCCCAATAAATATTTAATGGTTGAGTTATTCATGCCTACAGGTTTGGGTGAAGATAGGTAAGGAATAAGTTTTTAGATGTTGTTTTGTTTTTAGACAACACAACATATACTTGATTCAACCAAGAGAGCATTGATATATTTAGAATTATTATAAAGGATACTCCTTGGCTATGTAAGTGGGATAATTTTTTTAATAATTATATCCTATGTGGCTCTGTGGTAAAATCATTATATTTGAGATTGCATTAGATTATAGATATTTATTTTTTATATCAAAGTGGTTGTTTATTTTAATGGATGATTGTGTGAATGTAGTTGGATTTAGACAAAACATCATTTAACACATATAATAATAAAATTTTGTTACTTTATTCCAAGAATGTCATACAAATAGTTATACAATCATGAAGATGTTGGAGATGGTTTACTATGACCGGTTTTATACAGATACATTTTTTATTAGAATTAATGTCCCCAATTCCTAGGAATTTTTATTGTATAGTGTATGAATTTGTTATTCTTCTAGGGAAACATATCATGGTGTTATATATTCCATTGTAACTCATCATTAGTACTATGTCAGTTGTGTAATGTTTTTAAGGGATAATATTTTTACTCACCCCCTAATGTAAAGTGAGGTTATCCTTATTTTAAAAAGTTTCATTTTATGATATTCCTTTGTGAAAAGTAAGATATAGTTGAACCCACTTTATTATGATTTGTATACATGTTTTTATACTAAAAAATGATACATAGTTGAGTAAATGAGGTGAGGTACAATCCCAAAAGTGAGTGTGACCCCCTCATGTGTGGTAAGTGTAGGGAACCATCAATATTTTAAATTTAACTCCCCCTTAGAGGTGAGCATTTATTTTTTTGGTATATGAATATATGAGAATTTAGTTCTTGTGAATGTTTGAATTTCCCTACAGGGAAACCCATGGTTTTCCCTCGATGAATGAGCTATGTATGAATTGAGATTTAATTTGGTGAGGAAGCATAGAAGTAACATTGACTATTCTTGATAATAAATTTTTCAAATTTAAAATATATAGAATGAACCATTAATTTTGTCAGGAAATGGAAGATACTACTAGGAATTCAGGTGAGTTGACATGGTCTTACAATTAGAGTATAATTTTTATGTTAAATGATTTAGTGTTACTAATGGATTCATTGAATAATGGCTGAAATTGAAATATTGAAACTATTTTGAATGAATGATATCAGAGAGGAACAACAATGGTATGGAATTTTACTCATCAAGAAAAAGAGTTTGTCTTAGATGGTGGAGGAGATGTGTAGGTAGTTAAATTCAGAATGGTTGATTTTTTTCAGAGAGAGGGAGATATTTATCATATTTTATCAGTGGTGGTGTCCCATACTTCATTCAATGTATAAGAGAGTCCGCAGGTTGTGGCGTTTACTTAGTGGTCTTATATGATAGTATGTTCTCAGGTAATATATCTAATGGGGTTTCCTAATAATGACGAGCATGTCAACCACTTATCCATTTTTTATCTTGGTGTCCATAGAGAACATCAGGATAGAAAACCCAACTAGAGGCCACCCTATTACAATTTCCATCAATGTTTTATGTCCCTTTGGTCTATGAATGGTTTCCCATCACATGGAATGTATATATATACGATGGGGGAGGGTATTTTCATGGGAGATTGTGATTCATAATCACTAGGTTTTGGAAGCTTTTATCCTAGGGTTGGAAGTGGATCGATTTTGATCATTTTAATGGTCATGATCATCCACAATACATTTAGGAATATTGGGATACCTGATAGGTGGTGTCATGGTGTTGCACAATTAAATAATGATGTTATTCTTACTCATGTTCTTTTGAGTATATTTTATATAAGATCTAAAACAACATAACTTGGCTATTTTTTATATTAATTTTAGGCCTATTAAATATTGAGATATAGATAGAGGATACCACTAAATGTTTGTGGAGATGTTTAGAAAGAAGGCTCGTGTCTACATTCTTCCTTAAGACAACTATATTGGTACATGTTCCTTTAATGTGGGAGATAATGGAGAAACTGTTATAGGTTTGGAGAATCGTACCACCTTAAAACATATTTACTGTCAGTGTTAAATATTTTTGATGTTCTAAGTGGAGGATTATGTTTGATATAGTTTTTTTCAAAATAAAAACACCATAAATTCTATTTAAATGTTGTAAGTGATGTTTTCCAACCAAAGGTAACTATGAGAATGAAAAAATCTAAGGGGAGTGGTTGTGGTTCATGGTTTTATTTCCTCATATATAAATATATAACCATCGAGTATAAGTACTTGTTATGAATATCATACATTCTATTCCTATGTTGTCATGTAATAGTTTTCTTAAGGACAGATCACTAAAGATGATGTGTGTGCGAAGGATGATTTATTTTTTATATGAGAGTTTTTTCTACACCATATCATTAAGGAATCATAGTATGTTTCTTTTTAGGGGGTAAAATGGTCTAAAGGTCGGGAGGATATAGTTACCGTTGTTTTTATCAGTCAATTATTAACTTATTTTTTACGATTTTGAGTCATAAGATATCTCTAGTAGTTAGAAGATAAATTTAACCTAGATAAATTTCATAGTTAAATTTTAATATAGAATCATTGATATTGGGATGTAGTGTTTGGTTGAAATAGATGTGGGTTATAAATACCATATACTGTATTTTTTTCAAATGTTATCCATTTCTTCTAATGATATAACCTATGATAGAGGAAGAGTTATGAGGATTGGATATCCTCTCTCAAGAATTTTTCAACAAATTCTATGGATGCTAAGACATATATTCATAGTGATATCAATGACCAAATCACACAATGATGATGAATTAAAATAATGATTCAATGATAGAATATGTCAAATATATTTCACAATGATGTAAGGATTCTTACTTCAGATTCATGCCTCATTTTGATGATAATTGTTTCGATATATAAGAATTAGAGACTATTGTTTCCATTTTAATCACTCCAGATTATTTTAATCACTAATATTATGGATATTTTTCATGAATATAGTTTCATAAATCATTTAATATTCTCATTAAATGATTATTCAGGGTGTTTCTCCTTAAAAGTTATCACGTATTCCCATGATTATCAAGTTTTGTTTGGTATACATATAGTGTTCATTGTGAATGAATTTGTAGATAATCAGTATTTTCTTCAATCACTGTTCATTTATTTTCAATGATAAATCACAACAAAACATTTCCATGGATTGTGGTTTGACATTGTAGTGAATTGAATTGAATGATAGTTATATCTAGGAGTGATGATGATATTCGGAGAATGGAAGTTGTGAATGGGTGATTTCATGCTATGATGAAGATTATTGTGTGACAGATATAGTAGAATCCATTGAAAAAGGAATATAGTGATGGATTTAGTGATATCAAGGACCCCCTATGGTCTTAGATGGATATTGGTGTCATGATAGTGTGATTATGGGTCACTTAGAATAGAGAAAATGAGATAATTTGTGGAATTGTGAATGCTGGTGAAGAAAAAAGCTACATAACATGATGTTCAGTGGAACACAAATGGGGTTACTCACTAAGTACGATTCAATGGTATTAGAATATTATAAATATCACACAACATGTTATATAGATTCACATTTTTTCTTTTGATAGTATATTTTTCATTTGAGTAAATAACTATAGAATTATATTGTACCTTTAGTTAACACCTTTTAAAGCCCACCCGAAACAAATTGTGTAGTGGAATATGCTAATGAGGTATCCATATACCACAAAAAAACATGTATATAGATGTACATAATGTTTTCAAAGAATACATTACTCAGATAACTAGAAATAAATATTTATTTCTATCATAGAAACCACAGATCATGTACATCATTGTGTATACCATGAACCTTGTGATGATAGAGACACATATATTATGAATATCCACTATGTAAACTGTTGGTAGTACATTCCATTTACATGGAAGTTAATCCTATATCGGTCAACACATGCATTACATATAGTGAGGTAGTACAAAATAGGGATATTTTTCAGGGGATGAACGCCATGTACACCTCTATTACATGTTGTGTACTTTTCACCCAAACTTGGAATTTTCATATCCCCTATCATGGAAATTATATTTGGGTGTGTGAGTATCTCGTAATGAGTTTTTTTCCATATAGAATGTAATGGTACATTTCTCTTTGTAATCAATTGTGAATATAAAGGTGGCATATTAAATTTATTTTCCTTAACATTTTGGGGTTGTCAACTGAGTTTTAGAAAGATGATCAAAGAGTAGTTGGGGAAAAAACTCCTCTAGTGAGGTTTATATGTCAGGGAATAGTTCACTTAAATTATTCTAGGAGTTTTTCTACAACCACACATAATTAGATAACTACTCATATAGATTAGGAATGTGAATGGTAGTCAGTTAGATATAATGAGGTGAGAGTACCCCATGAAACTGATAGAGTTTAGTACTCCATTATATAACCAGGGTTTGGTTCCTCATTCCATGGAGTTAGGCACTCCCTAATCTATTGTGTTTTACTTAATGAGGAACAATTCCTCTATTAAAAAATATTTTAGGTGTGTGGGTCTCTATTTATATGTTGTTATAAATATAAGGGTTAGTATAGCCTTTATAAAAAACTATCTTTGGTCATGTTGAGGGAACCGTATAGATTTATATAATAGTGACATGCTAACAATAGAAAATGAGGTGTGGAAGTCCCTCATAATACATTCATACATCAGTGAATACTGAGTTATCCTTATATATCCTTATGTTATTGTGGTAGGAATATTGTGATAATCTTATTAATTGAGACTTGTGACTCTTAATACACCATGTTGTTACATTTGAGATAAAACATAAAACCAGGCAGTCAATTTTAGAATTTTTGTGATTTTTCATACTTCAATAATCCTTTAATTCCCATGATTTATTATCTTCAAGGACAAGAGAATAGAAGATTAGGGATTATTTGTGTACCTACAAATTTCATTCGTAGAGAAAATCTATATATTTTCTTTTTTTTTATCACAAATACATTATTTTCCTATAGTTTGTGCTGAATTATTTATTGTATTTCTCTTCTGGGTTTAGGGAAACCAATTATACATGTTTATAATAAAACCTAAAAAAAATTTATACCCACACACGTTCTGTATGAAAAAACGCAATAGGCATAATAAATGGTATTTGGGGATACATTGATAATGTTTCTTATTCAGATATGATGATTGGTGGTGAACAGTTGTACATTATAGTGGAAATGACAATTGTATCTAGAGATTGATAAATGACTACATGTATTAAGGACAATGTTTCATGTATCTTGAATTTGTTAGGTGCATAGGCATATTAGATGTATAGTTCCATTTGTTTTTGTTATTATGTTGATGTTCTAGTTTTTTATTTCACATGAATCGATTCTATATTGTTCATTTTTAGTAAATATATATTGTTGATGTTGCTGGTTATTTTTTCAAAGAATATAGTTTTTTATTTCAAGTTGATATATGTTAAAGATAGTCATATTTTATGATATGCCTACTTAATATAAGTTACCATCCCCTAGTTTTTTGGAGGTTGTATTGGGGTGGAAGACTCGACATATTACCAGTACATGTAGGGTATTTCTGGGTCATGTCATGTAAGAATTTAAAATTTCCTTGATTTGATATCCCTTTTCTTGTGAGCTTTATTATTTCCCGATTCATTTAAGAATTCATGTATGAATATCCTATCATGGTACCATCATTATGGATGGGATCTAGGTAGAATTAATATAATCACTACTTTTATAGTTACTCAGGAGTGTTTTGAACATATTTATTGATACCTTATGTTCCATTTTTGATCATAAATAAATTTAACTAAGGGGAAAACCATACATGAGTGGAATGAAAACCATGTTAGTCTTAGGTATGTGTTTTTTGTTATTATGTGAGTTATATAAAATTATATGTATCCCACTAATGATTAATTTTGTTCATTTATATAAGCAATATGATATTATATATGATCATATAATTAATACATATCAGTAAATATATGTTACGTATTGTAGTGATTTACGAAATGAATCTCATGTATCAAAGAGAACTCAACTCATTCCATATTTTATATAATGGAAAATTCAACAAATATACTGAAAAATTACTTATATTAAAAGGTTAATTCTTCATGTACAAAGTAAAATTTATTATATACATAATATTTTAAATATTGTTTTTAAGTTCATTATTAAATATTTTCTAATATATCTAAAATTTCCTTTCTAAGATAAAGGTAAACTCATTATATATTTCCGGGAATACCTCAAAGAAAATATGATTTATAGAATTTTCTAAATTTCATATTTATCTCACATTCTTTAGTTCATCAAACACATTAGTCTTCCATATAAAATAAATAATCAAATGACTATAAATTTTTCCAATTCATTGTAGTCGTGAAATTTATAAAATCAATTAGATTCACAACTTCTTCTATTTTGAGATATATTCACAAAACCCTATGATGTTATCCTTTAATTCAAAAACACTATGAAATTAAATTAAATAATATATGTTATGGATTTATGTGAAATGAATATAGGAAAAATATAGTGATTTAGTTTTAAATATTAATTTCACTATGTTGAAAACTTTTATTTTAGTGTTTCTAAAAGAAAAAAATGCTTCACCAGTAAAATTCAAAACCTAATAAAATATGAGTACCATTTTCTATTTCAATATCGCTAAATATTTTCAGGTCTCCTCCAGATTTTTTGATTCAATTTTATCCATAAGATATATTGAAATCATTTCAACTTTATTATTCCTCCCATGATCATTTATACATACCTTCCTAGACATATTTATCTCATCACAAAAAGTATGAATTTAATGAACAATGTTTTCCTATCCAAAATCGCACATGGGTCACTATAGTTTTGTTTTGTTTCTAATCCTCCACCCAATTAGGCCATTAGTTATTTTAATAATGAATGATTTAAAAGGGTTTTCAATAACATTGTCTTGTAAGGTACTTATATTAACAATTGTAGAGGTTGAATGAGGAGGTTTTGAAATGAATAATGATGAAAACACTATTTCTAATTTATACTAAGGAATATTATCGTCACTAAGTCTCCCTTGAAGTTATTCCCCCTATATATTTGTTATATTATCTTATATTATTTACACATAAATGTTTTTATTTGAATAGAATATTTATTATTTCTTCTTCCATCAACAATTTTTTTTCTTTCTGATATCAATTATATATGGACTCTATATCTCGAGGATTGATCAAGAAATTTAAACATCAAACTATTATTTTAAAATCATTTTACAACCATTAAGGTCATATTTCCAGAACATAATTCCCAAAAATAGTTCTTATCATTTTATATTCTCATAAAAAAGCTTCTCCCCCAGACTTTATTTCTACTACAATCATGAATTTACATAAAAAACTAGTTGGTTGGATATTTTTGGCATGGAAAGTGGATTATAAACTGATTTTTTCATGGATTAAATAGGTTCATTCAATGGTAAAATATCAAGATATTTTACAAAAGATTATTATTTTAAAAACTGTATTTTGAAAAAAAAGGAATGCCTCAATCATTTTTAATAGAATTTCCTCAATTCTCCTATGTTTGGATAAGAATTCATATTGAATTATTATTACACAGTCTTGGATATTATTAGAAAATAGTTACCTTTGTTGAATATTTCAAAAATAAGTTTAAATCTTAATAGGTATGTTATTTTTGTAATGGATTGAATTTCATGTCTTAAGATTCAAAATATTGTGGTCCATTCATGAATTTCTCACACATAAAATATTCAACCAATTTAATCTTATAATTTATCTATATTGAGTTTCTTGAGGATAAATATGATTATAAATTTGGAATTAGATTGAAACATATCAATACGTACAATTTTTTCTTAATATGAATGATAACCTATAATAATAAACGAAAAAATTCATAAAAATAAAAAAGAAAACAAAATGATTAGAAAACTATACATGGTCTCAATCCCATGCACCTAAATCATATATTGTTATAAATTTATTCAAACCTGTATAAATATATTAAGTAAAATACTTCATAAAAAAAATTAAGAAGGTTTATGATAATATGAATTTTTGTCTTAATAGGTAGAATAATTGGAGGAGTGTGACGTTATTCATTAGTATTTCCATAAGATGTCCAAAAAATTTCAGCTACCTTTTTTATATGAATAGTGACTGGTTTATTCTCTCACAATTTATTTATACTCACCACACAAAAAAGATAATAATTATTAATTGTAAATGAGGACAATCATATCCATTTTATTTACATTTAATATAATGTAGTAGGAGTTGGAAAACTTTACTTGTTATCCTTATTAAATTCTATTTTTTAAATCAACATGCCACACGACACTATTTTTTCCTTATAAATTATAGAATTTTAAAATATGAATGTTCCATTGGATTAAATAGATATATCAATATGGTGTGGTTGAATTATTGTAATTTTTTAACTATATTTCCTTTGATATTATCCCATGTAATTTATTATGATATGATTTTATTACATGAATAATTAAAATCATCCTTAATGGTCATATAAAGGCATTAATGAATGGAAATATATAGAAATATATTTATAATGTTCTTCTTAAAGGTGATAGTCTAGTCCATGTTTTATATGTTAGTTATCATAATCTACATAATTTATAATAAATTCATGTAAAAAATTGTAGGTTTTTGAGTAAGGTATAATCCAATAACACACACTTCCAAAAAATTAATCTACCACCAAAAAGATATGATACCTTTAAATGTTATAATGATAAAAACCCCACTAATGAGAATTCCCTTAAAAAATATAGGTTTCTTTAGAAATCAATCACTAAAATTTATCCTCAATCCAATAGATAAAATTAACAATAACTCATGCTCCATTATTTAAGTAAACAACCTAAAATTTACACATTTTCAATAAAAATGATAGAATATGAAAAAATTGTACTCAATACATAGAAATCATTTTAGAATTTACTTCTTTTGGTTCCTGACTGAGCTCTATAATCCAAAGAAATATTTTTTTTCACATCACCCTCATCTTTTTATTTTGGTTCCCACCCACCATAATTATATCCTTTAAAAAATCAATCCATTCAAATTGTTCACTATGTAAAATAGTGATATATTATGTTTCTCAGTCCTCTAATTTTGAATTTCCTTGATAAATTAAAATTTTCTCTATCTGAGAGAATTAAATTAATTTCATCAATATCAGTATATAAAAATGAAATATATTGTTTTTAGCTTCAATCCAAAATCATGATCAAGAAACAATAGCTTTTTGGGTTCTAGATGACTATACATGCAATTCAAAAAAATATTTTTGACGTGGAAAATACCTCTATATCATGTAAAACATATCCCTTCTAATTAGTGAATTTTAAAAATATTGGATTATATAAATAAAAAATCTCAATAAAATGAAATTAGTTCCATAAACTCAATAGAAAACATTTTAATTAATGCATGCCCAAAATCCTATCAAAACTACAGTCACACAATAAATTATTTCATCATAGTGAAACACTATCTATTATTATCATCAAACGATAACATTAAATGTCATGGAAAATATGTTGATCGTTGAAAAATCTTACTGGTTCATAATTAATTTTTTATATTTTAAACTTCAAGAAACTACCCAATCCTTAACTCAATATAGTCTGCATTACTCTAGAAAACTTATTTAACAATAATTCACATTACTAAGAGGAACATATGTATGGACACTATATTGAATCCCACATCCTTCAAGTGATTTCTTCTTTAGTACCAATTAATAATAACCCAATCATCTTATTATTTAGTTTCATATAAAAATATTAATTCTGGAAACATTTATTTTGAGTTATATGAATTCTCAAAACTTATCCGAGGAATGAATCATATAGAGTATGGAGATGAAATATACATAGGATGAAATTACATGTATACAATTCCAAATGACTCTTACATAGGTCCAGATGGATCATTATTTTTTTAGATGACAT
Organism: Viscum album; assembly: GCA_963277665.1. Lineage (NCBI taxonomy): Eukaryota > Viridiplantae > Streptophyta > Magnoliopsida > Santalales > Viscaceae > Viscum > Viscum album. The sequence continues at coordinate 481,506,257 of OY728153.1, read as the reverse complement.
GAACATCGATATAAAAGACTCGAAAGAAGAAATAAATCATTCCTACATAGCTACATACTCATCCAAATTTCAATTATTATCATCTTCATATGAATTAATGATTCATATAGAAGCATAGTTTATTCATATAAATAAGTCATTCAAACTATAAAAAAGTCAAACATATTGTCTAAAGTTACTCATATGTTTTTTTAGTTTCTTTTTGGAAAACTGAAATGAAAATATCAAGTATTCGGTAAAACTCTAGTTATAACTCCAGGAGATACATATTAATTATAATAGGTTCAAAATAATTTCATTTCTTCTTAGATCACCATTAAACACTTTTATATATTCATTCCAGGCCTCAACATAATCTCTTGATCTTTTACACACACTTGAAAAAAATACAACAACCAAAAAATTCGCAATGGCACATCAAAATTATAACCTCTTTCTTTATTCATGCACTTGAATACGAAATATTCTTCAAAAACTAGGATTTTCGAAATATAAATTCATCTCTCTAATTTTCTAAAATGTTATGTGCTCTATCTAAATATATTAATGATAAATTTTACCATGGATAATCTAGTGGTGGCTCGTACTAAACTAGCATTTATAATGTATTCTCTAAGTCCATATTGTGTCTTCTAACATTTGGATCGAATCCTTCAGATTTGGATAGATAGTATCTTCCAATATTCCTTTTATAGATCTATTTTAATCATCATCCTATTCACTTATCTAAGGATGTTAGTTTGTTAATTGTTTATTGATAAACCCATATTTCACATTAAATATTCCATTCTCCAATTTTAAAACTGTATCCTTAGTCACTAACGGTTACTCATGGAATTCCAAATCTATAACAGATATCAATCTATAAAAAAGAGAAAAAAATAAATTAATCATCATTATTGGTTACCTTATATTTCACCCATGTTGAATTAAAATTAAAAAATAATATTATATAAGAAAACCCAAAATACATTGGAAAGGGTCAAAAGAAATATATTCCCCATACTCTAAAAGTGAAATATTTTCTAAAATATATTTCCCTTTAACTTTAAGTGTTCGATAGATTACATTATACACTACATAAAGCATTGAAAACCCACGATATACCACTAAAATATAATTATTAAATATTACTATTACCATAAATCCATTTCATTATTGGGTATAAATATGAATAAATGAATTTTAAAAAATATGTATAAAATTCTTCCTTAATTGAATTTTATTTCTGAATAAATAAAAATTAATTACTCAAATATTAATAATAAGAACAAAATTACATTTGATCTATTTTTGTCAAGAATTGTATTTTATACAGATTATTTATTATAATTTAAATACAATATATTGAAAAATAAAGAACATTTTTGAAATTTTTTGTTATGAAATGAATATTCATTTAAAAATTTATTATCGTTTGTTTATAAATGCAGGAAAGATAATAAGAAGGTAAAAAGGGATAATTCTCAAAAAAACAATTTATTATATATAATGTATTTTATCATAATATTTAAATTAATAAATATTGATGAGTGATTTAAATTAATAGATAAGATAATATATTCAATAAAATATATTAACATTATTTAAATGGTTTTTATTAATCATGGAATGAAAATAAAAACACTTTTATGCTTAAAATTTAATTTTATCTAAACATGTTTTTCATGTGTTTGGAATGAAAATATTAGAAATAAGTTATTCCAATCACATGAATTTAATCTTATAAAATATATTTATTTTTTTAATTAGAATGATTAATATTTATAAATTGGGAACAATTAATTTTTTTCTTGACAAATAATTACTATGGAAATAACTATTTTAGCTTGGAATAGCTCAATAGGGTCTTGGAATAACCATATATGATATGATTAAATTATGAAAAAAACACATTAATAATTCTCATTTTTTTATTGTATTTATACAATATACTTATTATATTTAGCTCAATGATAATTTGGATCCACTTTACTCTAGTAATTCATATATTTTATAATAATTATTTAAGTATATGCATGTTTTCCACCCATCTAACTTATAAATGGGAACCTCCTCTTATCACTTATCCACCCCACTTGAACACTCTATTTGAACCCAAAACCTTCCCAAATCCCTTCCTAAAATACCACTTTATTTTTAGTAGTTCCTTTTATCAACAAAAAACTGAATCAAGAATTTATATTGTTTAATCTTAGGGAAGATACCAGAAGAATAGAAAATTGTCTCAACCTATCTATTTTAAATTTATTTTTTCTCAAACAGCCGAAAAAACATTAACCAACTATACTAATATGAGGAAATATATATTCACTATTCTAAAAAGTTTTTATATTAACACTAAACCATTATCTATGATAGTTATATTTAATAGAAAATAAAAACATAGATAATGTATACGTACAAAATATTGTCTCCATTAAGCGATATATTGTTTTTATAATCACTATATCTCAAGGATAGTTATATTTAAGGATTTAATAGATATTGTTTTATATCATAACTATGATTTTGTATAAGTAAAATATATTCTTCCTTCTTACCTTCCCTTTTATTAGAGAAAAATAAATTATTCTATTCTTAAATGGAGACTAACACCTCTACCAACCAGTGTGATTAATTATTCATGTATTCCAAAAATAGAATTTCATAAGGATGGATAAATATGAAATTATTTATTATGATCATATTGGAAAGATATATATATATTTTTTAAATTAATAATTTCTATTATTTGGAAAATAGAACATTATGGACTATCATGTCTAAGAAGTGTTGTAATTAATTTTTCATCCCCACTTTATATGAAGGGTTATAAAAGTATATATAATGCATAAATATGATACTTATGACATGATTAATATTGTAGAGATTATGAATTAATGATGAAGGTTCAAGGAATTGACATGTAGAACTAAATATTTTATGGAAAAAATAATATTAATAACCCCAATAGTTTTTAAAAATATATATTTATAATGTAATTTTACAATGAACAGACTTGAATTTGGACTTGATCCTATGAACTCACCCCTTCCCCTTTACTCCATTAGAAAACCATTAATATTTGGGGGTCTTGAATCCAAAATATTTAATTTAATATATAGATATTAATAAATGGGTAATTATAAATTATTAGTAATTATGCATTGAAATATATTTATAAAATTGGATTTAATATAGGTGAATAGTAAATCAAAATTTACTATACAATTGGTCAAGAGAGTGTATCAGTTATTAATGATATGAGGTATGGTTTTATGTTATAATCTCAATTGTTTTCAAAAGTATCAATTCAATTTTAAATGAGGGAAATAATAGGATCCATATCTTTTAAACTCGATATACATTCTTCACCTCCTATTATTTTGGTGTTTTTCATTATTTTTTTCATCACTCTATAACACAAAATCAATGAGAAAAAATTTAAATAAAAGATTCAATTAATTCTTCTGTTTAGTTTATAAATATTTTTCTTATAGAACAATGTCCATAATATTGTTTTAAAAAATTTTAAATCTATACTTAATCGTTTTTTAAATTTTATTTTCAAGATCATTGACTTTATTTGAAATTTATTAAAATGAATATTTCCAATGGATTTTCATATGACCCAATTTTGATTTTTATAAAATTATGAAAATAGAATTCTCTTTTGACATATATAACATTAAAATTTTTTCCCACCATTATTTACTTCATTCATCAAGAAAAATTATTTGTATGTTTATATTTTTATCAAAAGAATAATTATTCACATTTTTCTAGGAATTTAGGTTTATTAAAACAAAAAACAGAAAAAAGAATGTTTTCTCTATATTTTCTAGGATCATTTTTAATTAATTCATAAAATAAAATTTTATTTTATGAAACCATTTTTAACTATTATTATGCTCTATTAGGGATATGTGTTGGTTTTACATCCATAAACAGTCTGTGTATTTTTTTTGATGATGATGTTTTGATGAATTTTTCAAGAAATCCATATTATTTATCATGTGTGAACTAAGATATTCTCCCAATAACATATTTCTATATTTACCAATCATCACTTATTTTGTTGAGTGAGAACAAAAATAATAAGAAAACACCATCCAAAGCATTGGGAAAAATTTTATGTGCATTGATCTCAATGTGTACATTAGTTGTTAACCCAAGACCAGGAGGGTATATGAGTATTTATCCCAAGAACATCAAAGTGGATGGGTGGTTATCTGAAGCCTATGAAATGATGAATAACATATTGGGTGTCCTTGATATGTTATGTGATGAATTTATTGTTGGGTATACATTACATATGATTTCTATGATTTGGTAAATTCTAAATTCTTATGTTATATTCTTATTCTTATGTTATGATCTTCTGGATTCTAATTCTTTTATACTAAAAACTATTATGACTTCTCTATTATGTTCAAATATGATATTTTCCATAAATCATGATTTGATATTTATTTATTTGGGTATGACCTTTATATACCATGATTAACTTCTCATAACCTTACATATATTTTGTAATCACTTATTATCTTTGAATTTATGTCTCTCATTATTACCTATATCTATCATTTTAGCATTCCAATTATAATACATAAATTTACATAAGTTACAAAAAATGGTATTATATAATAAGAGTCCACACTTATACCATATGAGAAGAATGATTGTGGTAGATGGTGTAGAACATTCATGAAATAATTTTATTATACATCAAGTCCCGAAAAACACATAAACATTTTTGTTATAAGGAATTTATTATTTAGAGACGTATTAAATATTCATTTTCAATGATATAATATTAATGTAAAAAATTCATGGGTATCCTATCTTGGTATCATATTAGTGTTAAAATCTTTTTAGAAATTATATCATGAGGAAAAATGAAGATAAAACCTAGAACCACCTATGAAAAATTGAATGATATATAGGGTGAACCAATTGTTTCATATGTTGATAATACAGTTTCATAATTCGACATAGAATTTAAATTAATTTAATGTTTATATGATTTTTTCACTCTGGTTAAAAATGATTTAATCCCAAATTATCCATTTTGTTTTTAGTAAGGTATTGAAGATATAATGATGAGTTTGAGGTGGTGAATGGTATGCTCAAATATTAAAGTGCCTTATTTGATATTAGTCATAGAAATTCCTTTATATCATGTGAATTTTCATGAGATAGTCAATTCATATAACAATAACATAAATATTGAATTATTGGTGTAATGACCCACAATTTCCAAGTAGATTTTTTTTAATAAATGGGAATTTTAGGAGTCCGCGAAAATTGACGGTGCATACTTTCGAGCCCAAAGTACACGGAATGAATTTATGATCTTTTTTAGGTATTTTCAGTAAATGTGCAAGAGGGTTTTCCAAAATTTTAAACCGGTGCTTAGAATTAAAATCTGAGGGCACTGTTGAACTCGCAGTGGTGATATTTTCTTAAAGATACTTTCACCTCGACATCGGTTGGATGAGAGTCAAAGTTAGTTTTTAGATTTCATGTGGAAATAATAAAATAAAATAAATCACACTTTATTTTTTTTATTTGTTCCAACCACTCCATGTGGATGTTGGTTGTGGGGACCACCAAACCTTAACCACCCATTAGAGGCTATGTTGGTGGGACAACCCAAGAAAAACCCCCCAAGATTGATTTAAGCGGTGGGGACCACCCGAAATTCTAAATGAGGGAGAAACTTCTCAACTCTCCCATTAATGTGGAGGAGCCTCTTGAGATTCCTCCATATTAAATTTTTCCAATGCACCACTTTATTATACCGACGTAAATTAATTCGCTTGACCCTTTTTAAATTGTAAGTAAAAGTGTCATTGAAATTTAGGAAGGTTTCTAATAAATGAACATTTTTAAATTCCACAATTGTATCATACCTCTCCACCTATAAAATATATGTGGATCATGGGAGGATGATTTGGGATGGCTTCACCATGCAATGAAGGACTGGTAAAGTGCCACGATGCCTAACACTAGGAGGATTACGCTCTCCAACAAAGAATGCTCCACTGACGAAGAACGCCATCTTCAACATCTTTCCTCGGACACCCTTCATGGAGGAACATCTTCAACTATGATGAACTAGTGCACAATCTTGGGATTGGAGGTTCGTGGAGTTCGAGATGAGTGACAACAACTTCACCTTCTTCCCTCTTCGTTGACATCATCGAAGGATCAAGGTAGTGGTTTATTGATTATCACTTCTCATGTTCTCACCTTCTAATTCTTTAGCAGGATTTGGGAATTAAGATTGAAGACAGTTGTGGGAAATGTTGTTTTAAAATATATTCAATACACATTCATGCTTCGTTCATTGTGAACTGCTTGCAATGACTCTATATACGGAGGGCGTGGGCCAAAGAATCATGGCCCGACACCTCCATTATTCTTCTTTGGTGTACTATTCGAAATGAAGGATGTAAACGAAGGTGAAGAAGGTGACGGCGGAAAAGACGCCACCAATAGTGGTCTGTACGACCCGTGCTGCCCCCACAGCGTTCTGGCCTCCCGGTTGAACTGGCCGCACACCCCGGATCCTCGCCCCGGCCGAGCTACCCATAGTGCACCGACCTCCCAGCTGAACCGGCCACGCGCCCTAGCTCTGCACCCTGGATGAGTCACCCCTACAGCACTCCGGCCTCCTAGTAGAACCATCCATGCACCCTGGCCGAACCTCCCTCACCGAGGCCCTCTAAGCCACCCCGGATCGCGTCGTCCGCCGTCCCTTCGAGCAGCCCTGGCTCGCACTGCCCGCGGCCCTCTGAGCCACCGGGGCTTGCACTGCCCTACAGCCCACCATGCCACCATGTCTATGCTGCCATGCAAACATGATCCCTCACGGACACCCACGCCACTCTGAGGCCACTCGCGGCCGCCCCATGCCCGGCAGGGTCGGTCCGACCGGGTCGGGCCGTTCCCGGGCCCACTACGACCCCTTTTACTTTGTTTTGGAAATATCATTGACACCCGACATCCATTTGATGAACCACCATCGACATTGGGAATCATGGATTGAGATGTTTCATTTTATTATAGTCCACAGAGTTTTGGATTGGGATTGGGAATGGACAGGTTTGGTCGAGCATGAATCCAACTCGGCCCCAAGGACTAAAAGGCTAATAACCCAAAGACTGAGTGTCTGATTGAAATGTTGTCTGTTGTGTTGAGACCCATATGACATGGTGGACATTTGGATACATCTTAATGGAACCTCATGGAATTTGGAGCATCGATCAGAAGATTGTGGAGCGGATCCTCCCGGAAAAGAGAAATCATTTGTTCGGAAACCTAGTAGTTGGCCGAGACTTGATGAATGCGGACTGTTTCGACACGGAGTGACTCGACTGGCCCATTTGGGTGCGCCTTGGTGTTGCAGTATACCCAAGATGGGGAGCACCTCTGTGTGATGAGGCAGACCCATTGTACTCGACTGGTGGAGTACCTTAGCATGCCATGAGGGGGAGCGCCTTTGTGTGACACGGTAGACCCACGGTGGGGAGCGCCTATGTGTAATGCAATAGTCCTATGATACTCGACATGAGGAGTACCTTAGTAGTCCTTGGATTGTGGGAAGTGCCTCTGCGAGATGTGGTATGCCCACTCTACTCAATATAGGAGGAGTTCTCCAGCAGTCAAGGGTTCAGAATGATACTTGTTACTACCCCTAGAATAAATCCTAGTGGGAGCGGAGTGTGTACCCTTGTGTTTTTCCTCATAATAGAGATGGATTACTTGATAACATTAGAATATGTATGGGAATATTCATATGTAGGGTTATCTATTGATTTATTACATTGTGTTATATCCTTTGTGGATTTTTGTGAGACCATGAGGGTCTCAGGGTTCCTACTGAGTATCGTAATATTCACCCCTGCACGGGCTATGCATGCACCTTATTGTGTTTGATGTAGATGAAATACAGAAAAAGCTAAGGCTGAGAGTACCAGGACTGGACAGTAACCGGAGCTGGACTATACGGTTGTTCAATAGGTGAAGGAGGTAGACAAACATGCAATGTCGAGGAGGCGATCTGTACCTACCCTTCAGGTAGGAATATCAGAGGATGACCTAATGGCTTCCTTTTTCTCTATCATTAGTTGTATTGTATTTCAGTTTTACTTTTACCTTTACTATTGGGCTTGTATTCCAAACCCTTTAAATTTCAGCACTCTTTTGTTTATATAGTTTTCTTGTATTCATATATTCTTGTGTTCTTGGTTGCGTGTGTTTACAGGTTATAAAGGCAATGCCTTCCCAGTTTTAGGGAATATGCCTTTGGTGCTAGTTGTCGGCCCCGGCCTATGGAACGCGAGCTTGGGGTTAGTAATGGAAGGAGCGCCGAAGGATGGTTCATGAAAAATTGGCATCAGAGGAGTCAGTTTTATTGGATAACTTATGACTCTGATCTTTCTTTTCTGTGATGAAATAGTTTTAAGGGTAATGATTGTTGTTTTCAGTTTAGAGAGTCCAGTTTTGGTGCGGTAGCTGACGTATCCCTACACAAGGACCCTGACTTCTGATATCCAACTCAGTGCACAAAAGTGATGATTGGCTGTGTGTTTTCATGACTCGTCTTTGTGAACTCTTTGATTCGGCTCACCAGGTCATCTCACCAGGTATAACATTTGACCGCAACACACCTGTTTCTTTTCAGGATGCCTCCACAAAGACATCCAGCTAGAGTTTCGAGAGTTGTACGCATAGATAGCCCACCGAGCGATGAGGCCTCAGTGCATGGACCTTTTCTAGTGGAGGCACCAGCAGAGGCTCCAGCAGTACCACTCCCCACTGGGAAACCGATTCCACCAGCCCTAGATTTAGATGGTGCATGCCGCTTGAGTGCGTAGCATGAGTTCTAGTGCTAGGGACCACCCTTTTTTAGGGGAGAGATGGACCTATAGGTAGCTGATGATTGGATTTAGGTTTTAGTGAGAGTCTTCCAATTAATAGAGACACCAGCTAATTTCATTGTTATCCTTTCCCCGAGCCTTCTCTAGGAAGCAGCAGGCAGACGGTGGATCTTGATGATCCAGGTTCACAATGAGGAGACGCTTCTCTACGAAGACTTCAAGAGCTTGTTTGAGGAAGAGTTTGTTCCAACAACACTTCATGACGTTCACATATAGGAGCTACTTCATTTTCAGCAGGGAAGGAAGATAGTGGCTCAGTATTCAGTGACGTTCACTGAACTATCATAGTGTTCCACATATATTGTGTGGGACCCATTCTTCAGGTCATGTACCTATGATTAGGGGATTAGGCGATAGATTAGAGCTTTGATGATCTCACTCAGTATCTAGACTCAGGAAGGGGTGTCAGAGAGTGCCCTCTTAGTAGATAATTTCCATGTAAAGCAGTCACCAGCATCAAGAACCACTACCAATTATCACTTAGCAGAGTCTTCTTCAACTGGTAGAAGACTGACATCACAGAAGACCAAGAGGACCAGACCTATAGGTGGACATCTGCATGACTCAGGGTCGGTTGACTGGAGTACCCGAGGTAGAGCCAGTTAGGCCAAGATCGAGTAGTGTTACACTTGCAGTGTGTAGGGTCACAGGGATCGTGACTGTCTGACCCGCCATTCAGATGATCAGCTGATGGTCAAAGGACTGCCCAGGCAAAGATAGTGGTTCGATAGAGGAGATCTGTAGAGTGAAGGTGGATGTGGTAGAGGATATGTTCGTGCAGATGGAAGTGTGCGACAATTTGAGATTTTACCACCACCACGACTAGGAGTTCCACCCCGACCGCAAGGAGTAGGTGGATCGGGGAGAGCTCAGATCCAGGCAGCTGAGGCCAATGATCACGGTGCTCCGGAAATGATACGAGGTACGATCTGTGCCTACTCCACCTTATATATTTTACATATACACAGGTTTCCGTTATTCTTTTACTGCCACTCCCTTATTCGGATCTCAGAGATTCTGAAAGAGTCGTTGGCTATTTCCTTATGTATAGAGACTCATACGGGAGCTGATTTGACGATTACGCACTAGTTCTTGCAGTGCGAGCTTAGTCTAGGAGGCTAGAGATTCATCTGGGATCTCTTAGTAGCTACGTCATGGCCTTATGAAGTCGTATCAGTTTCGGACTGGATATCTATAGTCCATGCTCAGATATACTCTCTTAGGCGCAGAGGGCGGTGTGTCCACGTGGATGAGACTAGGTTTACCTTCACCTACGTGAAGGGATCCTATAAAGTGCAAGATGTACTTACCTGGAATAGGGTGCATCTGATTACTCTTCAGTTAGATAGCCTCACACTTGTAGTAATTGATGTGGAGAGTCTGAGCTATTCTATAGTGGAGTACCATTAAACAGTTTTTTTCCCTGATGATGTACCGAGTGTACCTCCTGGAAGAGAGGTGGAATTTTACAATGACCTATACCCTAGAATGGCACCGATATCTACACCAGCGTATCAGATGGCTCCCATGGAGCTTTGTAAGCTGTGGGTATACCTAGAGGACATGCAGGGGAAGGGCTTCATATGACCCAGTGTTTCACCATGGGCATCCCCGATTCTATTCTCCAAGAAGGCAGATGTGATCTTGAGGCTTTGTGTTGACTATCGGTATAGCATCCCGCCTTTTTATAACATAAACATTCATTTCATTACACAAAACATAGGATCATTAAGGTTTAGTGTCTTGGAAACCAGGAACATAAAACAAGAAAACATAAAACATTATTCTTAAACACTTGAAAAGCTTCTCCTCTTGTTCATCCTAGGTTCATTACTACATCTCATATCTTGGGGACATACATCAAAAGAAAGGGTGAGCAGAAGGCCCAGTAAGGGAAACAAGAGAAAAACTTTACATGTGAACTTGAGATACTTCAATAAGGTCATGAAAAGAACTTTAAGGCATGAGAAATAAATCATGAGATATATCATAATAAAAATAAAATTTTTCATAACATTAAGATGTGGCTACATCATTTAACATAGACAATCATGAGGATATCACCAAGGTCCATCCCCAATCTGTCATTTGAAAATTACCAAGGTAATTCACCAAGATATCGTGAAAATTGTAATCTTTAGTGGTTACATCATTACCCTATGCATTAGAGCGCTATCAGGGAGAACACTTAAATTTGCCTTTGTTATCATGTGATACACATATATCATCATCAAACATTTCATGAATAACACATATAGCATAAAATAAATGGGTTTCATTTCATAATCATAACGTTTTAAAATCGCTTTAAAGACATGATCGTTACGTCACTTTAAACCCACGGAATGGGAGAGCGGTCTCATGTATGTAAATACAAGAGTTTAAAATAGAACATTTTGATATATATGTGAATACCCCTATATAAATAATATCATTGAGTATTCACTTTATAACATAAAATAATTTTGAGAAAAGAGAGAGGCATTTTGAGACGAAAATTCTCCAGCAAAACAGCTATGTTTCGGGGTTTTAGAAAACATTGAAAAGAGAGGGGACATGGGTCCAACATTCATAAATTACCCACAAAACAGTAGAGGGGAAGAATTAGAAGGATATATGAACATGGAAATGAATTTTTAAGGAAATAACATTTGAAATGAATAGCATGGAAGGAAGACAAAAATTAGATTTCTCTTATGAAAATTCGACAGCCTAACGATGTCACTTAAAATTCAACAAAAATGATTTGAAAAGATCAAATAGGGTCTCTCATCATGTGAACATAAGAGTTCAGTATGATAGATATATATATCATACCCCAACATAAAAAAGGGAATTTGAAAGACTTGACATGAAAGTAGGACTTTGAAAAGAATGAGAAGGGTGAAAGAATCCCCTTAAAAAATTCGGCAGCCTAACGGTATCACATAAGCTTTAAAAAATGAGTTGACAAGATCAAATAGGGTCTCTCTTCATATGAAAATAAGATTTCAGTATGATATATATAGAGATCATACCCAAACATAACAAAATTAACTTGAAATACTTGATAAGAAAATAGAACTTGAAAATGAGAAGGGTGAAAGAATCCGTTACAAAACTTTCGGCAGACTAACGACGCCACTTAAACATTCATAAAATGAAATGATGACAGTAAGAAGGTGTCTCTCATCATATGAACATAAAAAGGACAGTATAATGAATATAAAATAACATCCTCCAACATAATAACATGGATCATAAAAGAAATGACATAAAAGAGATCACTTGAAAAGAAAGAGAGAGGTCAGATCCCTTACCTTAAAACGTAACTCTTAAAACTCAAAGTTGGGACCTTGAGGACCTGGGGTAACCTTGGGGGGACTCCATGGAAGGTAAGGAGACCAGAACATCGTTGAGGATGGTTTTGGATTCGAAAATATAAGAGGAGGGCTTGGTAGTTATAGGGAAAGTGAGGGGACAAGGCATTAATGGCCAAGGGACACCTCAAAAAGTGGTTTTCTCAAAAGCATGGGCCCTCCCATGGTACTTCCCATAGAGTTAGGCCACATGGGGACCCCCACATAATAATTCATAATTTTTAGTTGAACATCCCTCTAAATATCTCATGACATCATCATGACACTGTTATGATGTCATTAAACATACCGAAATCCTAAAACTGTATTTTTACTATTCACTGAAAATTCAACTTTTTCAGAAAAATACCAAAATTTCTCATTAACCAAATATCAATGCTCTGATTTCAAAAATGAACTCTATTTTATAAAAATAATTTTCTAAATATTTTTAATTCATTTATTAAATAAACACACTATTCATAGAAAATACATTTTTTCAGAAAAATCCCCAAAAATTACCTTAACATAATATCGATGCTCTGAGTTCAAAAATGAAATCCATTTTATAAAAATAATTTTCTAAATATTTGTAATTTAATTTTTAATTAAAAAACACTATTCACCTGAAAAATTTAATACTTGAATAATAATTTATGAAACTATTATTTACCCAATTTATTGAATCTCATTACTTAATCTAGGTGTCTAAATTATATTAAAACTTTCTTTGATTGAAATTTCTAATCCATTGGGTTATTTTACTAATCCTAAGCATAAAATCACTATTCATATTTTACTATTCATCAAAAATCATGTTGATATTATTAGACTCGAAAATTCGTACTGAACATAATTGTAGAAGACCATTTTTTGAAAATCATTACACATTTTTACTTATTTAAGGTTTACATAAACATTTTTAAAATATCCTTTCTCTAAAATTCATCAAAAATATGCATACTATATTTATCCGGACATTTGAAAATTCATAAACTTCATCATAAGAAGAAATCCCAATTTTTATTTAAAACAAAGGATTACACAAGGAAGATATAGTCTCCTTACAAAGCCCCTTATCACACCCGCATAGGACCTAAGTGTAAGGTGTGCTAAGGTTAGAGAATCCGAGGGAGGCTCGACCAACATCGCAAGAGTAGTAATTTCTATATGTTTGAACTTCTCGTTAAGGTGATCCCGTTCTAGCTTCACATGATGAAGTTCAGCGTGGGTTTGGTCCAGAGCAAAGCCCAGGGGTGCTACCTCCTTCCCAAGTTCTGTTAGATGTGCTTCGATCGGTCCAAGACTGCTGGATGAGGCCATAGAATCCTTTTTCTATATTAATTAACCAATATTTCTTGAATTTAGAGAAAATATTCAAAACGTTTAGTTTCCAGCGGTCATATTGACCAATGGTCAAAAAACAGTCAAAACCCAACAGTCTCATTTTAATTATACTCATGTTATCAAATGAGACATTTTTTTGAGTATAAAAATAAAATAAAATAACACATAAAATTAGGAAACACGATTTATTTAAAATTTCGGGCCGTTAGAATATCCCCCCCTTAAGAAATTGCGTCCTCACAATTTTTAAAATTGGGTTTTGAAATTTCATTGAAAGTCCCACATTAGAAAACGAGTCAGTAAAACTATTACTTTAAAAGAATGAAAGGGAAGTACAAAGGTCACCCGAGTTAACCAACACTAGGATTCCATGTAGGAAAACATGGACATGGAGGTGAAAACAAAGGGCCATGTTCTGAGGGAGAGTGATAGAGAACATGATTAGGATAATTTTAACCATAATAAAATCCCAAACATATGATGTGTGTAAACGGTATTTGATTACCCAGTAGGAAACGTAAACCAACAACATTTTTGTTTTACGTTTCTTTTCATAATTTTCAGGAATTCATTTACTACATAGAACAAAAACATAAGAAAATATACCTACCTTCATGTAGAGTTTCATCCTTTAATAAGTTTCTACACAAAAATAATCTTTTCTCCAAATGATGAGCATTCAAAAACACTTGGTCTCATCAAAACACAAGAATCATCTTCTAGATAATCACATAATCCACAAAATATTAACCATCTACTTCATCTATCATTAAACATTATCCCAAAAACAAAAAGGGCAAGGTAAAACAACTCTTGAAAAAGAAATAATCCCATAGGAATGGAAAATACTTTTAAATCTTCAAAGTTCCATGGTACTACACAGAGTTCATCATAGACCATTCCATAAATAACTGTCCATAAAAATCCTCAAAATAAACCAAACCAATATTGAAACCCAAATACATGAAGGATTTTATAACATAGTCTTCCAAGGTAAACTTTATCATTCATCTCCAAACAACATCAACAACTCCTAACATCTTATAACAAAATTAAATAACCTAAACATATTTACCCCAAGATAGGATAATCATTTCCATAAGTAACCTAAATTACTATAAGTCCACCATAAATTCATCGAATCTTCAAAATATAAGTCAACCTTACTCCTCAATGAAAATACTGTAGTAATCTATTTACCTCGATCATATAGGGTCCCCAAAATAGTGAACGTCTTCCAAAATAATAATCATCTTTTAATCCCCTAATCATCTCTGTCATATTGATACAGAAATCATCGTATTTCCTATCACATTGGTTGTTGGGACATGTTCTTCCATTTCCCACCATTAACTAAGAAGATAATGTATAATTAGGGGCTTATATACTTCACAAATAATCATGAAAAGGAAACATTAAGCATAAAAGGATAAACTTGTAGAATAAAAGTATATCCTAACTTGAGATCCCCTAGGTTCCAATCTAGGTTATCCATGATCATATATTCTTATGTGAATCTTTATTTTATTTTATCTTTGTTCCTTTAATAATGGTTCATACTAAGCTTATGAATTTACCAAAGCATATCCCCTGGGAGTTTTTAACCAAGAGTGTAGCACGGCCCGTTGTCGTGTACCAGTTCCCGTTCGAGTCTAGCTCAAAGCGGTGTTTTCAGGATTTACCCCTATGTACATTTGTTCTAGAGCCACCTCTACCTGCTCGTATCCAGACATAGATTTATTTGCTTAGAAACCCCTTACTCAATATTCACCAAAATATCTGGAAGATTTCCTATATTTAAACTTTTCTATAGGGTTCATCCTAAAGTTTTCATATCCTAATTTCCACAAATAACTAAACCATCCTTTGATACCAACTTATGCATCCCGCCTTTTTATAACATAAACTTTCATTTCATTACACAAAACTGAGGATCTTTAAGGTTTAGTGTCTTGGAAACCAGGATCATAAAACATGAAAACATAAAACATTATTATTAAACACTTTAAAGGATTCTCTTCATGTTCATCCTAGGTTCATTACTACATCTCATAACCTGGGGACATACATCAAAAGAAAGGGTGAGCAGAAGGACCAGTAAGGGAAACAAGAGAAACATTTTACAAGGGAACATGAGATACTTCAATAAGGTCATGAAAATAACTTTAAGGCATGAGAAATAAATAATGAGATATATAATAATAAAAATATAATTTTTCATAACTTTAAGATGAGGCTACATCATTTCACCAAGGAAATAATGAACATATCACCAAGGTCCATCCCCAAGGTGTCATTTGAAAATTACCAAGTTTATTCACCAAGATATCGTGAAAATTGTAATCTCTAGTGGTTACATCATTACCCAATGCATTGGAGCGCTATTAGGGCGCACCCATGAATTTTCCTTTGTTATCATGTGAGCCACATATATCATCATCAAATATTTCATAAATAACCCATATAACATAAAATAAATGGGTTTCATTTCATAATCATAACGATTTAAAAACTGCTTTAAAGACATGATCTTTACGTCACTTTAAACCCACGGAAGGGGAGAGCGGGTCTCATGTATGTAAATCCCATAATTTAAAATAGAAAATTTTGATATATATGTGAATACCCCTGTAGAAATAAGAGCTTTGAGTATTCAATTTATAGCATAAAATAATTTTGAGAAAAAAGAGAGTCATTTTGAGACGAAAATTCTGCAGCATAACAGCTATGTTTCAGGGTTTTAGAAAACATTGAAAAGAGAGGGGACATGGGTCCAACCTTCATAAATGACCCAGAAAACAGTATAGGGGAAGAATAATAATGATATATAAACATGGTAATGATATTTTAATGACATAACATTTGAAATGAATAACAGGGATGGAAGACAAAAATTAGATTTCTCTTATGAAAATTCGGCAGCCTAACGACGTCACTTAAACTTCAACAAAAATGATTTGAAAAGATAAAATAGGGTCTCTAATCATGTGAACATACGAGTTCAGTATTATTAATATAGATATCATACCCCAACATAAAAAAAGGAATTTTAATGACTTGACATGAAAGTAGAATTTGAAAAGAATGAGAAGGGTGAAAGAATCCCCTTAAAAAATTCGGCAGCCTAACGGCGCCACTTAAGCTTCAAAAAATAAATTGAAAACATCAAATAGGGTCTCTAATAATATGAACATAAGAGTTCAGTATTATATATATAGATATCATACCACAACATAATAAAAATGAACTTGAATGACTTGATAATAAAATAGAACATGAAAATGAGAAGGGTGAAAGAATCTGTTACAAAAATTTCGGCAGCCTAACGGCGCAACATAAACATTCATAAAATGAAATTATGAGAGTAAGAGGGGGTCTCTCATCATATGAACATAAAAAGGAAAGTATAATGAATATAAAAGAACATCCTCCAACATAAGAACATGGAACATAAAATAAATGACAAAAAAGAGATCACTGGAAAAGAAAGAGAGAGGTCAGATCCCTTACATTAAAACGCAACTCTTAAAACTCAATGGTTGTGACCTTGAGGGCTTGGGGGAACCTTGGGAGGACTCCTTTGGAGGTAAGGAGTCCGGAAAGTCATTGAGGATTGTTTTGGAGTCGAAAATATGAGAGGAGGCCTTGGTATTTATAGGGAACGTGAGGGGACAAGGCATTAATGGCCAAGGGACACCTCAAAAGTTGTTTTCTCAAAAGCATGGGCCCTCCCATGGTACATACCATAGATTTAGGCCACATGGGGACCCCCACACAATAATTCATCCTCTTTAGTCTACCATCCCTTAAAATATCTCATGACATCATCATGACATAGTTATGATATCATTAAACATACTGAAACCCTAAAACTGTATTTTTACTATTCACTGAAAATTCAACTTTCTCAGAAAAATCCCAAAATATCACATTAACCAAATATCAATGCTCTGATTCCAAAAATGAACTCTATTTTATAAAAATTATTTTTTTAAATATTTTTAGTTCATTTTTTAAATAAACAGTCTATTCATAGAAAATTCAGTTTTTTCAGAAAAATCCCCAAAAATTACCTTAACATAATATCGATGCTCTGAGTTCAAAAATGAAATCCATTTTATAAAAATAATTTTCCAAATATTTTTAATTTAATTTTTAATTAAAAAACACTATTCACCAGAGAAAAACTAATACTTCAATAATAATTTATGAGACTGTTATTTACCCATTTTATTGAATCTCATTACTTAATCTAGGTGTCTAAATTATATTAAAACTTTATTTGAGTGAAATTAATAATCCATTTGGTCACATTAATAATCCTAAGCATAAAATCACTATTCATAATTTACTATTCATCAAAAATCAAGTTGATCTTATTAGACTCAAAATTTCTTATTGAACATAATTGTAGAAGACCATTTTTTGAAAATCATTACACATTTTTATTTATTTAAGGAGTACATAAAATTTTTTAAAATATCCTTTTTCTAAAATTCATCAAAAATATGCATACTATATTTATCCGGACATTTGAAAATTCATGAACTTCATCATAAGAAGAAATCCCAATTTTATTTTAAAACAAAGGATTACAAAAGGCAGTTACGGTCTCCTTACATAGCCCCTTATCAGACCAGCATAGGACCTATGTGTAAGGTGTGCTAAGGTGAGAGAATCCGAGGGAGGCTCGGCCAACATCGCACGAGTAGTAATTTCTATCAGTTTGAACATCTCGCGAAGGCGATCCCATTCTAGCTTCACACGATGAAGTTCAGCTTGGGTTTTGTCCAGAGCAAAGCCCAGTGGTGCTACCTCCTTCCCAAGTTCTGTTATATGGGCTTCAATCGGTCCAAGACTACTGGGTGAGGCCATCGAATCTTCTTTCTATATTAATTAACCATGATTGCTTGTATTTAGAGACAATAGTCAAAACATTTAGTTTCTAGCGGTCATATTGACCAATGGTCAAATAACAGTCAAAACCCAACAGTCTCATTTTAATTATACTAATGTTATCAAATGAAACATTTTTCTTGAGTATAAAAATAAAATAAAATAACACATAAAATTAGGAAACAAGATTTATTTAAAATTTCCGGTCATTACAATCGGTGCCTGAACCAGGTGACCGTGAAGAACAACTACCCACTCCCGAGGATTGATGACCTCTTTGACCATTTGAAGGGATCTCAGATGTTCTGAAAGATATACCTCAGATCAGGCTATCACCCGCTCAGATTTCGAGATAAGGATGTGCAGAATATGGCCTTCAGGTGTCAGTACGTCCATTACGATTTTGTGGTTATGCCATTCGGTATAACCAACACTCCATTAGTGTTAATGGGACTCATTAATATGATCTTTCATCCATAACATGATCGCTTTGTGGTAGTTTTCATGGATGATAAACTTATCTACTTGGCGACTGAGGAGGAGCATGCCTATCATTTGCAGGTAGTACTGGACACACTTCGAGAGCACCAGATTAATGGTTAGCTCTCGATGAGCCTATTATAGATCAGAGAGGTTCACATTCTAGAACATGTCATCTCGGAGGCTAGATTTATATTCGATCTAGAAATGATTGAGGTGATACATTCATGGGATCCACTCAGGAGTGTGACAGAGGTACGATGTTTTCCAGGTTTGGCTGGATACTATCGGAGGTTTGTACAAGAGTTCTACAGAGTTGGAACACCACTATCAGTGTTGAAAAAGAAGGAGAAACCCTTGGTTTAGTCGAATAAATTCCATCATATTATTTCGGAGCTGAGGTAGAAGGTGACTAGTGACCCCATTTTGAGGCTTCCAGAGGAGGGAGTAGGGTATGTAGTTTACTGTGACACATCAAAGCCAGACTCAGATGTGTCCTGATGAAAAAAGTGAGAAGTGAATGCATATGGTTCTCGACAGATGATACATCACGTGTAGAACTATGCTACCCGTGACTTGGAGTTAGAAGGAGTGGACTTCGACTTGAAGATGTGGTGACACTATCTGATGGGTGAGCATTTTACCATGTACTCTGATCAGAAGAGTCTTAGGTAAATCTTCTCTCAGAAGGACTTGAACCTATGACATCAACGTTGGCTTGAGTTCCTCCGGGACTATCACTTCGAGATAGTCTATACTCCTTGGATAGGGATCATTTTAGCAGATGCACTCAGCAGAAGATCTGGTATACAACTTCTAGGTGAGGCGACAGAGCAGTTGGCCACTTTACAGATATTCTTTGTGGATAGAGATATATCAGCTTTCCATCAGTCACTTATAGTCACTCGCCCACGTCATCAGCGAGTCAGGGAGGCACAACATGGGGACGCTGACTATGCGACAAGATGTGCTCAGATATCCACATGGCATACACCTAATGGATTTTATGAAGGTGGGGAGCATATCTTCCTTTTCATTGGACGTACCATGGTATATGTGTCACCTCAGGAGGACGTATTGAGGGAGTTCCACACATCCCCTCTAGGGGTACATCCATAAGTGGTGAAGATTTAAATGGATCTCTGACGACAACACTGGTGGCAGGGAATGAAGAAGGCAATAAAAGAGTTTGTCTCTCGATGCCTCACTTGTCATCAAGTGAAGGCAGAGAAACACATACCAGCATTATTGGTTTAGCTTTAGAGGTCCCAGTGTATAAGTGGTATGGTTTATCCATGGACTTCATGACAGGACTTCCACGTACATCTAGGGGACATGACTATATCTGGGTGATCGTCGGTGACTCACCATGTCACCCCACATCATACCGATCATATAGCAGGGTTCACTAGAGATCAAGGTACACATCTATGTGCAGGAGATTGTGCGGCTACATGGAGTACCCTCTACGATGGTCTCCGATCTTGATACACGTTTTACTTCACAACTATCGAAGTGGTTGCAGGAGGATTTCAGGATGCAGCTTTATTTGAGCACCACCTTCCATCATCAAATGGATGATCTGATGGATCTAACAATTCAGACGCTCGAGGAAATGTTGTGTGCTTGTGTCCTTGACTTCAGTCGTAGCTGGGAGAATCACTTGCCTTTGGTAGATATTGCATTCAAAAAAATCTATCACTCAACCATTGGATGGAACCATTCAAGGTGATGTACGGGTGACCTTGCAGATCACCTTTTTGCTGGACTTACCTAGGGGAGTCAACACTTGTGGGACCAGAAATGGTACAGGCTACCACGGAGAAGGTTCAGATCATCGAGGAGTGGTTGAAGACTGCACAGAGCATATAGAAGTCATATGCTGATAGGAGACGGAGACCTCTAGAGTTCAAGGATGGAATCCCTATCTCTCTACGGGTCTCTCCTAGACAGGTTTTATGGAGATTTGGCCGAGGCTACAAGTTATCACCGAGATTCATTAGACATTTTCAGGTCCTCAGTAGAGTTGGTGAGGTGGCATTCGACTTTTCTCTTACACCTTAGTTGCACCAGGTGCATGACGTCTTCCACGTATCCCAGCTGAAGAGATACGTGCATGACCCTTCTCACACCATCGAAGATGGAGAGATGGACATCAACGATGGTGAGACTTTTACAGAGGTCCCAGTAGAGATTGAGGATCGACAGGAGAGGGTCCTTCGTGGATGGTCGGTACCTCTGGTGTGCATTCACTGTCATCATGGGAACCTCCACGAGAGCACAAAGGTTTGGGAGGCTCAGATGCGTGCTTCGTACCCACTCTTATTCCATTAATATGAGTTTCATCTTACAGGGACATAAAGCCCAGTGGTAGGGATAATGTAAAGACCCATAATTTCCTTGTAATTCTTTTAATAAATGGGAATATTTCAAGTTCATGAAAAATGACGGTGCATAATTCTGAGGCCCCAAGTGCCCAGAATGAATTTATCAACTTTTATTCATGTACTTTCAATAAATGTGCGAGTGGGTTTTTATAACTTTTAAACCGGTGCTCGGAATTTAAATTTGAGGGAACCATTGAACTCGCAGCTCCAGTATTCGCTTAAAGAGACATTCACCTTGACGGCAGTTGGTCGAGAGTGAAAGTTATTTTTTGGATTTTTTGTGAAAATAATAAAATAAAATAAAGATCAATTCATTTTATTTTAGTTATTGTAACAACTTTATGTGGAAGTTGGTAGTGGGGACCACCAAACCTTAACCTCCCATGAGACATTATGGTGGTGGGGACCACCTGAGAAAAACCACCCATGTTTGATTTATGAGGTCGGGACCACCCAAACCTCTTAATGAGGGAGAAAATTCTCAACTACCTCATTAATGTGTAGGAGCCTCTTGAGATTCCCCTATATTAAACGGTTCTAATTCACCACTTCCTTATGCCAACACATATTAATTAGCACCACCATTTTTAAATTTTAAGTAACATCGTCATTGGAATTTAAGAAGGTTCCTAATAAATGAACCATCATAAATTTTATGATTGTTACATGCCTCTACCCCTCTCCTATATATATGGAGCTTGATATGAGGATTTGGCATGGCTTCACCAAGCACTGAAGCGCATGTAATGTGCCGCGAAGACCAACACTTGGAGGATTACGCTCTCCAATGATGAATACTCCACCGACGAAGTACACCGGCATAGAATTATTTCTTAGGACACCCTTAAAGGATGAAAATCATTGACTATGAAGAACCGTCACACGATCTTGGGATTGGAGGTGCGTGGAAGATGAGACGAGCGACAACAACATCAACTTCTCCCCTATTATTTGACATCATCAAACGATCAAGGTATGGGTTTATTGATTATCACTTCCCATGTTCTCCCCTTCTAATTATTTTTTGGGTTTTGGGAATTGAGATTGATGTGGGTTGTGGGAAATGATGTTTTGAAATATCTTCTATACACGTTAATGCTTCGTTCTTTGTGAACCGATTTCTATTACTCTAAATGCAGAGGGTGCGAAAAAAAAACATGGCCTGAACCGTTCGCCATTTTTCATTGGTCTACACTTTGGAATGGAGGAAGGAGACAAAGATGACGCAGGTGACGTAGGTAACGACACTTTCACCCACGACCTCCATGACCCACCCCACCCCAATGGCATTCATGTCTCCTTGCCGAACTGACCGCGTTCCCTTGCTCCGCACTCCAGCCGAGCCACCCGCGGCGCACCGACCACCCGACTGAACTGGCCGTGTGCCCCGGCTTTGTGGCCCGGGTAAGCCGCCCCCGCGACTCTCTGGCATCATGGAACAACCAGCCCCGTGCCCCTGCGTGGCTACGGCCTCCCTACCAAACCGGCCCCACGCCCTAGCCGAACCGTCCTCACCGCATCCCTTTGAGCCACCCCAGCTCACACCGCCTGCTGACCCTCCGAGCCGCCATGCGGCCTCGCACCCTCAAGGCCACCTGCGACCCTCCGCGGCCCCTTGTGGCCACTTTCAGCCCTCCGTGGCTACTTGAGGCCTTCTACGGCCCCTCG
This sequence comes from Viscum album, assembly GCA_963277665.1. NCBI lineage: Eukaryota > Viridiplantae > Streptophyta > Magnoliopsida > Santalales > Viscaceae > Viscum > Viscum album. The sequence continues at coordinate 481,483,211 of OY728153.1, read as the reverse complement.
TTTCCTGTCAGACGGACCCAACGAGCTGGGCTGCACTTTGGGTCGGGCGAGGTCGGCCCGACCGGGTTCAACCAAAATCGGTCCAACTACGACCCCTTTTACTTTATTTTGGACATTTCTTTGGCACCAGACGTCCATTTCACAAACCTTCAGCAGCACTACGAATCATGGAGTGAGACAGTCCCTTTGAGTATATTAAACATAGTTTTGGATTGAGAGGTGGAATGGTCCGGTTGGATGGATCACAAATCCAACCAGGCCCCCGGGATTAAAAGGATAATAACTCATAGAACGGGGGACCAATTGAAGCGTCCTCTATTGAATTGTGACACATATGATGTGAAGGACCTTTGGAATACTTCTTTCATTGGACATAATGGTATTTAGACCATTGACCAGTAGCTTGTGGAGTGGATCCTCCTGGAGACGAGTGAGAATTTGTGAAGGAACTTAGTAGCTCGATAATACTTGATGACTGCCGACCGTTTTGACTCGAGGTGACTCGAATGGCCCAGTTGGGAGAACCTTGGAGTCACAGCAGACCCACAGTGGGAATCGCCTCTATGTGATGTTGCAGACCCATAATACTCAATTGTAGGAGTACCTCATCAGGATAAGAGGGAGAGAACCTCTGTGCGATGTGATAAAACCTTGGTGGGGAGCGGCTCTGTGTGACACAGCTGACCAGTAATATTCCACAGGAGGACTACCTCAGTAGTCCGAGATTAGTGGAAAGTGCATTTTTTTGACAAGGCAGGCCCACTGTACTTGATAGAGGAGCAGTTCTCCAGCAGCCATGGGTTCAAAATGTTATATGTTACTACCCCTAGAATAAATCCTAGTGTGAGCTGAGTCAGTACCTCTGTTTTCCCTCATGATTGATATGGATTACATGATTACATAATTATATTTAATGGAATATACCTAAGTAGGGTTATCTATTGATTTCATAATTTATGTTCTATCCTTGGTGGATTTTGTGAGACTTTGAGGGTCTCGCGTCCCCACTGAGTATCATTATACTCACCCCTATATGGGTTATGCATGCACCTTGTTGTGCTGGATGCAGACGACGGATAGCGCTAACTGAGGTAGAGTGTACCAGTACTGGATGATACCCTGAGGTGGAGTATATGGCGTGTCGATATGTGGAGGAGATGGAAGGACATGGAGTTCCAAGGAGGTGATCTATACCTACGCTCCAGGTAGTAACCTTGAAGGATTACCCAGTAGCGTCCTTTTTCTCTATCTTCATTTTTATTTTATTTCAGTTGTACTGGTACCTTTACATTGGGGCTTGTATTCCGGTCCCTTAACTTCAATAACTCTTTTGGTTATACATTTTTCTTGTGTTCATATCATGTTGCGTGCTTGGTTTCGTGTGTTTACAGGTTATAGAGGAAATTCATTCTTATTTTTAGGGAATACTCCTTTGTTGCTTGTCGCCAGCCTCTAGCCTATGGATGGGGGGCATGGGGTTAGTCACGGAATAGTCCTCGGGGGATGGATCATGAAACATTGGTAATAGAGGATTCAGATATACTGCAGAACTTAAGAATCTAATCATTATTTTCTATGAAGCAATATAGTTAAGGGTAATGAGTGTTGTTTTCAGTTTAGGGAGTCTAGTGTTGGTGCGGTGGCTGATATATCCATATAACAGGACCCTGACTTCTGATATCAGTCTCAGTGCACGAATACACTAATTGTGTTTGTGTTTTCAAAAGTATTATTTGGGAACTCTTTGAGTCAGCTCAACAGGTCAGATCACCTGGTAAAAAATTTGACTTTAGAGCACCTATTTCTTTTTTGAATTATTCCACCTACACAACCATCTAGAATTCCGAGAGTAGTACGCACAGATAGCCCACCGGGCGACGAGGCCTCATTGCAGGGCCCATTTCCGGTGGAGGCACCAGTGGAGGCACTAGCAGTACCACTCACCATTAGGCCGCCGATGCCACCAGCCCCATCTATATATATTGGACATTGCTTGAGCGCATTGCATGAGTTCCATCACTAGTGGCCACCTACATTCAGGGGAGAGATGGACCCACAAGCAGGTGAGGATTGGCTGGAGGCAGTAGTGAGAGTCGTGTGACAGGTAGGGACACCATTTGATGCCATGGTTATCCTTGCCTCAAGCCTTCTACAGGAACCAGCAGGCATATTGTGGGGCTTGATGCTCCAAGATCACGATGAGGTGACGTTTCTCTGGTTAGACTTCAAGAGCCTATTTCAGTCAGAGTTTGTTCTAGCGACTCATCGCACAGTGCGCATACATGTCCTACTTCATCTGCAACAATGCGCCATGACAGTGGCTCAGTTTTTAGTGAGGTTCACTGACCTCTCACGCTACTCCAATGATATGGTGTGAGACCCATTATTTAGGGCTTGGACATTTGGGAAAGGGCTCATGCAAGATATTAGAGCTTTGATGATATCACTCAGCATCCCGACTCAGGAAGCCGTGTTCGAGAGAGCCCTCTTAGTGTAGAGTTTCTTCGCTAAGCAGTCACCAACAGCGATACCCACTACCAGTCATCACGTAGCGGAGACTTCTATAGCTGACAGTAGTATGACGTCATAGAGGTCATAAAGAACTCAACCTTCAGGTGGATGATTGCTTGACTCGGGGTCGGTTGTGCGGAGAACCCATGGTGGAGCCAGTCATTCCAGGAGCGGGCAATGTTATGCTTGTGGCAGGTAGGGTCACATGGCTACTGTATATCTGACCCACCATTCAGATGATCAGCTGACGGTCAAAGGTCCGCCCATGCAAAGACAGAGGATTGACCAAGGAGGTCCGTAGGGAGTAAGAGGATGTGGCAGATGAGCTGGTCGTGCAGCTGGCGGTGGGAGATGATTTGGGATGTTATTTCCACCACCACTAGGGTGTCAAACCCAACCGCATGGAGCAGGTGGAAAAGGGAGAGCTCATCTTCAGGTGGCTAAGGGATACGATTACAGCGCTTCGGAGATGATACGAGGTACAATTTTTTTCTACTCCACCTTAACTTCAGTACATATAGACACAGGTGCAAGTTATTCTTTCATTACCACTTCCCTCGTTCGATGCTTGGAGATTCTAACGGATCCATTGGCTCGATTCTTATGGATAAAGTCTATTATGGGAGCAGTTTCGATGATTACGCACTACTGCAGGTAGTGCGAGCTTACTATTTGAGGCGAGATCTTCGTCTTGGATTTCCTAGTTGTGGCTTCAATGCCTTTTAATGACATCATGGGTAGGAACTGGTAATCTACATTCCATGCATAGATTGACTGTATTAGCCGCAAAGTACAGTGTGTCTTCACAGATTGGAGTAGGTTTACCTTCACCGGCGAGAAGGGAGCCTATGCAGTGCATGATGGTCTTACCCGGAGGGGGGTGAACCTTATTACTCATTATTTGGCTAGCATTACCCTTGGAGAAGTTGATATGGAGAGTATGAGCTATCCTATAGTGGTGGACCACTACGTAGATGTTTTCCATGATTATGTCCCCGGTCTACCTCCTCACAGATAGGTGGAATTTTACATTGAAGTGTACCCTAGGATGGCACCAATATCTACACCAACGTATCAGATTTCTCTCACTGAGCTTCGTGAGCTGAGGGTAAAGCTAGTGGAATTGCAGGGGAAAGGCTTCATTCCTCCCAATGTTTCACCTCGGTGAGCACCGATTCTATTCTCCACGAATGAGGATGGGAGTTTGAAGCTTTTTTTGACTATCGGTTCCTGAACCTGGTGACCGTGATGATCAAGTACCCACTCTTCAAGAATGAAGACATCTATGATCAGCTGAAGGGTGCTCAGTAGTTCTCAAAGATATAACTCAGATAAGGTAATCACCGGCTTAGATTTTGAGACGAGGATGTGCAGAAGACGACCTTCAGGTGTCGGTATGTCAATTACATGTTCTTGGTTATGCCATTTGGTGTAACCAACACTCTAGCAGTGTTCTGGAGACTCATGAACATGATCATTTAGCCAGACCTTGAACGCTTTGTGGTAGTCTTCATCGACCACAAACTGATCGACATGGCTAATGAGGAAGATCATGCCAATCATTTGCGGGTAGTACTCGACTCACTACCAGAACACCGAATTTATGGTAATATCTCGAACTGGAAATTATGGATCTAAGAGTTTCACATTCTGGTACATGTCATCTCGGAGGCTATAGTTGTAGTTGATCAAGCAAATATTGAGGCTGTACTTTCTTGGGAGCCACCCATAAGTGTGACGGAGGTACGAAATTTCTTGGGATTGGTTGGATACTACCAAAGGTTTGTGCCAGACTACTCCAGAGTTGCAGCACCACTGTCAGCGTTGACAAATAAGGGGAAACCCTTAATTTTTTTAGAGATATTCCTGTGGAGTTTTTAGGTGATGAGGTATAAGGTGACTAGTGACCCAATTTTAAGACTTCTAGAGGATGGAATAGGGTACGTAGTTTGCTGTGACGCATCAGGTACTAGACTCGGATGTTTCTTGATGCAGGAGCAGGTAGTGAAAGCATATGGTTCTTGACAGCTGAGATAGCATGAGAAGAACTATTCGACCCATGACATATAGTTAGAAGCGGTGGTCTTTTCCTTGAAGATATGGCAGCACTATCTGATGGGCGAGCATTTTACCGTGTACTCTAATAACAAGAGTCTCAGGTATATCGTCTCTCTGAAGGAACTGAACCGGAGACATCGACATTGGCTTGAGTTCTTCCAGGGCTATGACTTCGAGATAGTCTATACTAATGGAAATGGGAACGTTGTAGAATATGCACTCAACAAGAGATCTATTATATAGATGCTAGGAAAGTTGATGGAGTAGCTAGCTACTTTACAGATATCCATTGTCGATAGAGATGGAGCAACATTCCTTTAGTCTCTTACAGTCACTCTCCGACTTCTTCAATGATTCAAGGAGGCGCAACATGGGGATTCTGACTGTGAGACATGGCGTGCTCAGATATCCACAAGATAGACACCGGATGGATTTTATGAAGGTAGGGAGCACGTCCTCCTCTTCAGAAGAAATACCATGGTACCAGTGTCACATCAGGAGGAATTATTGAGGGAGTTCCACACATCCCCTCTAGCAGTACATCCTGGAGTGGTGAAGATGTACCAGGATATCCGATGACAGTACTGGTGGCCAGGAATGAAGAAGACATTTGTATAGTTTGTCTCTCAATGCCTCACTTGTCTGCAATTGAAGGCGGAGCATCAGGTACCACTAGGCTTGGTTCATCCTTTAGAGGTCTCAGAGTGTTAGTGGGATTAGATATACAAGGACTTCGTGATAGGACATCCTCGTACATCCAGGGGACATGACTCTATCTGGGTGATCGTCGACCAACTCACCAAGTTGGACCACTACCTACCGATCTGAGAGCAGGGTTCAATAGAGAGATTGAAACAACTCTATGTGCAGAGGATTGTATGGCTACATGGAGTACCCTTGACTAATGTCTCCGATCATGATACACATTTTACTTCCTGGATATGGAAGGGTTTGCAGGAGGCCTTTCGGACCCAGCTTCATTAGAGAACCGCCTTCCATCCTCATACGGATGGTCAGAATTAGAAGACCATTCAAACCCTCGAGGACATGTTTTGTGCTTGTTTCCTTGATTTAGGTCACATCTAGGATAATCACTGGCCTTTGGAGGAGTTTTCATACAAAAATAGCTATCACACCACCATTGTGATGAAACCTTTCGAGGTGATGTACGAGCGACCTTGACGATCATCTTTGTGCTGGACTGAACTAGGGGAGTCAGCACTTGTGGGACCAGAGATGGTATGAGGTACCATGAAGAAGGTATAGATCATCAAATAGTAGATGAAGACTGTACATAGCAGGAAGAAGTTGTGTGACGACTGGAGACGGAGACCTCTAGAGTTTGAGGATAGTGACCATGTCTTTCTACGGTGCTCTCCCTGACGTGGTTTACAGTGATTTGGCTAAGGTGGAAAGTGATCTCTAAGATTCATCGGACCTTTTCAGGTCCTCAGTAGAGCTGGTGTGGTGGAATAACTCTTACCTCTTCCTCCTCAGTTGCATTGGGTACATGACATCTTCTATGTATCTCAGCTGAGAAGATACATGCACGACCCTACTCACATCATAGACCATGGCGAGCTAGATTTTGACCATGGGGTGACTTTTTCGAAGTTCCTAATAGAGAATGAGGATCAACATGAGTGGGTCCCTCGTAGATGGTCGATACCTCTAGTGTGTGTTCGCGGGTAGCACAGGAACATCCAGTAGAGAACATGAGAGCGGGAGGCTTAGATGCATGCTCAGTACCCCCACTTGTTCCCTTAGTTTTACTTGATGCTTATGGGGATATAAATCCCTGATGGGGTATAATGTAAAGACCCAGACATTCCATGTACATTTTTTTAATCAATGGGAATTTTAAGATTCTTCAAAAATTGACGGCACATAATTACGAGGCCCAGAGTGCCCGTACTGAATTTATGAACATTTTTTCAGGTAAATTCTATAAATGTGTGAGCAGGTTTTTCTAACATTTTTACTGGTGCTCGGAATTGAAATCTGATAGCAGATTTTATTTTATTTTTATGTACCACTCCATGTGGATGTTGGTAGTGGGGACCACCAAACCTTAACCTCCCATGAAAGGTTATGGTGGTGGGTAACACCGATGAAAAACCTCCCATGTTTGATTTAAGAGGTGGGGACCACTAGAACCTCTTAATGGGGGAGAAACTTCTCAACTCCATCATTAATGTGGAGGAGCCTCTTGAGATTCCTCCAAATTACATTATTCCAATTCACTACATTATTATGAAAACATAAATTAATTGTCTTGACCCTTTTTAAATTTTTAGTTAAAGCATCGTTGGAATTTGAGAAGGTTCCTAATAAATGAACGGTCATAAATGTCACGATCGTTACATACCTATCCCCAAATTTTATATATATGGAGCTTGGGAGGAGGATTTGGGATGGCTTCACCAAGCGATGAAGAGTAGGTAAAGTGATGTGATGACAAACACTTGGAGGATTATGCTCTCCAACAAATAACGCTCCACCGATGAAGAATGTCGATTTTGACTTCTTTCTCTAGACACACTTCAAGGTGGAACATCTTCAACTATGATGAAATGATGCACAAGCTCAGGATTAGATGTGTCTGGTGGACGAGATGATCAACAAGAACTTCACCATCTACCCTCTTCAATGACATCATCAAATGATCAAGGTAGGGGTTTATTGATTATCAACTCCCATGTTCTCCCCTTCTAATTCTTTGGTAGGATTTGGGAATTGAGATTGATGAGGGTTGTGAGAAATGATGTTATAAAATATCTTCCACACACATTAATGATTAGTTCATTGTGAACCATTTTCTATCAATACAAATGCATAGGGTGTGGGCCAAACATTTATGGCCCAACCCCTCCACCATTCTTCATTAGCATACTCTTCGATATGGAGGAAGGCGATGAAGGAAATGAAGGCGATTAAGGAAACCACGCCTCCACCCACGACCTTCATGACCAGCACTACTGCCATGGAATTCCGAGCTCCCAACAGAACTGGCCACGCACCCCGGCACCGCTCTCTGGCTGAGCCCCCACGACGCTCTGTCCTCCCGGACGAACTGGCCGCGCCCCCCTTCTTTGCGCCCCGGACGCGCCACCCCCATGGAACTCCCGCCTCCCAGCTGAAGGAGTATAGTGCCCCAGACAAACCACCATCGTCGCGACCCTGTGAGCCGCACAAGGTGACGATGCCCGCCGGCCCTCTAAGGAGCCCCAGCTTGCACTGCCTGCGGCCCTCCGAGCCACCCCGGCTCGCACCACTCTCCATTACTCCGAGCCTCCCTGACCAAGCTTCCTCGCTGCCTCGCAACATCGAGGACTGTCGGGCAAGACCTATTGAGCCAGACAAACCCAACGGCCCGGGCCACATTGCAGGATGGGCCAGGTCAGTCCGACAGGGTGGGACCAAACCTGGGCCCACTACGACACCTTTTACTTTCATTTGGCCTTATCATTGGCACTAGACGTCTGTTTGGTGAACCTTCAGCGACATTGGGAATCATTGAGTGAGACGGTCCCTTTGAGTATATTCCACACAGTCCTGGATTGAGATGGGGAATGGTCAGGTCGGATCGAGCATGAATCTAACCGGGACCTCGGCACTAAAAGGCTAAAAACTCACAGACTGGACGTCCGATTAAAGAACTGTCTGTTCCTTTGAGACCCCTATTACATGACAAAAATTTTGGATACACCCTCGTGGGACTTCGTGGAAGTTGGAGAATCGACTAGTAGATTGTGAAGAATATCCTATTGGAGGCGATTGAGCATTTCTGTAGGAACCTAGAAGCTGGATGAGACTTGAAAATTGCTGACTGTTTCGACTCAGAGTGACTCAACTGGCTCAGTGGGTAGCGACTTGGTGTCACGGAAGACCCATGGTGTGGTGTGACATTGTTTGTCGTGGCAGACCCACATTACTCAAAAGGAGGAGTACCTCATCAGGTAATAAGGGGGAGCGCCTCTGTGTGATGTAGTAGGCCCATGGTGGGGAACGCCTCTATGTGACGCCGCAGACCCATGGTACTCAATAGGAGGATTAACTAAGTAGTCCAATATTAGTGGGAAGCATCTCTACGTGAGGCGGCAGGCCCACTATACTCGATAGATGAGGAGTTCTCTATAATCTGAGGGTTCAGAATATCACTTGTTACAACCCCAAGAATAAATTATAGTGTTAGCTGAGTCAGTACCTCTATGTTTTTCCGCATGATTGAGTTGGATTACATAAAAATATAGGTATATGTATGGGCATATACCTTAGCAGGGTTATCTGTGGATTTCTACCATTGTGGTCTATCCTTGGTGGATTTGTGATACCTTAAGGATCTCGGGGTCCCTACTGAGTATCATTATACTCACCACTACACGGGATATTCCCACACATTGTTGTGTTGGATGCAGACGACATACAATTCATACTGAGGCTAAGAGTACCAGGACTGGACAGTACCTGGAGGTGGACTATATGGCATGTCGATACGCGGAGGAGAAATACATACATGGAGTGCTGAGGAGGCGATATTTACCTACCCATCAGGTAGGAACCTCAGAGGATGACCTAGTAGCTGGATTTTTTTCTATCTTTAGTTGTGTTGTATTTCAATTGTACTTGTACCTTTACTATTGGGCTCATATTCCAGCACCTTTTACTTTTTGTACAGTTTTGGTTATACATTTTGGTTTTGTTCACATCGTTTTATGTTCTTGGTTGCATGTGTTTACAGTTTATAAAGGGAATACCTTCTTAGTTTTAGGTAATATTCCATTGGTTCTAGTCGCCAGCCCTTGGGATATGAAAATTGGGATTGGGGTTAGTCACGGCATCGGCCTGGGGGGACGGGTCGTGACAATTGGAGAACAAATTTAATGGTTTGATGATTTCATCTCATGTTTACAGCATCCCTAAGAAATTTGTTTTTTAGAATTTTATTTCTAAAAACATAGTTATTATCCCTCTAGTTGATTTTCAAGTGATATTGATCATTTATTGGATCTCTTCATATATAGACTATATATATTTTTGGTGAAAAGAATGTGATATTTGATGTTATGAATCAACCAGTGATAATCTATTGGTGTAATGTTGAAGATAAAATTCTAATGGATATTACATTAATTATGTGGGTCTTACTACTTATTCATGAAGGTTATTTATCAAAAATTGATGAGGAGAAACTCAAAACTGAACATATACCTATCATTTGGGAATAATTCAATATATTTCATAAAAATATTCCATGTCATCTCCAAAATCTCAAGGATTTGATTTTAATATAACTCTTATGTGGTGTTATGATGATTTCAAATACTACATATAGAATGTATTTAATTGAGTTTTAAGAATTGAAGACAAAACACTAAGTGAATTTCGATCCGGGATTCATTCATCCAATTGATTCACCGTGTGGTGAACCTATTATTTTTGTTATGAAAAAAATGGATCAATGTGTTTTTGTATTAACTATTATAAACAAAACAAGATCTATATACTAAAAAATAAATATGTTCCCCATATTGAAGACTTGTTTGTTCAATTATTTTGTGATAAATACTCTTCCAAGACTGACATTTATTCTATACATCATAATATTATGGTCAAGATAGGAGATAATACAAATAAAACCATCCGTAAAAGGTACATGAATTTTGAAATCTTTGTCATTCCATTTATACATTCCAATTCCCCACTATATTAATGGATTTAATGAATAGTGTTTTTATGTTACCTTTATAAGTTTATATTAGTATTTATCAATAATATTCCTCTAAATTAAAAGATAATGGAAGAGCATCAAGATTATTTGAGGATGATTTTGAAGATCATGAGGATGGAGAAACTATATTCCAACATTACAATGAATGAATTTTGGTAAAAATTTATAATTCCTGGTTAATGTGATTACATGTGAGGGTATATCAGTGGATCCATCAACGATGGATGTTATAGAAAAAGAGACCAGACCAACCACCATGACTGAAATTCATATTTTACATGGGCTAGATTGAAACTGAAAATTATTTTTGAGAAATTTATCATGACTATAAAGACTAATACCTATATTGATGTGGAAGGGATCCAATGTCATTTAGATCAGTGAAGGTGAATAAAATTTCAAGCAGATAAAGAAAAAGTTATTCGATGAACCTAAGAATAAACTACCGAAGAGTGGGGAAGGTATATTATATAAAATGATGTATTGGTGAAGGGATGATTATATTTTATTATAGAGAATGACACAATGGTAGCTTATTAGATAGAACAATTTAAGACATATGAAAAAATTACTTGACTCAAGATTTGGAATTAGAAGTGTTAATATTAGAATTAAAAATATGAAGGCATTATCTATATAAGAAATGGTGTTATATATATATATGTATATATCATAAAATCATTAATTATATATTCACATTGAAATATTTGAATATACAATAACATATATGGTATTATTTGAATAAAGATGATTACTATTCAACTACTTACCACCATAAGAAGGTGAACACAGTGCTTGATGCTCTATGTTAGATAGCCCATGTAAGTATTGCATGTTATGTATTGAAATAAAACCAATATTAATATAATTTTTGATTTTATATCTTGAAATCATAAGGAAATGAGAAATATTCAATCATGAATAGATTAATGTTCAACCATCCTTCCTGTCGATGATTAAAGAGGCATAAGAAGAAGATGTGGAGTTCAAAAAGAAGGTATATATTGTTCTAGTGTTCAAAAAAGACCATGATGGAAATATAATATTTAATAAATAATTTTTATTAGGACTGATATTATATTTAATGGAGATATTGTATAAATTACATATCAATCAATATTAATTCATCATTGAAGTATGATGAAATATAGAGATCTCAAAGACTATATCTTGTGGGCCATGATGAAAACAAGATATAACATAGTTTGTTTCTAAAATCCTAGAATGTATTCTAGTTTTGTACGAATGTATAAATTATAATGTGATTTTACAATCATTACCAATAATGTAATGGAAATGGATAAACATCACCATGTAAATTTTCATTGGACTTCCCTAGATATGTAAAGGACACACCACCATTTGGTTTGTAGTCGATCAAATTACAATGACATTATATTATAGTTCTATAAAATATGATTTATATCTTAACCATATATCTAGGATATAAATTGAGAATGTAGTAATGTTTAATGGAGTATAAAATTTTATTATTTTTTTTGTGATCCAAGGGTTACCATAATATTTCAGATAATTATTCATCATGATTTGAATACAAGTTTAATTATTGGAATCACATATCATTCTTAGATAGATGGATAGTATGAAAATAAGATACATATCCCAGAAGATAAAATTATATCTTAATCTAATTATTTCAAAGGTGTTTGGGATCAACACCTTCCATTAGATGAATTTTCTTTTAAAAATAACGTTCACTTGAATATTCAAATGGATCATTATAAGGACATCAGGGGGGATGGTAGAACTCTATTTTATAGGATGATGATATATCATTTTTTTAGAAATAACTTATCTAGATATGGAAATAGAAGAGTAATCTCAAACTATTTAGAATCACATTTTTGTAGCTCATAATATGTATTAATTTTATACAGATAATCATTTTTAGGATCATGAGTTCTATGTTAGTAATAAGCTATTCCTTCATATATCCCATTGAAATAATGATATGAAATTTGGAAAGATGGGATATATGATCCTCTGATAAGATTGTACCGTTATGATTCCTTATCATATCAAGATGGAATATATTAACTTTTTTGTTATACCTATCCTCTCCTATGTTCATGATGTGTTCCAAGTATCTTTTTTGAGAAGGTGCAAACTTGATACATCAAATGTAATGAAAAAAAAGGTTATAAATATATATAATGATATATCTTATGTTGGGTAAATAGTATAGATTCTTGACCAATGATATAATGTGATATGAAATATGATATCTCATATTTTAAATGTTTTTGGTAGAACCACAATTTTTTCAAAGCTATGAGGAAACCCAAGGATGTGAGGTTGAAAAAGTCTCCTTGTTTGTCTTTATTAATGAAATAGAATTTTGGTGGTGATATAATTATAACGGGGTTAAAATTAAATCCTAATATTTAATAATATATATTTCTATTTAATTATATGGATTTGATTACTTTATTTACCCACACTATAGAGCATAGATGAACCATGATATTCTATTAAAATATTATTATAAAATGAGGTTGTTATTTTATTTTTGTTGGATTATTAGGTATGTGTCGGAATAAATGAATTATAAATAATATGAATAAAATTTTTACATAATGAAAATTTATTGATAAATTTTTAGAAAATATGTACTCATGTTTTAATAATTGGAATAAAAATATATATGAAACAAAATTTAAGGTTTTATATTTTATATATATTACATATTTTTATATAAAAAAATATTAATCAAAACTAATAAATAATTAAATATAATAATAATTTATATTAAAAAATCAATAAAAAATTATAAAATTATCATTACTTTTTTAATAAATGATGGAAAAAATATTTTATGGCCAAATAGATATTTTTCAAAAGAACTATTCTTATCATGTATGATATATATTATCATAGTAAATTGAGATAATATTTATTGATAAATTTTTTAAATTATTTATATAGAAAATATATTAAATAAAATATGTTAACATTTATCCAATGAATATTAACAGTGATGGAATGAAAATAAAAACATGTTTACGCATAAATATCGAGTTTCTATAAAAATCATTTTTACATGTTTTGTGTGAGAATCATAGAATTAATTTATAATATTTATTGGAATTTAATATTTTAAAATATATTAAATACATAGAATAATAATTATTATTATTTAATAATATCAGTTTAATATTTTCGATATGAATAGTTACCAAGATTAAAATATTGCTACCATAGTGCGGGTTAAAATTATCAATGGGGGGGTTACCTTAAAAGATAATGTTTAAAGTAGAAAATCAATATTTCTTATATATATTTCATTTATTTGAATTCAAATTTGAACTTATAATCATTATAACTATGTTAATTATGATCTGCATGACTGGAGTATTACATAAATTATATAATAAAGATTATTGTATTCACATACTTTTCCCCTCACATCACTTATAAAATGGCACATCCTCTTATCACATATTCAAACCACTAAAGAACTATAGTTCTACCATGACCTACCAGAATTCCACTCTATATTCCTATCCATTTCATAGGGGTCCTTATCTCACCAAAATACCAAATCAATAAGACTTAAGGATTAAGATAAAAGATGATATCTGAAGAAGAGGTAGTTTCCTTTACCAATATATTTTGAGTTTCTTTCCTCTTAAACAATATCCAAATATTATATAACCATATATATTATATAAAATAGTTATATTAAATATAATTATATTATATTATGATAATGTTACATCCTTTTAATTTCATCATAATATATAATGTAAAATAAAAGCATTGCTTATGTGTATGTATGGACTACCGTCTCCATGAATCTATGAAATCCATTTTTTATGAATATAACTTATAGTAGGTTATATTGATTTATTTAATGAAAATATATTATTTTAATTATAGTACTACTATTATTTAAATACATACCTTTATCTACAATTTTACTCTCCAATCAGTTGAAAAAATAATAATGTTGTTCATACCTACATGTGGTCAACCACCTCCACGAAATGATGTGGCTCATTTTTCATGATTAATTAAAATTAATCGGAATTTGTATATATATATATATATATAATATTTGTTATTATATTATTATTATTTTGAAGTATATTATTAATTTTATATTTTTCATTGAATTATTTAAAAAATGAAAACATCATTCGTGTGTATGTATGGACTATAGTCTACATGAAGTGATTCAATTCATTTTTCTTCATTACTACATATTAATGGTTATAAAATTAATATAATGAATAAATATGATACTTAATAAATGATTATTCTGTATTAGATGAAGACCCCAATACCAAGGTGAAAGGACCAGAACCATTGAACATGAACTTTCATGGTTAACAAAAGAATTAACACGAAAATATTTATTTTAATAATGAATTATTAATAAATAGGTAACTAGAAATTACAATGGGGTGATATATTATAATAAAATTATTAATATGGTTCTACTATAAATTTATAATGAATCTATATATATTATATGGAATTTTAACAGAATATACCATGAAATTTAGGACCTGACATAAAGGATTATGTTATAATTTAATTTCTTTTCAGGGGTGTCTATGTTAAATTCCCAATAAGATAAATTATATAATCCTTATATTTTCAACCCATTATATTTTCTTATCCCGTATTTATTTTTTGACATTTATGTTTTCATTTTATTCTATTCTCTTTTTTCAATAGTATGATTATGAATTTTTTTAATGAAATACAAACATTATTTATTTATTTTAGACTGAGAATTATTCTCTTCTATATCAATGTTCTTAAAATTAATTTATGTAATTTTTTAACTATATTTATTTATTCAAAAAAGTTAATTTTTACAAAATTTGAAATTCATTACAAATTATTAAATGTAATATTTTAAATACTTTTTTTACATCTCCCTTTTGGATTTTTAAAAAAGTTTGAAAAGAATATTTCCGTTTAATGAATAAAACATTAATAAAAATTTCAACAATAAATTATGTCATTTATAAATAAGATTATTATAAAATTCCCAAGGCATTTATAATGAAAATCATATTCCAATTTTTTATGGAATTTTTTTCAAATAATTATTTAATTAATATTGATTTTTTTATCTTGATTGAAAAATTGAATATTAAATTCATTCAGAGAATATATTTTTAACATGTTTGAACATTTTTATTGAGTATTATACTCCATCAATAATATAAACAGATGATACCATCAAATTTAATTATTTGTATAGTTTTTGATAATTATGTCATAATGATTTTTCCATGAAACTCATTTTATTCTCATAGTAAAATTATGATTTTATGGAATGATGAATTCTATTATTTTATTATATAATATATATATGAATTATTTTATATTTTGTGGCATGTAGGCCCATTTTATTCCACTAATTAATTTGAATTTTAATGTCATTTTATCTGAAAGGGTGCACATGAGTTTTCTAATAATTAATAAGGTATAAAATTATTTATCCCATGCTGAAGAAGGTTTATTAGTGGTTATCCCAAAACTAATATACAATGAATGTATGGGTGGTTATATATGACATATGATGGGATGAATGTCTTGGAGGGTTGTCTTAACATGTTATTTTTATGTTTATTTTATTCCATATTCTTATACCTATGTTATTATCTCAAGAATTCTGTTTTTTTTTGAAGCTCCATACTATTATTAGTTATGTCTTAGGATATGAAAATACATGTCACATCACTCATTATTTGATATTTATTTGTTTAATTATGATATTTATGCACTGTGATTATGTTCTCATACCCTTTTACACATTTTTTATTCACAAATTATATTTTAATTATTTTCAACCATGTTTATCAATATAATTCATATGAGATTTACCTTTAATATGTTTGCAATTTCTTATTTTATATTGAATTTAATTAATTAAGATGTTTATATAAGGGTAACATATGAGAAGAACAATTATGGTATATTTTGGAGATCATCTGTGAAATATATTGATTATATAACTAGTCTCCAAATATAGAAAGACATAATGGTTTAGGAGGTTGTATTATTGTGAGATGTATTGTATATTCACCAAAAATGATGTAATATCTACATGTAAAATTATTGTCTCAACTCATATAGTTTAAATATTTCAAAAAATTCATTATTATTTGAGTCATTTTGTAACTTCCATGACATTTGAGGAATTGTTTTAAAAAAAATTCGTGGTATCTGCCTATTTTTGTTCCGTTATGGTTTTCAATATGGGTAATGGGGTCTTAGAGTTCATTTTTCAGATGTTGGAGGCTTATTGGGTTGCATGATGGCTCTGAAAGGCCACCAACTAGCCAATGGGGTGCACCAAACAGATGGTGGTATTGGTTGTGAGACCATAATTTTTTAGATCCTACCTAATAGCTGATAAAAAATAAGTAATTTGTGTACTCTTTATATGAACACATGTCAGCTAATGGCCTAGAACCAGCTAACCCGGGTGCCTAATGTATGGGATAATTAATGATGTTTATGTTTATTTCTCTTATATTTTTATCAAACAACCCCTTATTTAATGTAAACATAATATGAATAAAACATTTTGGAGACATCCCCCATCGTTCTCTAAGTGTTCCCATCATCTCATGTATGATATTTAACGTCTAATTCTGTATTTGGTGTCAATTCATGTTAGATCAATCTGTTATAATCATAATCTCCCTTTTTATTTGTAAATGGCCATATATAAAATCCATATTATTTATAAATAAGAATCACTACCTATATCTAATGGAGAATTAATTCTTTATTGATAGATCAATGTTTGATCATGAGAATTTGTGGACCCTATTTTTTTAATCCTAGATCCATAGTTGGCAGTGAATCCCCTTTGATAAGCAGATGAGAATTTTATCTCTTTTTATAAGTCTTCCAAAAATTATAATCCAAGAGGAACTATAATGATATATTAGGTCATATTCAAGTGAATGTTGGTGGGTAATAATGATCTGTCTATTTTTCCACATTATATCTTTAAATTCTATTCAATCCTCTAATGTTATGGAGTCATTTTGAAAGAGATCCCTTTTATATGATTTTTTGCAAGATTTTATGAAATGTGATTGTGTGCTTTGATATCATACCTGAGTATGATCACATGTGTGTGTATGTGAATTCAATGAGACAAATGATTGATTTTTATAATGTTTGTGTGTGTGTGTGTGTGGCTACTTATGCTCATGATTGATGTAACACACTATTCCAAAATGATTTGTCCCTTCTCTTGTGATTGTGTGTAATCTAGAGGTTTTTATTCTTGTGGAAAATGAATGGTGGGAACAAGTGTCTCAGTAATCCCTTAGATGTAGATCATGGGTGACATGTTTTGATTATAAAAATGGACCAACAAATATGTAATGGGTATAATGGACTTGTGGCCTAACTATATGAGGTACCTGGATTAAAAATCCATGCTTTTGGTGTATGTGGTCAACCTTAACCATTACATTATCTTGAGTTTTTAGTCAATGATATTTTTTTACAAATATCTTTTAGGTTTATACTTTTGAATAATTAGTTATCACCCTTAATCAAATAATGATTACATAAAAAATCTCAAACAACCACTTAGTATTCATTTTCCCCAAAAAAGTAAACATTTTAAATATAAATTTTTTTATTTTCATGACATATCTTTATAATTTTTATCTTAACAACATAGAGTCCCCTTTATATCATAAAATCAAATGAATTTTTTTTAAAATATGTGATGAGAAGAAAATATTAATAAGGGATATAAAAATACATTGCTTTTTAGTCTAAGAATTCTTATATCCAAAATAAAATTTGATATCAATATAAAAAATTTTGTACTAATGAAAAAAACTTCTCTACTGAATGAAATCCATAAATTTTTTTTAATAAATATGAAATAAAAAACTCATAAAGGATTATTTTTATTAATGATAACACCATGAAATATTTTTCACAAAGTTATACATTTCACCCATAAGAAGTACAGAATAGTTTCCTTTGAACATAAATACATTATAATACCTTATGAAATCATATGTTTTTAAAAAAAACATAGAATGAAAAAATATATAATGTTGTTGGCCTGAAGAAAAATTTTCATATTACTCATACATATTGATTAACAATCATGTCTATAAATTGAATAAACATCATGATTACACATGTAATTACCACCATGATTACACTTGTAATGACCATCATGGTTACACATGGAATAACCCTCAAGATCATATTCCAAACAAAAATATTACCTAATGCATTTGAGGGATATAATAGAACCACCAATCATGTGTTTATATTATAACCACATATCCTCATTTACAATGTTGTAGAACAATAACATAATTATAACAAGTAAAATTAATTATTTTGAAAACATTCTTTGAACTCGAAAGTTAATATTTTCAGTTATATTAATTTCCCAATCCATTAAAACCAATTTTTCAACAATAAAATTCCCATAATAATGTGGGGAATGTTTTTTATTATAATAAAACTAGATAGATTATATTTAAATTCAAATATAAATAAAATCTTATTACTAATGGTAAAGTCTTTCTAACTATATACATAAAAATACATGATTCATTTTATCATTTATAATGAATGTAAAAAAATTCAATATAAAATTCATAAAAAGATTCCATTTTAATTATTTCCAAATATATTAAAAAGAGATATAAAATTTCCTATATATATCATTTATGTCCATATAAGTACATCTGTAAAATATTATTAAAAATACGGACATGCAAAAATGGTTGGAATAGAAGCATTAAAAGGGTTTTTTAATGAAAGTCCCTTAACTTTAGAATGACTCATCATGAACATTATTTATCTTAATTAATAAAAAAATTATTTTAATTAATTATTATTATTTAAAAAATCAAGTTTATATTTATTTTCATGTGTCATATTAAAAAATTTTCCCATATAATATTTTAATGATATTCGACAAATTTATCCAATATGACTTCCAAATATTGACTAGGGTAAAAAAGTCATTATTAAAAAATCACTAGAATAATAATAATGAAATAATTATAATTTTAGAAAAAATTTATACTATTAAAATCAACCATGGGTTATGGTTATGGAAAATGAACTAGGTTGCAATCATAGATATGAGAAGGTGTATGTACGCGTCGGTAATTTTTTTAATTTTCAAAAATCATTATAGAAAAAATAGAATGTGTTATTTTAAATTAAAATAATTATAATAATATCATAAATACTATATATTTTACATAAATATACTTATATATATCATCAATGTGGTGTGGTGAAAAAAATATTCATATTACATTGTTGAGACGGTTGTCCACTGATAATCATGAATGAAATTATCATTTTTAGTTAGTGGATAAAAAAGAGAATAGATTATATTATTTTATTAATAAAGATAAATATTTAATATATATATATATACATATATATATATATATATTAAATCCATTATTAAAACCATCCATAAGAGGAGGTGATGGAAAATGAATTACATCATTTCATGATGCTGTATACCACAGTACACTTGAACGATAGTTTCATTTCCCATTTGATGGTAGATTATATGGATAAAGGTTATAAAATAAAAAAAATATTATATTGGATTATTTTTTATATCATTTTTGAAATATATTATAATAAATTACACAAAGAATAAAAATAAAAACGTTGGGTTAAAAACTACACCTCTTCATAGGAAAACCACTTAAGATTTATAGAATAATCAATACTTTATTTGATTATTATAAAAGAAAGGACTATATGAGGTGGGTATGGATGCTAGGAATAGATTAGGATAGGTCTTCGCAAAACCAAAAGGTTTTTCAACTATGAATAACAGAGATGAAGAGGATTCCTTTTAGAGGAGAGGGTTTACTGCTAGAATTTATTTAAATATTAAATTTTAAAAAATATATTTTCCTATTAAAATGGATTATAAATGATAATAATAAAATATAGGATGTGGTTATGTGTAGATTTTCTCATAAAAAATTGAAATGTTTAGATTATTTTTTCAGCCAAACCTTTTTGTTTTAACCTGTTTTAATCTTTCTTTTTACAATTACCGTGATATTAATGGATTAAATATTAAAGGGTCAAGAAGGATACTATAAAAGAAAAATTGGATAATAAATCGACCATGGTATAAATTTTAACGAATATCTCTATCAATTTATTTAATTAGGATTTTTTGGACTTTTAAATCACTTGATAAAATATTATTTATTATAAAGTTACATTACTATCGATCTTGGAACTATTTATTGAATTTGACTTTTAAAAATATATGAAAAATATGGAATTAGAATATAATAAGGAAAACCATCTTAAATAAGTCATTTTTTTGGAACATAACAATTCATTAAAATCATATTAATTTTAAAACAATTTTTTTTATTTTTCTGTTAATTTAATATATACTACATCAGTGTTGTATATGAATTTAAAGTAATTATTGAATCTCTGAAATTTATAAACAAATTAAAATAATAAATAGAAAATGATTTATATTAATAACTAAAAAATTACTCAATATAGATTATTTTTATCAATATTTTATAAATTTATTGTTAATAAATATAAGTGAATGAAATTTTTTATTTTTTTACATAAAATATTATAATGTTTCCAATCATGTCCATAATTAAAATTGGT
This sequence comes from Viscum album, assembly GCA_963277665.1. Lineage (NCBI taxonomy): Eukaryota > Viridiplantae > Streptophyta > Magnoliopsida > Santalales > Viscaceae > Viscum > Viscum album. Next base: position 481,462,246 of record OY728153.1, on the reverse strand, counting down.
CTTATGATCGAATATTATATGATTATGGACAAAATATTTTCATCAAAAATATTTAATGCACGTTTTTAGTAACATTATAGGCCTTATCACTTTAGTTTTATAACAAATGAACTCATTTTAGCATTACCATGGTAATAAAAATTACAGTGATAACTATTCATAATGACTAAAAATTAATGCAGAATATTTAAAAATTTTGGACATCCAAATTCAAAATTTTGAATATATTTTTTAATATTCCAAAAAATAGACAAGCCGTAATGTAATTTTATATTAAATTTACAAAATGAGATAAAAAATATTTCGTTATCTGAAAAATTAATTTTTACTAAAAAAATATTTTAATATTAAATTAAAGTATTAAATTAATTAAAAATACTATAACTAAATTATTTTTAATCATAATAAGCTAATTAAAATTTTAAAATTAATACAAAATATAATATTAATTCATAAATACATTAAAAAAATAATGTTTTTAGTAAAAACATGTAATTTGCCTAATCATTGAAAAATAAAACAATTTAATCAAATATAAATTTTTTAAATAGTATATGTTTTATATACACAATTAAAAAATATTACCCTTTTTATCAAATAATTTTAATAAAATTTTTTTTAACTAATTATATAATTCTCTAACAAAAATCATTAAATATCATTTATGAATAAATCATATCTTTGAAGAATAAAATTTTTGTTTAAACGGGTCTTTATATCCAAATAATTAATAAATAAATTTTATTGATTTGGGCCATTATATATGCGTCATAATGTTGTTAATACTATTTATTTCTTACAAAACAATCATTATGTTATAATGTCTATATTTAAATAATAATATTTTGTAGTTTGTTTAAGCATTTTTATTTGCATCATAAACATTATTGAATATAATATGCTTCTTTTCAAATAATTGGATGTGAAATTATACCCATATTAAAATATTTACTCTTTGTAATTTTAACATGATCTCATTAATCAGTGGGTTTCCATTTGGAAATACATTTTTTGAAATCCCAAATAAAAAACTGTTAAAAAAATTCTTCTTGAAAAGTGGGAAAGAGAAAGATGACATTCATTAGAAATAATACATAACCATATTTCCTAAAAGAAAAAAATAGTGAGTATTGAAATTATGGACATGGAAGAAAAATTAAAATTTGAATAAAAATGGTTAATTGTATAGATCATTAATCACAAGAAATTGAATGATCATCAGAAAGTTAATAACCACAATACCATAAACCAGTGTGGTTTGAAAAAAGCCCATTGATTCATTAGAAGAGAATGAGAGAGGATAAAATTTCTATTTGTAGACATTTTTCATACATTTTTTAAATTCTCCATCATCTAAAAATGTATCATAAGATAAATATAAATACATTAAAGTATAATTTCTTCTATTAAACACAATCAATCTCAATATCATCTTTTTTCTCTAAATTATTAGAATTCAAAAATGATTTTTTATGCATGACGAACCAAAATAAACTTATAAAGAAATAAAAAATTCCAAAAAAGGATCAAAATCCATTAATCATGTATTTGTTTATTAGAAAAATAATCTGGTTAATAAAAGGTATGATAATTTCCAAAATGAATAAACCAAAATATGAACAAATAATAAATTAATATGTAAAATTCAGTAGTAATTCCCAAACTGAAAACAAAATCATTTAATAAATATATGTCATTAAAATTATTTAAAATATTCGTTATAGAGACTGATACCCAAAGATTAGAGTTATTTGATTACATATTATTACACAATTAATTCAACATTTATCTTCAAATAACATCAATTACTCTAAAATAATAATACAAAAAAATTATATTAAATAAAAAATATAATATCCATGATATGATAATAATTTCAATAAATGACCTATATCAAAATAATGTCTGATTGAAATCATATATCCTTCCAAAATATTATTCAACCTTTAATACTCAAATGAAATACCATAAGAATCTATTTACCAAAACCACATAATTCACCCAAAAATTTAGTAATCTTATTCTAAAATAACCTTAATCACTTAATAAACAGCTGAATTTTTAACCCCATGGATACATGTTAGACAAAACATATGTTCAAAAGATTAAATTAATTATTATTACTAAATTCATTCTAACAAGGAAATCATGTTGGCTAGCAGTAAGCAGTGCACCCTTATCCCCCTTCGATTTCAAGTTCAAGCCTCTTGACTAGTCCTAATGTGTTATATTATTCTTTTTAATAAAACTTTATTAATTTAATTCTGATAAAATTTTCAAAAATATAATGAAAATCCTTTAAAATATCAATAATTTTCAAATCAATTCTTAACCTCAATGGCTTTCTATTCGTCTCATTTTTCCACAAAATCAATTATTCATAAATAACTATCATCAATTAAATATTAAATCTATGTTTTATTTACACCGTTATCATATGTCCATAAATGAGGCTCACAAAAAACTATCACCCTTCTACACCAATTTTCAAATGAATCAATTTAATATAACATGTAATTCAAAATATTAGAAAAAAATATACTATTTAATATTTATTCATTTTCAAAAAATATATAATATGAAAATATCATTGACAAACATATCCTTGATTAAAATTATTTATTAATATTTTATCCATGATTTCACATTTTATTTAATGTTACAAAAAAAGTTAGGATTTTTCAATAAAAAATCAATAATGAAACGTAGAACATAATAAAATAATTCACTATAGAAATCCAAATATCAGGTGCCTCTATTACATTGTTGATATCCCATTTATCATACATATTGATGTCTATATCGCATGAAACTAAATAGTTACATCTTTGGTGGCATTTACCTTAGTAATGAAATGGATTAGTTGTGATTTTAATATAAAATAAAATAAATAACATATCATAAAGAAATTTTGAAGAAATGAAAATGTGTAAAACATATCAAATTTTTTCATATAAGGGATTTTGATTTTAAAAATATTTTGAATTCATTTGAACATCATTTCCTCCATAATAGTGTTGATAAATACATCTAAACAGGATAATAATGGTGGGTGAGACCCTTTACCTAACATCTTTTTGAAATATATTTAATCTAAAGAAAATAACATCATTAATAAATGAAATTAATTACCAAAATTTAAAAAGAAAATGGTCCTTTTAAAGACTATACCCATATAAGTTCAATAATAAATTAATAATTTAATCCTATATAATAATCATAGTAACATTTACATTATGAAATATTTTGACCAAAAAGTATATCTCATTACATTTCTCTTACACCCCTAAAAATGTAATATCATTTTTATGAAATAGTCCATTACATTAAACCTAATGGTTACCTATACCTAATAAAAAAAGTCTCCAAATATAATATTAACAATATTAAAATATATTCACTAAAAATGAAAAAAAATTATATATTAATTTGAAATTATTATCAAGCATAGAGTTATTTTCCATTTACGGTATCCATAACTACAATGTTAAAATCATATAAATGTTTTACAATATCTATCGTTATCGAAACCCACCAGTAATACCAACTATGTGGACCTAGAGTTAAACATTACATATTCCTAAAGTTTTAGTTAAGTATTCATTTGATTTCTTTACCAAAGATATTTTAGGGTTCTAGTTTTATATAATTTGGTCATAACCCATAAACAAATAAATATATTTTCATAAATTGGGCACTTCCACATGGTATACATTTTTCCAACAAAGAATTATTTAGGATATAACTGGTTTTCATTTCATGAAATATCATCACAATATTGACATTGTCCGCATAATTGTCCTTAAACATCCTTAATACTCAATGACTTTTTCAAGCCTTGTGATGATTACAAAAATCCCAAAATTGTGCATAAAATAAGTAAGAAACTAGTTAGTCCATGAATTCTTATAAAAATTTATCTTTAACAAAATTAACATTGGGTTAAATAAAAACATTTACTTACCCAAGAAATTGAATTATGTTTCAGAATAATTTCATAAAACATTAAATAAGAAAATTTTATTGAAAAATAAACTCATAAATGTTTTTTATATCATGATAATCTCGTAATTTGTTTTCACAAAGTTATTCTTTTCAATCATAAGAAGTAGAAAATTCATTCCTTGAATCATTAATTCATTATCATAACATACAACATAATGATATTTTAATTATAATTAAGGATGTAATAAATAAATCATTTAGGTAACATGAGATATCAATTTCATACATGTACTACATATGGAGTGATCCTCATTATTAAAATTTCAATAACCATCATAGTTACACTTTGAATAAACCTCATAGTCAAATTACAAACATAAATTTTAACAAATTCTATTGATGGTTATTGTGGACCCACCATCCCTTAGTTTATAAAAATACCATCATCATAAACAATTCCCAAGAACCATTACATAATCACAATATATAAACTATTGATTAATAAAACTATTCATCCTTCATAAAAAATAATTTTTTTATATTGATATATCCCTTTCCTTTATTTTTTTTCAAAACTAAAATTACTAGAATAGTGAAAAAAGTGAGTTATCATTTGAAGGAAACATTTCATCTTGTAAATTACATCAAATATCAAATAATGGTTAAGGATGATAGAAATATTTTTTAGCCTATATGTTGAAATTTAACATTCCTTTTATATTTTATAAATAAAGTAAGGACATTTCATATAAAATAAGTAAAATCATTTATTTTGAAAACTAGGTAAATAATGTAAAAAGAGTCATCAAATGTCCATTATAGTTCATTTATTTCCCTATAAATAAAACCATAAATTAATTTAAAAAAATTCTTATAATAGAAAATGTGTCGGAAGGGAAAATTTAAAGGAGTAAATTTTTAAAAATATTTACCCTTACAATTATTCTGAATCATAACATATATTTTTTATTTTCAATTATAAAAATATACACTTGTTAATTAATTACTTGATTAAGAAATTATTCAATATTATTGTTCCTTATACCATGTTATACTTATAAAATTTCACATAAGAAATTTTTATTACATTCGACTCACATGTCAAAAATATTTTCGGTTGGTTGACTATGGTCAATGTTTTAAATTATTTCTTAATATATAGAATAATTATCATCTTTATATAAAAATTATATTTTTAAACATACATTGATATTTGGTTATTTAAAATGAATTACCTTAAAATCATGGATATGGGGTTTCATCCATATGCGTGAGTAACATTTCAAATTTTCTACAATCTTTATGGAAATAAAGAAAGTATTATTTTATATTTTTATAATCATAATAAGATCATGAATACCATATAATTTTTTTAAATATACATAAATATATATCATCTATGTGATTTGGTGATAAAAAACAAATCACATCACTTCTTGGAGGCAGTAGTCCAAAAGTAATCATGAAGGACACTGTCATTTATCATTAAGTGTATTTTTAAGAGAATATATGATACGTTACGTATTTTGATTGATTAATACAGCGACCCAACCGTAAACATTACTTATTTTTATTATTTTTAAAATATAATTCATATTTATTTTATAAATATTTTTTTTGATAGAGTTTTTTAAAGAATTAGAAATAAATCTTACATAGAAAACCCATACAATACAAGGGGTAATGTAAACATAGTATCAATATTTTTTGTGAAATTAATCCTTATTAAAATAAAACATGACTTATTTTTTCATGGAAAAACACTTTATAACTTTCAACATTACATCCTCCTTTCTATTACATATCCATATACCATACAAAAAACATTTTAAAATTCGGATGACCACAAAAATTTCTGTAAGGTATACATAAATAAGTAAAACTAATACTCTAGTAAAAACATGAAATATGATGAATGTAAATTTAAAAAGTTTCATATTTCATCCAAAAAATATAATCTCTCTATCTTAACACATGATATAATATGTTTATTGTAGAAATAAATAGAAAACATAAATCCTAACAGTATATTATGAAATAAATTCCATAACACAATTACCATAGATCTCATGAGTATAGAGGGAGTAACCTTGATGGTCACACTTGAAACACCCATCATAGTATGTTCCTTTAATACCTTTTGAGAAACCCTACTGGTAACATTTCTCTCATTACTGAATGCATTGGTTAGATATAACGGGTTCACCCTCCCATGGTTTTCCAGGGAGTCACCTATACACTTAAATAATCACTAAGAACAAAAATATAATAATAATACATAAATCTTCGATAAATGATAAATAATTTCCCCACATTGACGTCACTTTCATTTTTACAAAGCTATACACTCTTAGATGAAAAGAAATTTATTAGAAAATTTAATTATCAAATTATAATGTAATCATGAAAAGATTAAATATTCAGGAATGTGATAAATTTATTTTATGTTGTATATATTAAAATAACACTCGATTTGACTGTTGTGAAAATATTTTAAAGAGTAACTTTAAAAGACATTTATAATAGAAAGTTACTTACCTTGAGTCTGAATCACCATGTAAAATATTTATCATCATAAATATTAATCTTATGTTAATTATTTACTTACATTATATCATTTAATAATTTAATCATTTTTTATAACACTTAATCTCATGTTATGTCTGTTACTTAATTATTTATGTTCAGGTCAGATTTTTTGTTGATACACAGTACTTGAGTCCAAAATGAATTTGGTAAGATGTTTATAGGAAAAGATGTTCTAATTAGATCATCTATAAAATCATATTCATGAAATGATTATAATTTTTATACATAAATTATACATGTAAACCAAACCTTTATGTATGGTTAGGAAAAATAAACTACATTATAATCATGGAGATGATAGACAATATGTATACATGAGTAAAAATTCCATTTTTTCAGGATAATTGTTTATAGAAGGTATGTATTATTTTATCATTAAATAATAAAAATAATATAATTAATATCATATTTATTATTTAATTATACTTATATATTTAATCAATGGGATGTGGTGATGAAACACTAATCACATCACTTTTTTGAGGTGATAGTTCACACCTACGCACGAACGATATTATCATTTTTATTTGTATGGAATGGTAATAATATAAATGATATATTATTATTTCATAAACATAAATATCTAATTAATATAATATATATAAATTAATTCTATCATTATATCCATTATTGAGATGTAGCAATGGAAAATTAATTGTATCAGTTAGCGAGATGGAAGTCCACTATACACATGAGAGATTATTTATTTTCACATTTCATGAAATTGGTGATGGATTTATTTAAGGATATCACCATAATAAAGTTTTAGTATATTTAGGATAATGTAGTTATTATTTCAACTTTTTTGGAGAATATTTTAAGTAATTGGATGAATAAATAAAATAGAAACACTTAATAAAAAATGACACTCTCATTTGGAAAACCACTTTTGATTAACCACATAAATCAAATAAGGATAGTGTTATGCCTAACCTAATGAATCTATATGTTGGGTATAAATAATAGGAATGTATTGGTACAAATATTGTTCGAAACAAATAGGCTCTTATGTGTGAAGAAAATATATGAAGGGTTTCCCTTATATAAGAGATGGGAGGGGAACTCTTCGATTTATACAAAATATTAACTTAATATAAATTAATTTTATATCCCCAATTTCTCAAAACTAAATTATTTAGATTATATAATAATTATGGGTTTAAATAAATTCATATAATTAAAAGTGGAATTTTCTTATTATTATTATAATCCTTATCTTTTTTAACCTTTATTTTTTCTCTTTTAACTCATACTGAGATATCATGTAATATAAAATTTGAGGATTAATATAATTGGTATAAAATACCAAAAGACCAATAAATGAGTAATTTATTAAATCATTCATTGATAATTATATTATTTTAGTATTTTTAATATTATTTTTTCAATATTTATGTCAATTAAGATATTACGGCATCGTCATTGTTCATTCCATAAATTTAATTATATCTTATCCAAAAATTGAAAATAAATTATAATGTAAAATATATTCATTTTGTATTTAAATTAAATTATTATAGGCTAATATACATGATATAAATCCCTGTATTAATAATATTTCAGTTTCCAAAAACAAAAGCATGAAAAATTTGACTTTTAATTAAATATAATATTATAAATTTTATTCTTTCATACAAGTGGCTTCCAAAGGTTATAATTTCATTCGAATGATATATTTGCTCAAAATAAACTCAACCAATTTAATTAGGAAAAGTTTTTGTGAAACATTAGAATTTTATAATTATATTTTTACCCTTAATTACCTTATTTTCTAATAACTGTGTTAATAAAAATGTTACTACTATTACTATTCATACTCTATAAAAATAATATATAACTATTTATATAAAATGGTATTTATGATTCCAAATATATAATAATTATTCAAAAAAATTTAACCCTAAATTGGATAAAATAAATTTAAAATTTTTCTCGTGGAAGTAATGATAAATCATATTTTAATGATAAAACGTTCAGAAGAATGAAATTTTATTATTTAAAAATTAAATGATAAGATGATTGTAATGACCTAAATTGAATTAAATGTAAAAAATAATCTAATTATACTTTAAATTTATTGAAATATATAATTTAACATAGTAAAAAAATTTGATGATTTTTTTTGAATAAAGTAGAGTATTTTTCATACAATTTATAAAAAAAACTAGATCTTATTAGAAAAAGACCAAAAATTAAACTAGAATAAATTATGATAGTCAAAATTAAAACAATTATGTTTATTATTTCATATATAATTTATAAATGTTTAAAATATTATATTTAAAGAATGTGTGCCCTCAAAAGGTGGAAATTTCCTTGATATAAGAGTTATTCTATTATAAGTGAAATTTAATTTGTTATTATATCACGCCTAGAAAAAATAAATGATGAAGGATAAAATTAATATTGAATATATAATACATCAATTTTGTTAATATAATCCCAATATATTTATTATTTTATATTATAATAACACATGTTATAATTTAAAATGATTTTCAGAAAAACATTTCCTCTAATTTTAAAAATTGTTTTACCTTCATTTATAATTAATTGGTAACCAAATAATTATTTAAATATACATGTGAAAAAAATATTTTCAAAATTAATTAAACCCTATTTATACATTCCATTTGAATGTATTGGTTATAATAGTAACATTTAAATAATAACATTTAGTTGTTAGTATGATCTTGATGTGGCATATCATATACGCTATCAAACATAATTTTTCCTTCTTTTAAACATGGGATGTAACATTATTTCCCATCAAATAAATTTCAACCTCACAATTTGAACTGGGGATTGTATCCCGGGTTCCACTATTCATAATACCATTTTGAAAATCCCACATCAGAATAAGGATTAATAAAACATACACTTTTAATTAAAGAAACAGTTAAATGATTCTCGCTGAGATAACACATACAAGGGATCCAGATATGAATATATATATATGGATGAGAATAATTTATATCATTATTTACTGTATAGTGATAGATAACATGATCATGAGAATGTTAAAAATCATAAAACCATAAACATGTAATTGGTTAAAAGTTCAATCATTCATTATAATGAAAATTAAATAGATTATGTGTTTGATTAAAGATAATTTTAATAGAGTAGAAGAATTCATTTACTTTCTAGACTGAGATAATGAATAAATATAATGACATGAAAAGTTTAGTTTCATCCGTTAATAGATTTCCACCTTAAACCCATCTTTTTCACCAAATGAAACGTAATATAAATGAATTTTTGACACATAAAACACTATAATAAACATTTATAGAATTACATAATACAAAAATTAATAACTATAAATTTATATTGTCATTATACATTATCCAAAACCAAAATGATTATGATAACAAAATTTAAGTCCAAAAAAAGAATAAAACATTATGGGAATAAATTAAACTATTACACCAAACATTCAACACATATCTTTCAATAAAGAAATATCATTAAAAATATACAAAATTATTCTATAATAAGATTGAATTCCAAAAATAATATGGATTTGATCACATAATCTTCTAATATTTTTAAGAATTATCTATAAAGAAATCAAATTACTCTTGAAGCCTCATCACATATTGTAATTTCCCTTGTAATCCTCAAGATATGATATCCATTTACATAAATTACCATAAGTCCACAATTAAAATATAATTCATCATTTATACCTTATATAAAATATCATATTATTCTATTTACATTGATCATATAATGATCCTGAAATAGTGAAAATCATGAAAAAAAACATTATTCACGTAATATCCAAAAAAACTTCACATACTATAGTTTTTCTATTGAAAAATTATTTTTTCCCCTTATTTAAATTCTTCTACATCATTCAAATAATTTAACTAAAAAGAGAAATGCACAACAACCGGGACTTCTAGTTGGATAGTGGTAGGTGATTCAACATTGTCGGCCTTTGTTTGTGGGTTCAAAAATGTAATCATTTCTAGAAGTGGTGGGTTGTTACCAATCCTATCAATGGTGTCTTTTAATAAAATAATATAATTCTTATAACATTTCCTAAAAGTAATAAACCATAACTATTTATAAAACGAATTTCACAAAAAATACCATAACTCACCGTAAAATTTCATAACATGAAACTATAAAATGGTTTTTTATTCAATTGATCACATAGTAAACCATCAAATTATGATCTCATGATGATATCCATACCTATTATGAAAACGTCCCAATATAAAATGTTTATTGAACCCCTATCTGATACAAACTCTAAACTACAGACCTTAAACTTTACATATTCTAGTTATTTTAATAAAAAATTACATTTTTTTACCGTTGATATTTTAGGTATAAATATTTAGAGATTTAGAAAAAATACATACATAGTAATCCTATATAATTTATATTGACACTTATACTAAGTTTCTATTTTTTCACCAAATGAAAACCTTTGAATATAAAATTTGATATATTTTTCATGAAACAAATCTTCATATCATTCTACATGACTTTTTCATTTCTCTTACCCATCCTTATACCTTTTGAGAATCATTTGAAAACTAGAAATGATCAAAAAATACTCAACAATGGATAAAAAAATATGGAAAATAGTTATTACTATTAAGACATGAAAACCGATGAAGATATTTTAACAAAGTAATACTTTTAACCCACAAAAAATAACCTCTTTAGCTTACATAATGAAATAATTTTGTTCCTATAAATATCCTTATAAAAAATAAGTCATAATGGTAGCTTGTGGAATACATTACATATCACTCTTATAGTATCTTTCACACCTATATAGGGAGTAACCATTATGGATACACTTGGAATACCAAACACAATATATTCTCTTAATCACTTAGTGGAATCCCTATCAGTCAACTTCATATTATTACCCTATTCAAAAAAGATATATAACAGGATCACCTAAACACATTTTATCATATAACTATAAATAATAAAAAACCATTCCCAAGAAACAAAACATAGTAATAACATATAAATCTTCCATAAATGAGAAATTATTTCCAATTTGAAATCACATTTCCTATTATAAAAGTCACGCACTAATATATAAAAACACTTTATTTGAATTTTTTTTATAAATTGTAAATTAGGAATCAAAACATTAAGTAGGAATGAAATATAAATATTATGTCCATACCATATATTTTTAAAAAACATTCATTTTTTCATTTATAAAAATAGTTCAAAGAGATACTTTAAAAGGTATTTTAAGAGATAGTATCTTACATTATCTCCGACTCATCATGTACAATATTTATCTATATGAATAATAAAAATAAATAAATTATTTAATTATATGATATTATTTTTAATTTTGATCATTAAATTTATATCACTTATTATCTTGTTATAAAATATAGTTAATTATTTAGGTTCATGTCATACGTTTTGTTAGTACTTATTACATGGGACAAAAATGAATTTTTTAAGATATTAATAGTCAAAGTGGTCTTAATTCCATTATCTATAAAATAATTTTAATGACTTGATTATTATTTTTATACATAAGTTATACATTAAAATCAAACCATTATATATGTTTATTAATAAATGAACTATGTTATAATCATGGAAATGGTAGGTCATACATATGCATGTGTAACATTTCAATTTTTAATTGATTATATTGGATATAAGGTAAGTATAAATAAATATTTCCATAATGATAATAATAAAAATTATATTACAATAACTAACTAAATATAATTTTATATACCATCCAAGATATGTGGTGTTTAAAAATGAATCACATTACTTTGTGGAAGTGATAATTTACATATAAAAGTGATCGACATTATCATTTTTATCTGCATGGAAATATAAAATCATAATTGACATATTATCATATCATAATGAAAAATATGCCTAGAATATCATATATAAAAAATAGTTTCATCATAATAACTTCTATTTGTAGATGGTGATATAAAATGAATCATGTATGTTCATGAGGTGGTAGTCCACCAAATGAACTAATGATTAATTATTTTCTTATTTGATGGAAATGGACTTGAATTTAGGTGATGAGGGTAACAAAATTACATAAAAGTATATTTAGGATATTAGATATATTATTTCATCTAGGGGGATAAATATTTTCTGTATGTGCAAAAATAAATAAAATAGTAACACATAATTAAAAACGATACCTCTCCTTCGGACAACCCCCATTGATTAACAACCTAACACATCTAAGGAGGGTATTATGCCTAAAATAATATGTCTAGAATGTGGGAAGGGATTATAGGATGGGATTATAAGTTATCATGGATAAGAAAATTTTATTTGAAGTGTGATGAAAAGAGAAGAAGGGGTTCCCTTTTATAAGGATTGGGAGGGGATCTTTTGGAATTCTTCAAAACATTAAATTCATATAAATTAATTATTTACTCCAAATGGCTCCAAACTAGTTTATTTATAATATATTATGGATATGGTAGAATTAAATTTAACCAATTAAATTTTAATTTTTTTTTATTATTTTATTAGTACTTATTTTTTGATCATAACCCATTTATCTCTTTCCACGATATGATTAATTTACAAATTGTGGGTTATTTTAATTACTATAAAATGACAAAAGAAAAATAAATGAGTCATTGAAGAAATTTTAATATGTATCCCAACCATCAATATTACATTTTGAGGTTTATAAATTGTATATCCTTCAAATAAATAATATTTTCTTTATAATATAAATAATTTCTATTGAGACACAATTCATTAGATGAGTTTTTTAAAATATCATCAAATTAAGATAAATTTCAAAAAATAATTAAAAAACCCAGCATTTCAAAGACACTTAAAAATTTAGTGCATTTAATTATTCTTATCAAATTATATTTATTTTCATATTTTTAATATCATTTATTTGTTGTTTCCTTTAATTGAACAATTAATGCATTATTATTGTGAAATCCATTAATTTAATTATTTCATCACTAAAAATTACAAATAAATCATCATGATAAAAATAAAATTTTTATATTTAAAATGAATAATTATATTTGAACCAATCACTTATATAACCACAGATTAAAAGTATTTCACTTTATAAGAACAAAAGTGTGACAAAATTGACATTTCATTGATTATACTATTATAAATGTCATAATCTTATCCTAGTGGAATCCAAAGGTTATAATTTTAGAACAATGATAATTTTAGAAGAAAAAACTCACATAATTAAATTTTAAAATGTGTTAGTGTAATTTTATAATATTTATTATATTATTTTTACCCTCAAGTACCAAATTTACCTTTAATCTTGTTAATAAAAAATTTTCTAAAGTTGTTATTCATATTGTCAAAATATGAAAGGGAAGTACCTACATAATTTGAAACATATGATTCAAAATACGGATTCCATTTTTCAAAAATTAAAAAAATATATTTTGATAAATTTATTTGGAAATTATTCTTGTGGAAGGAATGATAATGTGGGTTTAAAAGTAATAATATTCCAAAATTGAAATTTTTTAATATCCAAATTCAATAAAAAACATTACTAAATAATAAATTTGATATAATAATAAAAGAAGATTATATTGTTCTTTAAAATTAGTCAAATATATAATTTACCACTATCAGTATATTTTATGAAAATATAGCTTTAAATTAAAATTAATTATTTTTATAATATTCATCAAAACATGAAACTTATTGGAAAAATTTAAAAAAATGTAATCAAAATAAATTTTAATAAGTATTTTTTAAAAATTATGTTCATTTCTTTAAATATAATTTATAAAATTTTAAAAAATTATATTTAAAAACAATTTTAAGAGAGGAAAATGGAAATATGAAGGTCATCTTAGATGAAACATAAATATGATTCAAAAGATAAACAATTAAACTAGGAAGAATGGTTAATATGAACAAGGTGGGAAATAATTGTTAAATAGGATAATGATTATTCTCAATAATTTTATAATTATCTTGAAATAAATTTATCATGGTAAAATATTTGAATTAAAATAACATTTTCCACAAAATAGTAAGAGAAATAACAATGAAATAAAATCATTAGGTTGAATAAACTAATCCTAAAAATATGAATTTCTAAAAGTAGCATTATAATTCAATGAATATAGTTGAGATAATAAAAAATATTCAGCATTGGTTATTAATCACACCATATTATTTTAATAATCATTCAGTATAAGGAATACCTCTCAATGATGTAAATATAGATAAAATTACCACTTACCTTAAATCCTTTATTCCTTTAATGTTCATTAATATCGGTTATAAAAAATTGTAATTATCTAAGTTGTAACTTTATTCCAATAAATTTCCTGTTATGAGAGTCATTGATAATTATTCTCTATAAGTATATTAGTTAATAGTTATATATTTTTAAAATAGGGTTTGTTTAATCGTATTCCATCTGAACAAGTTTCATAATAACATTTTTTAATCTACTGATTTTCATCATTACCAAATCATAAAAGGAAGTGTAATTTATTTTTTCTTTCTATTTATAAATTCATAATTTCATATCATATTTATTTTTCTTATTATACATAAATATGATGTTGGTGATGATGTTTTTCTGAAATTTATTAAGAATCAGTGGTATTTTCCTTACAAAAGAGTTAAATATTTTTATTACCATTAGATAACTAATAATAAATGATTATATACATATAATTTTCAAAAAATATTATTTCAAATCCATCTATGATGAAAAAATATATCATTGTTTATTTAGGTGGTTAAATCCACCAATCAAGTACATGCTACAAACTTTTTATGAGTATTTATGAAGAAGATAATATATTGTTATAATATCATTAAATATTTATAATGAATTTATTTAAATTTTTATAATGTCATGAATTATAATTTTATTGAGTTATAATAATAATTTAAATGAATAATATTTTTTCACCTATCAATAAATCACTTTTCTTTTTGGTATGTTTGTTTTATGTAGTTTGTTTTAAAATGATTCTATATAAAAAATATTACATATAAAATTACTAATATATATTTCTAAAATACATATCATGAAATAAATTACATATTTATTCACTTATCCCATATCTAAATTTAGCCATAGAATGTTGTGATGAAAAATGAAATTTTTTGTTCCTGGAAGATGCTATGCGCACCCATGCATGATCAATATTATCATTTTACGAATGAATGGGATGTGAATAGATAATAATTATTCCTTGAATATTATATCATTTAATTATATTGTAATAATTTTGTCATTATATTGAAATTATTATAAGGGTTTTTGAGGAGGGTTGAAGAGAAGGATAATGAAAGGATGTGAAATGAAATGTAATACGTAGGAAGATTATTTAGACATTATCAGGATGTGTCATTTGTAAATTATGGATGTGAGACCCACTGATGGGGCTAGATTATATAAAAAGTATACTGGGTATTTAAAATAAATAAATCTTGTGGTGTTTCATGAGAATTTAGATCTATTGGCATGACTCGAAGTGAGTGAAATTGAGAATCATTTATATGTGAAAAGAGGTGAAATGCTTTGTAAAAACTGTTAGGATAGGGTAGAGAATGGAATTACGTGAATGATATGTGACTTAGGTTGTAAAATTTTTGTAAGAAATGTATTTATGAATTATTAATGTAAATAGGTATTATAGAGGGGTTATGTATTGAATTTATTTACTAAAAATAAATCCACATTTGATTACAAATTTCAACAATTATTAATCTTGATTAAGATTTAACAATGAAAATTATTTTTTTATTAAATATATAAGATGGTTTTTACTAACAAATATCAAAATTTTTAATCTATATTTGTATTCTTTTTAATCAAATTCATAATCTACTTATGAGAGGTAAAAAATTATTTTAAAATAGATAATGTTATGAGAATTGGGATTTTAGAAAAATGACAGTTTTATTATTCAAATTTCATAATCTTATAAAAAATTTATTACTAATTAAATGGATCTTAATTTATATTATTATTTTTAAATATAATGTTTTATTTTCATTTTAAAATATAACAATTAAATTTCAATACTAAATTCTTATAATAATATCACTCCTTCAAAAATAATTGTTTTACCACAGTAACTAAAATTTTACACGGTAACTTAATTTTCTATATAAAATGGAAATTGGTCCCATTACATAATTTAAACATGATGATTAAAAATATATAAATAAATTTATCCAATTTAATTTCTATAGTAGATAATATTAATTTTAATATAAGAACATATAATGCATAATATAAGCTTAGTAAAAAATTATCCTCAATGAAGAAAATAAATTCATTACATGAGTAGTAAAAACATTAGGATTGAATTTAACTTATTTTATCTTATATATTTTCAAAACATTACATTTAGAAAATTGTTTAGGTATACAATTATAAAATTCAAAGTTAATTAAAAGGTAATTTTAATTATAAATTTATAATTTTAAAATAAAATGATTTTATTTATTCATTCAATATACTGATAACATAATTTTTTTCATTTTCTATAAATTTTCTAATAAATTCACCATTTTAATTTCATAAAAAATATATCGCTACATTCTAATGGATATAATATAATTGTAAATTCATATTTTAAATTTTCATTGGTTTTTTAGTTCGGTTTTGTGTGTGAAGAAATCTATTTAATACATTAGGTTTTAAACAGAAATTATATTATTTAATACATTGAGTTGTTCTAGGAAACCACTCACATTTTTTTATGTTCATTGGTTTACATACCATTTCAACATTCACTGCCTATTATGAAAAAATTTGGATGGGTTTTTATCTTTCATGATTTCATCGATTTGAATAACAATTATACAATAATGTATCCTGAGTTGAACCCTTCTATTCCCAAGTAGTTCATCCCTTAATTTCTCCCAAGTTTTTTAAGTGTTTGTCCTACACAATATGGAATAAGATTAATGTAAAATAAATTTTGTTCCTTAAAAGTGAATAATTTTTTATATCTCTATTATATGAGTGGTTCCTGGGAGGGGAGTGTGTTTTATTTTAGTGGGGATTCTTTATAACATTTCTCATCAAAGATTATTTTCCATATGATTTGTATTTTGGACTGTAGAAATTTAATTTATGATGAGAACCTTTGATTGGGTATTTACTTTATAATCATAGTATGGTGTTATAATGAATACCATGAATGACTGGGACAT
Organism: Viscum album; assembly: GCA_963277665.1. NCBI lineage: Eukaryota > Viridiplantae > Streptophyta > Magnoliopsida > Santalales > Viscaceae > Viscum > Viscum album. Next base: position 481,444,531 of record OY728153.1, on the reverse strand, counting down.
TAAATTTTATTAAATTTTTTTTTTGGGAAATGTGAGGACCAAAATATTAAAAAAATTTATAATGATATTAGTCTTTAAAATATAACACTGTATTATTCAAGAAGAAAACAAATAGGTTAGTTGCATGTAACTTATGGAAACTCCACTAAAAAGGAATGTCAGACCATTAGGATGGATTTAAATATATATTAATATGGATAAATACATGGGGAGGTGAACTATAGGTTTAAAATATTTTTTAACCTTGAATGAAACATTTTTTAACAAGGTTAAACAAATTGTATTCACAAAAAAGAATTTGTATTTAAACTATGATCAGACTTGGCCCCATGGGGCCTGTTGTTTAGATTATGAGACTAATAAGGGGGGGGGGGTTACTGAGTTCCTAAATAATTTATATGGTTTAAATATATTTAAAAAAAATCCCCCAAAATAGAATAAATGGTTTCCCAATTATCTAAAGTAGACCATTTATAATTGTTATGATTTTTTGAATGATTTATAAAATACTGATTAGTTCTTATTTGAAATAAATTGAAATAATTCTTTAACTTTTGAATTCAATTTACTAAATCAAATTATAATATGAAAAATACATGATATTTACTATCAATGTGAAATTAATGTTTTCATATTTAAATATATAGAGTAGTAAAAAAAAATTTAAAATGCAAAACATATATAATTACAAGAGGTTATGTATCAAGATGAGACTTATTCCACTTTACATGGTGATATCTTTCCACCAAATAGTTTATATAATCATAAAATGTTATCTAAAAACTATACTAGGGTATGCCACAACACATATAGTGTTTTCCAAGCCACAAATACCTCTTCCATGGTTTTGGTGGGATTGAAAAATTTGACAGGCCTTGTAGGGACCACTTCCAATATTATATTAGAGAATATAAGTTGTAAAAAGATAAATTGTGATGATTTTTTGTATCTTACAATTTTTCATAGGAGTTAATGTGTGTTAATAAAACATATATAATCAAAAAATGCATGTAATGTAAATAAATTACACATATTTAGTAGAAGGGATAGTGTATCTTCACTTGACATGCATTGCTTGTTTGTAGCACCTTGGAAGTAGCTTGAACTATGGATTGAGACATTTTTCATAAATTTGATGTCAAACAGAGTATTATAGGTGCTCAATTTTTATGTTTTATGTGTGAATTAATTGTACAATAATCCTTTTCATTTTTTGTTTTTAAAATTCATGATGTAGAAGTGTGTACATATGAAAAAATGGATCTTTTTAGTTAGACACAATTGTTGAGACATGGTTTCCTGTCAATCACTTGGTCTCTCTTTAACCCTTAATTTTTTATTAGGATTTAGTTTTATACTCTATAGAAAACATATATCATGTTATCAATCGTATTATAGTACCCTATAATTCATGTTGTGCTCTGAAATCAATTTTTATATTCTCTAAAAAAATTCATTTATTTAATTAGTGGAAATAAATTCCATAAATATGAATACTAGAAATATTAATTTCATTAATACAAATAAATGGTAGTGGTATGTATTTTGAATGGTGACTCTTTGGAGGTAATTTTATTTAATAGTTACTCATTGTTGGTGGTAAATTATTCATAGTAGTGTCAGAATAATGATTTATTTAGAGTAGTGACTTCTTTGGAGCAGGGACATTGGCTTAGTGGTGTGAAGAAGGATTTGTTTCTAGAAAATTGTGTTAGGAGCGGTGAGTCATGAGTGGTGAGTCAGGAATAATAACCCATACTTTAAAAATCATTCCAATCTTCATTAAAATTATAAAATACAACAAAACATAAAAGGCTCATTTGAATCATTATTAAGTGTGTCTTGTGATTATTAAAATTAATGTGGTCAACAATATCCCCATTTTGAGGATCACAAATCATGGAATTAATATTATTCAATTAATATACTATTTGGAAGAACATAAAAAAAATAAACATTCAAATTATTTTGGAGTACAATGTATGACATAAATTAGAGAAGATACATAAAAAATATAATAGAAGAATATGCCATCATTCATTTCTCCCTCTTTTCAGGTTATCAAAAAGGTGAACACAGATAAAAACATAACGAATGAAAAAAAAAGATTATATAATGTGATAAAATTTTCTAGGTATATCCCCATCAAAAACAAATATTCTTTGTGTATGTATTCTCTATGGTATCATCTAGTGGCTCTTTCCATTTATTAGATGAACTAGGAGAGAATGTTGAAGGTTGAGAGATAGTTTTAGGCAATGTTGGACGAGTTAAAATTGTTGATGGAGGAAATTCTATGTAAATAACTGTTCTAAAATATTGGGGTACCATAGTAGGATTCATAAGAAATGTATTAAATTTAAGATGAAAATGTGAAAAGGGATTGGTTAAAAAGAAAGAACATTATTTTTGATGAGGATAAGGGTTAATGGTCCAGTAGTGAGTCCAAAAATGTTAATGGAATGGGAAAGTAATTTTGAGAAATAATTTTAGTGTTGTTAACATGACGATAAGGCTTATAAAGATTAATAAAATCCATAATGATATATAATCTTTTTTCAATATCCATATTGAAGTCATACTTATTTTCCGTGAAGGATTGAAAAAAAGGATTATGTTCTTTAAGTTCCGTAACTATCAATCTGATTGCATGTTTTACTAGTGGAATCTTTTGATTTTCATCCAAAAACATAAAATGACTATTCAATTGATTCTTGGTATACATTATATTAAATTATAATTCTACATTCTAGGTGATCTCTTCTATAGAAATAATGACATATTTATAATAAATCCAGACCATGTTTTAAAATGATCCTTATTTTGTATAGTTTTGTTTCATGCTCTCTTGATCTGAACCACACATCATAGTCTGTAACTATTATCTAACAACGGATATGACCAACTAGGCATTCAAATCATCAAAAGGTGGATGATAAAAAGACATAGATAATGATTTCAACTCACCTCTAATAACTTATCTCAATTTATCTATATGAAACACTAGAGGATGAGGTGTAGCATCAAGAGAAGACATAGAAGATGTATCTCCATGACATTTCACTGTACCTTCATGAGATTATCTATAATTAGATATCATTCCTTTAACCAAAGAATTTATTGTTTCTAGTTTTTCACAAATTCTATTATTCTAAATTATTACTTACTAAAGTTCATCAAACATTTACAGTTTTATTTTCCCAATGATTCTCTCCCGAAGTATTGAATCATTTATTACAAAACCGTATTACAAGTGCATGATGTGATCTTAAAATATTTATAATTATAGATATCAATTTCTATCCAAATTATTTTAATTCATACTAAAATATATTGATTGAATGTATATGTGTATCCTTAAAAGATGATTCCTTAACATATATTAGCATGAGTTTAAACTATAACAAACCATCCATTTATTAATGAAAATTCCTATTGATCTAATTAAATGTATTATTATGTAAAATTTATATATATAACATATTATATTCCTTGGTTTTTTGTTTTTGGATTTTTAAAATACTGTTAAGAGTTGTTACTATTTCTAATATAGTTATTGAACTGTGATCACATGATTAGTACAAATATAGGGCTTTAACAAATCCAATTTACCCAGACAGAGGATGTGCTGGATTCATGAAGTAGAATTTTTCCATTTTATGCGCATTTTTTTGTGCTTAATAATTTGGTTGGTTAACTATGATTTTATCTTGGCCAATCCCATTTCGAGTTTCCACATGTTAATCATATACAGAATCGCCTACGGGAGAAGTGTAAGTTAATAGAGATTACCACTTGAGTGATGTTATCCGTGCCGCACAAAGATTCTCTCACCGTCATAGACCTTACCCTTAGGCCTTATATAGGTTTTATAAGGGAATATGTAACAATAACCTATCACTATTTTCATGTGCAATATTTTATTATAAATAATATACATTCATTTTATCATTGTAACATTGTAAGTTAATTTTAATGAGTGTATATTATATTAAGATAATAATCAAATTCAATCAATTTTGATTAATTAATTGATTTTTTAATTAAATACTATTTTAAAAAAAATTATTAGAAAAATTATTTTTACTAAATATAAAAGATCATATAATTTTTTTGTGAATGAAATTGTAGCATTAATTATGGAATGAAAGATGTTTTTTTCAAAACCCAACAATTTTTTATAAATGTTAGTTTTTATTTCAAAAGTAAAATTTCACAAATTTATTAAATTATTTAGAAAAAATTAATATCATTTTTGGGTTCAGGATGTCAAAATTATCTAATGGTGAATTTTTCATAATTTTTAGAGACAGTGGAATTTTTGGGTAAACATTAAATACCCTTTAAATATATAATGTGTTTCATGACCCCATAATGACCCAATAATGATGTACTAAAAAACTATAAAAGTTATATTTGGCCAAAATATGTTTTACCTTTAATATAATATAATTTTATATTTTATTTATTTATTTAACAATGCATTAGTGGACCCTCCATGACTTATAAAATATTTTAACATTTTCAAATGATTTCATTAGAGTGTGACTCACCTCCAAATAAGCATTCCTAATATATTAACAAGTTCGTAAATTGGCCTTAGAAAATAATTTCTTCCACTCCACTTTGGAAAAAACCATGGAAAAATCCATGGTATTGTTTTTTTTTTGATTAGTTTAATATGTAGTGTCCAAAACATAAATAATAATGAATTTTTTTCTTTTCCTATATAAGTCCACCCAAGAGCTCGCATCCCATCATTCATAACCCTTGGAGCATATCTTGACTCTTCCCTTATATATCTATAATCCTCCAACGTCACCCCAAGCCCTCATTAATCCTCTCTCAAGACACTCCCATGCCTTTGGGATCACACTTCCAAGTAATGGATTTCAATCTGTCTCTTTTTCATCCAAATATCCTTAGTTTGTTATAACCATTTATTTAAAATTACACATGTTGGATTATGATTTCACACCTCCCCCATACCTCCATAATTATGTTTTAATTGTGAGATACCTATTTCTCTCTCAATAATGCTTCTCATGTAGACATGTTACAATGATGAAATAAATTAAGGAATTTCCCTCATCACATTTACATTCAAGAAATTATTTAATATTATGCATATAAAATCCATAAAATATATTGTGATATTATGTTACATGACCCTTTTCTATCCATTTCATATATAAATTATGAGATACCACTTTCGCTCCCATCAACCCATTTTACAATTTCTTTTTGACATCATTATGCTGCCAGAATTTTCCATGCCAAAATAATCGTGTAAGTGAATACCATAACCATTTCCCTAGAAGGTGTATTCACTATTATGTACATATAATTATTTATTATAGTGTTTCATGTAAGTATTCAATATATATTTATTGTGGAATAAATTATGACGTTGAATGATTGGAGGTTATATGATCCATGTGTCACAATTATGCATGAAATGAAATGTTTATAAAGGGTGCACCTAGATAGCACTTCAATGTATTGGGTAAAGATTAGTTTCATGATACAACAAGTAAAATGAGGGTTTAATCATCCTAATTCATGTAAAATAAAGGTTTAATCATGCTAAATCATGTTCAATGAGGGTTTACTCATGCTCCTTGTAAAATGAGCCTTGGCTCATGCTTATATCATGTTAAATATTGTTTGCACATTTCCATGTTATGATAATCATGATATATCATAACTTTATGTTCAATTTAATATTGTGATCCATTGATATTCCTATTTCCTAACATGTACTATATTTTCCAAGTTATTCCTTGTTTACTCCCTTACTAGGCTTTATATGCCACCCCTTTTTTATGCATGTCCTCAGATTATCTAATACAATGCTATGTACGAATGAATGTTGTGGTCATGTAAAATATGTTTTCAATAATGCTATTTTATTTTATTTTCTATGTTTCATTTGATGTTCCTAATTTAACAAGACATTGTACCTCTCTATCCTTGATGTTTTCATAAGTGAAAAATTGTGTAATAAATCATGTTTAAGTGTGTATTAATGAGAAGGGTAGTTATAGTTGGTATAAGAGGTTAGGTTTATTTGTTTTTTGGATTAATATTTGAAAATCCTAGTAAAATAATTGGATATAAGAATAAGTATAATAAAAAAATCAATAAATATTGGTGAATTTAGAGTAATTGGTTTACCAAGAAAATATATCCTTGTCTGCATACGAACAAGTAGAGGTAGATCTAGCACAGGTTCATCTAGTGGTAAAACCCAAAAAAAAATTATTTGAGCTAGAGTCGAACGGGAAATAGTGCATTATAATAATCCTTGATGCCCTTTTTGTTACAAAAATTTCAAGGATATGATTTGGTAAATTCATAAGCATGGTATGAACCATTGTTATGGGAATAAAAAAATACCCCAAAGAATATATGTTGGAATGTAGATCATAGATAACACATATTTAACCCTATAAATTCATAAGTTAATAAAATAAATGTAATTTATATGTTATACCTTTTTTCATTGAATTACCCTTTTTGTGTCACCCCTATAATTTATTTTATTCCAGCTAATGGCCGATAATAGGAGGACTTGGGCTAACAATCGATGCGAAGATTAGTGTGATGATTGTTCTAATGAGATGCCAAATCCGATTGGAGAAGGAATCAAAAACTTTGTCATCATACTCTCTCAGTTAACTCATGTTTTGAATATAAAAAAGGGTCCATAGTAATGTACACCCCCTAAAAAATCATCACTCAATAGAATGTGTCATGATACAAAGGCCTCCTGATTTTAATTGATCATCCATTCCCTCAATCCCGGAACAATCGATAAACTCCATGGAAAATATCTTCTGTATCTATCAATGTTATGAATATGAAGAGGTTCTTATGGATGAATATATTATAGAGGGTGAAACATCTCAATGGTGGACAATTATAAAAAATACAAATCTTGATGAAGAGATCAAGGCATTGGAATGGATGGTTTTCCAGAAAATGTTTTTCGATAAATATTTTCTGTGAATCCTCTAACTTAATATGGAAAGAGAATTATTTTCACTCAAGAAAAAAGAAGATGAATCCATCAAGGAATATGAGGGAAAAATCATATGTATTTCATGATTTTACAATGTAATTATTGTTACCCAATAATAAATGATAGACTACTTATTTATTGGGATAAAACCTAGACAAAATATTCCCTAGAGAACCATGAATTCAATAGCTATCAATAAATTGTATGATGTCCCCTAAAAGTTGAAAAAGAGATCAGAAAAACTCTGGGGTATCATGGGGATAAGAAGCATAAGGTGGACATTAATTCTAGTGGTCCAATGGATAAATCCTATGGTGCTATGAAATTCAATAACCCAACATTCTAATGGTTCTGAAAAAGATCCCTAGAAATTTCCTATATGGGACGATGATATACATTAGGTGTAGAAAAGAAGGGAACCTGGCCATTAACTACCGACAAAAAAAACCTGCTACTGCGACAGAGGAAATTAATGCTCAATTCGACCTTCAACGCATTGGTCATTGCTTCAATAAAAAATAACCAAAATATTTTTCAAACTTGTTCCCCATTACATGGGTTTTCATAGGCAACCAAATACATCCAATGCAGTAAAGGGGAGCTTTTTCCATCACTAGCACTGACGAAAACCCCAAAAACGATGTGGTGACATGTACGCCAGTTATTGATTCAATAATAGTGAACATAAATTTTGATTCTAGTTCTAAAAAATATTTTTTATCCCAATTGATTAGTAGAAATATCCCAACACCACCACAAATCATGGAATTAGATATGTCAATTAGAACAAAAAATGGTGAAATCATTGTGTACCATGAATAAAACTCAGCCCCTATAAAAATTTGTGGTATGAAATTCTTTGTGAACCTCTTCACACTCCATGTGGTGGAATTTATGCAATTCATGGAATGGATTGGCTTTCCCGATAAAAATACAACATTAATTTTTGTGAGAGGGAAATCACTCTCTATGTGGAAAATTGACCCCTGATTCGGTACAAGTGCAAGGAGGATGATGAATCTTCTTTGGCTCCATCATATCAAGTGTGGATATTAGTGAACTATAATCATGAGTATCTTTCTCCTATGATTGATTCTAATGAAGAAACCATCATTAAAGACATTCCAATTGTGAGGGAATTCTCAAAAGTGTCTCCCCCGGAATGGCATGGTCTTCCTCCAATAAGAGACATTGAATTGTCAATTGATATTATACCTTGGGATTTTCAAATATCCAAGATTATGTCTAGAATGGTTGTTGTGGAATCTTGAAGATATAAAGAAACAACTACATGAGAATTAGGATAAAGGGTTTATACGCCGATGTGCTTGACCATGAGGTGCACAAGTCCTCTTTGTAAAGAAGAAGGATGGTTCAATGCGCCATTACATTTATTAATGTGAGATCAAAAAATTCTTGATAAAGAACAAGTATCCTCTACCCTGAATTGATGACTTGTTTGAAAAGCAACATGTGGCATAATACTTATCCAAGGTGGATCTGTAGTCGGGATATTACCAAGAAGGGTGAATAAGGTTGATATCCCCAAGACTGATATTTTTACACGATACATGCACTATGAATTCATAGTAATGCATTCCGGACAGACCAATTTTCTAATAATATTCATGGACATGATAAATATAGTTTTTAGAGATTAACTTTAAAAAATATTGGTCGTCAATTTAGACGATATTCTAATATACTACAAAACTAATGAGGATCATGAGAAGCATCTAAGCACTACACTAAAGACCTTGAAAAATGTAAATCTCTATGAAAAGTCCAAAAAGTGTGAGTTCTGGTTGATTGAGGTCTTATTCTTGGGTCATATCAGCACAAGTATTGGCATATCTATGGATACCTCCATGATAGTTTCAATTGAGGGATGGATGTGGCCATCATCGATGATATATATCCATAGCTTATTGGTGTTAGTTGGATTTTATCGCCGATTTGTGAGAAATTTTTCACGATTGTAAAACCCTCTTACCAAGCTAACCTAGAAATTATTCATGCCGAATTAGATTGATAAATGCAATAATAGCTTCATGGAATTAAAATGGAGTCTTATTAGAGCGGTGAAGATCACACTACCCATAAGTGAAGAACTTTTTGTGGTATTTAGTAATTCTTCAAATAATGGCATGTGTTGTGAGTTGATGGAAATTGAAAATTGCATTTCATATGTTTCAACTAAATCAAATGTTCATCTGAAAAACTAACAAACACATAATCTAGAGTTAGCTGTAGTAATCTTCTCATTAAAAATTAGGTGGATTTACCTCATTGTGGTGAAGTATGAACTATATATGGGTCAAAAAAGCCTCTTGTATATATTCACATAGAAAGAGTTGAACATGTTCCCAGGAATATAGTTAGAGATGATCAAATAATATAACTGCTCATTCCATTAACACTCTGGGAAATCAAACAAGGTGGAAGGTGCTATAAGTTGAAAATACCAGATGATTATATCATTAATGAGAATTGAAAACAATCTAATCTACTTTAATTTGGTGAAGATGTGCATGTTATTCATAAAGAAGAGAAAATCATCCATCCTTTTAGAAATTATTTCCCAACCGTATATTTTGGAAAGGTAAAAGGAGGCTCAAATAGATGATTAGAGAATTCATATGAAAGTGGAAACTATCAGAAAATGGATTCCCTAAGAGTTTAATTTTAATGAAGAAGGAATTGTGAGATTTGGGTTTAGACTATGTGTTCTATAAAATCCAGAATTAAGGAAATAATATTTGGTTGATTCAAATAGTTAGATTTTCTCCATTCACCCAAGGAACACAAATATGTTTTGAGATCCCCAAGAGCATTTTTGGTGGGATAAAATGAAGAAGGAGATCGATGGGTATACATAAAAGTTCTAGGTATGTCAGCAAGTGAAGGCTGAGAGGCAGAAGTATAAGGAGATAATGACACCATTAACCATACCAAAAAGTAAATGGGAACCCCTTACCATTGACATTATCACCGAACTTCTGAAGACAACCAAATAAAACAATGATATCTGGGTATTTTTTTGATCATCATACAAATACTTCATACATCAATGCATTTCAAGAGGAATTCTCATTGGATCAACTAGCATAGATATAAATCAGAGAAGTGGTATGGCTGTATAGAGTTCCACTATATATTGTATCCGATTAAGATCCAAGATTCACCATTTAGTTTTGGAAGAGTCTCCAACATGATTTGAAAACTGAGCTGAACTTTAGTAAAACATATCATCCTCAAAATAATGGATAATCTAAATGAACTATCTAAACACATGAGGACATGTTGAGAGCATCCACAATGGACTTAAAAGGAGGATGAGATCATCCTATTCCCCGGGTTGAGTTCTCATACAATAATAGTTTCCACTCAATCATCAAAATGGATCCTCATTAAACCCTTCATGGGAAGAGGTGAAGAACACCGACATATCGGGATAATGTTGAAAAGAAAGATTTCTTAGGTCTTTAAATTGTCGATGAAATGTTGGAGATGGTTAAGCCCGTCCGGCACCAATTTAAATCTACTCAGAGTTGAAAAAAGAGTTATAATAATAGTCATCAATGAGACCTAGAGTTTTATGTTGGAGACATGGTATTCCCCCACAAGTCACCATGGAAGAGATTAGTGAGATTTGGGAAGAATGGAAAGCTTAGTCCAAGGTACATCGACCCTTTTGTGATACATGATTGCATTGGAGTAGTGGCCTATCGACTAACACTCCCACGAACCCAATCTCGAGTACATTATTTATTATATGTATCACACTTGATGAAGTAAATACAATACCCAACACAAGTACTCAATATAGAGGTGGTACCATTGGAGAATGAACTCTTTTATAAAGAGATGCCTGTGAAGATCTATGATCATAGGGTAATCATTATACAAGATAAGACAATTCCCCTCTTCAAGGTGTTGTGGTGAAACAAGAAGTATGAAAAAGAAATGTAAGAACTAGAAAAAGTAATGTGGAAGAGTTACCCCCATATGTTTTAATGTGGGAAGAGTAAATATCGAGGGACAAATTTCTTAAGGGTGGATGATTGTAACGACATAGACTTTTATTAAAGAAAATTCCTATTTATCTAATTAAATGTCTTATTATATAAAATGGATATATAAAGCATATACAAATCCCTGTTTTATTGTTTTTGGATTTTTAAAATACCATTATGAATTGTTACCATTGATCATATAGTTGGTTAATGGTGATCACATGACTATTATAAACAAAGGGATTTAACAATTCCAATTTTTTTGAGATTAAGAAAGTGATGTCCTCATCTAGTAAAATTACTCCATATGAATCACATTTTTCAGAGACCCGAAAGGAGTTAGTGTCACATGTTTTTTCTCTAGACCATGCCCAAATATATATTCAACACAATAATCCTGAATGTAATCTATTATGGGAGAAGTGGAAGTTAATAGAGATTACCACCTGAGATTTGTTCTCTTAGCCGCCCTAGGAGTCAGTCACCATCATACAACTTACCCTTAGGTAATATATGGGTGTTATGAGGGATTATGTAATAAGACTCTTCAATATGATCATGTGCATAATTTTTTCATGAAGAATATAAATTCATTTTATCATTGTTACTTTGTATGTGATTTTTGAGGCAGAAATAATATATTTAGTTACAATTTAAATTCAATCTATTTTGATAAATTAATGGATTTTAGAATTAAATTATATTTTAATAAAATATTATTAATAAATTACTTTTTAAGAAATATAAATGATCTTAAAACATTTTATGAATGTGATTTTAATTGTTATTTAGTTTTAAATATTGTTTTGTCAAAACCCATGAATTGTTTTTCCTAAATTCTAGTTTTTATTTTAAAAGTAAATAATCTCATATTAAGAAAATTTTTTAGAAAAATAAATTTCGTTTTGGGATTTAGTATTTCGAAATTATCTAATGGTGAATTAGATAAAATTTTCGGAGACAACCAAATTTTTGTGTAAAAAATAAATATCTCAAAAATATAAAATGTGTTTTATGACATCATAGTGAACCAATAGTGATTTAATAAAATATTATAAAAGTGATACTAGACCAAAATATGTTTTAACTATAAAATACTATGATTTTAGATTTATTTGATGTATTTTAGAATGCCTTAGTTGACCCTCCAAGACATATAAAATATTTTAACTTTTTATAATGATTTCTTTTAGACTGTGAGTCACCACCACATAAGAAAGACTAATATTTTAATAAATTTGGACATTGTCCATATTTAATTATTCTTCCACTCCACATTGGAAAAACATATGGGAAAAACGGAATGGTTTTTGGATTTGATTAGTTTAATGTGTAGTGTCCAAAACCTGAATAATAACTAATTATCTCTCTTTTCCTATATAATCCCACACTAGCTCCCACTTATATTCACTAAAAACACTTGGAACACATCCCTAATCAGCCCTACTCATTCCAGAATCGTCCAATGGTTTCCTAAGCTCCAAATAATCCTCTCTCAAGCCTTCCCCAAGCCTTCGGGAACACAATTCCATGTAAGGGATTTCTTCCTATCTCTTTTAGGACAATATTTTTTATGTTGTTATGTGATGTTATATTCAATTTCAAATGTTGGGGTATAATTTAGGACATTAAAAATACTTCCATACTTATTTTTTAATGATGAATGACCTATTTATCTCTCATTAAAGTATCCCATGTACACCTGTTACCTTGCAAAAATACCTTAAGGAATTTCTCTCTTCCTATTAACATTTAAACAATTCATTTATATTATGCATCTAAATTCCTTTATATATGTTGGGTTATTTTTTTCCATTACACCTTTACTATAAATTTCATGTATAAATTATGGGAAAACCTTTCAATATCATCAACCTATTTTTATATTTTTTTTTGACGTCGTTATGCTACAAAAAATATCCCATCCCAAAATCATCATGTAAGTAAATACGATTCCCATTTATCTATCAATGGTATTAATCCTTATGAAAATATACTTAATGATTGTTGTCATGAACCAAATAAGGTCACCACCGAACCTAGAACCAAACATGGACAATGAGAAGGCCTGAATTGTGTTCCCTATCCCCACAGGCTGGAACAAGGGCCTGGGTATCATATAATGAGAATTGGGAACGATTTATCCGAGTTTATAAACATTAAACAACAAACAAACCCAATTAAACAATTCTCTATTTTTCAAATAAAACCGTCTTTTAAAAAAATTCATAACATAATTACATAAGATAAAACTATGTTTAATAGCCATTAATAAGGTAAAAACCAAATAAGGTCATCCCTAGAACCTCTACATGGAAAGAGGCACTACCCTCATGCCATCCCCACAAGAAATCGCCGCCAAGGACCTGCTAGAAACCCGAACCACTACCATTAAAAACTGTACCCAACATGAGACAAGAAAAATATCCAAGTCTAATTACACCCAATGATTTATGTAGGGTGTCAACCAATTCTAAGGACGATACCACCACAAATAGATTCCATGTGATAAACATTCAAAGATGAAAAGCATGAATGTTTTCAAAAATATCTAATTTCTAGTTAAAATTTCTAAATGATGAAACTAAAAATATAGGTTTTCAAGTAAGATAATTTAAAAAATAAACACATTCAAAATAAATTAAAATGATACTTAATTTTACATCAAAATATACCATATACTGGCGGTATGTACAAAGGATCTAATGAGCACAAGCAATAGGAAATAACCCCTAGGCACTAGCTAGCTGTGGGTCCCAGGTACCTTTTATCTCGGTGAGAGTAACCATCACAAATATCTTTTCTCATGCATGAGACACTAGTAGGGAACATACCCATATCCTAGTGGTCCCCAATCATCATCATCATAGTTTAGTTAGAGTTTCAAGCATCAATATTTCTTTGTGAAACTAAGGCCAAACCCCGCGGATTCACTAGCATTCCAGTACACGTCAACCCACCAAGATACCCAGGTTCTCCTTTTGTGCTCAAACAAGTTAAAAAGGTCACTAAATATACATATCACTTGAAAATATCATTTCCATATCACAAACTCACCAAACAGCCCACATGTATACTACACAAGTCACAAAATTCCACTTTTCATTCAAATTGATTTTGAAATCCAACTCACACCAAAATAGCCCACAACAGATTTCACATTTCTTTAACACATCCACAAATTCATTAAAAATTTTATAAAACCATTCCAATATATTACAACTCATATAATATCCCACTCACTTGTTACAAAAATACCCTTTTTACCTTCAAAATCATTTTACCATCAAACTTACATGAAACAACCCTCAAACAAGATTCACTCCAACATCACAATTTAATAAAACATTTCAAAAATTTACAAAACATTCTAAATTTTTTTACATATTAAAAGACCAATTCACCTTTAAAAACCCACAATAGGTGAACACACACACCAACCAGTACACATGCTCTCTTTTCCCACTTTTTTTAACCAACTAAAATATTTACAATTTTCAAAAAAATAACCCAAGTGGTGTAAATATGTCATGCACACAAAACCCATTTCAAAACCACCATTTAAGACAAAAATACCATACCAATTACCATCCAAAACATAATTGGAAGCCATAGAGATATTTATAAAACCGCATTCAAGTTTTATAAAATCATCTTGAATAATACCACAAATGATCCAAATGAAAACACACATTTTCATAAAATGCTCCCAAGAAGTATAACAATGATTTAGACATAAAACCTATAAAAACCACAATTTTTAGGCCCACATGACACTAATACATTACCAAAAAATAATTTTCAATCCAAATAAGATTTATTAAGCAAATTCCATATGTTATAAAATACACCCAAATAATACGCCACGAGTAACACATGAAAACACCCAATTTCAAGTTAAAATCCAACTATAAAATTAAACACTTAACCAAATTAACCATTTATAGTTTTCGCACCACAACCAACATATGAGTAAAATGAAAAATTATTAAATACAACAATCTAACTCATCAGTAATTTTTTGCATATGGAACCACCTACCGAAAGTGTCGAATCCCTCAAAAACTAGGGCAAAACATCAACTGCACCACCACTGCACCACAAGGAAGATAAATCCCACCTTAGACCACAAAATTAACCCAAAAAGACACCAAATAAAACCATAACTTCTGGTCATTTTATAACATAATGAAATTGGGAGGAAACCCTAATGGGAAGAATGGAATTGAAGAGAGAAACACTTACTCAAAACAATATTGAAGAAAACGACCCAACATCCACCAATATAAGAATTTTAAAATAGAAAACCATTCAACAGAGGTTAAAACAAGGATGAGGTGATCATGTAGGAAATGGAATGGGGGAAAAGAGGACAAATAGATGGATTTATGAAAATATCAATTTACCTCTCCATAATCTGGGCGATTTCTGCAATCTAGAGACGTTTAAACCAATTTCCTAACACTATTGAGCTCAAAATTGTGGGAGAAATACATGGGTGCTCTCTTTAAGTAAGTGGGATCGGGTGAGAGTTGGAATCACCAAACAAAAGTAAATATTTAAGGAGATATTAAATATTTAAAAATTATTTTTAATGCAAAAAATAGGGTTTTAGGCAGGCCCAATCCCTTAAATAAAAACCCATATCCACGATGATTATGGATTCATAAATTTTCCCAACTAATATGGCGGTGTTAATAGGTCATGGGATGAGAATTTGGAATTGGAATAGAAGAAAAATATAGAAAAATGAAGGACTTGTAATTGAATCAAAATCTATTTTTAAATCTGGATTTCGGCTCACATTTGGCCCAATTCATGAAAACTCACCCATTCCTCCATAAAAACATTGTAAACCCCCAAAATAAGGCATGAATGGAAATTAAATTGAAATTACCATTAAAATAATTTATTTATGTGACATTTCTCCGAACCAAAAAAAATTTCCAACCCAAAAAGTCACAGTAAGGCCAAAGAAACAACCAAACCCAATTGAGAAACCATGAGGTACTCCATTACCAGGATTCACCCTCAAAGGCGAAAACACCTCCAGTGATCAATTAAGGAAGGAATTATCTCACAACCCAAACATACACCACTTTTCTAAAATTAACAGTCACATTAATACTTTATCCTAAATTAAATATCTTTATACACTATCCAGACAAAACTCAAGCTATTCACCCAAATGAACAACAACTTCAAACAAGGTTACACTTACCTTAATTTAACTAAACCATTGGGCGATCTACAATCATAACATTTAATAATGAAAGATGTTGGTAGATAGATAGTTACGAATGATACTACCTACTTCCAATCCAAGACCATCAATAAATCTGAGCTACTGGTATGGGAGAACAAAAATAGGCACCCACCATAAGAGACAACCTATATTTTTCAGAGACAGAATCAGGACACTAATAGGGGGAGGCCTGAACGTACTCCCTAGTATAGAGGGTATAATTCCATTAAAAGTCTATGAAGGAACTTACAAGAGAATCATAGTGGGTCTCTCCACCACAAGAACCATCCATCTGAACTGACAAGCATGGGACGACATAGAAAGACCCAAAAAATTAATTATTTGGGAAGGGCATAGGGTTAGTCTGCACGGTTTGGGAAACTGTGAAATAACAGTGAAGATCATTATTTCTACATGGATTCCTAGCAATCAGGCACTACTAATCGTGCAAAAACTATGTGCTCAACCATAAAGACACCATATGTTTGAACTATTTCCATCGTTCATACTAAGGATATGACTTTGTACAAGGGTTTAAACTACACTGTGACTTCCACTGACAACGAGCCAGCTTCTCTCCAACACCTATGACTAGAGCTAAATTATTGAAGCATCTTCATCCTTACAGTTAGGCTTTGGAAACACCATGAATGGTAATTCTTACTTCGGTTCAACCAACCACTACACCACAATCCCCGATAATAATTTCAAGACATAACACATTCCAAACTCACGTTACCCTAACCAGGTATTTCACTGAAACCAGGGCTTTGAAGTTTCACACGCTTGTCACCTTGTTTGTTCAGGTGAGAAATAATAGATTTAAATAACACCATTAATCACCTTCTTATTAAATTGATGATTTTGGTGTTTTCCCAAGGGATACATTTTCCCAACATAACAGAGACTCTCAAGGGATTTGATTACATTCACCATTATGGTCAATTGAGTACATGACATCACAAGGCATCACCGAACATGACCATTGCGACTGGTAGTTTAACTTGAACTCCTTTTTATAAGAGACTACGAAGGACTAAGATGACCTCTTAGAAACCATCTAGATAATGATCTTTGCTAACAACCATATACCACTTCCTCCTTCGAAAAATCATAAAACATAAGAATCTAAGGTCTCCTTAAACCATCCATGATCACTCTCCCACTAGAAGAGGATGCACCAAAACATGAAAGGAAAGGGTGTAGACTCAATATAAAAATCTCCAGAAAAAGATTCTGTATATTGAACAATGGTAGGGTCTTCAAATAAAGAAGCAATCCGGGTTGCACTTCAGTTGAGCACTAACCCTTGATGGGGAGTAACTTATCCATTGATTGAACTATAGGACCAAACAAAGATGGTCCATTGTTAAAGATATACTCCAAAACAGATCCAAAAACATGAAGGGAACCATCGTAAAGGCGTCCCAAAATATTTCGTAGAAGCGACCACTCACATGCCTTTCAACACAGATTACCGACCAAACACAAACCCAAAACACAGTTAAAACATGAGGGGTTCTTAGACTCATAACATCCAACAACATAAAAATTTTCAGAATCACATAATATAAACAATCCCAAACTAGTCATGAAGACATCATGTTTTTCCTTTAAAATCATTTTTTTAAATAAGTTGTTCAGTGGTTAGAGTATCCACCAATGGTTCCCCATTGCCCTCATAAATGCATGTTTCTGTGCCACACCGGTCACCCTCCTCATATCCATCCTGAAACTCATCTAGTCATACCATTAACCATCCTCCATCCCATATAAACACATGCTTGTGCTCTCTCACAAAAATACCAGTGGTTAATATAAAAACTCATTACACTTTTCAAAACCAAAACAATAAACCAATACTTCTTTTTTCTCAAGACCATTTTCCAGGAAATCCAACCCAGATTAGCGCATTAAAAAAATTTAGAAAGGCACAATAATTCCAATAAAAAATCACTTTCATGTTATTCAAATCAATTTCAAAACATCTCATCCCCTTAGAACACCTTTCAATAGTTTAGAAAACTCTATACGAAACACTTATTCAATACCAACCTTGACTTAGTTCGTGCTTCCAAAAAAATGTGCAAACACACCATTTTTCATTCCAATAAAATTATGAATTTTTTTTATCAATTTTAAAAAATATAAAAATTACATCTTTATTTGATAATTATTTCACAAATAATTTATACTCATTAAAACAATGTCAGTTTAAAACCAATGTTCCATGATTTCAAAACTAAATAACACAAGACAATGCGAGATGAATCTAGTTTCAATGGGTGACTTCGATATATGGTTAGAATACATATTCAAATAACATCAAAATCACATAGAGTGTTATAGGGAAATATCCCTAGATCCTCATGGCGTTCTAGACCCTGTCAGCTCAATGATACCATTCAGCCAACTCTCTTTTCATTTCCACAAATCATCATAAAACCTAGAAAACCAAAGGACGCAGAAATGTCTAGACTTCCCCTAGGGACATGAATCCTGTAATGAGGTGTGGTGATCAGAAAAAACAACTCCTTACTAAAATTCCATGTCCCGACAATTGTAACCCCATTCTTTCTTGACTGTTCCCCAAAAAATATGACCCAACGAGAGTGAACCTCCTCTGATACCATTTTGACACGAACCAAATATGGTTTCCACTGAACATGGAACCAAAACCGGCCTGTAACAAGTCCCTAATGGCTTTACCAATTCCCATGGGATGGAACAAGTGCCTGGGTATCATATAATGAGAATTGGGAATTATTTACCTGAGTTTATAAACATTAAACAACAAATAAACGCAATAAAACTAATCTGTATTTTTCAACTAAAACCGTATTTAAAAAAAATTAGAACCGAATTAAATAAGTTAAAACTATGGTTAAAGACCATTAATAAGGTAAAAAAATAAAATAATATCAGCCAAAGATCCTCCAATTAGATAGAGGAACCACCCTCATGTCATCCCCACATGACATCACCAACAAGGACCTGCGAGAAACCCGAACAATTTGCACTAAAAACTGTACCCAACCTGCGACAACAAAAATAACCAAATGTACTTACAACCAATGGTGTATGTAGGGTTTGATATAATTCCTATTATGATACCCCCATTAAGAGATTTTATGTGATAAACATTCTAAGATGAAAATCATGCAGGTTTTTAAAAATATGTAATTTTTAGTTATAATTTCTAAAAGATGCAGCAAAAAATATAAGTTTTCAAGTTGTATAATTTATAGAATCTAAAAATTTAAAATAAATTTTAATTCTAATTAATTTTACATCAAAATATAACATATGAATATGTTATTTATAAAATATCTAATGAGCACATGAAATAGGAAATAAACCCTAGGCACTAGCTAGTTGTGGGTCCCAGGTACCTCGTATCTTGGTGAGAGTAACCATTACAAATATCCTTTGTCATGCACGTGCCACTTGTAGGGAACATACCCATAACCTAGTGGTCCCCATTCATAATCATCATATTATAGTTAGTGTTGTAAGCATCAATCATGCAAGTGGAATTGAGGCCAAACCCCATGGATTCACTAGTATACTAGTACACGTCTGCACACCTAGATACCCATGGTTTCCCACTGTGCTCAAATAAGTTCAACAAGTCAAGAAATATAATTTCCACATGAAAATATCATTTACATTTTAAAAATTCACCAAAAATACCACAGGTATACTAAACATGTCAAAAAAGACCACTTTTCATTCAAATTGATTTTGAAATCCGACTCACACCAAAATAGCCCACAACACTTTTCACATTTCTTTAACACTTCCAAAAATACATTAAACAATCTTATAAAACCATTACAATATATTAAAACTCAAATAAAAACCAAATAAACTGTAACAAGATACCTTTTTTACATTCAAAATCATATTATCATCAAACTTACACAAAACAACCCACAAAAAAGTTTCGCTCAAACATCACAATTTAATAAAATATTTCATAAATTTACAAAACATTATAAAAATGTTTTAAATCTTCAAACATCACTTCACCTTTAAAAAACCCACAATAGGTGAACACAGACACCACACATCACACATCCACCCTTTTCCAAATTTGTTTAACCAACTAAAACATTTACAATTTTCATAAAAATAACCCATGTGGTGTAAATATGTCTTGCACAAAAAACCGATTTCAAAACCACCATTTAAGACAAAAAACCATACAAATTCCTATACAAAAAAATTGGTATCCCTAGAGACATTTATAAACCCACATTAATTATTTATAAAATCACCATGAATAATACCACAAAATATCCAAATGAAAACACACATTTTTATAAAATGCTATCAAAATGTATAACAATGTTTTACACGTAAAACCTTTTCAAAAACCCTCTTTTTCGGCCCATGTGACACTAATACATTACCAAACCATAATTGGAAGGTCAAAAAATAT
Source organism: Viscum album (assembly GCA_963277665.1). Taxonomy (NCBI): domain Eukaryota; kingdom Viridiplantae; phylum Streptophyta; class Magnoliopsida; order Santalales; family Viscaceae; genus Viscum; species Viscum album. The sequence continues at coordinate 481,423,802 of OY728153.1, read as the reverse complement.
TTAGTTATCCAATTACATATCTTATAAAATAAACCCATATTATACCCCATGAGTAACACCTGAAAACAACCAATTTCAAGTTAAAATGCAACTATAATATAAAACACTTAACCAAACCAATCATAAAACGTTTTCTCACCACACCCATCATATGAAGAATATGTAAAATTAGTAAATACAACAAAATAACTCATCAATAATTGTTTACCCAATGAACCACCTACAGAAAGTGTCGAATCCCTCAAAACATGGGGTGAAACATCAAATGCACCACCACCGCACCACAAGGAATATAAATCATGCCCTATACAACACTATTTCACCAAAAAGACTCCAAATAAAACCCTAGGTTCTAACCCTAAAATCTAGATATTTTTTAATATAATGAAATTGTGAGGAAACCCTAAGTAGAAAGAAGGAATTGAAGAGATAAACATTCACTCAAAACAATCTCGAAGAAAATGACCCAAAATCCACCTGTATATAAATATTAAAAAAATAAACCAATCAAGGGAGGTTCTAAAAACTATTAGTAGATCATGTAGGATCTATAATGGAGGAAAAAGAGTAATAATATAAGGAGTCATGAAAAGATTAATTTACCTCTCCAAATCCAGGCGATTTCTAAAATCTAATGAAGTTTCGATCACTTTTGAAATTATATTGAGCTCGAAATTGGGGGACGAGAGAATGGGGGAACACCATAGGTATGTGGTCTAGGGTGAGAGTGGGAACCACTAACAAAACATAAGTATTTAAGGAGATATTAAATATTTAAAAATTGTATTTTATACAAGAAATACACTTTCGGGCAGGCCCAATCCCTTAAATAAAATCTCATATCCACCATGTGTATGGATTATTAAATGTTCCAAATTAATATGGTGGAGGTAATAGGTCAGGGTATGACAATTAAGAATTTAAATGGATGAAAAATGTTGAATAATGGAGGATTTATAAAGGAATCAATATTTATTTTTAATTCTGGAATTGGCCTCACGATTTGGTCCAATTCATGAAAACTCACCCATTCCCCCATAAAAACCTTGGAAACCCCCAAAACAATGCATGTATGGTAATTAAATTAAAAATAACTTTAAAATAATTTTTTATGTGAAAATTATATAGTTTCATTTATGTATTCCAATTTCAAATATCATAGAATAAATCAGGATATTGAATGGTTTTAAGTTATATGATCCAAGTGGCACACTTATTCATGAAATGAAATTTTTATAAAGGGTGCGCCCTGATAGTGCTAAAATTAATTAGGTGAAGATTACTATCACAATACATCATGTTTGATGAAGGTTTACTTAGGACAACTAATTTCAAATGAAGGTTTACTAATTCAAATTCATGTATTCTAAGGGTATACTCATGCTCCATGTGCAATGAGCCTTGGATCAAGAAAATATAATTTTTAATGATGTTTCCACATTTCCATGTTATGATAATCTTGTTATATCTTGCCTTTATGTTTATGTCTCTATTTTGATCCATTTATATTCCTATTTACTAGCATGTACTATATACTTCATGTTATTCCGTGTTTACTCCCTTAGTTGTCTTTATAGCTCACCCTATTGTTATGCATTTCATTAGGTTATCCCACTCAATGCTAACTATGAAAAAATGTACTGGTCATGTCCAAAAAAATTTAAATAAATATGTTTTATTTAATGTTATAAGTTTTTATGTTTTGTTCCTAATTTCCCAATACACTATACCTCTCAATCCGAAAATTTGTCTTAAGTGCATTTTTATGTAATAAATCATGTTTAAGTGTGTATCGTCTCGTCTCTAATGTAATATGGTTTTTTCTCACCCTGAAAAGATTCTTCCATTTTATTATCAACGGATTCTATAAATTCAATATCATATCCTCTCTACACTATGTCAACCATATTTTGGGGTCATTAGTTTCCGCAGTATATTTCATTATCTGTTCAGCTGATTTTTCATTATTTATTACAGATATAGAAACATACAATTCATCTGTTGTATCATGATTTGAGCTATCATCACCACATTACTTTTCTTCCTTATATATGTCATTATTATTTATTCAACTTATTCTCCATAATTTTTTTTCTTTTTCGTATTGATTTTCATCAGCCACCTCTTCATCATCAAAATTAACATGTTATGTATCTTTATCACATGTTTTTTCACATTTATCATTATATTTCTCTACAAGAATAAATAGGGTTTCAGATCTTGATTTATATTTAATGATTCCCACATCATTATCATCATCATCATCACCCTTGAAAAGAGTTCCTCTAGAGGGAGAGCATGTGACAAACTAGGAGATTCATTTGTAGGTTCTTCATTCTCTTTAAAAGTATCATTATCACTTACTCTTTCATAAGAAATATTTTCCCCCATCAATAGATATAGCGGCATATAATTATTCATCTATGTATTCCATTCCAATCCAGGATTTAAAATATATATTGACATTTTGGTATAGTCAATCGGGTTGAAATTTTAATATATATTTTCATTTTCCTCAACCCATTTCATATTCATTATATTTCATATTATTTTCACTATCTTTAATATAAACATAGTAATAAAAAGACCTAAAAAATATATGCTAGTATCATAATTTTAACCTACTTATTCTTAGGAATTTAACATCGCAGAAATGAACGTTTAATAAAACAATGATGTGGATATTGAAGTTGTTTTAATCATATTACACTTATAGTGAATTGGGTATTTTCAATGGTTGATTTCACAAAATTTCTTCTTAAGAAATAGAAAATATACATCGTGATAGATCAAGGTGGAAATGTCACATTTTCTTTGGCATAGAATATGTTGGGTAAATTTAAGTAGGAGTATGGATTCCCTATCTTACTCGAAAGTAATAGGTCTTCTAAAAATTTCATCTATAGTTAGATGTATTACAACCTCTTTAAAAGAGAAAATGTCACTTCTATGAGGATCACATCCCTGATCATCTTCAAAGATACCCCCATGAGGTACTCATAAACACGATTCATATATACATTAGGAATAATTACATCATTATCATTATATTGTACTACATATAAATAAATCATAACATTCTTTTCAAATGAAGCTCAACATATTTGTAGAACTAAGAAACTAAATTCAGATACATGGGTCAATTATTATTCAAAAACAATTCCATCAAACCATTATCTTTCAATAATCTTAGAACATGAGACATACTTATGATAATCCATTTTATAGATATATCATTTTCTGGAACAAAAACATGGCTCGCAAGTTCTATATTTAAATATTCTTTGACATTCAGCTAGATACACTTTTCTTCTAAATTTGATGGTTGGTTTTTTTCTAGAATTAAATCAGATGGTTGATTCATTATATTCAATCTAAACATTTTTTAGAGATTTAAAGTAATTGAAGTATGACATAATAGATTGTAATGAGGTTTAAAAATAGGGTTTAATTGTCGAGAGACCCAATGAAATTAGATGATTTTCGATTTTGAAATTTACAAATAATAAAATAGAACATATGAAATAAATCAATATAATAATAATTATTGGTATCTTAGTCAGATAATATTTTCAAATTCAAAATAATGGTGAGAAAAATCGATGGGGAGACACTCAATGGTGCAACATCAACAATGATAAATCCACTCTAAGACATCAATAGTGATACATCACTATAGATAATCTAATGGGGATTCATCAACATAGTATCTTCAATGGTGACATATCAATGGATAGACACCAATAGAGGGACATCAATAGAGAGACGTTGATGAAGTGTCATCAATGGTGAGATATCCATAGAGTTTTACTTAACTAAAACTAATCATCCTAAACTCATGATTTATATAACTCATTATCTCAGAATAAAAAGGATTAGAAAAAATATTAGTTAGATGATGTTTGGGAATAATTAATTAAAGAGTTATATCACTTTTATGATGTTGATCTATCAAAAAAATTTGACTTACATCAATATTTATTATTTTAGAATGAGATGATTGGTTTTTTGGAATGTTAATATCCATATTATTTTCATAATTGATAAGAATATTCAGTAATTGATATCCATAATCTAGTGATGTATGTTTCATAGAAAACATTTTGATCACAACAACTACCTAAAACTCTGTATTCCTATTTTATAGTAGATAAATCAATTTTTTTTTTGTTTTTTTACTATACCATGATAATAGCATTTTATAAGAAAAATTACATCTTCCCATGGAGCTTTTTTTGTCGAACATTTTTTCACCAAAATGAACAACATAATAATTAATAAATAAAATTATTTTCCTTTAAGATAGATTATTCCCAATATGTTAATAAATTTGAGGTATTTCAACATCCTATTAACAAAAAGTATGTTTGACTTTTTAGAATAAAGTAAGTGCATATCTTTTGGATTTTCTTGAAAATGGGCACATATACACACACTAATCATAATGACATGTTGAATAGTAGTTAATTATAAAATAATTCTAATAATACCTCTATAATTGGTTTGATCCACTAATATCCCAGCCTCATCAAGATCCATCTTATATGTGGTACTCAGGATGAATCACTACCTAAAGTTTTATCTAGACCAAAAAAATTAAATTGATATTTAGTATTCTTAAATTGATTTTAAAAAATTCCTTCATTGTTTTGAAAATCAGTAATTCCATGAAAATATTTATATCCATCCATTAAACTCATTTCAAAATCACATTGTACTTTTTTTTTAAAAAATTTAACATCAGATGTTTTTTGAAGATACCAAAAATATCATATACCAATATTTGAATAAATATAACATCTTTTGAAAATAATTTTATAAAATGGGTAGGGTCCGATATAAATTTAGTAAAGTAATTCTGAACAGGAAAACAGTTGAGCCAATCATACAATGCTCTAGGAACTTATTTAATCTCATAGATATCATTCGTAAATTTCAAAATAGGTTTTTGAAATGTGGATTTTTAATATAGGGGGTTTGTTCCAAAAAAAACATCACCAACTATATAATCATTTATGAATTCAAATTTGACATTCATTTTATAGTGTTTGAAATTTAGATAAGATGTAAAAGCCAGAAGAACTCAAATGGATTCATGTCGGGATAATGGTATAATCGTATCTTCATAGTTTATTCCTTATACTTTAATGCATCATTGTGTAAATAATCATTCCATATTCCATAATATTGTACCAACTTCATCAAACATGTTTCTAAAAACCCATTTAGTGCCTATAATTAGGTTATAATTAGGAATATCCATATGTTTCCATGATTTGATGCTTTTAAAATGGTGTAGCTATTATTTCAAATCCATTACCCAGAATTCATCCCTAATTACTTCAATGATATTCCTATGTTCAGGATATTCTAAGAATGTTTTATGTTGAACTTGATTTCATAGAGAAACTCTTGTGTCTAATTATTTTTCAAAGTCACCAAATACCACACCTAAAAGTTTATTTTTGAGATTCATAATGAATATAAAAAAAATTGACTAGTTTCCTTTGGGTTTTCTACATATTCAAATTATATAGGTTCATAGTTTGTAAATTTTTCAGAATTATAAGATTTTTCTACTTTTTTGATAGTAGAATCTGATTTTTTGGAATTTAATTCCACATTTTATAGTTCATCCTCACGATTTTCAAGAGATATTTTGGGCTCATATCGATCTATTTCATCCAATTTGAAATTTATATATTTTTCCACACATTTGGTTATCTTATTATGGACTCTCTAGGATTTTATAAAAATTTAGTATCCTAGGAAAAATCCTTCTTCTCTTTTGGAATATATTTTTTTCATGATTATCCTTATTATTAAGAATAAAAACATTTCATCTAAGCACTCTAAATTAAGTAACATTGGGTTTCTAATTATTCAAAAATTCCAGGGGGGTTTTCATTAGGATAAGTCTAATTAATACCCTATTGATTTCAAATTAAGCTATATTTATAGCCTCAGACCAAAAATTGATAGGTAAGTCATATTCGTTGAGAATTGTCCTAGAAAGACCTTGAAGGGTTATTCTTCTTCTTTATACAACTCCATTATCCTGAGGTTTCCAAGGAGTAAAAAAGTTGCGACTATATCCATTTTTTAGCAAAATGATTTGAAATATTGATTCTCAATCTAACGACCACAGTCACTTATTAATGTTTGATTTGTAAGTCCACATTTATTTTCTTCCAATCTTGCATACACAGTAAATTAGGATATATCTTCAATTTTTTGAGCTATAAAAAAACCCATGTATACCTATAAAATACATATAAAACTACAAAAATGCATTTCATAACATTTAAAAATAAAATTCTATATGGTCCAAAAAAGTTCATCTAAAAAAACTTGAGAGGTTATAAGATGATACTTATCTCTTTTCTTTGAATGAAAACATTTGAGATTTTTTTTACAATTAATATATATTTTATTATTTATATACTCATGTTTGGGTAGACCACTGAATAAACCTTTTCTAGTAAAGTTTCATTGAGAGTTAATGTAACAATGATCATGTCTCTTATAAAAAATATATAATTATCTATGAAAAAACATAAGAAAGAAACATTTTGTGAATTTTATGAATCCATATTAAAAAACTAATTATTTTTTAATTCTGAAGGTAAGAAATACTAAATCATTTTTAGAGTAAAAAATATGACATTCATAATTTACAAATTTTATATGAAATCCAACCTACCATAATTGTGAATTTTTAATTATATTAAATATTAAACCATAAAAATTGTACTTTTGAAGATACAATTGAATTAGTGTTAACAATGTGGCCAAGAACAATGATCGTCCCTTTATCACTATCAATGAAGGTGAAATTTCCACCATCAAACCTTATTAGATTTTAGATGTTTGATTACTCTACTTTCATATTTCAGGAACATCCACTATCCATGTACTATAAGTTCTTATAGAAACATTTCAATAAGAAATTCTACAAAATATATTAGATATAAAATGATTTGCATTCCATGATTTTCTTGAGTCCATAAATTTTAGTTATCAAAACATTATAAATACATAAATGCTTAATGGGTTTCCTGTATAATGTTTGTAAATTTGAATATAAATAATCTTTATTATGTCCTGTAGTAAAATATCTCATAGAATGGTTTTCAGAACTTTATGAAGCAGAAATATTTTCAAAATGAGAACTAGAATAATATTTTCCTTATTTAGAAATAAATGTGTTTTTAATTATTCATCACTATCCTTGTTGGTAGCATATAACTATTATGTATTTTGGTGCAATTTTTTCACCAAGAATTGTTGAAAATATAATTTCCCCATTAGTGAATATTTATTGATTTTATTTAACTGTTCCATAGATATCTCTTGTTTAGTATTATCTTTATGAAAATTATTATTTTTCTCCTTTTCTATTAATCTGCATATTTAATAGAATTATTAAGAGCATGTTGCTTCTTATGTGTTTTTTATTTTTCATTTAGATCATTAAACTAATCCTCAAGAATATTTCAATATTCAAATAACACTTCATTAGTTCTATTCTGATTAATTTAATTCTCTTCTCCATCTCTAGAGTAATGAGTGCATTATCTAGGTTATATCAAAGTTAGCTCAAATTGATTTTTCATAATGAACATGTGTGATTTATCAGCTTTTTCATCATCAGAAGAATCAGAGTCAATATGGTATTCCTTAGAATCACTCCAGGTAGCATTCATATAATTATTAGATATTTTATCTGTGTTATCGTATTTCACCTTGTATATAATTTTTCGAATCACAACTTTTAAATTTCATCTTCCATTGCTTTTATAACATATGATTTCATTTGAAGGATCATCTTTCTTCCAATCCATTTTAATTTTCCCATGATTTTCATATTTTCTCATGTAGTTTGATTTCCTAATGATTTCTTCTTTCAATAAAATTTATAGAATCTTATATCTACACGATCCATTTCCTTATAAATATCTGCTAATGAATAATTATTACATTAGATTTTTGCTTGAATATGATCTTTCTCCTTGTATTTTTTCATAGAATGTATTCATGTTGAATGAAAAATATTTTCTCTTACGTTCTTAATCATTTTCTTGGTTAATATTTAGATCCCCCTCTTACCTCATAAATATTTTTATCATCTAATTTATAGGCAGTTTATTGATGTCATAATATTCTATAATTATCACTTATGTCCCTCTCTATCTTTCTGGAAGATATCTTAATTGTCCCATGATCTTCTATTTTGTAGTGACTAGATTTCCCAGCAAGATCATCATATGCACGATCAATTTAAACCATATATACATTATAAAGATAGGCTCATATTGTTTCATCTAAAAATAATCATATCTAATAGTGTATGTGTTAAGCCTCATTTCATTAAAATTTTTATTTCTATTATGGGAGAAAGCTATAAATTCATTTTGATTTCGTTTTTTGTAATTATAATGAACGATCAAGTGAATTAGTTAGACTGCTGTTGTGGATAGAAATACATAGAATTTGATCATCATATCAAGGGCTCATAGGGATAGTGATACAGACCAATCATCATATTGAATGATCCTATATATAGGCATATATAGAATATGATCATCCTATCGAGGGCTCAAGGGGATAATGAGACATATCGATCATCATATCAAGGTATTTCTCAGGTAAGGAAAAGACAAAATTTATTGCATGTATAAAACGAGGACTATTATTTTAGATTATTGGATAGAAAACTCATTGGGATAAAAAAAGTATTTCCATTTATATTATTTGATTTTCTAAAATTATTTTATATCCTCTAAAATTAATTGAAATTGATAATTATATATTAATATTAATATTTCTTTATTATTTATATTGATAGATTAGATTTTGATTTAATTGTTTTACACTGATTATGATTCTATAAAATTCAAGATAGAATCAAATTTTTTTTTATTATGCGGATATATCATAACCATTATGATTTTGATTCACTTTCTATTCGATCTCATGGTTGAATATGAAAAAACAATAATTATGTTACGACCTGTGACATACTAAATGGAATCTACATGATAAATATGTTTTTATTATCAGACCTACTAACCTCTCTTAGTTATAATAATAACAAATAACAGTAAATTATGTTTCTATGTATGAGTCACCATTCCTAACTCACCACCCCAGGATCACTTCTCCTAACTCAACATTATAGAGGCACCGCCAACCTGACACCACTATGTCTGAGTCATCGATTAAAATAATTCCCATCTCGAAATACAATGCTATCCTGACACCACCAAGAATGTGTAACCACAAGATATGAGTCACTATTGAATCAACCAACCACCTGAGAGATACAACTCAAATAACTCACCTCTACCTTTCCATTATCAATTTGAATACCAAATTTTTTACTATCATATTTATGGAATTAAAGTACACTGATTAAAGTGATGACCTTTTTACAGAAACCATTAAATTGATGTTAGACTATCGTGCGAGGTATGATGTACCAAAATATGATAAATAGAAATCTATATGTTTTATTGAGTATAATGATAAAACATAATAAAAAATAACGAGACAAAGAGACATCTGGTGATAGATGAGAACAAGGACGACTCAACAAGTTGGCCAAACTGAAAAAAATCACAATTTTCATATGTAGAAGATTCTACATAAAGAATTATAAGAATATATAAAGAAAATTATTTTTGTACCCTTTTATCACTCATATAACAGAATACATAACATTCTATGAGACTCTTTTTTCAGAAACATTCTAAAAATGACTTAACCCTCTTTTCATGCTACATTATAGGAGTCATAAAGCTATAACACACATCACAAATAAGAATACTATATCTTTTACAATATTATCTTGTTTTTTTGTGTAATTTATTTACAATACATGATGTGTTTTATTTTCTTCTATTTGTTAATATACATTAAGTCAGGCGAATAACCATAAGATACAAATATATCATTACAATTTTTTATTTTTATACCTTATATTAAAATAGATAATAGTCGAACAGGTCCTTGTGAGGATTGTCACATTTTTTCCTCCAACAAAAACTGTGCAAGAGTTATTTGTGACCAAAGGAACACTATATGGGATTTTTTATACCACAATCTAGTTTGGGATCAAATTTTATGTTTATATAAACTTCTTGGGGGTAGGTTATCACCATGTAAAGAGGACTAAGTCTCAGCATGAGGCGGAACCACTTATTATTATTTATGGTTTTACTTTTAGATTTATTATTTCACTACTCTATCTATTTACACTTAAAAACATTTCTTTCAATTTGATATTTACACTTAGATAAGTTTTATATAGGAATTTTATTTAGTAAATTTATTACAAAATTTTACACATTATTTAATATTATTTGTAATGGGAACTAATAAATATTTGAGAAATACTTCTAAAAATAAAAACCCTTATAAATATGAGACTTTGATCAACCAGAGTATCATTTATTCTAATTTGGGAGATTTATTTTAAATCCATTTTAAACACATATTTTTATTAAGAACTCAATTGACCCCCCCCCCCCCCCATCTGGAGTCTCCTACTCCGGCCCAAATTTGGTATCAGAGTTGTTAAAAGCAATTCAAATCATTTTTATCTAAAATTACATTTGTTAATTAAAGATCATTAAGTTTCTATTAATTCTGAATGTTAAGTTCATTATATTTATTTTAATTATTTTAATCTGTATAACAGATAATAAGTTGTTGATACTAACATACCTCTATATTTCAATAGGACTAATTTGACCTAATGGAAAATAAAAATGAAAATTCATATTGATGGTATGTGTTTTGAAATCTTGTCTTCCATAGGATTTGAGTATAAATTATAACTACTACTAGAATTACATGGGATGATCCAAATAAGTATAATTATAATAAAAATTTCATTGATATGAATTCCTTGTAATTTTCATTAGGATATGAAGAGTTTAATTTAATTTATTCGTGTAAAACTGCTTATGATTCGTTACAAGTACAACGAACAAGTAGTTCAATCTTGTAATCATTAGTGATCTAGCACACTAAATGTTTTAAAAAAAAATTGATCTGAAATTCACTCTAAACTCTTAGAATAGTTGGGTATTTAATGGTATATCTTTAATAGTCATCTTGATTATCAAATAGTAATATTTATCATAGTTTTACATGATGAATTAGGCACTTGGTACATAAATGGATATATTATAATAGAATTCATGAGGCCATTTTTATGTTCATCATTGGTAATGTAATGTATATTTCTTAAATTATATATAATATTTTCTAACTATGTTAATAAACATGAAATAGTCTGTCATAAAACAAAATAAAACATGATTACGATATACTATTTGAGTCGGAGTACAATTTTATAGAATACTATTTGAATATGAATATTAAAAAAATCAATCTGAAAGAAAAAACAAGATATATTATATTTAATTTGATAATATTGATTGAGAAAATTACATTATCCATTCTTATTACGATAATCAAAACCAAAAAGAATATTTCATTTCTCATTAAATCTTGTTCTATATAAGAAAAAAAGATTATGTTTTCTTATAAAAAAATTTAAAACATTTTGAAAAATTGGAAAAGAGACTAATTTGATGTTTTTGAATTGGAAAAAAAAGACAAGAAAATATTCATTAGATAATTTTTTGACTCAATATTCTCTAACTTTTTAGATATCACAAACCACAAAACATAAATTAATAGGAAACATTGACTCATATTAAAAAAATTTAGTTATACGTATCTCTGCCCTTAGTTTATAACTCATCTTCATATAATGATAAATATGAATCACTCCACTTAGGATAATTACTCCACTTACGTATCCTATTCTACTATAATTAAATTTCTCCCCCTTATTTAAAATATCTCCCCCTTTGTGATTATCAAAATTGAATGGGGAAAAGACATGAGATTCATGAAAAAGGGTTAGGTAAAGGAAATACTAAAAAATATGATAAAAATTTTATTCCATTAGTTATAGAATGATAAAAAAATACAGCAATATCTAAATGAAAAATATTTATTCATCCTTGGGCATCATTTCTTTTAAAATAGTCATCATATTTTTGAACACATTTTTTTCTTCCAATAGTTTTTCATTATGTTCATCATGAGATGAGATCATTTCTTCTTTAGAATGAATATCTTCTTATATAAACTTATTATTATTTTCCTTTTCATTAATTATGTCTTTGAAGACATTAATATTATTCTTCAAATCAACCAATTTTCAGTTCCATACTATGAGTTAATAAATCTCATATTTTTGATACTATCAATTTCTTTCAAAGTCATCGACATATTGAGAATATTTTTGGTGAATCTATAAACTACATAGGGAATTTTAAAATATTTTCCATGTCATTAGAAAGAATATTGAAGGCATCAGTAGTTTTATTCCACAATTTCTTAAAATATTCAAAATTATAATCATGAAGTTTAATATCATTATCAACACCTTGAGACCAATTATTCATCTTCTTGAAAATATCCTGTGTGCCTCAAAACATTCTTTATAGATTTTTAAATCTACCACGAATCATATTAATCTACATATTAGATGTTACAATGATTGCATTTTTCATATTATCTTTCATAAATCAAGTCATCCTTGGTTTCTAGTCTGGGAAAATAAGGAATTCATTTATCCATTCTATCAAAAGAACACAATATACAGTCGATTCCATGATATGTGATCATATTTGGTGATTTTAACTCTGATTGATTTATTTCAAAAGATTTGGTAATACTGATTTAACCTACAAATCATTTCTCTTATTGAGATTATATTCTAACTAAATCAATAGCATTATTTTCAGGAGTTGACACATTAAATTTATCAGTGTTGTTCTTTTCAATTTTGTTAACATTGAATTTATGGGGAGACTATAGAACTTCAAAAGCTACAAGTGATTATTTTTTTCATAAGGTTATGATTTCTATTTTTTATTTTCATGAGAAGGAAACTTGGAAGTGTATTCTCTAGATGTTCTTAGAGAATATTTATTGGAATGGGATTTCACAACTGCATCTCCTTTAGATTTTGAAATTTCTCAAACCTCACCATATCCATCATTTTCATGAAATAATTAATTTTTGTTTTCCTTGTATTGAAGAGAGGGAAAATATTATAAAACAAATGATGCTTTCATTAAGAACAATTTCAGAACATGGCTTAGGTTTACTGATCAGTACATAAGGTTAGCAATATAAGGTTGATGATTATTCAATATATTTTATTAAACAATCATTAACTGGACCTTTAGAAAAATATTTCGTCATTAACTTCATCATAATTTATTCTTATAATACATCAACACAGTGACATTGAATTTTCTTGGGATTTAGATGGAGAAGGAAAAAAATGGATATTATGTCTCCATTTCCTTCTTTTTTATCATCCATTCATCATAGAAAATCATTACTAATTTTCATACGATTCTTGGTCATTTTAGGAGAATTGGACTCAACTATCCTTTTCTTTTATTGAATAATAAGTTCATATGGATTTGATGTCTTTAAAATTCCTTATTCATTTTTATAAGGTTTGGCTTTATGATCTTTTTCAAAAAACTTACCCAATGTATTATCAAAATTATATTTCACCATTTTGATCATATCATCACTTATAAAAGTAATCATTAACTTCATTAGGGTTTATTTTATTGTAATATTGAAAAACTCTTTACAATTCATCAATAACATACTTGATATTAATGGATACATAATAATCTTGGATTCATTGGAATCAGACTTGATAATGTTGATATTGAGAAATATATAATCCATAGAATTGATTTTTATCATGTTCCCAAAAAAATAAAAAATGAATAAAGTTCTAACCTTAAGTGTTTCTCAATATCCATTTCATGGAATTAAAAATCCTTCATCCAAAAAGCTATTATAATATTTTCTTGACAGAAATGAAAAAAATTCATTCTCTTTCTTCAGATTTGAATAAAAATCGTCATCTATTTTCTTATTAAAATATTATCAGTTTTAGTCTATTTATGGAAAATAAAAATATGTATATACATATGAAGGAACAATAATAAGCCTTGTATCTTCCATAATAATCATATGATACACTTTTCCATCAATTGTGAAACAAAACTTCTTTTCTCATTTAGAAAGAAGAATTAAATGGGTGTATAAAAATCCAGAATCTCATCATCAAATACTAGATCCTAATCACTATAGACATTCCCAATTTTTACGTATTCCCAATCTTGAGATATAATAATTATATTCTTGTATGTTACTTTTTTATCAAAAAATATTTTCTTTAATAACATTTTATTAATGATCTAAATATTAATGGAATACCTTGAAGGCATCAAATTTTGTTTGGATTTTGAAGATTTTGATATAAAGACTTTTTTTGTATTTGGATAAAATGTTACTTGGGACATTGAATGGCTATATCCACTTGGTGATGAAAAATGAAGATGGTTGATGTTAGACACACATTGGACGTCCCCCTTGTAAATTAATTGGGGGAAGTCAATTCAAATTCTACAATTGAAGGTTAATGTATCCTAATAAGAGTGTTGTAAATCCTATTATTATTTTTTTATAAAAATTAACTCTTCATGTTTATTTAAGGAAATAGTTTTGCAATATTGAGTGAATTTGATATATTTTTTTAATACTTTTGAAAAAATATTAAGAAATAAATAAATATAATAGAAAAAATACAAATTTAATCAAAATAGTGTAAAATATAGAAAGTATGAAAGTTTACGCCTTAGAGTGTGAATTTGTTATCATCACTGGTGACTAGTTCTTTTTATTATGATTATGTAAATAAAAATAAAATTGAGTATGAAAATTATCCTTGTATGAAAAATATTGAGTACAAAAAAAATCTAAGTATGAAAAATTTTGAGTATGAAATATTTATGATTATGAAAATAGACAGAAAGAAATGTTTTTGAGTATGAAATATTTTTAGTATGAAATATTTATGAGTACGAAAAAAAATTATGTACATAAAATATATGTGTATAAAAAATTTTGAGTACGAAATATATTGATTGTGAAACATTTCTAAAAATTGGAAATAATCATATTTACTCCCCTATTTAAAATGAGTTTCATAGCGTAATAAAATTATATAAAAAACAATTATATGTGAATGAATACATTACAAATAACATTCTATGATTTTGTTTAATATATTTAAATTTAGCAATAGGTAATGTTTTGGTAAAAATGTATGCATATTGTTCTTGAATTTTGATAAATTATATAATTATATCTCCATTTAGGATGTGATCCCAATTAAAGTGATGCATAGAATCTATATGTTTTTTATTAGACAGATGTGAATGGTATTTACATAATTCAATTAAACTAGTGATATCTCTTAGTATTTGAGTTTTTATAAAACTCATGCCATAATCAGTCAGTGTGTGTTTCATACACACCACATGAGAAAATAACTTATAACCACTAGATATTATTCTTTAATAGTGGAACGTGATAATTATTGTTGTTTCTTTAAAGACCAAGAAACTAATGAATCTAATAAAAAATGACAGGTTCAAGATATACCTTTTATATCGATTCTAAAATCACTAAATTCATTATGTAAGAAACTTTTTAATTCAAAATAATTTTACGATGAATAGAGATTTCTTAAATCCATAGTTCCGATTAGATAATGAATTTATTTTATCCTTTATATTTTCATAATATCATGCACATAATAACAATAGAATCATTTAGTCTCATGTAATTTCTGTAATGTATAGTAAATTACCAATCATACAACTATTTTTTTGGTCAACTCGTTGTTTAACCTTGTCAAGATCAATTGTATTGGAGGTAAAGATGGGAGTGTTATTACGTTTAGTGTCATCATATTCAAACATTTTAAGAATAATTTCCTTATTTATATATTGAGATATGAAAGCTCATTCGAGGTTTTGAGAAAATTGAAATACTAAAAGGTATGATTACACACCCATGATACTCATTCCAATCCAAGATTTCATAATATTCATAATGGAATATTGTAAGAATTTTTGAGATGATCAATATATAATTACTTGATTATTGATTTTTATATGAACAATTTTATTGTTCAATTTCTTCATAAAAATAGTTCGATCAGTGGTTCCCTTAACATAATTTTTCAGTAAAGAAAATCATCTTAATATATAATGTTATTCTCTAAGAGCTTGATTACATCCCTTTAATGCATTGATATATTAAAAAACATATTCAGGATGTTCTTTTTCAATAAAACTAAAAGGGTGTTCAACCAAAACATCATCTAGTTCATAACCAGTAATGAAATCACACCTTAAATCCTTTTTATAATGATTAAATTTAAACAACTTTGGAATGGATAATAGAATACTAATATATTCAAGTATTTCTACAACTGAAAAGGTTTCTTAATATTCTTTTACATCTTGTTGGTTATAACATTTAGCTACAAGTCCTTCTATATTTTTAACAATTATTACATTTTAATCACACCTCTTCCAAAACACTCATTTCTCCCCAATTACTGATGTTTCAATAGGTCGTATGACTAGGGACCATACTTTATTCATTTTAAATTCATTTAGTTCATATTTTATTTCATTTATCCCATCCTACTGATAAAAATCCTCATTCGGATTCATAGGTTCAAATTGGGAAAAAAAATCAAGGTGTTCTATTTATTACATAAGTAACATCTAGTCCTAATATGTTTATCATCGTCTACAATGCTACTATCACTAAGATGATTCCAAATAAATAATTTATTTATTTATTTTAAATTTTTTCTTTAATATAATTTATATATTATAATTGGGTAAAATATTCAAAAACTATTTCTTGAATATTATCTTTAAGAGAATAATTTTCTATCAGAGGATGACAATCAATTTTTAAAAACCCATCTATGTATGTTGGACTAGAATATTTGAAAACAAAAGAGTTGGTTTCATAAAAAATATAATGTATTGTTTCCTTAAAAGTACATTAATATTTATTAAATATTATATATGATTAGGAATTAGCAGAATAACTTGAAAATATACCATTATCAGATTTGGGTGAAAATTTATAAAAATATCATTTATATTGAAAATGAATAGTTTGCTTCAAAATTCTATAAAGTACGATAAATTTTGGTTTTGAGTAGTACATAACTAATAAGGTGTTTTATTAACAAATTGTATTTTTCAACTCAATTTATAGTATAAGATCCAGTACTAAAAAATTATGTCCAATTTATCTTGTAATTGAGTATTCACTCTACATGGAACTTCTTATTTCATGAAAAATATGATTTCTATTTTCAACAACACCATTTTGTTGAGTAATTATAAATGGTAAGAATTTATCTCTATATAATTTATTTCCAAAAATGGTTTCAAAATTTGAATTTACAAATTCCCCACCATGATCTCTCATAATAGTAATCAAAGGAATTTTTTCTCAATTTTAGCATTCTCCTATAATGTATTAAAACAACAAAAAGTTTCATATTTCATTACTATAATATATTCCATGGTATATATAGTCTAATCATAAACTATAAAGAATGCATAGTATTTTTCACCAATATTCATAGTTTTTTATGACAAAAAAGATCATTTACAACAAACTACAAAGTATCAGAAGTTGATAATTCACTAATATATTTAAAACTAGACCTATATTTCTCACCGTATTAACAAGGGTCATAATCATTTGAAGAATCAATCCTAACATCTTGTTGATCCATAACCCAATATTTCATAGTCAATTTATATATTTCTACAAGGATACAATGTTCTAACCTTAAATTCCATAAAAAATATTGATCTTACATTACACTACATAAAGGTATGTCTTGTCTCATAATGTTTTCTATGTTAAGTGAGTAAACATTCTAATGTTGATTGGTAGAAAGAATGTATTTATCCTTTTAATTTTGTACTATAAATAAATAATTTAAAAAAAATCACAAGCTAACGTTCATCATATATTTTAAATATGATTATATTATTTTGATTAATGACATTCTCTAAAATATAATTTTAAATTATAGATTTACCGAGAAGAACAATATTACCTATATTGAAAAATTCTCCTTAAAAATTATCTAAGAATATAAATTTTCCTCCAATCATCTTTATAATAATTTCAAACAAATAATTTTTACCATTCATATTCCTCGATCAGAAAATATACTTGAACCATGTATTCTTGTTTTTGGTACACACTTTTTTTACTGAAAGCAAAACCATTACATTTTTCAAACCCAAAGTCTCTTGGGTCTATAAATTTTAGAAAATAGATTTTTAGGAATCCATATTTGTTTTAAAAAATTGGATTTGTGAAAAACAAAATATTGAATTCTATTTGGTGAATAATTTATATTTTACTGGTCACCACATTGAAATTTTGCACAAAAGGGTGCACATTTTCGAACAAACTATTTTTTTCTTCTAAAAACTACTTTTGGATAAGAAAACCCAAATCTATAATTAGAATAATGGGGATGTATTATTTGGTAAATATTATAATGATTTTATTTTCTATAAGTGGTGCTTGAATATAGTTTCATTAAATAATATATTTCATACATTAGTTTCATAAATAAAATATTATCCTCATATTTATCAGTTGCATAAGTGTGTTTTGTTTCTAAAAACATTTTTCTCATAAAGGATTTTTTAGAATCTTTTAAAAATTTATCATATTCAGAAATAGTTATCTTGTGGTTTCTGGAAATATTTTAATTTTAATATTTTTTATTATTATGATGTTTAGAAATATTTTATACTTAATTTTTTTAAAAATTTATCCTCTCATTTTATTTTTTATGTTTTTTTAATTTTTACAATTTTTATTTTCATGATGTTTGAAAAATATAGACACATCATCATATGAAGGAGGATTATTATCTTATATTAATGTGGATTCTCTTTAAATATATATATAACCCTTCTCGTTATGAAAATTAACATTTAAATACATATTGTTTAAGGATTGAGTTGTGGGTAAATTTTCCATAAAACAATTATTTTTAAAAGGAAATCCAATAAGATGAACAATATTAATCATATATAGACTTTCATTATCAGATGAATCATCTTAATAATATCCCCCACATTAACCCCATGTGTCTATAGATTTAAGAACATGATTTTTTTATTTATAATACTTATTCTTATATCTATCAAAATGTCAATACATTATGTCATGGTTTTTTAACATTGTACAATCTCGTGAAATATCTCTTTCTCTTTTACATTCATAACAAGTAACATCATTATATTTATTTTCCATTCTAATATTTTTTGTTCTTATTATTATAGTATTGAACATACATTTTACCTTCAATATTTTTCATCCTTTTAGAAATATTTTCATGTTTGGATTCAGCATGCTCAAAATCATTATATCTAGATTTAATAGTGAATTTCTTTTTATTTTTTTTCTAAAATAATTTTTTAGGAGTATGAGAATTTTTTTATTTGATGTAGTAGTAAAAAGAACTCCAACCTTCATTATTTTTTTATTTCTCAACATCCCCTTTTGTTATATATTAATATTTAAAATGGGTTCTAAATAAATCATCAATAAAAATATTTTTTATCTTAATTGAGTCATCTAATATTTTTCACTTGGATTTATATTCATAAAAAATTATATCTATTATCTTATTAATAAGAATTTAATATTATAATAATTTTTACACCACAGATTGTATACTATTGACTATTTTCATGAATAGTTGCTCTACCATGGTAACATGTTCACCATATAGAAATTAAAAAAGAAAGATATTTAACACTAAGCATTGCTCTTCTACTTTCAATAACCATTGAGGTTCCAAAATGAGTAATATATACATTTTTCTAGATACTATTAGTAGCTTCACATGAATAAATCCAAATACAAATGATTCTTGACATTGAACATAAAAATGTGTTTCTGACTCTGTATTTCAGTTGATACTCTTGACGTTCCTAATTTGTAAAAGAAGTAACATCATTCTGAAGGATCTTTTATTCTCGAGTTAACACGACCAAAATGTCAACTCTAATGTTTAGAAAGAATGTATTCATTCAATCTCCCCAATACTCATAATAAACTCCATAAAAAATAGGTTGTCTATTTGGATTGAGATTATCTATTGACTCCATATTTAATATTCCCATCATGGTGAAAATTTAAAAAAAATTCTACAAAACAACATAGTAATAAAGAATTTATAAACAAAAGATTTATAATTTCTTTAATGACTTGTAAAAGTAGAGAATTTAAAGTGGCATTTCATTGAGAGTTTAAATCAATTAGATAGTATTACTACTTAATGTACTATTACATTATCTTATGCCATTTTTTGAATCATAATCTATATGAATATGGATAAATATAAGGAGTGAATTATAGGTATAATAATTTTTTTACACTTAAAAGAAAATTTGATTAACATGGTTAAAAAAATTGTTCTAAAAACCCAACTTGAGTAGCTAATGAATGTTCAGACCTATCCCTTGGGTATGATAATAAAAATACCATAATCAAATATATTTTGGATATGTAAGTCCCAATAGGTAACATAATTAGAGTTTAATATTATTCACCATAGAGATGGAATGAAAAAATATCCATAATCACAATATTTAAGACATATCTAAGTATTAATGAATATAGTGACTCTATCTTAAAGCATATAGGATATTAATCAATATAAAATAATTTTATCATAATCAAATATATTATTGTAAATAATTAAAATAACATGATGAATAAAAAAGTATCACGTTTATTATAGGTGTAGGAAATAAAAGTCGTGTGATATTTAAATATATTTGGTGTTTGGGGGTAAAATTAAAATTACAAACACACACACACACCTCACACATATGTAGAAAAGGAAGGCAAACCCCTACCCCCATGGGTATAGCCCACATTTTAATCCTTAATTATTCTATACATGGAATGTAGGCCTATAGGGCATGAATCCCATTACACTACCCACATGCCCATACTTTTCACCCAAAGGACCATTAGTGAATAGTACTACTACAATATCTGGGCTACAATAGTGATTTCGCAGGTGGATTTCCCATTATAGTTCCCTCCACCACTATAGTGTTTCATGTCCTAAAATTCCACCATTACTATAGTACCATTACAGTGCTACTATATTATTGTTCCCCCAATGGGTTTTGAACCTAAAATCTCAATGTAATATTATAGGGTTCTTACCACTATGAAAAACACCAACTTTAAATAATAGAACTGTAATAAAACAATTAATAAAAATGAATACAATTATTTTAGCCCAAACACTAATGTATTTAACAACCTAAGATAATCATAAATTATTTTCTACTTACATGAATTTTGTTCATTCACTTACCCGAGAAAGCCCATGATACGATGATTGGTCTCTCTCACAGTGCCCAAGATCTCTTGATACGATGATAGAATTTTATATTTATATATCCACAATAGCCATCAATATGACGATCAGTCTATCTGGTTATCCCCATGATCCCTTGAGGTGATGATTAGATTATCTATATACATATCCACAATAACCATGGATCATATTATAGAGATCAACCATTACTATTATAATGAAAAAATCAAAATGGTTACAATTTTACTTGATATGTTGTTAACTTATGTAAGAATCAGTTCTCCTGAACAATAAAATTTTGAAAAAAAACTTTTATCAGAATTTCTCAGCAAACTCATTGAATGTTCGTGTATTTATAGTTAGATCCTCAACGTTCATCTGGGTATTCAAATGGTCATATTTCACCATGTTTTTTGATGAAATGGAAACCAAGAACTTGAATAAATATATTATAATAAAATTCTAGGTTTCATATATATGCACACTATTTTTAGTGTTCAACATATTTCTTATATTAGAAGTAAGGTATTTTATGTATGTTAATAAACAAGAAATAATCTGTTATACTATAGATGATAAATCCATTATGATATATTCTTTGAGTATGAGTATGATTTAATTGAAATCTTTATCAATATTAATATTATGATTATTTATTATGAAATAAAAATAGGAGATCTTATATTTGATCTGATAAAGTTGAGTACAACAATTATCATATCCATTATCACTACGAAAATCATAATGAAAAAGGAATATTTTTGTAACTCTTTAAATCCTATTGTATGTAATATTAAATGATTAGGTTCTTTATAAAAAAATTATAAAACATTTTGAATAAGTAAGTAAATGATTTAATAATATTTTTTTGATTTCCAAATAAATGATTTAAAAAACGTAATAAGAGACAATTTTGACTGAACACATTATGGTACATCATTAACAATTTATTCTATATAGGAATTTATTTTTTCCAATCCATGATGAACTCTTAATCGATTATATTTTATTCATTTAACCCAAAAGGTATAAGTTGGTGTCGAAAAATGATCCATGTTCAATTAACTACAATGATGATAAAATATGAATCCATTCATAACTATTATGAATTTCCTCATATATTTCATTAATTATTATAACCTCACTCTCCTGTTTATCCTTGTAATTAATAAGTATCACTAAGATGGACACTCTATCCACCTCTTCTACACTATCACATCTTTTTCACAATAAAATTGGGACTTTATAATTAAGGGTTTATTGAATCCTGATTCAAGGGGGATATATCCTTGGGTATCTCAATTTCTATATTTTATTAAATAGTAGTGACATAACTTCTCTATGATCTCAATTTCTCGCATCACACATTCAATAGGGGGATTCTAACAATGTATAAATACATCTTAAAGTGCTCTTTAAAAGGAATTTCTATTTCCAATTAGCTGACAATTATATTTGGAAGTTGAGAGTAGTCAATCCGGACCCTGTATTTCATACATTTGTTTTTCCGGAAATACACCAAAGTCTATATTTCCATTCTTATTATTATTCACATAATTTTTAAATAACTTTTCATTTTATTTCTCTTGTTTACTCTAGTTATTACATAGGAAATTATTCCAAATAAGGATATGAATCCTCTAATAGGGAAGGGAAATCCTTCTCATAGTATGCATACTGATCACCAATGATTGAAAAATAGTTTATATCCTAACTCAAGAAACATAAACCCTCTCAACCTAGATTAATCTTGGAATTACATGATTTGAGACCATTGATACATATATATATCTTGTCTATAATAGAATATTTTTTAAAAACTAGTAGACATGTTCTGTGGTAGAATCGTATAATATAATACTTCGACTATATCTGTCTGTGGGAGGAATATTTGAAAATTACTACAAACCCATGAGATGTCCTAAAAGACATTGTTTTTATATAAACAATGTATAAGATTCATTATGAGGGTATTCATAATATATTCCAAGATGTGATTCTGTTGAATCGGGGGTGAATAAACTTCATTTGATTGATAAATTTCCAAAATAAGGATATTAAAGGATCATCAAAACATTTACTTGTTGAAAATCCATTTTTAGATAAATAATATTGTAAATTATCACTCCACGATTCAAACAAAACCACTTTATGGAATCATAACTCGTCACTTACTAAAATTTGAATAGCCTAAACTGTGGGTTTGGACACATCACTCTTGACATAGATATGATAAGCAATATGGTAGATCATTGTTTATTTATTCATCATCCTCACATTCAATGTTGTGGTATTCTATCCATAACACGTGTTTTGATAGTCTATTAATCATTATTATGTGAACTAAATTATGGAACCACATGAACTATAGGATTCAAAATGGTGGTTCGTCGTCCACCAATGGATGCATATTAGTGGTATATTATCTTTCTATAAGAGTTGTATTGGTTATTTATCATCCAATTAAGGAATGGTTATGGTGGTATATCATCCATCAAAAAAAATTTATCAATGGTTTCTCTTATACTAGGATACTAGTAATTTTGAGTACACCATCCAACTAGATATTTATTTATGTGGTATGTTTTCTACCCATGGAGCTTATTCATAAGTGGAATAAACTAATTTTGGATTGCTTAATTAGTGTTATTTCATCCACCTAAGTTGTGTAATGGTGATCCAAAATACAACAATATATTTTTTGTGGTGGTAGAAAATCGTAATGATATTATTCATTATAGATTCACTAGGAGATGTCTCATTCACCCATTGATATTTCATTGGTGATAGAACATTCACCTTGATGGAATGTGATGGTGATGTTGCATTCACCGAGAATATTTGATAGTGTTAGGTAATTTCACATGGTGATGATATAAGGTTTTACTTATAGTTAATTCATGAGGTGTGTTCAAAACCATGGTTATATCATACAATTATTTAACTAGCCAAAGCTTATATGGTCATATGTAGTATGTCTACTAAGAATTCAATGGGGGGTGGATGTTCATTTATTTTTATTTTTTATTAAAATTAAATATTAACAATTCTATTGTTTATTTGGATTTTTTAGGAACATTTTTGGTGGTGCCCTACTAAATTTTATTGACAACCTACTTTGGTTCTGTTTTACCCAAGATGACATTATGTTTACTAAATTGGGAAACCACATGGTCTCTATTACTATTTATGGCTAAGGTGGACGAGGTAGATTGGAAATGAGAGTTTATATGTTTCCATGTATTGGGACATGTTAGTTAATATCTCTATACTTTTTGTTACCCTTTTAACCATGTTATAAAAGATCTTCCAAAGGGAGAACCCATTAACACTGTATAATAGTATGACATGTACAATAGCTCATTTTGACAAAACATGGTTATGGTATTTACTTATACTAAACATATAGTTTTGAAATTTATTTATTACTATAATTTTATATTTCAATGACTATTTACATGATATATTTCAACTATGAGTCGATGTTAATCTATATGATTGGGTATAGTCTCCTGGCCTTTTTATATCAACCCTCTCTACTAATTGATAACCTCTTCTATAAGGAGAGATGTTGTTGTGGTGTTTAGTGATGTAGTACGTTTATGGTGGAAGTTTGGAATATTGGGGATGCTAAAATACGTATTATTTCTGTATTATGAGTGATAATGTAATTGGACTGGGTTTGAATCATTGTATTATATATTTTATTGATTTGATAAATTTGTATTCTAACACTCAAGTAAATATTGTCATAATATTTAAATAATATGTTTTGATTATATTCTTTAAATTTACTAACTTTCCAATAAACCACATTCAGACGAAATGTAATGGATTTAATATAATACTAAATATATAAATTTCTAAATGCAAAAATAGCGGTGAATAACATGATTATTAAAATTTCACTTTCTTTCATGAATAAATATTGAATATAAAACGAATGATCATAGAAGGGAGATTGATAAACGTTTCATTGGGGTATGATATGATCACATTATAATATATTGTGATCCACCCCAAGTATTTTTTATGTTTTTTGATGAAATAAATACCAATCTAGGATATTGGTCGGTGATTCAATAATTTTGAACAACAATGTAAATATTATTTATTTATAATGCATAAATAATCAAGAGATTGAGAGAATTTAGTTTTTACATAAATACTGTGATATAAACATTTTTATTTCTTATGTAATTAATATTTTGAATCATACAAATAAGTATTGGGTTTTTAAGACATAATATATTAATAATTATAACATAAAAAAATCCCTAATAGGTTCTCTCGATAAATATAATAGATAATTAAATAAAGAAAATAATTTTTTTTACTTGATATCAAATATATACATATAACATATTTCTAATGAGAATATAAATGAAACAATAATTTAACACTTTCATGTATATTTATTCCATTATATATATATTATATAAAAAATTTTGTATTTTATTCACATAGTGATATATTAGTACCTAAAATAATATTCTTTTTAAAAATTAGTGACCTTTGGAAATAATGTAACATGTTCTTCATATGATTACTAAAATGATAAATAATAAATTATGGCATTCAATATTTAATGAACGATATATTGGCCTGAAATTATACATAATATATTTTCTCACACTCAAACAATGAATAATACATTTAAAGGATAACATTCTCTTACCAAGATGACAATAAAAATTTCAATTTAATTTTTATAAGTTAAAAATTAAAATTACATTACATATTTATGAATACCCCAATCTCAATGGTTTTATTAGTAGAATAATGTAAAAAGAATATATTTTAGTGTTAAAACTATCTTGAACATCCTGTAAATCTATTAATGTTAGAGAGAAAATTTGACATGTGTTTGGTGGATTTTAATTGAATAAAACATTTAAACATATATTTTCACCAAATCATATGGAAAAATACAAATTATATATAAACATAAGATATTACATCCAAAATATTCTGGATAAGCTATCATAAATGTTGTTATTTTGTTTTTATTTGTTTATGATTCCTCACAATATTTTCTGTCACTCGTAATCTATTGGAAATACATTTTACAATTCATCACTATCTTTTTATTACATAATTAATTATATTTATGGGAATTTTATGAATCATTTTTAATTTTAAATATAAAATATTTATCTTATTAATAATAAACTATTAAAATGTAAAAATTCAGTCTCTTAGTGTTCCAATTTTTTTCCAATCATCATTCATGATTTCATTTTTACATCAGTTTCTAGTTTATGGTTTTCTTCTATTATTATATTATAAAATGACACATAAATATATTTTTTAATATTTTATTGGTATAAAATTAATTTATTTACATTTAATTAAACTAATATTAACTTTGAAATAGTTATTTCATTTCTATAAAAAAATCCACAATGTACAGCAATATTTCTATACATTTATAGTTTCCGTAATACAATATGTACAATTTTTTATTTATAAATCTAGGAATATATCTTGACATTGAAAAAAATTTGATGAGATTGAAAGAAAAAGGAATCATTCTATATTTCACTCAGTAGAATAGAAGGATTAAATTTTTAGTTACACACTCTGAAAAATGACTAAATTTATATATGTTTTTATTGTTTTCATTTTTAATATTTCAATTTATATTTTTATAAGTTTTTTGGTATTATAATTCCCAAAAATGTAATAATGAATAGTTATTTGACCCAATTAATAAAATATTATATTATATTCATTTATGTTTACTAGAACATTCACTGATTTATATATTGAGATTATTTGAAAAGCATTCTGTCTCTTGTTGAAAAATTAACGCATGGTGTTTTTCCTTATATTAGCAAAATGAAATTTCTGGTGACCACATGATGAAATCATATGTGAATATCATTAAAATATTTACACAATTAGTATACCAATTGAAATACTACTTGGAATAACTATAGTCATGTATGACATCATATGTTAACCAACTGCATTCCATATACCTCATGGTCACTAGACAATCATGACCAGTTATATACCGTATTTGTTTTATAAATTATTGAATTTTGAGAATGATATATTTTTCATTATTTTTTATAATCTGATTTCCTAAATTCATATATTAAATTTTTAACAATATTTTTGGTTTATGAGACACATATATTTTATAATGAATACTCAAAAATAATTTTTCATGTTATATTAAATTTACTCAATTTGTTCCAACATTATAATTTAATCTCATATATACATACAACATATATTTAGATTATATATGTTTTTATATTTTTAGTTTCTTTTATTTTCTTATTATTTTAAATATTCATATGTACTGACTTAGAAAATATATAATCTTATTTTATGGAATATAATGAAGTATAATTGTCTTTTGAATGTAGGTTCACTCGGACTTGAATAGAGGTGGCATGTTGGAATGGAGGTGCACATGGACTTGACCACATGGAACATGCCCCAGAAGAGGTTTTAGGGATAGAAATCCTTCTTTTCCGGCATTATGGATTTTGATGTTTTAGAGGTTATCGAATCAGCCATCAGATCGGGCATGTTCTTGGACATATGGCACTTTCTCTGCATATGGTCTTGCTCTAGTGGAATGCATTTTCTTGATTTAATGCTGAGGAGGGGTAGCTCTATGTAGTCAGTTTGTTTTGTCACTTTAGAATATTGAGTTGTGTAATGTCTTAAGTATTGATATATGTTTGGGTTTCCCCCATTATCCACAAAAATTGGGTTATATTATTATGATACAAAAATTGAAGGCCTTTGTCCCAATGGAAGGAATAATTATGCACTACATGAATTTAAAAATTATTTTTCAAATTTCAATTTGAACGGTAAAATAATCATATGTGGTTTATGTGATTTATTTGAGGTATTATTTGGTATTTTTTTGAATTATATTAAAAATAATTTAAATTATATTGAATTAGTTTTTTTAAGTCAGTTTTTTTAATATTATCTTTGAATAATAGTTTTATCTCTCTCTGAAAATTATCCAGTGTCATGACCCCTCCCTCCAACAACACTGAAATGACGGGAGATAGATAATTACCCTTGAGGCATGCCTCCGATATTCCCCAGGTTGGTGACTATAACCAAGGGTAAAAAAATGCAAATAATCAAAGGCATTACCCTATATAATAATAATAATTTTGGGAGACCAGATAAATCAACTAAAATAAACTCCCTAAAATATATATAAGAAACCCAACAACCATCCCAAAATGCATGACGAAATAAACCTTATAACAATATTGGTCTATAATGTAAAAAACCAAAATCAATGATAATGGAGTGAAATACAAAAATCCAATGATCCATGATTGTAATGAACAAAATGGTCTAGGATGTTTTACTCGACATGTGAGAAAAAAATTAAAAATGTAGAGTGAGAATATAGGTAATCTAAATACGAAAACAAATATCTCATAAAAATGTGAAAACTGCATACTAATACTCTTTTAAGAAACTAGTAGAACCAAAAAACCACCTATAACGATATACCTACTGAAACCACAACTTCACCAAGGCTCACTAACCAAATAAACAATCCCATTATAATACTATAATATGAGTCATAATCATGATAGCTTACACCTCAACACAATCCCACTAATTTTACTCTCTCACACACCAAATCATGTGTTTTGGAACTCCAAACTCTTATGAATAATACCACATCACATAAAATCCTTCCCGAATAAGCATGATACATAACATAACATCAAATATAATAACTAGTTTAGTTGGGTATTGTGATCATGAAGGTCATAACCTTTATTTTACCCTATTACCATGAATGACCCCCACTGCAATCCATATCATCACCTCTCACCTGAAGAAACATGGGTCAGAAAATCTCATCACATCACATGTTGATAGAGGAACTTTTAACATATATCCATCATAGACCATTAATATCACTTATGCCTAGAAGAGGAATCTAGGAATAGAACGTAGCCAACCATCCATCCTCTTGTTTTGATGTTGGAAAAAATCCCCAAAATCAGTTGGTGTCAATACATAATGATTGATGTGGAAAGGGTGTATATGGAAATACCCAGGAAAATATTGTTTTTATACATATTGATTCAAATCCCACAATCCCCATCATATGGGTTTACAACAAAACCACAATACATCTCATGACATTCCCCTTCCTTACAACTACCTCTAAATGGATAAATCCCTATAACTAGACATGAGACACAAACCAAATTCTTTTAAATGAAATTTATATAATATCTATTATCAAGACATTTTTATTAAAATAGTTACCATGATTCATATTTATATCCCATTGGATCTTACATATACACTTTCCGTTTAAACCACCCATCCTATCATCGAATAATTTCCTAAACATGACCCTTTGATACCATTATCATGAATTTAATTCCATAATTACTCGATTATATACCATAAACAAACAAAATCACAACCACACTATAGAACTGCACCACATATACTATTGAATCCATGCTTCATATCACATCCACTTCCCCAATATAAAATAAAATACACCTCCCTTGCATCACATCATAATATCCAATCCACAACACACAATTGTATCCACAAACATATCACAACACATATGAAATTTTTTTATAGATTTGGCATAGGATCATTCATTATATTCCAATACATTATTTGAAGGTGTTATCACACAACACATATGATACTATTCAATCCTTTTCACTAATAGAATATAAGTTGTTAAACATTTATTTATCGGGATGTCACAAAATATCACACAAGACGGTCAACACAACATATAAGATATCCTCAATAATAGGGGATACTAATATCCATGGAATCTAGTAATAGAATAAACTTAGATAATCTCAATATCAAAATATAAAAAGACTAAAAGTCATGGGAATAATTTCCACTACCACATTTCATTTCATTTAATCTAGTTAATTATCATTGTTAATGTGGATGAAACTATCTTCTAATGTTATAACAAGAGTAACTCATCCCAAAAGATACAAATAAAAAAGAAATGAGGGATCCAATACCTATGAGAAATAATACTTAGAATACATCTCTACACAAAAATGATGTGGTTCAAATTTAGGAGGAAACATCCTATTGGAAGAAGATGAACAAATGTTGACAATATGGCTCCATGACTCCTAGGAAAAACTCGTTCCAAAACCCTCATCTCAAGATAATAAAATCCCATATAGTGATAAGTATTGACCATCTCCATATAATAATTATATCTAAAACTAGCATATTTTGATATTATTTAGATTTTTTATGAAATTACTATCAAATAAAAATAATGATTTTTAAAAAAATTAGAGGTCTCTAGAAATTTAATAATTTGAATAAATGATTTGAGAAGTATTTTAAAAACATTTATTAAATAATTAAACCCATTTATCAATACAAAAGATGTTAAAATGGAAAATATATAACTTTTGAAAATAATTAAAACACTATTCACTTCCACCAAGAGGGAGTCCCCAATAGGGAGTCACTACTAGTGAGTCACACAAGGGAGCCCCTTCCAGGGTGTCACCACTAGGGTGTTACCGCCATTGTGTCACTTTTAGAGAGTTTCCACAAGGGCGTCACTGATAGGTTACCACCACCAGGGTGTCATCGCTAAGGAGTCACTGCCAGGTAGTCACTACTATGGAGTCTCTACCAAGGAGTAATCATTAGGGTTTCAGTGATAGGGAGTCACTACCATGGTGTCACTACCATGGAGTCACCATTTGGGAGTCAATTCCAGGGTGTCGCTGAAAAGGATTCACCACCATGGAGAAACTTTTAGGGATTCACTACAAATTTGTTACCACTAGATAGTCACCACAACAAAGTCACCACCAAGTAGTTACAACCCATGTGTCCCCACCAGAGAGTCACATACAAGGATGCATGACCAGAGTGTCATATTTAGGGTGTCACCACCATATGGTAACCCTTATGTATTCAATTCTAAGGAGTCACATATAGGGAGTCACTTTTGGGGAATCACTACTAGGGTGTCCCCACCAGGAAGTCACCACAATGGTGCCACCACTATGGTGTCACCACCATAGAGTCACTTTTATTCTCAAAAATATTTTAGACATCCCCTAGTAACATCAATCATTATATTTTTTAAAAATCAATGGGTTATATGGTCTATTCCATTATATAAGATACCTCTGAAAAGATTTTCACGCCAAAGAATTCAAAACCAACATAGAAATAAGGATAGAAAGTTTCCGAATAACCATCCCTCAAGATACATATCTAGGATTTGATTAAAACTAATATGCCCAAAAAATTCGAACTATCTAACCAAATTTCCCAACACATTTAAACAAACTATTTGTCCCCAAACATAAGAATCCTATAATTTCATCCCCCATATAAATAATAAATTCTCTCAAGGTGTCACTAAGTCACTCACACATGTTCAATTGAATTTTATTATAAATCATCTCATTTAAGAATTCAATATTACCTTTCCACATGTTATAAATTTATCACACTTCATAAATAACACTTCACATAATGGAAAAAACATATCTCATAAACCACTATGTTTCAAAAACACATCATAATAACAAAAATTTAATAGAAAAAATCAAAAAAAATTAGGGTGTTGGGAATAAAGGTGTGTATCGTACTCCCTTGTTCTCTCCTCCATGACAATGTTCCTCCACAACATGGGAACCAAAGAATGTTTCTTCCTCGTAGTACATTATTTTGAGGGTCTTGTATCACCACTTAATGCTCATCAAAAGTTTCATCACTCTAAATATCCAACAATCCCCATTAAATGTCATGGGAGTCATCATTATATTAGTGATAGAGCCTAGTGGCATGGAATAATTCAAGGATCCAGTCCACTCGATGTTGAAGTGCTAACAGGAAATCCACCACTCTAATGGGCCCCGGTACATATTAGGGAACAACAAACTAGTGAGATATCTTACTTCTACATATTTTGATTTCCTACAATGAGAGGAAACCATCAAGGACACATGGTCCTGAACCTCGAACTCCCCTGAAATCATCATTCAATTGATAAAAAGATTTTTTTTCAAATCCTCTTCTGCTTCAATCCTATCATAAATAAAATAAACCATCTCTATTGCACAGACACCACATTTGGGAAATGTACTGATGGCCCCCCAAACACTATCCAACACAATTAATAAGGACATGGAATCTCATAAAAAATTTCAAAGGGATCCATGTAAAAAAGAATAATGATATATATTAATATAATGAAAATAAGTAAATGTCATGTTTCATACCCTTGATCCACCGTGGTCCAAGACACATGACCACAATTGTTCTTCTAGTCTCTGGATTTTCAACTTTATCTTCCCATCATTCAGTGGGTGGAATATAGATTTCAGTCATAACTGAGTTCCTAAAGAATGATAAATCCCCCTACATATTCACAATGTAAAATTTGTTTCTTATTGTGATTAAATAAACCTAAAAACTCAATAGAACTGCACCACCTCATCCACAAAAATGTTTTCTACAACACCAACTATGTCATACTCCATAGAAACAAGTAAGTGAACGAATTTCATAAAATGATCCACAATTACCTAGATAGAATGAAAACCTCCTTGTTATTAGGGTAACCGTATAATGAAATCTATTTAGAATTCATCACTTTTACACACAGGATCATCCAAGGGATGTAGAAAATTTACAAGGACATGATTCTCACCCTTTACCTGCTCGAAAATGAGGCATCGACCCATTGACTCTTCCACTATTTGTTTCATCCTAGGAAATCAAAACTAATCCTAAATACATGGTACTTCTTTCATACTCCCAATATTACTGCCATGTGTATGGAATGAATCTAATGAAAGACTCCCTCATGCATCACTTACCGAACAAACAACATCCCATGTAAAAAAATCTTACATTTACCACCCTCTGAATATCCCTTCGATGCATCACCATGGACATCATGATCAAGAATCAACACTACCTATATGTCTCCCCACTGATACTCCTCCACCTACCGCATAAAATAAGTCTACATTGTCTTCAAAAATAATAATCCTCAGTTATCAACCACTCCAACATCTATTTGTAGGGATACAAACTTATCCATTTCCCACTAATCATCAATAGACACAACAAAAAATTCCTAATGAGTTTTTTTGATCAAAACATATTACACAAAATTCCACATTGTTGAGTTGTATGTGATATCAAAATCATTG